>CM055851.1:45000-750000 GCA_029490765.1 Euthynnus affinis
CAGCTCTGGTGGGAGGTGGTGCGCAGTGGAGGTGGCAAAAGGTTGGCGTATCCAGTCATACTTCTCCAGAGTGTCATCGCTTGGGAAGTACCTATTGAAGCTTTCAAGCAGGCTTCTGAGGTGAGAGGCAATTATTCCTTTCATGGTTTGAATGGTTATGTTGTAACTGTCCATGAAGTCATCAAGCTTGGGAAACATGTCAACACTCCCCCCTTCCACTGTCACAGCCCACCGCTCCAGCTTTCTCTTAAATGCTGTGACCTTATCAGAAAGAATAAGGACATTTGTGTTTGGTCCTTGTAGGGACAGATTTAGGCTGTTTAGTTTGTCAAAAATCCTGGCTAAATATGCCAAGCTCGCGACCCACTTTTGGTCAGTCAGATAGTCAGCAAGGGGGGAACCACAGTCCGATAAAAATATGCGGACCTCTTCACGCAGTTCAAATAGCCTTGTTAAAACTTTGCCATGAGAAAGCCATCTAACCTGTGTGAAAGAGAAGTGCTTCGTGGTCTGATCCCATTTTGTGGCAGAGTGTGGCAAAGAGTCTGCTTTGGAGTGGCCTTGATTTGATTAATTTGACCATCTTAACTGATGTTCGTAGAACATCACAAAGCTCTGGCTTGACGCACCTGCCAGTGAGTGCTTCACTGTGGATCATACAGTGCAGAAATGTTACGTGGGGAGCTACCTCCAACATACAGGCCCTCAAACCCTTTCTTGCCCCCTGCATGGCTCCAGCTCCATCTGTGCACACAGACACACAACTCTCCCATTTCAGTCCCTCTTTTTGTATGTTGCAGTCGAGTTTGTTGAAAATGTCCCGTCCAGTGCATTTTCCCTCCATTGATGAGCAAAATAACAGATCCTCTTGCATTTTCCCTTCGTAGCTGTACCTCACAAATGCCAGCAGCTGCGCATCTCCCGACACATCTGTACATTCATCAGTTTGAAGGGAAAAGCCTCCGCTCTTTCTCACTCTGTCAATGAGCTGATCTTTTATGTCATTTGACATCTCCTGAATGCAGCGCCCCATGGTGTCATTTGACATGGGGATGGTTAAAAGGGTGCTGGCTATTTTCTCCCCATGCATCGCCCTCGTCATGGCAACAGCTGCGGGATGGATGAGAGTCTCCGCTATAGTGTACGCCTTTTTTGACTGAGCCACCAAATACGCGACCTCATACGAACCAGCAAGTGCCTTAGTAGGGACTGTAGCATATTCAATAATCACTGTGTTTTCAGCTCTTGCTCCCTGTGCTGAAAAAATCTAAGGGTTTGTGAATTAAGCTGCCGTGTTTGGTTTCCAAGTGTCTTAAGTTTAACTGGCTTAAAACTGTCATTCGCCAGCACCTCTGAACAAATAACCCACTGGGGCTGTTCTGTTATTTTTGGTTATGAATGAAAATCCATATTTTAAAAAGTCTGCCTGGTATGTACGTAGCCGTGTAGTAGCCGGTGTCAGCCCCAGTGCCATACGTTTTTCAGGTGGTGGTAGGCTTTCATCTTGGGGCCCCTGCTGTTGATCATCTTGGGATGATAGAATACTTTTTCTTTTCAGCCATCGCTCCATTTTTTGTTTTACAAATATATTCAATTCAATTTATTCAATTCAATTTTATTTATATAGGGCCAAATCACAACACAAAGTCATCTCAGGGCACTTTTACATGGAGCAGGTCTAGACCACACTCTTAAATTTACAGAAAGAGAAACCCAACAGTTCCCCCCATGAGCAAGCACTTGGCTACAGTGAGAGAGAGAGTGAGAGTGAGAGAGAGAGTGAGAGAGAGAGAGAGAGAGAGAGAGAGAGAGAGAGAGAGAGATGGTTCCACAAGAGAGGAGCCTGGTAGCTGAAGACTCTGCCTCCCATTCTACTTTTAAATACTGTAGGAACCACCAGTAAACCTGCATTCTGGGAGTGCAGTGCTCTAGTGGGCCGCCCATCCAGAGCCAGGGTCTGCCTTAGGTTTCTTCCCGCTAAAGGGGTGTTTTTCCTTACTGCTGTCGCCAAGTGCTTGCTTATGGGGGGGAACTGTTGGGTTTCTCTTTCTGTAAATTAAAGAGCGTGGTCTAGACCTGCTCCATGTAAAAGTGCCCTGAGATGACTTTGTGTTGTGATTTGGCCCTATATAAATAAAATTGAATTGAATTGAATTAAATGAGAATCATACAGTAAGTCTTTGATCATTGCATGTTTGCATTCTGTCCCCCCCCCCCCCCCCCCCCCCCAAATCCTTTTCAAATCTCATTGGTCAACTAAAGTAAATGAACACTGTCCCAAAACTATCAGAGCTCTTAGTAGGTATTTTCTTATTTTTGCCGGATATTTTTTGCCTCCTCCTGAAAAAACAGTTCATGGAATAGGATCACACTAATTAGCAAACAAGGAAATTTAGATAGAAATGGAAGGGTCAATCCAGAGGGGTGTTCCATGAAAGCAGCTAAAGAAAGCTACGTCTTGATGTGATATAGCCTGGCTTGAATTAACGTCAACTTTCACTTGAGGCTCAAGCCGTTCCACTAATGGAGCTTGGCTGCATCTAGTCAATGCTAAGTAAGTGTGCGTGTGCACAGAGGACATAAGCAGCCACAAACAGTCAATTGTTGAAAAGCTGATACTATGTCGCAAAAAGGAGAGAAAACTTGAGCGGTGTTCTTCTCAGCAGCAGAACAAACCTGCTCATGAAATTAGGTGGAGAATATAAAGGAGTTTTCACCAAAAAAGGGCAAAATGACTGCAATTAACAAGGTGAAGGAGATGACTTGGCACAAAACTGATGATAGATTAAATGTTTAGTTTTAGATGAGTAGTGATAGCCTGAAGGTTAGAGAAGCGTGTTTATAAGTAGAAGGATGATGGTTCATTACCCTCACTTGACTTAATGAGTCTGCAGGTTGAAAGTGAAGAGCAGTGCTTTTCTTGTCCATGGTTCTATCTGTATTTGTTAATAAATGAGCATTCAGTGACTGGTTATATTATCACTAGGTAATATAATATCAGATGTATATTTAAAATTATGGTGTAAGCAATTAAAGAGAACTTTCCAACATTATTATATTCTTTGATGTCCATTTAAAAGCATCACTGAAAGTTAAACATTAAGTGCAAACTGGAGAAGGATATAAGTACAGTGGAAGCCACTTATAATGTTCACTATGAGCATATGATTATTAGAACTTTTTCTTTATTTGTCATGCTGAATACCGTCTAATTGACATTTGTATATTTCTTAGCCTACATGAATATAAAGATACGGATTTTAATGACAAAAAAATATAGTACAACTTTTTCAAATGCAGCATGCACATTTATGAAGTGGTGAAATTTACTTAAATCCCCCAATTGTCATATGTTTCGGGGAAAATGTGTTTGTCATTGAGAGAAAACGACTTTCTGTCTCCGTCATGATTTCATTAAGTGTCACAAGTAAAGTACAAACATAGATTTATGTGGTTTAAAATGTTTTCCATATGTTGTCATGTATGAAGAGACACAACAGAAGGATGTAGTTTGGACTTAATTTAAATTTCTTTTTGTCTTCACAGTTTGAACAAAATCAGTGAATAAATAAATAAATCATTTCAAAATAATGCTGGCACACTTTTATTTCTTAAATCATAAATGCTACGCTTTTAAATTAAAGAGTTGCAAGTGCGAAAAGACATGATGGAACCGTCTTTTGAAAGCGTGTTTCCATCCGTCAGACATTCGTTGACACACAGCTGAGCTAAGCTTGACCATGGTTACTGAGCTGCAACACATATAAGCCACTTTGATGGAACGGAACTCTCACTTAAATTAGCGAAGCTTGTCGAAATAAGCCAGGCAATCCAGTTAGCCAGCTTCATGCACACCCCCCTGGTCAACTTTTCCCAGCTGACAAACTTGCTGATGCAAACTGTTGAGTTTATGGGTTGGTCTGTTCTGTGACTAATGACATTTATGTGAACACATTTGTCAGGGTAGTTTGACATATGCATAATGTTGTACTGATTAGCTCTGATATGTAAATGTCTCACTAAAAGTTGCATTGTTTCCTAAATCAACAAACTGAGCTGATCAGTAGACCCCTCACAAGTAGGGGATTCCCTTGGTATTGGGATCTTTGGTGAAAGGCTGTATTCTCCCCGAGCTGTCTGACTCACATTTCTCACGAGTTATGGTTATTATTGCAGTGAAAAGGAGGAAGTGACAGTGTATGTTCCTCTCTTATATTGTATTATTTCTGGTATACATTGTTACAACTAATAAAGGCCTCTCACTAATTATTTTTTGAGTATTTTGTGTTTATCTGTAAATCCATCATGCGAAAGATAGCAATAAACATATATAGGAATGTCTTAATTTATGTCTGGGAAATCTACAGGGCATACTCTATGTATACTGTATAAGACAGCTTAGTAAGACAGAGCAGTGTAGAATGCACAATGGTGTTTACCCAAATCACAAAAAGTATGTTACATTTTAGGGCCACTACTTGGGGAGAGAGGCATTCTGAGATTTCAAGAATGTTAAGAATATGTTAAGTCGTGTTTTGAGAAGTGAAAAATCTCAATCAGCAATGAACAGGCCCTCACACCTTGCGTACACCGGACGGAGTGGCACCCATGGTATTGATATATACTCATCATGATGAGACAGCTCTCAATTGTCAGGATTACTGGACACTGTGTGAATGGGTAAAATATTATTTCCTGTGTGCAGTACCTGGCACTGGAGATGACTTTAGAAGTTGTGTATACATTTGATGAACTATGTGTTATTTGGGCCTCACTTCATGTTGCATGTAGGCAATACAACATAAGTGAAACATGTTTGGGGCATTAAATAGGAGGTTGTTATGACCCCACTACATATTGTCCAATCTGCCCCAAATTCCTCATGTTTGATTTAAAAGTCCAGGCCTGAATACATCTATATATCAATATTTAGTCATAGCACAACCTACTGACAGTAGGAAATCAGCGTTATGTGACAAACATAGTCCAATTTACATTAAATGTATATGGTATGGTCTACACATGATATACAGCAAAATGACATATAATTAGTGGGTGTTGTCTAGTGTCACATAGTGAACACAAGAAGTGATACGTGCAATGTCGAATATTCATGAAAATGTATATCCATATGAGTTGCCCTCTGGTAAATGTAGGGCTTAATATTTCACTCATGTCGTATGTAGCAATGTAGCATTGCCTACATGCAATAAGAAGTGAGGTCTAAATGACTCTCCTGTGTATAAAAAACCTGGCCATAGAATCAGTGTTTCAAACCTGTGAAACCACAAATTTCCCACCATGACAGTGGAAGTGCTTTTTCTGAGAGAGAGAGATACTTATTGTGTGTGATAAAACTGCTTATACAATCTGTGATTTTAGATGATTCTGGTTTAGATGAAGCAGTGAAACAAGTATTTGAAACAGATGTACTGTATTTTGAAATACCTACAGTAAATAGAAAAGCTGGCCATTTCATTTCTTTTTTATGTGATAAAACACATAACAGAAACATTGGTTATAATATCACTCATTGTGATTAATTTGACCTAGACGGATGTGATCACTTTACTAACTGACGAGCCAGTCAGCCAAAGTGTGAATGAGCACAAGAGATAGAAATAATTATTGACAGCTCTTTACATACTTTGCTTTTATATGCCTCTTGAGTATTTTGAAACAATCAAGTAAGCATAGATTATTGTTTATTATCAGTTAATGTCAGTGAAAAGGTAACATTGTGTTGATAATAACCCAATTTTATATCCCTCAATTCCTCAACCTGTAGATGGATACATGAAATTTCTTCAAAATAGGTAGCAGATCTGCTGAAGGCCATCAGGTGACAAGATTTTGCCAGTTCAGACAAATACAAATTTAAACTGGTTGATTACTCATTAAGCCTTGAGTTCTTGTTAAATCTGAGTTTAATAAAAAAAAAAAAAAAAAAAAAAAAAAAAAAAACAACAACGTGTCACTAAAAACAGGCAAAGAGAGGGAGAGGAGGAAGATGGAGGAGACTGACAGGGCTTAAGGAGCAGGTCTGATGGAGGTCAGTGATCAAGAAGAAAGTAAGTGGGAGTTGTTAAAGCTTTCAGAACATGCGCAGCCAGGAGCAGCAGCATAGTCAGATAGCTTGTTACTTTTACTTATTTATTTATTTATTTATTTTTGTTGTATTTTTTTGTATTTTTTTTTGTTTTGTTTTTGTCAATCGAGGATGAATTATGCTGTTCTTACTCTAGAGAGGAGCTTCTGTCAGAACGGAAAAAACAACACAAACGCGTTTTAGATTCAGTGGGACTACCGGAAATGCACCGGCTTTGGAACGAAACGGGAAAAAAGAAGAACAAACCAAACATTTTGTATTGTGAGAAGATTCGGAACCAAAACCTGATAAATGAAGGATGATACTTATTTAGAAAATTGCCATCGTCATTGAAACGAAAACAGAAGAAGCTAAACGGACTAGCAACTGCATAAAGAGGAAAAACCCAGATGGAAATCCGTGATGAGAGAAATGTTTGCAGACTGATGCTGAAGTTTCCTGTTTTCTGCTGGACAGGTAAGAGTGTAATATATATTTATTTCACTCCGCTGGTAATGTTTCATAACTTAGGTGATGTACAATATGTATTAGCAGTAGATACGTTTCCCTGGGTAGAAACACCGCTAACGTTATGTAGCGTGAAATATTAGCCATATTAGCAGATTGTAGCTTCAGTTTGAGCCTCTCTCGGAGCTGCTGGTCTGATAAGAGACAACAAGGATTTGACGTGGTGCTAATAACCCAAAGATTTATTCATTTTCTGTGGCAGTAAAGACAACGGATCGATATCTAAGGTATTTAGTGCTGGTGATGAGCTAAAGACAGTAAGTCAGAGTAATGAGTTAATGTGAAAGATAAACTGAGAAGTCCGCTCGTCACCCAGTTAATACAGTCTGTGAATATTTTTCATAGTGCTCCATAATTTCATTGTTTGCTGCTAATCTGTCATTTAGTAGCACATGTACACACGGTGTAAAGTTAGCTTATAGTCCAACACAAGTAACGTTTCACACGTTTCAATGTTGGAGAACATGTAACGTTAATCGCTACCACAGCTTTAATTTTACATTTATCAGTCAGAAGTATTTTTGGACGTAGCATAATCCTGTGTATATTCTCATTTGTCTCTATTTGTCATTTGTCCAGCTTGGATAAGAGGCGAAACGTCTTCATAAGACAAATCTAAGTCCAGTTGCTTTGGAATCATTGTTGCCTAGAGACGTAGCATAATGTATTACAGGTTATGTGACTCTGTCACGTAACTCTTTTCATGAAACTATTCTCTTGATGTTACTGCTGTTTCTGCAGCTATGAGAGAGCTCCTGCAGCATCGATGCATAGTGTTGCCTTTATCTTCATAATAGGTCAGGAATATTTCACCATGTGCCATTAATGGCTGCAAGTACGCAGGTTTTCATTACAACCAAAGACAACAGAAGTTGATTTCACTGAATAGCTACTTGTCTCTGACTGAAAATGTGTTAATGAAATAATCTGATCTAGTCAGTTGTTGGGATGAAAATCAGCAGTTTCTGATAAACACATTAGATAGATAGGTATATAGATAGATGATTTATAATAGTAAGTTCATTCATGTGCTTTTTTAAATTTTTTTTGACATTTTTCTCAGGCACTATGGTTCGGCATTATTCACTGTGTCTGTGACATTCACAGCCGTCATATTAGAAGTATTGCAGACCAAATCAGGAGAGGTCCAGGTAAGTGATACACATTTGTTTTCCTATGTAGCATATTAACTTACCTGTAAGTCCTACTCTTGGTTAAATAGTGTTATTTTCACATGTTCGACTGTATAAGATGTATGAAATAGTAAATGAACTGTGTGTCCCTGCAGCTGCTGCTCTACACAGCTCCTGGAGTAGATGAGCAGATGAAAACAGCAGTGCCAGTGAATCATGGGTGTCGTTCCTGCTATGAGAGCATCTTCATCCAGAGCAGTAAACTGAATACCTTTGGTGTGGTTTTGGTCTGACCCTTGTCTGCTATTATATGTGCAGCAAATTGACTGCTTTTAGTTAAACAGACTAATGATTTGACAACTTATTCTGTCTTAATCAGTCAACTCTGAAGAAAACAGAATAAACTGTAAAAATGTTTGTTTGAAAAAGATGTCCAAAAATGTTTCTGTTAAATAAAAGATATGTATATCATAAATGTTATTCTTAGTGTTGTTTTTCATATTGTTATTTTGTTGTTCAAACTAGTAAATTGCAGTTTACATAACCTGAAGTGATGAAAATGAACCCATAACATGTTCTACAATGCCCTGTTCTGAGGATCAGTGGTATTCAAACTTCACTACTGTATCATGTTGCTTTATAATATATAAATAACGAAAATATAAATCAATAGTGGAAGTGGTAATGACAATATACTGACACTGCAGGGAAGTACTGTCATTGTCTATCAAAGCAATTATTACAGCACATCTGATTAATATCTTTTATTTGGTAAACTTGCACATTTAAATTGAACAAATGAACCCTGGCTGCCTCTGAAGCAGTTCACTGGTGAGCTGCTGTTCTCCTCCAAGATCATCTCTTCAAGAAGTCTGAAAAAATAAAAACACAGATAAGGCTTAGTAAGTTATAAGTTTCATGATATGTTGGAAACATGGTGATGGTAGTGCAGAATATGGATTGTAGGCTGTCCAGTGTCCCCAAACAAGTCTACAACAACATGATTTAAAAAAAAAAAAAAGTCAAAATAGTGCTGCTCATTAGTGAACTATATCTTATTTATATAGTCATTCAGTAAGGTTAGTGTTGCTGATGTTTTCAGTAGCCTCTTTTATACAAAGAACATGCATTGTAGCTGTATATCTGAGGGGAGGACATTTTTCTTTGTTTGATAACGTAAAAAAAAAGTTAGACTTTATTCCTGATTCATAATAAAAAGACGAGAGAGCAGCTGAGTGAGCCAGAGGCTGAGCTGTTATTGAAGAAGCCGGTGAATCAGATCAATAAACGTTATTTTCTAATTGTTTTACAGCTGTTAGCTTCTAAAGCACAAACACACCCACACGCCTCCCTAAACCCAGCAGCTATGCTATGCACCGCCTGATTTGGTCTGAATACGGACTAAACAGAACAACGAGGCGGATTACAGGCGCAGTATTCCCGCTTTGAACGGGCTGTAAAAGAGGCTACGGACTCACATTACACTGCAACAGGTCAAACTATACAGACTACAGTAATGTAAAGCACAAAGCTGCTATTTAAATACCACTGTGTTGTATTGGTATTTTAAATATAATATCGTGTAGAACGAGTTAGTAATTTAATAAAATAATAGTATAAATAACGTCACAAACCTCAGTCGTTTCCCGTCGGAGGGTTTCCAGCTTCTTCCATTGCTGTTGCAGTCCCGGTGTTTTCTCTCTTCCCTTGCCTGGCCCTGCCTGCAGCAGCACGCTAAGCAGCACCGCTAGCGCCCCCCCCCCCCCACAATTAGCAATGTTATCCTGCCAATGCTAACGTTATCTCGCTATCAATACGCCTAACATTAGAATAAAAATAACCGTAAGTTTTGTTTAGCATTACGTAGCTAATGTTAGCTTGTAAAGCACTCATAATTGCTATCTTACTTGCGACCTATATCCTCTAGTATTATAGACTAAATAACTAAATACATCTTCACCGCTTCCCTTGAGTTCTTAGAAATGCTCGGAGCTGTCTTCTTCAGCAAATAGCCTCTTGTCCGTGAAGGCCACCGTAGTCTTAGGGAGGGGAGGGGGGAGCCGCGGAGTGCTTCAATCTAGAACCTCACCATTAGAGGCCGCCAAATACCCCATATATTACACACTGGACCTTAAACCAGTTCTTCAACAGATTTGACACTGTGGTCACACCCACTTCCACTGCTGGTCCTTCTCCTCTTCATAGATGTATCTCCACTGTGGCTCCTTCTTCTCCACACGGGTGTTTCTCCAACATAGCTCCTCCTCATCCTCATCCTCCTCCTCCTCCTCCTTCTCCTTCCCCTCCTCCACCTACATATGTGTCCATCTCCACTGCTGCAGCTACTCCCGTTGTCACACCTGTGCCTCCACCCTTGTCTCTCACTGAAATGGGAGTGAAGTTGGAGCTCTGGAGACTTTTCTCTGGGAAGGCAGCTGATCCAGATGGTGTGTGCCCAAGGCTGCTCAAAGACTGTGCTGCCCAACTATGTCAACCTCTACAGAAGATCTTCAACCTGAGTCTGCAGTTGGGGAGGGTACCGGCTACATGGAAAACATCTTGTATTGTACCGGTACCAAA
The DNA here is from genome assembly GCA_029490765.1 of Euthynnus affinis. NCBI lineage: Eukaryota > Metazoa > Chordata > Actinopteri > Scombriformes > Scombridae > Euthynnus > Euthynnus affinis. The sequence goes on from CM055851.1 coordinate 55,330, forward strand.
AATAAAAATTCCATCTCAACTCACCGACTACAGACCAGTGGCCCTGACTTCACTCATAGTGAAAAAGTGTCTGCTCCTTCTTTTTCTGAAGCTAGTGGTCAGTGACAAACCTGATCCCCTGCAGTTTGCATATAGAGAACACATTGGAGTGGATGATGCTGTTCTCTATATGCTTCACCGTGCCCTCTCTTATCTGGAGGAATCAGGCACTTATGTTAGAGTCATGTTCTTTGATTTTTCTAGTGCATTTAACTCCATCCAACCCATCATACTCAAAGACAAACTCAGAGAGATGGGAGTGGATTCCTCCCTTGTTTCCTGGATCACAGATTACCTGACAGAAAGACCACAGTTTGTCAGGTTGGGGAACTGTGTTTCGGGGACAGTCATGAGCAGCACGGGGGCTCCACAGGGGACTGTACTGGCTCCATTCCTGTTCACCCTGTATACCTCGGATTTCAAATACAACTCTGAGTCCTGCTACATCCAGAAATACTCGGATGACACTGCTATTGTGGCGTGTATCAGGAATGGCAAGGAATCCGAATACAGGGAACTAATAACAGCCTTCAGTGAATGGAGTCGACAAAATTGCCTTCAATTGAACACCTCAAAAACGAAGGAAATGATCATGGATTTCCGCAGGTCTAAGCCCCCTCTGGAGCCAGTGACAATCTGTGGGGTGGACATTGAAGTGGTGCAAACATACAGATATCTAGGGGTCCTTGTGGATGAAAAGCTGGACTGGTCCCCTAACACCGACGCTCTCTACAGGAAGGGACAGAGCCGGCTGTTCTTCCTGCAGTCACTAAGGTCCTTTGATGTTTGTGAGGAGATAATGACCATCTTCTATCACACGGTGGTGGCCAGTGCGCTGTTTTTTGCTGCAGTGTGCTGGGGAGGCAGCCTTGCTGACAAAAACACCAAGCGGATAGACAAGCTGGTCAAAAAGGCGGGCTCAGTGCTGGGCAGGAGACTGGACCCTCTAAGATCAGTGGTGGAGAGAGTAATATTGAACAAATTGAATGCTATAATGAATAATAGCAGACACCCTCTCCACAGCCTCCTGGAACAACAGAGGAGTAGCTGCAGCAGTCGACTTCGCTCTCTGTCCTGCAGAGATTTAGGACATCATTCGTCCCCACAGCAGTCAGACTTTTTAACATGAATTGACACAAAGTGTTTTTTTTGTTTTTGTTTTTATTTTTATTTTTCTATTGAGCTAGTGACATTTTGAATTTCCCCTCGGGGATAAATAAAGTAACATCAATCAATCGATAAAAATTAATACTGAATTATATGACGTAGGCCTATGGAGGTTTTAGGCAGAAACTAGCCAAAATGACTATGACATTTTTAGTTCTAGAAGTCCACACATCAGTCTGTGTATAAATTACATACTTAGGGCCTGCAACTTATTTAAGAGGGAGCATTCCTTGACTTCAATATTTCTTACTTGATCTGTGCCTGTTGTAACTCATATTAGGTCCATGTCTAATACAAACTATCATGAGACAGATCTATTTTGTTGATTTCACCCCAATTGCTACTCAAAAACATTCAGGACAAACAGACATTTTGGGGCCATTTAAATAGAAAAAATCCTCCCCACAGACCCTGTGGTAAAGGCCTTATCCACAAGATGCCCTGCTGGCTCAGACCTGATGAAAAACCACAAATTTCTGTACCATGACATTGGAAAGGCTTTTTATGGTAGGATACAGTAAAACATTATTTTATAAGGCACAATAAATGGGACATGACTTGAAATGAGACAACAAGCTACTATTCTTTGTATGATGAAACTGCTCATAGAATTGGTGATTTTTGATGATTCTACCTGAAATCTGTTCTATATATTATATAACTATAATATTATGTTGAAATTGGTCTTGGAATTACTGCTTTTGCATGATTCTGGCTCAAATCTGATGAAAAACCACACATTTTTGTACAATAACAGTAAAATCACCTTTAATGTGAGAGGGCTACCACAACTTGGCTCTCTGAGGCAGAATAACTGCAAAACAGCCTGAGACAAGAGAAAAGGCAACATGATGAAACTGTTAATAGAATCAGTTGTTTTTGATGATTTTTACTGAGCTGATGTCATGAAATTCCCCTCATTTTTGTATTATATGACAGGCGAAAGATGCTGTGTGTATGAATTCTCCAAAAGAGCCTTTTCTGTGTCTGAGCTTGGAATTACTGCTTTTGCATGATTCTGATTCGAATTTGATGAAGCACCACTAATTTTTGTACAATAACAATGAAATGACCTTTCATGTGAGGGGCCTGCCATTTTGCTCACTTTTGCATACTTTGCTCTCTGAGACAGAATAACTGCGAAACAGCCTGGAACTAGAGAAAAGGCAGTTTCTATGTGTACAGTGAAACTGTTAATAGAATCAGTGATTTTGGATGAATACGTTAAATACTGCCGCTTGGTCAGTGGCCCAACATTTGAAAATATGACGCTCTAGGTACCCCTTTCATGTCAGTTCTGCACGCGCAGGGCTGTTCAACAGATATCAACGGAGTAGTGATCCAGTCAAATTTATGCCGTTTATTACTTTCCTCTTGAAGTTCATAGACTAGCGTAATAGCTTGTGGTCACTCTCGAAAGGTACTAAAATAATGTCATAGCACGAAGCTGAAGTTGGCATCCGATTCGCAGCTGCCGATTAGAATTTTCCAGTCCACCTTGAAAAACGCCTGTAGATGGCGTTGTTCAGTCATTTTCGAGCTAATTCATGAACTTCATATTTTGACTTTTTTCTCATCCAGACCACGTTAGACCAGGTCCACATCAAAAACCACTATACTTAGAACTTTCAGACCTGGACTAGATTATTTTAGAGACCCTAAACTATCTTAAAAACACAGTCTCTGATTTGTGAAACCTTTATTTTATTTGTGAAAGTGCAAGAAAGGGCGGTTTCACCCCGTTTTTCTTATCTAGACCGCATTAGACCAGGTCCACATCAAAAACCACCATACTTACAACTTTCAAACCTGGACTAGATTATTTTAGAGACCCTTAACTATCTTCAAAACACAGTCTCTGATTTGTGAAACCTTAATTTTATTTGTGAAAATGCAAAAAAGGCTGATTTCACCTTGTTTTCTCATCTAGACCACATTAGACCAGGTCCACATCAAAAACCACCATACTTAGAACTTTCAAACCTGGACTAGATTATCATAGAGACTCTAAAGAGTCTTAAAAACACAATTTTTGATTTGTGAAACCTTTATTCTATTTGTGAAAGTTCAAAAAAGGTGGATTTCACTGATTTTCTTGCATCCAGACCACATTAGACCGGGTCCACATCAGAAACCACAATACTTAGAACACATATATTATATATATAATATATATATGTATATATACATGTGTATATATGTGTGTGTGTGTATATATATATATATATATATATATATATATATATATACACACACATATATATATATATATATATATATATATATATATATATATACATATATATATATATATATATATATACATATATATATACACATCTTCACCAGCTTTGTTACAGTTGTTACACATGTCCACTAACATCACTACCAGTTGTCCTTATTGTGTTCCTAATTTTTCCCTTCACCTGACCTTGCACCTGGCTGAAGACATGATCTTCATTACCCCAGTATCCAAACAGTTTATACTGTAGACCTGCACAGTACCCTAGTTATTAGCCAGTGTGTATCATGTCTTCTAGTCATAGCGTTGTATCCCTTTTGTTTTGCACGAGTCTACGCTACTGTTTTTTTTTGCTTTTTCCTGCCTGCCTTAACTTTGTATTGCTTTGTGAAGCACTTTGTAACATTTGTTTTTAAAAGTTCTATATAAACAAATAAATACATAATAATAATAATAATAATAATAATAATAATAATTATTATTATTATTATTATTATTATTATTATTATTATTGTATATATATATATATAATATATATATTATATATATTATACATATTATTATTAATAATAATAACCATTTACCTGTTTAACTCGTTGGTGTCCTGTGTTGTACCTGCTGACAGAGTAAATTCTTTTAAGAATGATCCTGCTTTTTGAGTCTGTGAGTGTGCTTTTGGGTCAAAAGAAGTATTTCTCAGTTTCGCATCCTCTTACTGTCACTATTGCTTGAAAATACTTCTACAACTTTTAGTTGCATTCCTAATATAACTAATACTATTACTATGTTTTCAAGTACCCATGGAGCCCTTTAACTACTACTTGAATGTCCTGCTTTTGTCTCATTTTCCTTCATCTTACTCTCTGGCCCACTTCCATTCTGTACATTTATGTCTATTTATGTCTATTTTTTATGTCTACCTAATTTTTCCTTTTTATATCATCTCTTCCCTATTACTGCATTTGTCATGCATAGCTTCCACCCTGTTTGTAATGCTCTTTATCTGCCATTCCCTATATACCCCTTGTCCTTCTAATTAATTTTATTTTTCCCACCAATGCTTTGTGCTTTTCCTGTTTACTTGTGTTTTGCTTACTCTCCCTTTTTCCTTCTGCCCCTCCTTTCCATCTACTCCTCACAATTTTGTGATATTATATGCTTTCTGCTCCCTATAGAAGTGTGACAGTGACAATATAGATTCAGTGGTTCAGATTAGTTTACAATGTATGCCATGTACCAGGCACAACCAACTTGACCCGAAACCAAGTTTTTCTCAAACTAAATTTCCACAATTTATTCCAATTCCTGCAATGGCACATTGTTCCAGAGGATAAATTCTTCTTTTCTACTAGAAAAAAAAGTTATGGCAAGTTGGTGAAAATATTGATCCCAAGACATAGCCTGTTGTTATTGTCTAAGTGGAGTGTTATTTTTGTTTTAATGACAAAGTAAATATACTTCAATTGCCAAAGTAATAAACACTAATAGTTTGTTTCTCTTCTATACTTATACTAAAAATATGTTCAGGTAGTTATAACTGCTGTCAACCTACCTCTGACAGCATCACATTCAGGATGAATTTGATCCTGTCAGAAGAAACCATGTTGCTAATTTCAGCATATAAGGTGTTGAGAAAGTCTGACAGGTATCTCACAATCCTGTCCAGCTGGGTGTTATCATCAAAGATGATTGGGACCCACCGTTCCCCAAAAGTAAAGTATGGCTGCTCCTCACCGGAGACAATGACATGAAAAGTATGAATGAAATACACTCAAATATTTATATCTACTCATTCCTGCTTCCTTCTCTGGGAAAACAATCCCAATTAGGTGGGACCAACCCTGTCTCAAAAACCTATCTTGTAGCCTACTCCATCAGTTCCAGTGACAGAAAGCAAGCAGAATTACACCAAATGTGGCTCCCTCTCCACAGTGGACAAGTGTGGCTTTAATACTCATCAGTGTAACTCACTTTAACTTCCATGTAACATGTAATGTTGCAGTTTACTGTGGAAAGTGATGTGGCTGATGCCAAATAGGCTATTACCCTCATATTATAGCCATTATACAGTGCTTTGGTATCAGAGTGTTTCCTCTGTTATAGGTATAGTATAGTACATTTAAGCATGATGGAGTGTCTAGCAGAGGAGACCAAGCCTTATATATAAAGAAGCAGATTGCATCTATCACAACCTTATTACACTTTCTCTATATAAACTGGCAGTAGATTTAGCAAAAAACTTATATTGTTTCATTTGTGTTTTTGTGCGCCCCCTTTCATATATTGTTTTATTACATTGTGATACATCATCAACAGATCAGGTTAAGTGTATGCTCCTCAATTTGGTCATTTGTCTTTAGCTACAAAGTTTACATAAATCATGTTCATGACATGAACAGATTTTCCCACTTGCTACTCATGACTGTGGTTTGACCAGTCTATCTATAGTAGTTTTTGATGTGGACCTGGTCTAATGTAGTCTGGATGAGAAAACGAGGTGAAATCGCCCTTTTTTGAATTTTCACAAATAGAATAAAGGTTTCACAAATCGGAGACTGTGTTTTTAAGATAGTTTAAGGTTTCTTAAATAATCTAGTCCAGGTTTGACAGTTCTAAGTATAGTGGTTTTTGATGTGGACCTGGTCTAATGTGGTCTGGGTGAGAAAAAAGTCAAAATATTAAGTTCATGAATTAGCTTGAAAATGACTGAACAACGCCATCTACAGGCGTTATTTCATTTTTAAGGTGGACTGGAAAATTTTAATCGGCAGCTGCGAATCAGATGCCAACTTCAGCCTCGTTGTCATAGCGTATTCTCCCTGTTTATATTTATCACTTGTTTCTCTCCCTGTGCTTTGTATTACCGCTTCTGTGCTGTTTGCTCCTATTTTTACATACATACAGTCTTTTCAAAATACATTTCCGTGGTCACAGCAAACAGCTAAATAAGAGCAATACAAAATAATAAATATAATATAAATATTACAAGCGCATGATGTTCTTGTATAATGCGCGTGTCGCATGTCGAAGTAAGGTCCCACAAAATGAACCCCTGCACCTCACAACATCCCCTTTTTATTGTCTTTTTACTTTCAAATGAAAACAATATGATTTTTATTTTCTTTGTTTATTTCGGGAACAAAGCCCTCGGAGTTGTGCTTAAATAATAATTCGCAATGCACTTTGCATGCTGTTAACTGAACGTTTACATCTCGGACAGGAAACACATCACGTTACTTTGTCTTCTTCGTTGCTCTTTTGACAGACATTAGCTGGCTCAACGAACCAGACAGACTAGCGACCCCACGTGTGTCTACATTGAAATGACATCGTCATTCTTGAAACTCCGAGGTTGCAAGCAAGACGAGTTGGCGGGTTTTCAGTCCGCCATTCAAAAAATGTTGGCGCGCGCGCAAACATACACGCACACATATATATATGTCTAAAAAAGTAACATCTTTATGTGTTCTGAACATAGATAATTTTGATGCAGTGTAATTATTCTGGTTGTAGTAAATATTTGATATATTCAGTAGTTATGTTGTTTTATGAACCTATTTTACGACCCTTCTTTACAAAACAGAAGAACTGTCATCCCAAAAACGCTGTTTATGAAACACTCACTAAAATATCTTGAACAAACCAACATTTTAACTTTTTTGTTAACATAGATCATTTAGATGCAGAGTGATTATTAGTTCGGGTGCTCTCTGAAACTAGGCCTGGGTCAGCTTGTGTCCATGAAATGTGAAAATTAAAACTTTGTCATAGAGCTACACCAATTACATTTTTGGAAAGGTCTCGGCTTGGAAAATAACATATGTTCGTATGAAGATCCTACATGGCTCCTGCTTTGAAAAACTGACCTTTGACCTCAGTGCATATTTGAAGGCTTATAATTAATCAACAAAAGGGGGTATGGACATGGGACCAACTGTTATAGAGCTCTGGGCCTCAGCTATCATGTGAATATAGTCAACAATTGGAGGCGCTGTCAGATATGGGTAAAATATGGTTAAAATTAATTTTCACTCATATAGCAATTAGATATTTTAAACCTGATTACACAAATGTGTTTATTGTCCCCTTAAACTCCCTAGTGTACTCTCAGTTTAGTATTTACAATTTCCAATTATATTAAAAACGCTGATATGTTCTTAAAACTACAATTCTCATGAGCCTCACCATGCTTCTTGATACAAATAAGCACCACAGTTGCAGTTCTTCTGGTTGTAGAGTAGGGCAGTAAGATAGGGTTGTGAAAAGATCTATCTGTTGAATATATCAAACATTTAATACACCCGAACTAATAATCACTCTGCATCTAAATCATCTATGTTAACAAAAAGTTAAGATGTTGGTTTGTTTAAGATATTTTAGTGAGTGTTTCATAAACAGTTTTTGGGATGGCAGTTCTTCTGTTTTGTAAAGAAGGGTCGTAAAATAGGTTCATAAAACATATATATATCAAATATTCGCTAAACAACCAGGCTAATTACACTGCATCTAAATGATCTATGTTGAAGATGTTACTTTATTTTAGACATATATGTGTGTGTGTGTGTGTGTGTGTGTGCGCGCGCGCGCGCGGGTCAACATTTTTTGAATGGCGGACTGAAAACCTGCCAACTCGTTTTGCTTGCAACCTCAGGTTTTCAAGAATGAAGATGTCATTTCAATGTAGACACACGTGGGGTCGCTAGTCTGTCTGGTTCGTTGAGCCATCCGCTGTCTGTCAAAAGAGCGACGAAGAAGACAAAGTAACGCGATGTGTTTCTTGTCCGAGATGTAAACATTCCCAGTTAACAGCATGCAAGCTTTCTATCGTTTCGAGAAAAACGATAGAAAGAGAGATCGTGATGCATTTCATGTTTATCAAAGTTAGCCATGGCTGTATTATAAAAGTCCACCTCCAAAACAAACAACATTACCCAGCATGCACCACTTCTTCCGTCACCGCGATTAGTAACATAGAAATAATAGAATATAAACTCATTATCTGCTGTAATTTTGCCTCAATGTTGTCGGGGCCAAAGACAAACCCTATTTTTAAATATATGATTATTATTGGATTGTCGCATAGGTTAGATGCGGCCTCGTCCCCGTGCGCTTGTAATATATTTTTTTGTATTGCTCTTATTTAGCTGTCTGTCGGAAATGTATTTTGAAAAGACTGTATGTATGTAAAAATTGGAGCAAACAGCACAGAAGCGGTAATAGAAAGCACGGGGAGAGAAACAAGTGATAAATGTGAACAGGCAGAATGCGCTATGACATTAGTTTAGCACCTTTCGAGACTGGCCACAAGCTATTACGTTGGTCTATGAACTTCAAGAGGAAAGAATAAACGGCATAATTTCGACTGGATCACTACTCCGTTGATATCTGTTGAACAGCCCTGCGCGTGCAGAACTGACGCGAAAGGGGTACCTAGAGCGTCATATTTTGGAGTGTCGGGCCACTGACCAATCGGCAGTATTTGACGCGTTGGGGATGAGAACGTGTTGGTGTACATTAACAGTGAAATGACTTAAGGGTCAGCCCAAGTCATTTTTTTTATACATGTTTTGATCTTTTGGCGTAACAATGAGCAAATTCCATACCACTCTCTTCAAATCCAGACTGCGCATGTGTTTATTTTCAGTACTTAGTATGGTCAGCCCTGACAGTCTCTCCTGTGCTTCTCAGATACGTTTTAATTAATTTAAGTTTTGAGAAGGATCTTTCGGCGCTTGCTACATTGACAGGTAGAGTGAGTAACAGTTAAAAATAGCTGTGGCTACACACTTGGCAATATGGAATGGTGCTTTATGAAAAGAGTGTGTGCCAAATCTTTAATTGAGCCATGCTCGATTTCTTTTATAGTGGACATGAATGCGCTGTTGAAAGCACTTGGTCTGGAAAATCTACAGACAAGTCATCTTTGTATTGGTCTGCTAAAGCACTTGATGATCTATATATTTCACCGTTGGATTTTAACAGAAGTTCTTGTGGGCGTAAAAACTCTGTGCCACCTCTTGCATACCCTGAAACCTGTGTGTTACCTGCGCAATGGCAGTGTCTAGAGCTGCGTAAAATACTGACTCTTTGAAGTGCTCCTCTGCATTTGATAGCCTTTCATCCTCGCATAACTCATCAAAACGTCTTTTGGTGCACCTTGTGCGCTTTTGTGGAAATGAAGGCGGAATACCCCATGACTGAGCAAGATTTTGGGCAGTTTCTTTAAGGCTGTGAAACTCCCCTGTGAGTGACACAAGGGTCTCGGATGCACTGGCGAGATATTTGCTTGCCTGCAAGATATCAGTGTTTTGTTTTTGATCATTTCCAGAATTTTACCCTGTATCACAGTTTGAAGAACAAATTCAAAATGTTCCATCTTCTGTTTGAATCCCCCTGCCTCGTCATCTGACCTTTTAGATAACAGACATATTTTCGCAAGTGCTTTCATCACATCTGGGTAACAAAAGCTGAGTGAGTGCACAGCATCATTTCTGAATGCCCAGCGCATCGGGCACAGTGTTGGTTGCCCTGTCACTTTGACCTGTGACTCAAGAACTAGCCATCTTTTAATACTACCACTGAAGAAAAGATATAATTTCTGTAGAGTATCATAGTATTCTTTTCCTTTTGTCACATTTTGGCATGCATCGTTCAGGACAAGGTTTAGATTGTGAGATGCACAGTGAATATAGATGGCATTAGGTTCCCTGTCCAAAACTCGTTTTTGCAACCCAGAGTATGTGCCATTTATTGTAGCTGTGCCATCGTGCATGGAAACCCATGAAGCTTTCATTTATTTTCACCTCTAATGGTGAACCATTCATACACATTCACACTCTGATGGCACAGCCATCAGGAGCAATTTGGGGTTAAGTGTCTTGCCCAAGGACACATCGACATGTGGACAGGAAGAGCCAGGAATCGAACCGCCAATCTTCCGATTAGAGGACGACCTGCTCTACCTCCTGACCCACAGCAGCCTCCACAGGCTGTTTATGTACACTGTGTGAGGTCTTCAGCTACAACAACAGCCCTGCAATAAGATTCATAACCAGCAGGAAAGCTCTGCCAAGTGTCATTTAGTTTATTTTCTGGATTTTCAGGACACTGGCTAAAATGGCATGTTGACAAAAACATTTTTTTTTTCATGTAAATACTAAATTCTAATATTTTAATATCAAAGTAAATCTCCAGATTTATTTCTCAGACCTTAAAGAATATAGTTTATTATACTGTACTTTTTAGAACTTTCTATCATAATGTGCAGTACCTTGAACTTAAGAAATCAAAGACAATTCAGGAATTGAACTTTTAAAATCTCCAACCTCTAGGTGCTTCTTTATCCTGGTGCCCTGGCTGGGAGTGCAGGACAGTGTTTTTAAGCCATGTTAGAGAGAGGGTCCTGTAGGGGAGCTGGTTCACTGGACTGACCTCAGTGTGTATCTGACCATCCTGGGCAACAACCTGACTCTCAGCACCTCACAGCACCACCTCCACAGGTTGGCACCACTGTCAAATACCATTAGTTTATTTCATTGGATTAAAAAAATGTATGTTTGTTTGGAAAGTAATGTCTTTAATGGATATATTTCACTTGCGTATAGTTAGTTTCATTGTAGTTAATTGTTTATCTTGGCTGAAAATCACCATGATCATCCTCTCCAGGCAATATGGTCCCTGAATAAATACCAGCATACACCAGCCCAAAACATCACTGGTGGCTGGTCACCAGCAAAAATGTGTCAAAAACACACTCTAAGCTGCACTGTAAGAAACATACTGTGATTTTTACAGTAAATAACTGGCAGCAATTGACAAGTAATTCAATTCAATGAAAGTCCCCCGGCAGTCTAGGCCTATAGCAGTATAACTAAGGGCTGATCCAAAGCGAAGTAACTCACTGTAAAATAAATGACAGTAAATAAGTGGCAGCAATTGACAAGTAACTTACTGTAATTTATTTCACAATAAGTTACTTGTCAATTGCTGCCAGTTAATTACTGTAAATAAAAACACAGTGCACTTCCTGTAAGTTAACTGGTGTACTGTGTTTTTATTTACAGTAGCAATTGCAAAATGAAACACAGTAATTCAATGGTACTGTATCTACTGTAGCTGTATGTAACTGTAAAATAAAATACAGTAATTTTATGCTACTGTGTAATGGATTACATCACCAGACATTTTGCAGTAAATTAGGTTACAGTTATTTGTATAATGCTGTAAACTTTCTAATCACATTTAAATTTCAATAAATGAGTACAGAACCAACTCTTTAAATGACAATTATTTATTCACTGTTGAACAGCAACTACTACATTTTACGTATCATGTATTTTCACTGTGCACAGGGATTGTTTACAGAAATCTATTGGCCTTTCTTATACCAACTCTCCCTTGCAATATATAAAACTGATCTGCTGAACAAACAGCACAAAACATTTTGCATAGAGCAATGTCTACTGCCCAATACTGCAGTCTGTTTTATTTCCCGTACATGCTTCATAATAAAAGCCACACAGTGATAGACCAGTGAGAAGAAGAAGTAGTAAAAGCAGTAAATATTTTTGACAACTTAACACAGTAAATAAATATATAGTAAATAAGAATGAAGTAAATAAATGTTTTCTTTTCAGTGTTTGTCATAAAAGAAGCAGCGACCATACGCAACTTTTTGTCCTCTTAAACAAATCTCTATGAAAAAAATAATACTGATGCCATTTAATAAGCCCACTATGAGTTTAAAAAAACAAAAAACAAAATCACTGAACTTGATATAGGTCTATATAATATAGACACTAACACTGTTATTTCCTTGAAACAAAACACTCTTAGGTAATCTAAACATGCATATTCAACTGTGGGAGAAGTCACTAGGTACTCAGGTGTCCTTAGAGTCTTTAAAATTGTGTTTGTGGATGTGTACTTGTCTGTAAAGAGTCCAAAAGCCCACCTCAGTCCACTTGGCATCACAAGTGTGCTGGCCCAAAAGGCTTTGGATGCAGGTCAGGAGCCGCTGGGTGACTTCACTTTGATCCTCCACTGCTGCTTCATGTTCTTCAGAAAATAGGATGACAGCTACTGTAGATGACAAAAAATAAAAATGTTTTACCATTACTGTCAGTGTAATAGTCAAGCTATGATCAAAACACATGTTTTTAAGACTCAAAGTAAGCTTTTGTAGAATAGGCTACACCTAATAAGATTTTAATTACCTAAATCTCAATTTGCCAACAAAAACCAGTATAACAATATGTTTCACTGGACATCTCAAAATCAATAATCTAACAATATTAGATAGATAGATATATATAGATAGTCAATTCAAATTCAAATTAAAGAGTCTGATTGCAGTGGGGATGAAGGACCTCCTAAATCTCCCTGTCCTGCAGGACAGAGAGAAGAGCCGACTGCTGCAACTACTCCTCTGTTGTTCCAGGAGACTGTGGAGCGAGTGTCTGCTATTTTTCATTATAGCATTCAGTTTCTTCACTGTGCCTCTCTCCACCACCGAGCTTAGAGGGTCCAGTCTCCTGCCCAGCACTGAGCCCGCTTTTTTGACCAGCCTGTCCAGTCTTGCCGTTTTTGTCAGCAAGGCTGCCTCTCCAACACACTGCAGCAAAAAAGAGAGCACTGGCCACCACTGTGTGAAAGAAGATGGTCATTATCTCCTCACACACATCAAAGGACCTCAGTGACCGCAGGAAGAACAGTCGGCTCTGTCCCTTCCTGTAGAGAGCGTCGGTGTTAGGGGACCAGTCCAGCCTGTCATCAACAAGGACCCCTAGATAGGTGTAGGAGTGCACCACTTCTATTTCCACCCCACAGATTGTCACTGGCTCCAGAGGGGGCTTAGACCTGCGGATGCATGTATTAATAGTATAAATAACAGTCTTTCAAGATCATAAAACTATATTAGCATCCGACAATGTCGCCTTTAAGATCAAGAAATACATTTCAGCTGTATCAAAGTTTAACTGCCAAAAACTCAGACCATTAGTGGTGTTAATGTAGTCTATTCAGATTCAATTCAGTTCAATTCAATTCAATAAGATCATGTCTTTGACTTCATAATATGTTTAGTCCCTTTCAAGTTTGTTAGGGAAATGTGCAGCAAACACAATACCAGGCATTGAGGACAAATCAATGAACATCAACTTTCCCAAAATCGTATAAGACGAAGTAAGTACCCATTTTTGTCTTCAAAGTGAAAGCAAGAGTGTGTGCACAGAGGTCCAAGAGCTCTTACACCATCTGCTAAATGGACAAGTAAGTGCATATTGGCTGTCATGTATCGTTCACCATAAAGTCCACTCATTTGAGAATAGAAATTCCAGAGTAGTTTTTCAGCATGATCTATTTGCACAGGGGTTATTAACTCCATCATAAGAATGAAGATTGCTTCACTAAGGAGCAGGAAATGGTTGTAGTACAGGCCTGCAAGGATGCCCCGGAATACAACTGGCAAAAAAAACAGCAAAATGGACCCATACTCAGATGCTTTAAAGAACATTCTGACACAGAACGAGGAAATCGAATCAAAAATGGCGGTCTTATTTCTTTTATTCGTTTGTCTACTTCTCCGATTCACCTAACCATACTGAATCCACATCGGGAAAACTCTGTGGAAAACCACAAAAACATCAATAGATGCATTACTCCCAGTAGTACAGAGTGCATATAGTCTATACCTGTACCCAAGACCAAATCATAGCTTTTTAGTCAACTGAGAAAGGTAGGTCCCTTCACCCCACGTACAATGCTGTTGGAATCACAGGCCATCTTAGCATTATCTACAAACCCCTTGTGGGTACGAGGCGGGCCTTTTGGATCTGTCTTCTGGAAAGGAAAGACATGGACATGACCTCTTTCTCCTGTCTTTACTGTTTGACCTGGCTGTTCACACTTTAGACACCCAAACTGTCCATTGAATTGAACAGTATTAAGTACCAATGCTTTGTGGGCAAATCGCAGGTCCCTGCAATGGTAAAGGGGGGCAGTGCAGAGAGATTAGTGTAAGCAAGTCACTGAGAGCTTTTCCTGTTATTTTGTGTCTGTTTGCAAAAGTCATTATGAGGAGAAGACTCTCTGCAACAGAAATTGGTGCATTTCTGTAAAGTGGATGATCTCCAGTGTGTGTAGAGCTTTTGGGGTCTGTTCCCTCCTCTTGGTTTAGCTCTAAACCGTCCTCAAATGATAGGTCATCATCAAATGACAGGTCATTGTCAAATAACACATTTCAGCTAAAGTCCTTTCTTCAGCAAATTGAGGTATGTGATCAACAAATGTATCTATGTGAAAAGGCTGTTCAGGCTCTGATTCAACATTAAGTCCAGAGTGATGCATCTCACTTGTGTGTCCATTGCACTGGGATGAATGGTTGGTGTTATGGAGGTCACACAAATTTGTGATCAAAGAGTCTTCCAGATCAGCAACGTCATCAGCTTCCAGATTAGCGGAACTGGTCTCTTGCTCGGAACGGCAGTCATCTGACCTCGAACAAAAAAAGTCCTGATGTATTTAGCAAATTTGTTTTCTTATAGCAAGTAGTAGCAGTATTGGCACATTTATAGCTTACCAGACTCGACATGTTTATTTTTCATTATACTTCTGCTAAACACATTACAAATTACTGGACTATTAAAGTGTAATAGTCACTTGAGCTGCCAGTAAAACCTTGACAAACCAAGTGACGTTTGCAAGTCTCACATCAGTAACAGTATACATACATTAACCTTTCTTTGAAATAACACTGCAGTCAATAAAAATTTAAAGCTTTACAACATGCAATCTCTTGTCATGTCTAACAGAGTTGTTTACACTTTTGCGCATTTGTTACCTCTGTTCTCCAGTCCTATGTGTCCTATGAGAATAATACATTTAACATATTTCAATTTTCAATTCAATTCGATTTATTTATATAGTGCCAAATCACAACACAAAGTCATCTCAGCGCACTTTTACATGGAGCAGATCTAGACCATGGTCTTTACTTTACAGAGAGAGACCCAACAGTTCCCCCCATGAGCAGCACTTGGCGACAGTGGGAAGGAAAAACTCCCCTTTAACGAGAAGAAACCTAAGGCAAACCCCAGCTCTGGGTGGGCGGCCATCTGCCTTGACCGGTTGGGTAGAGAGAGAGACAGAGAGAGAGAGGGGGGGGGGGTTTGACACTCACATGCAATTTTATTAGGCAGACCTGGGTAAAACTAATGAGAAATCCTGCTATAAATTCCCCTTCCATGTGGATTAAAATGTTAATATTTTATTGAATCTGTTTGAGATACTTTAGTATCAAAAGTATAAGTAAATTACTTATATATTTACATGTACTGTGTAGGCTACCAGAGGTGGGCTGATTATTGACATGGCCAATTACCAGATCTGATATTAACTATTTATCTGACTGTCTGAATCAGTTAAACGCACAATATGTAATTTCAGCCGCTAGGGGTCTCTCTATCAAAACAATAACAACAGACGGAGTGTGATGACGGTGTGAACTAGCAAGGTATCATGGGAGTTGTTGTCTTCGGTGTTAAATAATCAGCTTCATGCAGACAGGATAACTCCGGTGTACATGGTTCAGGATGTTTATACCGGCAGCCGAATTACTCGCAGAGGTCTCCTCCTCTCCAGAACAAACGGACCCGGCGATTACAGGTAAAAACACTGAATAAAGCTGTTTCATCTAAAAGATCGGTGTTTCTCCGACGATGTACGGCGATCCGCGGACGTCAGATACAGGCTGTTAGCTGAGCTGCTGCTAACACTTGTTTATCAATCTTATAACTTTACATCCAGACGTTCGTTCGGTTTCTCACGGGAGCCGAATTATCCGCAGAAGTCTCCTCTTCCCCAAAGTCAAACGTACACGCAGATTAAAATCATTAAAATATTGATTAAAACTGTTTTACCTAAAAATTCAGTGTTTCTCCTACTAAGTTTGGTGATGGACGGACGTCAGATACAGGCTGTGAGCTGAGCTCACGGGAGCCGAATTATCCGCAGAGGTCTCCACTTCTCCAAAAACAACAAGTACACGCAGTTTAAAATCGTTAAAATATGAATTAAAGCTATTTTACCTTAAAAATCAGTGTTTCTCCGACGATGTTTAGTGACCATCGGACGGTTGTTAGCTGAGCTGCTGCTAACACTTGTTTATTAATCTTAATAACTATACATCCAGAAGTTCATAAGGTTTCTCCCGGGACCCGAATTATCCGCGGAGGTCTCCACTTCTCCAAAAATTGTTAAAAAAAGATATTTAAAGCTGTTTCACCTAAAAAATAAAAAAAAAAATCAATATTTCTCTGGCTATGTTTGGTGATCACAGACTTCTTGGAAGGGCTGTTGGCCGAGCTGCTACGAACGTTTGCCCAGTTGATTTCTTGATAACGTCCAGAGACGCAGGGCGTATCTCAATCTGCGTTCTTGTCTGTACTTGTGTTCTTGTGGACTTGTGAAACGTCATCAATCGTAGCCCAAGTACTGTTCCAATTCAGAGTTCGCATCCAGCCAAGTAAGTTACAGTCCAAATTCCCGGATGTGAACTTTCTCTGCCCTTTCCATCGAGGATGCATCGGGAGGTGACTTGTGTGGACTTTTGACAGCCAGGTATCCCAGACTGCATTTCTCACACATTTAAGGTTTTTTAGTAATTGTTATATTTATGTATTTATTGCTTATTTGTTTTTACTATTTAATATTTATTAAACTGCATTCCCAATAGGAATTGTCTATCAGTGGTTTAAGTCTTTTAGTATTAAATTTCTCTCTAACATCTGGCCTGTTTGATCAGATGCTTGCTTGTGATTGAGAAGGTTTCTATTTCTTTCAACACTTGATAGGCTGTGTAAGTGTGCACCTGTCCTCCCAGGTTCTGAGTCAAAAAGTTACCGTAGCCTAGATGATTACTGTATCCTAGAAATTATTATTATTTATGTGGCTAACTATAGCAGGGCTGTCAGTCTGAGTGTTAACCTGATGTTTGAGTTCCAAAAAGACAAACAGTGGAACAGTATGTGGAATATAGGCTAATACAGTAAAGTACAGTTCAACAGCACCAGAAATTACAGAAAAAAATAAATACACCTATCTAATGAAGACTTGAGACTATTAAACCACATTAGTTTTTTATCTAGGTGTACCAAGTGAACTGTCAAGTCTACCTATAAGAGATCAGACTGGTTAACAGAAAAGCATAATGATTAGGCAAACGTACAGAGTTATGAAGACATGCTAAAATGGCACGTCTCCTCTCCATCCTCCGCCGCATCCTGGCTCTCCTCTGACGGATCCGCCTCCTCAGTTGGGCAGCCTCCTCCTCCACTAGTATGTAGAGCATACCGATGAGGACGGCAACCAGTCTCCGATCCATTTCGATGCGATCTTTCAAATTTTCCGATGTCCTAAGTCTACTTTCTCTCTTTGTTCATTCACCACTAACTCCCACAAACTTTTTTCCCGCCACTGCCTTTTATATGTAGGCTACAGATCATGCATAACAAAATATAAACATATTCCTATATTTTTTAATGAAAACAAGAAGGTGCAGGGTTGTGTTTATATTGTATTTATTTGTTTTTATTGTAAATATACTTTACTTTGAAAATAACCACCGTAGGCACGTACGCCCATTGTAAAGACGAGCGGAGATGGTGACGTCATGTCAACAAGTATACTGCTGTTCCAATAGCAGAATGACCGTACTACGTCCTCCCGTTCTTGGGAGTTTGTACTCAGGAGTCGAACTTGACAAGTCCGAACTCTTAAGTGCGCAAGTCCGAACTTGGCGTACTTGATATTGAGAAACACCTTAAAATCCTTCTTCCGGCTAAAAGATATAGTTAAAAACGACCTAAGTTTATCATGAAAATGTGGCTTAAAAGTGAATAAAAGTCCATCTATAACAGTTTGTGTGGAACACACACAATGCTGATGTATTATCTTGTAGTGTGTAAGTTACTCTTTGGTAGACGCCATTGCAGTGGACAAACACAGCGCAGACTCGCAACTTGTGCTAACATTAGTTTACTCTGTGTTGACGTGTGACGCTATTGACATGCGACTAAATGAAACAGTCCGTTACATTTATTAAATTACATATTTCTCTGGGTTTGAAAATTGTTGGAAGCAATAGGGATAATGTAAATACACAACTCAACAACATATATAACATAGGTCTAGTTGTTTTTAAACATTTTAATGCAGAATAATTACATATTATACCTTTAAGTACAAACACCTTAAATTGTACTTAAGTTCATAACTTGAGTAAATGTATTTATATTGAATCACTGCAAGTGACAATATAAAAATAATAAAATTAATTTCCTTACCTTTCTTCTGTATCTTTTGCAAGTATTTTGTTGGCTCTTCACTTTTCTCCTCCAGCGCGAGTCATGCCTCTGTGCCATTTTCAAATATGCCTGAAATATAACTGTTTGCCTGAAATAATTTCAACAGTAGAAATACGCACTTGAAAATTAAACATATACAAATTATATATTTTCATAGTACAATATATATGCAATATAAATATATAAACAAAAAAAATTACTTTAACTTCTAAAATATATCTTCTAGAAGATTATCTTATTTGATAATGGTGGTAGAGAGTGCTGTCTAATACATCGGTCTCAAATTTCTCGTAAGTGGTCAATTTGGGTGGAGTGAGTGTGTTTTACTGGGTGGTGTAATAAAAACTCACCTAACTATCATCTGTAACTTCTATTGAAGAGCAATATTCATGCTGACTGGTGTCAGAAATGGAGCTGCAGGGACAATTAACCTAGGCATGACAGAAAAAATGCACAGGTTCATTCATTTATGAGTTTGCATAGTTTGCATATAGTGGTGCACAAAATATGATATGTATATGAAAATTGTTTAAAATAAAAATGACTAAATCACAGTCATAATAAAAACAATCACAGTAACATTTATAAGCTGGTAGATAAATTACATTGTTCCAAGCAACGTCCCTCCTCGTTGCTTGACCAGTGTCAAGAAAGGACCAGTGTCAAGCAACGAGGAGGGACGAGACTCCACTGCCAACTCCGAACCCTCCGCGTCACCTGGGAATCCCGGACGCTAAAAAGACTGGCATCTTGGAGTCAGCCAATCCCCGGTGACCGCGGCACGGAGGAACAGCCAATCCGAGCTGGAACCGACATCTGCAAATGAACATAGATTGTCGAAAACAAAACAAAAGACAGAGCTCTAACTCCGTTGTTAAACGGGGCACCATAACACGGAACAACAAAAGACAGAGCTCTCACTCCGTTTCTAAATATTGCACCAGAACACAGGACAAAATACGGCAGAGCCATAACACATTGATTTCACATTTTTAAAACGCACATATAATAATAATTATATGATAAGATATATGTATAGATATAAGATATAATATAATATAATTAACGTTAAAAATGTTTTTAAACAGACAGACAACATTTATGGCAGAGCCACTCTGCATCTGCACACTCCAGGTGAAACCAGAGGTGGCAGACATTGGACCCACTGATCAATAGTGTCCTCTCCTGAGCCAGGTGGAACTACCCCGTTGCAAATTGCGTAATGTTCCCCATCTTCGTCAGCAGGAAACTCTGCGGAATAATGCCTGCTGTCACCAGGTAATTAGTTGGTTGTATGGCCTTACAGGTGGGGCAAGGTGTTGGAGTGTCTGAGGGAGTGGTGGGAGCACTGGTTGGAGTACCTGTGACTGTGGCAGGAGTGTCTGAGGGAGTGGTGGGAGCACTGGATGGAGTGGCTGTGACTGTGGCTGGAGTGTCTGAGGGAGTGGTAAGAGCGCTGGATGGAGTGGCTGTGACTGTGGCAGGAGTGTCTGAGGGAGTGGTGGGAGCACTGGATGGAGTGGCTGTGACTGTGGCTGGAGTGTCTGAGGGAGTGGTAAGAGCGCTGGATGGAGTGGCTGTGACTGTGGCAGGAGTGGCTGAGGCAAATGGGATCACTCTCACCACCTAGTAAGTAAAGCATAGTTAAAACTCATTAGCACACTTTTAAAAGAAATGCAAGTTACGTTAACTTAGAGGATGAATTATAACTGTATTAATGTGTTAACATTAATGTTACCTGGTTTGTGTCCACAGCCTCCCTGGAAAAGGGAAAGATTCTAGCTTTCTGGAACCCAGCCTTAATGTTTTTGGCAGTGACAGCGGTGGGATACACATGTTTCAGCAGAGGTGAGAACTGCGTCTTCCCCACCACAAGGTCCAAGCCATTTGATGAACAGATCAGAGTCCATATACCCCTTTTCTTGGATCCCATACAGGGGGCCCATCCAGCCTGTACGCATTACTTGGGAGGCAGCCGGGGTAAATGATAAAGGGTAGAATGCTTTCCCCGGCTGCACTCACACAGCAGTGCACTGTGATGTGTTCTCTTGTTGTGTGCTGCTGCTGGTAGATGTGTGTCCTCCCGGTCTGGCACAGGACTTTCTCCTTTGTATGGGGGTTGTCTCCAAAACCTGTCTCGTCACAGTTAAAAATGAGGTGGGGCTTGTCCTCCAAACTGTACTTTTTGTAGAGGGCCTCGTACATCTTGAAAAAGCCCTTAATGGCCTCTGGTGTAGCACCATGGACTCTTGACTGATCAAGTGAATCTGCTGTCCGGGAGCTCAACTCAGGGTGCCGGGCTTTGAATCTGGACCACCTGGACCTTTTTTTTTTTTTTTTTTTATAATTTTGTAAGGGGAATGCCATATTTTTTGATGTGGCCCTTAGACTGGCTCCTGCCTTTTCTTCTTCCACTGCCTTTTCAAGTGTCTCCTTACTGTATTGTTTTTTCCCCCCCCTGACATATTTCCCTTCTTTTGCTTTCCTGACTTTCCTTGAAATGAATAAATGAAATGAAATGTAATCAGTAATCATGGTGATGTTTAATCAGTTAATTTAACTTATGTAACTTAACTTAAATCATGTTTAATACGTTACATTTATCATGTATGTTAACTTAACTTAATTTAACTTAATCATCATTAACAATCATTTTGTTTGAAAATATACTCATGTAAACAATGTGGATATAAATATCAATATAATATAATAATATCAATCATCTGATGAATGACATCTTTTCAGTTAATGTTAACTTTAAAGTTAAATTTCTGTGTATTTTAACGTTAAGTTAACTTATTATGTTTAACATTACCAAAACTTTATGAAAAGTTGGCTATGAAATAACATCACAATTAACTTAACGTTAATTAAAAATTAACGTAACATTAAGTTATTTAACGTTAAATTTTACAGTCTGTGAAAATGGCTGTGATGATGTGTGGGGGAAAAATACACAAATGTGTTCTTTTTATAGTTTTTTTTACATTGTTATGTTAACCTAATTAATGAATGAATTAACGTTAATTAACTTTTAAAATTAAATTAAAACTGTTAAATTAAAAGTTAATGTTAACGTTAATTAATAAATATGATCATCATCACTGTGCGCAGGGTGACGTAAGAGCGGCGTCTGTGTTGACAGAATTGCCGCCTCACTCATTCTCAGGTGGACAGTGGCGCCAAGCGGTCATCGCTCGGAACTGACGTTAAAAAAATGCCCATTTCGAAGCATTTATTCAACAAGAGGTAATATATTTAACAATTTGTGATAACATTATAGTAATTTCATATAGACTGTTGTACTGAGAGAAACATAAATTAAATCTAAATATACATTTTCGCTGCTCTAGCTGCCCACCCAAGCTGCAGTCTGGACTGTAGCTTAGGTGGGCTTTTCAAACTTTTCAAACGCAGTGAGCGCACCTAGCAAACTTACAGAAATCACACATTCATGACCTGGAAGCATTTATTCAGCGATCGGCGGTAAAAGGTCATCTGTACGGAACATCGTTAGTGTACGGTGTTATGTCCCTACTGGTTTCCAAGCTAACTGGTTCCCGTACCTAACAGCAGCAGCTGTTTTCTGCCTCTATCAGCAGAGTCGTCACACATCCTTAAATATATAACTCGCAATTTTCAAGTCGCATCTCAAATGTACTGCGGCGAATATGGACATATACAATTGGCATTACATCAACGCCACTTACGAAAAGTAAATTAAACAAAACAATCTTTGCAAGATCGCGTCGAGCCGGATTCGATCTTACAAGAGTAAACTTCGCTGTTTATACTAATCAGATATCTACCGCCCCGAGCTATTCAAACTCTCATAAGAATCAACTTCCGTCACGTATTCGTGAAGTACGTCAGCATCCAGGTAACAATTTGTTTTGAGGTTATCTAAAACAACTGGTTAGTGATATGGCTGTTTTATTTTCCTACACAATATACACAAAAGAACATTGTTCTTGTTAAGAACATTAACTGTCTGTTAATGAGTTTCATGTTTTCATGTTTTGTAGACTATTACCTCTTGCATTACTCACCCTGTGGCTCAGTGTTTATTTTTAACTGATACATAGTATGCAGCGTATTGTCAGATTTTTTTTTTAACTTGCTAGATCGTCATTGTTTAAAAGTATTTCTTTATCACAATGTTTAACGTTATTGTCATAGAGGGCTGTGATGTAGTGGTCAATGTGTTTGTAGCCTCGGAGAAGAGAAACTTGATAAATATGTTCGGGTATTTTCTCAGGCAGGCTACAGGTAACCAGTTGTTTTAGATAACCCCAAAACAAAATGTTACCTGGATGCTGACGTGTTTGACAAGTACGTGACGGAAGATGAAGCTTGCGAGAACTTGAATAGCTCAGAGCGGTATATAACTGATTAGTGCGAACAGGTAATTTTACTCTTGCCAGATCGAATCCAGCTCGACGCGATCTTGCAAAGATTATATTGTTTAATTTATTTTTCGTAAGTGGCGTTGGTGTAATGTCACTTGTATGTGCTCATATTCGCCGCAGTACATTTGAGATGCGATTTGAAAATTGCGAGTTATATGTTAATGTTTGTGTGACGACTCTGCTGATAGAGGCAGAAAACAGCTGCTGCTGTTAGGTACGGAAACCACTTAGCTTGGAAACCAGTAGGGGTATAACAACCGAACATGGTTAGCCTACGTTTGACAGTCTTGGAGTTACATAAATCTTGTGTGACTGGAAAACTGTGTGGTCTCATTGTAGTGAGACCATTATGACAAACTTTTTCTAACTTCATGCAACTAATTTAACTAACATTGTTAGGGTGACTAAACGTCCTTTTTCGTCCGGACATGTCCACTTGCCAAGTCTTGTCCTGGGCATGTTTTTTTTTTTTTTTTTTTTTTTTTTTTTTTTTTTTTTTGGTTTGTTTGTTTGTTTGTTTTTAATCAATTCGTGAAAAATGTCCGGTTGTCATTGTTTGGGAACCTTAAGCATGTACTTGAATTGATTGAGGCTTTGATAGAAGACTGTACTTTGTTGTATGTAACGTTGATCGTGGAGAAGCTGCCTTGTGGGCAGCTCTGCTATTGCTAGAAAGATATCATAATTTTACCATCCCGGGACAAATGGGAGACGAAGTGCACTGTATGCAAAGCTGGCACATATGTTTCCATGTCAAATAAAGGTGCCAGGATCTGAAAACTCACATGGATACGGAGTGAAAAAAACTAAAGACGGAAGTAATATTTTTTTGTTTGATAAAATAGTATCTCTGTTATTTCTACAATATTAGATATTTTATTTTTAAATTTTAATTTTGTATCACTGAGACTTGTTAAAGAGAGAATATTTTAAGCATTATAAAGCATGTTGAATAACCTCTGTGAAGCTGATCTGAATTTGTATCTTTGGTTACACATACAAAGGAGGCATACTTAAAATAAATTAAAGTTATAAGGCATCTTTGAGTAAACTTAGAAACTTAAAAGTATCATTTAAGTATCTTTAGGCAGAGCTGAATGTCCTCTGTTTTGGGAATCAAAATATAGTCACCCTATTAAAATAATATAGTTAAATTAACACAATCGATGTATCCAAGGGCATCAATAAGTTGCCGTACCAAATAATGAGATATAATGACATGATAAAACTAAATAAGACATTGAACCACCTTTTTAAATATTTAAAATGTGTTGTACTTTTAAGTATTTAACACGGGGTCGGCAACCCGCCGCTCTAGAGCCACATGCGGCTCTTTAGTGCCGCCCTAGTGGCTCCCTGGAGCTTTTTCAAAAATAGTTGAAAATGGGAAAAGGTGAGGGAGGGAAATATATTTTTTGTTTTAATATGGTTTCTGTAGGACAAACATTCTTAACGTTTTCCAATGCTGTAAAAATGTGTAAAATAAATATTAAATTTCAACATTTCTGTCAACGAAGATTTGCGTCATAGCCTGCGACACACGTTTCTATCAGCAGGGCGGGATGCCAGGCAGGTGGCTGTTGTAAACAAACCGGAGGCTGTGTGATGGGCCATGGATCCCAAAGGGAAAAAGAGAAAAATAACTGAGAACAGAGGATTCAACGTTTCTCACCCAGCATGAGAGGATCAAAAAGGGGGTTTGTGACTTTGCTACAGAAAGCATTGGATCGAAATCTGCTTGCATTCCACTGCATCTTGCATCAAGAGGCACTGTGTGCACAAACATTCCCATCGGAGTGTATGGCAGTGATGAACCTGATGATCGAGATGGTGAACAAGATAATTGCAAAAGCATTGAACCATCGTCAGTTCCGTGCATTGCTTGATGAAGTTGACAGCGAATATTCCGATCTCCTGCTACACAACAAAGTCCGATGGCTATCCAGGGGTGAGGTTTTGCACTGCTTTGTCGCTTGTTTAGAGCATGTGAAAACATTCCTGAAAAGCAAAGACCTGAACTACCCGCAACTGGAAGATACCGAGTGGCTAGAAAAACTGCACTTTATGGTGGATATGACAAGCTGAATGAAAGTCTGCAGGGCCGGGGAAACACTGCACTGCAAATGCTGGAAGCTGTTCTATCATTCGAGCGCAAGCTGACTGTCTTTGCCAGAGATGTACAGCGAGGCACGCTCCCCCACTTGCCCTCCCTGAGAGAATCCAAAGAAGCCTATCATGATCACACACTCAACGGTGATTATTTGCAAGGTGCGATCGTTGATATGCAAACTGCATTTGGGGGCAGATTTTGCGAGTTCCGAAAGGAAAAAATGACACTGTCTTTCCCTGTCACACCCCTGGAGATTGACCCGTCCTTGTTGAGCACATTCCCAGGAGTAAATCAAGCTGACCTTGAGATGGAAATGGCTGATATAGCCGACAAGATTTATGGGTGTCCAAATTCAAACGTCTGACAGCCGAGCTTGAAGACGTCACTTGCCAGAAAGCCCAGCTTGGCCAAAGCCACAAATGGAGCGAAATTGAAAGCCTCCCAACACCCGAGAAACTTGATACATCTATGATACATGGAATGCTCTTCTTGACAGTTATAGGAACATGAAGACATATGCATTTGGAGTATTATCCATCTTTGGATCAACATACCTGTGCGAGCAGATATTCTCAAACATGAACTACATCAAATCAAAATATCGCACCCGCCTCACAGATGCAGCTGCGTCAAGATTCAAGTTTCATCTTACATGCCCGATGTTGAGAAGCTGACCAGTGATGTCCGAAAACAGAAGTCACATTAAACGGGTAAGAACACAATCCTGTCATAGGCACATATTTAGTAACAAAGTGGTTGTTTTTATAAAGTGATTTCTGATTTTTGTCAGTATATATTTGGAATGACACTTAGGGATATTATTGTGTTTTGTTGCTCAGGTCGGAGGATAGCTGCGTTGGTTGCGTGTCAAAAGAGAAGAGGATGCTGCTGCGTTTTACCCTTGCACTAACTTGCTTGGCATTTGCACAGACGTCAAATTTGAATTGTATTAATTTGATTTTATGTTTTATTTTTATAAATGCAGGCTGCGTTTTATTGCACTCTGTTGCCCAGATAAGGGGCACATTATGCACGTTCCATTTTGTTGTTGTTTTTTCGAATCCTCAAAATAAAAACAACATCAAAAATCTTTATTGCATTTCTTTAATTTCCTCAAAGCAATGAAACATAATTCATTAATATTGTAATGAAGTTAAAATTGAGGCGGCATCGCACAACAGAGTAGTCACGTGGTGCGTCATTCTCTACAGGATGCACTGCAGGGAAAATAAACATTTAATCATGAAGGCTCATTATGTATTTGTAGCCAACTTAGTCATTTTGATAGTAGGCTAATATAGCTACTATAGATACATACAACATGTGTTGCCTTCATTATAAGGCTTATATAAGGCTTTTAATTTTTTGCGGCTCCAGACATATTTGTTTTTTGTTTTTTTTGGTCCAATATGGCTCTTTCAACATTTTGTGTTGCCGACTCCTGATTTAACAGAATGGATGGCCCAGCAGGAAATACTAAAAAGGAGATGCCCAAAAGAGCGCTAAACCCACCGAAGAATTAGTTTTTATGAACCAGACCCCGGCTCACCCAGAGATGACTCAGATGGTAATTGAGTTGTTATTATTTC
Organism: Euthynnus affinis; assembly: GCA_029490765.1. Taxonomy (NCBI): domain Eukaryota; kingdom Metazoa; phylum Chordata; class Actinopteri; order Scombriformes; family Scombridae; genus Euthynnus; species Euthynnus affinis. The sequence goes on from CM055851.1 coordinate 82,248, forward strand.
ACTATACAGCTTAGTTGATTTTTGAAGTGATTGTCATTTTTAACTTACTTTGGACACTATAATAATCAAAATATTTGACAGTCTCTGCCAGAGGTGGGAATTGTAGAGTCATCAAGTCATCTCCATGCCATGTATTTTTTCTGCCCAGTCACTGAATCAGGTGCATTCACTAATTCACCAACACACACAGGCAGGAGATGGTAAATTAGTGAATGCATCTGGTTCAGTGACTGGGCAGAACAAATACATGGCGTGGAGATGACTTGAAGACTCCACAATTCCCACCTCTGGTCTCTGGCCTCTTATCACTGGGATTATTATTATCAATATACTGGCAGCTTCAGGCAACAACATTGATTTGCAGGATTTTTTTTAAAGAAATGTCAAGAAAGGGGAGAGTAACCCTCTCTTGAAACTGTATACATTTTAGTGACATAATTTTACAACTCTATTGGTCAAATTATCACTACATTCAGGGCTGGGAAATTCATTTAAAAATGTTATTTCAATAATCGAAAATTCATCATTGGAAAAAGTAACTACTTTTTTCCAGGATAGGCATGAAATTGCAAATAGGTCTCTAATTGTTGATACCTGCAGAAACTTTGTTGCCGTTTTATTGCAGATTGTATAATTTAATTCTTTAAATGCAGGTTTTTCCCTGCCATTATACGGCTTAGGCGCAACGCCCAAGCATTTTTTCCTCCCGCCTAAGAGAAAAAATAGAGCAGGTGAGCAAAAACAAGAGCCGCATTGCTTCCCATTGATCTTTACATGTTGCTGGGTATTTCCAAAAATGGACATTTCACCTTCTCTGTTTAAAAAATCCTGTTTACACCTATCTGTTTTCAGAAAAGTTTTTGTTCACCTGGCGTGTGTGTGCGTGCGGGGGGTTGTGTAACATGCCAGTGCGAGTCACAACTATACGGAGTAAAAAGCATTGTGTTGCAAACCAGTCCAATATGTTTTAAATACATTAAGAGACTGCTACTATCTGCTCCAGATCAAATACATTAAATAAATGTGAACAGTTAAAACCATCTAATGTACAACACACATGTAGATGGGGCTTATTTTGTTAATAGTTTAAGTGACACAACTTGGCCATGTTTTAAATATCCTGCTTGAATTCTCCTCAAAATCTCCACAGCTGGCACCAACTTACTGTACTGACGGACAGTCACCTAAACAGTAACTTGTTCAAGAACATTTTCACTCATGTCAGTTAAAGTTTTCACTTGTTCCATTGGCAGTTTTTTAAACTTATTAAAAAATGTTTGTGGGTTATAAGTAGAATAAATCTGCCAATAAAACAAGAGGAAACTGTCTAAAAACAAGCTACTTATAAGGTGATTGACTTATCTCAGGTGTAATGAGATATTTCTGACTTGAAGTAAAAAATGTTTAAGATTGAGTTTTTGCAGTGAATTCATACACTACACTAAGTATTTTTATTTTACTATTACCTCTGCGAAACAGGCTGACAGATTGTTACTTAGATGTCTTCTGCTGGGTGGCAATTGATGGCCCTCAGCCAGGAACTTTTACATTGGAGAAGTTTGTTTGACGCTTCTACAGAACCAATTCAGCCAGGAGAATAAAATGTTCAAAAGGCGGCTGTGAATTGTGCAAATAAAAAGTTTAAATTACAACTAAAGCAAATTGAGCCTGTTTTTTAGTTCTTTTGCACCATCAGAAGTTCTTGTTACACATGTGCACTTAGTGGATGTTTTTGCCCCATAGACGACCATTATAACCACATTTTTTGACTCACTCCAAGTGCACATGTCCATATCAGTGATTCTTCATCACTTATGAAACAGGCATTTACAGGGTTAAAATCGTGGATTTTTTTTTTTTTTTTACATTTAATAGTTTTGATCAGGACTAAGGTTGATTAACAGATTAAAAGTTATATATTATATATTTATCTGATATATTTTTACAGCTGTTCATTTTAGTGGCTGTCCACTAAGTGCACATGTGTAACAAAAACCTTAAATCTGATGCCGCAAAAAAATTAAAGATGCATCAAAGTCAAAGTTGTTACGAATCTATGACTAATCAAAGACTGTCATAACAGGTAAAAAAAAAATCCAGACTACAATCACTTTATATATTGAAAATAAGTCATTTTGTGTGTGTGTTTTTCCAGCGCCTTTCATACAAGAATTGCAGCTTAAAGTGCTTTACAACAAATGATTTTAGCACCAAGTGCTTCATATAAAATGTGTAAAAAATAAAATTCATACAGTAATCATTAAATAATTAAATAGAATAAAAACCAATTCAGAAGATAGAATACAGAGTGCATGATTCAATATCAACAAATACATTGTTATTGTAAAGTGTGGCATGAGTGAAGAAGTGTGAGGCAAATGCAAAAAGAATAAAGTTGATGCTAGTTGAAGGGTGAAGTGAAGAGATACATTTTTAGCTTTGCTATGGTCTAAGAGGATTAGAATTGAGACCAATAATATATAGTAGCATGTTTAAGTAAGATTGATTTTTAGCCTCTACTGGTTTACTCAAAATCTCCTTTATTTACTGTGTTCATTTTCAGGACTTTTTGTATTTCTGACCCATTGAAGATGGACACACAGCAAAGATTTTTAATGTCTCTGATATACTAAGCAAAGATGATAAACCCACCGCTTGCCTTAGAAATCTGAAGCCAGGGGAAGAAGTACTTGCAAGATGATCCGACAACAAGTTCTACAATGCCACAGTGGACTTCACTGGAACAGCTGACAAGACAAGAACGCCACAAAAAAAAAAAAGACATGAAAAAAAGAGATGCAGCTGCTCAAAAATTCTACAACACACAACCTCAAGTAGGTCAGTCCACCCCTGTACAGGATCATCCAAATACTGTGGACCACAATGTCATCCAGCTTCCAACTGCCTGGCCAGTGTACCAACCTTCACCTACCGCGTCATCTTTACCTATCCAGCCACAGCACCAGCCTGTAACTGCCTGGCCACAGTACCAGCTTCCAGTTTCCCAGTCATCACCACATACACATCCATATTACCAGCATCCACCTATCCAGCTGCTCCACAAGTACACATCCACTCTGTCTCCAGTCACACATTGTTCCAACCTTTTGCAGTATCCAAAGCATCACCAAGACCTGTCACAACAGCCTGTTTTGGTGGATTTGGATCAGCAAAGACAGCCACCAGCTCCTACTGTAACACCCAAAGAAAGCTTTCTCAAAATGTTGTATAGTCCTAATAAAAACCAAAAACCTGTTGTTCTTGGGGACAGGGGCCAGCCTAGTACATCTGAACACGAGACTTCTTCAAGCTCATCATCTGCCGATACTTTCATCATCGACGTGATCCAATTCCAGTATATGGAGAACCAATTTTCAGATCACCTGAATCAGGAGAAGACAGATCATGGAAGCCATGCAGGGCATGCAAGGCAGAGGTGGAAAAATTAGAGGAGGAGAAAGCCAAACTGCAGGATGTGCTGTGCGGTATAAGTAAGTACATTTAGTCTCTGTTGCAGTTAATTGTTCCTTTAACACTTATTACTTTTTCTCTCACAATTTTCCTAAGGTACCCAATTGCTATTCAGTACAAACAAGCACTGTAAAATGAGTTCTAATATGAGTTATAATGCAAATAATGTGGACAATAATCAAGTGTCATAAATTGTGCAACATTAAATTGTAATTATGATTTGTAAGGTTCTACTAAATTTTGTTACTTTGGACACTGGGAGTTATTTGGTGCTTAAGCTGAAACTTAAAAGCTTTTAACAATTTGGTAAAAATCTTAGCCTATCATGAAATCTCTTGATTTTTTTTTTCAAACCTGTCTCTTCCTTGTCTTGAGTTTATTATTGCTGCTGTGCCCCTGTAAGGTGTTTCATCTTTTGTGTCACAGGTGGTGAGCACCTCGAGGCATTAAAAAGCTTTCTGGACAAAGTGGAGCAGATCCAACCTCAGGCTGGTGATGGGGCTCCAAAAAACAGATCTGGGAAGCAAGAGCTGTATCCAGAAAGTGGCCTCTTCGTGTCGTCTACCCACCTGGCTGCAATCCATGCAGGTGCAAAGAAGGACTGCCTTCGCTTGTTCAATCTCCTTTTTGATTAATTCTTTACTGCATAGGAGTGCCGAAATGCTGTGGCGTTTGTGAAACATGGAAAGGTGCCAGATGGGAAGACAGTCCTGGATAAGTTCAAAGTCAATGGGATTCTAAGTAAGTACATTGCTCATTTGGTTGTTAACAATTTATGGAAATGTTATGGAAAGGTTGTGGAAATCCATTAATAAAAATACATAACGTAACAACAAATTATTTTCAAAAATGAATTTGTTCTAATTCTACTTTTTATTTTTAGTAGGGCCCGACCTTATTAGCCGGTATTATTATAGACCTATCTCAGACATATCGGAGCATATTGTATCGGCGTATATTTGTTCCAATATTCGCCAATATGAAAACTACTTTTACAGAACATCCAGTATAATGCAGAAAATGATGTTTCAGCTGGTTTAGACATGGTGTCATCACATAGTTTGTCCAGCAGATGTGTCCATTGACACACTGTCAGCCCTGTTACAGCTGAACAGACTGCTGCGGACTCAGAGCAAGTGGTGTCTTCAAAGATGAAGCTAAGTTGCTAACTAGTTTGTGAACAGCGTTAACGTTATATTAGTTATACTGACCAGGGGAAATGATGGGGTCATTTTTTATTAACTTTCCAGTATGTCTTTCACAAACTAGTTAGCAACTTAGCTTCACCTTTGAAGATACTGCACTCTCTGAATCCGCAGCAGTCTGTTCAGCTGTGGTTGTGATGCGAAAGCTACTGTCTCCTGTTGCAAACAGGGCTGACAGTGTGACAATGGACTCACAGTGCCATCTGCTGGACAAATTATGTGACAACACCATGTCTAAACCAGCTGAAACATCATTTCCTGCATTATGTTCTGTAAAAGTAGTCCTAATATCGGAAAAAATATATACTGATATGCTCGGATATGTCTGTGATAGGTTCATATCGGCCAACCAATAAATCTGTCGGGCCCTAATTTAATGTTTTGATTGTTTCAGTTACCTCACAGTTTTACTGAATTTTCTCGTGTGAACCATAGACATTTAAATGTGAATTTTTCACAGTAACTGCTGTTACATTATGGAATTTGTAATTTATGCTTTCTTTTCTTCTTGCAGCTTACATCATGCACTGTAGTATCCTGGATGGATGGACACCGGTGGAGAAAAGTAAGGTCCAAAAGCCTTCATAAACAAATGCCGCATCAGGGCCACAACATTGTAAAGTATTGGATGTGGCATACTGATAGACATTTGTTGAAATGACTATGTTCAAAAAAGCCCCGGTATGCAAATGTTGCATGAGGGCCTTAAAGACTCTTAAGTTGTTTGTTGTGCACTGTTGTAAAGTTGTGCTGTCACTGCTCAAAACACTGTTGGAGATGTTGTTACTGTTTTAAAAACATAGTTTTACATCAAAGAGACACATTTATTGTTCAGATTTTATAATGTTATGTAAGAATAGCTTTTGCTGTCTTTAAATGTTAACTTAATTGTTAACATTATTGTTACTGTTAATGTTATTACAGCTACTTGAAATACTAAAAATACTCATTGTCATTGTACTTAACAATTGAGTACTGCTGTTTGGAATTTTAATAAAGATTCAGATTACTTAATTCATCCCAAAAAGGGAAATTCATTTGTCTGTCAGCTCATTTGCTATAGAATTATAAAGTCTGATGGCTGTTGGTACAAAGATCTTCTATATCCATCCGTCCTCCGGTCAAGAGAGAGGAGCTGTCCACTGCCGTTATTTCTTTGAACCATTAAGATGATGATCTGTGTTGTTTAGAATGGTAAACCAGTCAGGTGGGAGGAGAGGGTCACATGATAGAAGTCCTTAGATATTATTATTAAGTGCCTCAGATTGTTTAGTGTGTGTGTGTGTGTGTGCGTGTGTGTGTTCCATAGTAGCTCACATATTGCTCCATAGTGGCTCACATATTGTTACATAGTAGCTCACATATTGCTCCATAGCGGCTCACATATTGCTCCACAGTAGCTCACATATTGCTCCATAGTAGCTCAGGAGAAATAAAGGAGCCATTAAAAACACTGAATTGAGATTAGCAAGGTATCTCCCTTAAGTCTCAAGTATGACTCCTCTAATTATTCTGTCTCACCTATTGCTCCTAGTGAATTTTAGGAGAAACATATGAGAAACATTTTAGACAAGATTGAAACTAAAATGAGGCTCAGACGAGAATCTCAAATTTGTCTCTCAAGCTATAGAAGAGCAAGCTTTGAGCAGTAAAATTTTCCTCTGGGTTTGCCTTCTCTATCAGACCTAACATTAAAATAATTAACTATTAAGTTACAGCAATGAAAATATTATGTTTTCACAGTGAACTAGTATAACAGTATTGAGTTAATCAGGGGGAGACACAGGCTAAAGAGACTTCACAGTGCCCGCACATGTCCTATGAAGGCAGAATTTATAAAGCTAACATCTGTAATGTTAAGGCGTGTTGATAAGGTAGATTTGTAACATGAAACTGTTTCAGTTTAACACAACGCAGTCAACTTGACTAGTTAACATAATAAAACACAGCACACTTCTGAGCAGCCAGCCATCAACGTGAATAATTTAACTACAAAAATTAGCTTGGTGTAATGTCTGCTGTTAGTCAGGACCGAATGTTTTAATGTTGAAAACACTTATTTTTTGGTCAGCTGCTCATGGTCACTCCTGCTGCTGCTCTGGAGTGATGCTAATGTTAACTTTACTCCTCACCACACTGCAAGAAAATCACTGTCCACACTGCAAAAATATCTGTTGAACAGACGTTTTTGTGGTCTCCTGTATCTTCCAGTGCTCATTTCTGTGCTCATTTTTTCATTTCTTTAAAGTAAATAAAAGATAATGAAGTAATCTAAAGAGTTGTTACACCCCAAACCGGATACAGTGAAGCAAATTACTTTGGTGCCCAGACTGACTCAGTGGCTCTGTTCAAATTTGAGATCATGTGATGTTTTTCTTTGGCTCAACCAATCAGCTCAGGACTTCACTGACCGCTGTCATGTATAAAAGGTTATGACCCGATAAATTCTGAGAGGAATTTAAAACCTGAAAGTAACAGCCTGCAGAAGCATGAGTAAACAAACTTTAGTTTGAAATAACTATTCTTTTCATATTAATTCAAATATTTCAAGATGACCTTAAATGATTTAATCTGCACCATGAATTTGAAGGTTGTGGCTGAGGTTGAGGCTGTGATATTCTACAGTACTAAAATAGTTAGTTATTATTTTACAATAACATAATGATTACTGGGATTTTCTACAGTACTAAAATAGTTACTGTGATTTATTTTACAGTAACATGTTTACTGTGATTTTCTACAGTAACATGGTTACTGTGATATTCTACAGTATTATTATTATTACTGTGTTTTTGGGCTTATACACAGTATTGTACTGTAAAAATATGCACAGTAATTAACTGTGCAGAAATACAGTAAATTACAGCAATTCTTTACAGTGTGTGTGTGTGTGTATATATATATATATATATATATACACACACATAAAATGACTCTCCAAGGGAAGACGTCCTTATACATATATATATCCTCCCTTACCAATCAACAGCCAGACTACAATATTGACATCTAGTTGGTCCAGTCACAGTTTCCAGATTTCATCTTCTTCTCTCCACTGTAAGGCAGAGTAGCAGCAGTAGATAGCTCCTTGTTAGCCAATGCAACAGCTGGCTTGTTGTAGCAGCATGACGGACTCTTTATACATCCATGGAAGGACTGTTAAGGACTGTTGTTAAGCTGACAGGTCTGGACTGTGCAGCGCATCAGCAGCGGAACACTGCGGGGAGGCTGCAGCGACAAGCAACCGGTGAAACAACTAGGAAAGTTAGCTTGTTTGTCATTGTTGCTAATGATATCAGACTGATTAAGCAGCAGCCATAAAGTTCTGTCAACTAACAAACAAAATGACCAATAGCTACAAATGGACGTTATGATGTGAATACTTCATCTCCATGAAAGTAAGAAGAAGACGTCAGAAAATGTGAGTCAGGTCCAGCTTCTCTCTCTGTGTCCCTTTTGTCGCTAATTTCATCTCTGATGGTTAAATGTCTCTATATGGCTTTTTTGTGAATTCATCTCCTTAACAAGAATGCAACAGAGATCATATAATATGTTGTGGGTAATGTTAGTTTGCTTGTTGAAGTTACAGTGAGTTGTCTGGACTCACGCATTCATTTAATTTTAATAATTAAATTAATTAATTGCATAAAATTTTTGGAAATTGCAAAATTTAATGTCTCATTTAAGACAAAGTAAACAAACTGCTGTAAGTACTGTAAGTTATTCTCTACTGTTTCATTCTCTATTGTGTTTAAAAGAGGAAGGTATCATGCCTCATATTCCAATAACTGAGCACTTAACATTTAAGATATCCGATGTTTAAATAAAATAAATTAAATATAGAAAATATTAAGGCCATGGACAAAAGTTCCTTGCTGTTTCTGGCTGTAAGTGTGTTACAGAATAAATGCAAAACAAAGTTTTGTTCGTCTCCTCCTTTTCTGCACTGATCCAAAAAATGATCCGATCCATGACTCAAATCCATGATATGATCTGAACCGTGAGTTTTGTGTTCATGTTAACACCCCTAGTGTTAACATGTCAGCTCTGTAGACTATATTTTGTATATGATGCACATAGATCAGAGTGTGTAAGTCATGTATGTGATACATGCATGAATACTTTCTGATGTGAACCTTCACTTTTAGATCTGTTAATGTTTGAAGTGTTCAGTCTTTCTCGTGTTCATCACTGATCTGTTCCTGTATCACATTATAAGTTTTGTGGTATTTCTGTACACTGAGAAAATACACAGGAAACGTGTAAATCATGTGATATGTTGTCTGTTTTTGAAGAGAAAATAAATTTGTTGTCACAATACAACAGTACTATAAATTTGAATTTCACTTTCTTGGTAAAATGACACAATCTGAACCACTCCACGGCTAGACTCTGTATAAAGGCCATCTGTATATAATTTGTTATAAACACAGTGTAAACAGACATACCACCAGAGGGCAGCATGTGTCCATGGAATTCTCCCAAAACACAAGAAGTGTTTGTCTCCCTCAGTGGCTGTCAACACCTCTCTTTTCTTTTTTCCTCTTTTTTTCTGTTTATCCCTACTCCTCACAAGGACCTTTTTTTTCTGTCTGAATGGAAATGACTCTATAGTCACAGTTAAGTGGATTAGGAAACGGATGGCAGTCAGAAGAACATGGATTCAATTCATTAAAGTACAAGTACAAAGTAGGACTAATTTGTTGCTTCTATGGTTATATTTTTTTAATATTCTAAACACAAATCAGAGTATGAAAGCAAGAGCAAACTTGCTCTTTTCAAAGTAAAGTTTTGGTATCAGATGATTCATGTAAACCAAGCAGTAATAATAACATGACATTTAATCCCAAAGATTAATGCTATGTTTCAAGATTATGTTTATTTTTCCTCAAAGGCTGTCAGCAATGCTCACATAGTGTCTGTATCTATGGCTGCCCTTTTTCTCCTTTTTAGGTTAATTGGAAGAAGTGTTTCAGTGCTGAAGTCCAATAGTTAATGAATCTGCCTCCCAATAGGAAAATGTGGGTTCAAATCCCAGGTTGGGCATGATGTACTATAGGGGTCAAACATTAAGGCATGTAAGGCCAAGAGGCTAAGTAGCATAGCAATGTGACCGGTCATCACAAATTTTCCAACAGGAAGTCAGCTATTTTGAATTTACTTTGCAATATGAGGGAAGACAAACACTTCTTGTGTTTTGGAAGAATTCCATGGACACATGCTGTCATCTGGTAGTATGTCTATTTACACTGTGTTTAAGACAAATTATATACAGATGGCCTTATACAAAGGCTAGCCAAGTGTTAGCTGCAACATGGCTGGAGGGAGACACAGTCAGCTAGCCTTTACTAGCCTCCCAGCTAACATTAGCCCCAGCTCTCCTGGTTTGTTATTTAGTTTAAAGTGGGAAGAAGCAGTGGGTGTGATGGGCAGCTGAGTGAAGAAGAGCCTGCGGAGGAAACACCAGGACCATCAGGGTGAAACAGTCCGTGGAGGCACAGTCAAGCGGCAGAGGAGAAAGCAACAAATCGGCCATCAATAGTCTTCATAGGGACCAAAGCCCAGTCCTAATGAGGTAAAATGTCCTTTTAGAGGTCCTGGTTAAAATTGGTTGTAATATGTGACTTGATGCAAGTTTGGGGTTAGGCATGAATTGATTATGGTTAAGGTTTAGATTTAGGTTAGGTTGTCCACAATGAATAGAAGTCAATGCAATGTCCAAACAAGGATAGCGGTGCAAACCTTTCATTATGTATAATGTGAAATTTCAGCTGTGTCTTTCATCATTTAGCTGTGCCACTGTTGCACCATGTTACTATTAACTTACATAATTGTCTGAGCCATTATTATGAGATCCATAGATTTATATTAAATAATCTTCATTTGCTGTCACTCAGCTTTTCTTCATTCTGTAATTGGCTGTGCAACTCTGTCCCTCTCTGTCTGAACGTTAGATCCACTAAGTAGATTTCTTTGAGAGCTTTTAGCCAATTCTTGTGGGCTTTATCAGTGGATAGAGTTGGCTCAGTTGTTTTAGAGGAATTCATATTCAAACTATCTATCTAATGTAGGGATGTACAATATTATCGGCATGTTATCAGTATCTGCTGATATAAGCTCTAAAATGAAATATCGGTATCGGCCGAAATGAACATTTTACTACAATTATGAGCAGCTGATATGTCCATCTCCTCCTCCGCTTGACTGTGCTTCTCTTGACGGACTGTTTCGCCCTGACAGTCTCCACAGGCTCCATTTCATTCATCTGCCTGTCAGACCTGCTGATTCTTCCCACTTTAACCCGAATAACAAAACCGAGGCTCAATGCTCTGCATGGAGAGCTAGGACTAATGTTAGCTGAGAGGCTAGCAGAGGCGAGTTGGCTGTACTTCCTTCTAGTCATGCTGCAGGTAATGCTCTGCTAGCCTCTCAGCTAATGTGAGCCCCGGCTCTCTGTGTGGATCCAACTGGAGCGCCGAGCCCCGGTTTGTTATTCAGGTTAAAGTGGGAAGAAGCAGCGGGTCTGACGGGCGGCTGAGTGAAGTGGAGCCCGCACAGGAAGCACCAGGACCGTCAGGGTGAAACAGTCCGGGGAGGAGCTGCTCAGTTCGGCTGCACAGATAGGAAACACCTCGGCTGACAAGATGTACCACTCTGTTTGGTTCATAATGGCGGTTGGCAACCAGTGTATTAGGTACATTACCGCAACCTTCTGCTCCACATTGAGGACCAGAGATTAAATCCTACACATTAATACTGTCTGTCTAATAAAGTCAATGAAAACTCCACTGCCCCACCCACTTGGCAGGTTCATTAAAGTTTCAATGCTGAGTTCCTGAACTCCAGTCTTCCTTCATATATTGTCTTTCTTGATCATACTTAGTACAATCTATGCTCGTGTAGCAGGGTTAGTTTCATTTCCACCTTTTGTCCCTCCCCCCTCCACAGTGTCACCTGTCTTGCCCACCTCGTCACCGTACCTGGCTGGTTACGCCACTTATGTCACTTCCTCTGGTGCTATGCCCTTTTCCATATTAGGGAAACGCCGGCAGGGCAATCACTTCCGGTTGCATTATAAATAGTCCTTGGGGATCCAGATATACAGGTGTTTTCTGGTAGCTGTGGCAGAGTTTTGATCCCATAAGTGCGATCGGCTGGCAGACGGGGAGGTTGGCCCTAAGATTTTTATCTGTGGAGGTATGTGTTTAATAATTTGTCCCACCTTGTGTAGTATATGATTGAATATTTTAAAATGACAAAATCTTTACAATTTAGTGGCCCCGTGCGGAGGAAGCCGTGGAGTGATCCCATAATTTGTCGGGGTTATTATGATTGTTTTTCTTTCTTTCTGCTCAGGATAGTAAATGCAGAATACTAAATGCAGAATGCAGGTTGTTATTCAGGTGTTTGTTAAACAGAAAACAGGCTGCAGAGAGGAAACATCTGTCTAGCGGTGATCGCTGTGCACCTTTATTAGTATTAACACAGACCGCATGTGTGCAGACACAAACTCCATCAAAAGTCTCTACAGCTGTTAAAGCCGACTGACAGCTGATCCAGCTGTGATCAGCTGTCATCTGAAATGGACGTCGCTTCACGTGACGCTTCAGAGGAAAGCATGGGTGCATCCCATGGGTGCATCCCAAGTCTCTTAAATTGCATCCACGTTTCCCTCACTTGCGTCTTTTCCTTGCGTCTTAGTCCCGCCCACCGAGGATGCGAGAAGAGACGCAAGGAAACCAAGCGAGGAGAGAGGAAACGAGGAAATTTGTTTTAAGAGACATGAGACGTGCTTTCCTCTGAAGCGTCATGTGAAGCGACGTCCGTTTCAGATGACGGCGACAGCTGATCACAGCTGGATCAGCTGTCAGTCGGCTTTAACAGCTGTAGAGACTTTTGAAGGAGTTTGTGTCTGCACACATGCGGACTGTGTTAATACTAATAAAGGTGCACAGTTATCATCACTAGAACAGATGTTCCCTCTCTGCAGCCTGTTTTCTGTTTAACAAACACCTGAATAACAACCTGCATTCTGCATTTATACTGAGTCCTACTCAGAGGCTCGGGAACCATTTCTACTGGCAGAATGCGTTTATACTATTTATTGACTATTTATTGCACCTGTATCTTTTGATAATCCTGAATATAATCAGGGTGTCATTTGAACACTAGAAAATATGTATTTGGCTAAATGATTCAGGGAAACTGGAAATTATCAAATTCATCATTCATCATCAAACCCGACGCTTAGGAATTTTTAGCCTCATATGTGACCTAATGGAAATGACGATAAATTATGTGAAATATAGATGTTTAACTGTTATTATGGATCAAATTAAAGTCAGGAAGAGTCTGTCAGCCAGAAACAGTTTAATGGAGGAAATAACATCATGAAAAAAAATATCTCTAATAAATGATGATTATGGTTCTTTTGTTGATCAGACCGACAATTAACAGATTTTTTCAACTATGTGGTGAATCATAAAACAAATAATACATGAAACTTGGGAGTAAAACACTTAAATTTAATCTGTTATCTGTCTCCACTTCGGTATGAAACTGCAGTGATGTATCAGATCAGTTCGATCAACTGGAGCGTCCAATCAATAACTGATATCCAATAATGGGGCGTGTCGGCCAGTAAAAGACTCCCGTGAAGTCTGCTCTCATGTTTCCTCGCTCATCGCTCCTCAGAGATCCCTCCTCGCTCCTCAATCCTCACTCCCCGGAGCAGAATAAGAGACTTGGGACGCCTGTCAAAATGGCGTATCAGGAACATCTTCCGGTTCAGACGAGGATCGAGGAGCGAGGAGACATGAAATAAGAGACTTGAGATGTACCTTGTGACATGCGGCTATACATGTCATCACTGGTCAGATTAGGCAGGGGTCTACAGAAAACTATGGAGTCCGACATTGTTTTGGCAAAAGTACACACCGACTCCACATTAATTTTAGTGACCTCCAATTGGTGTAACCGGGAGTCATTACCGCTGATGTGGATAACAATAGTACCATATCTATGTTTACTCTTAGCCAGCAGTTTTAAATTTGACTCTGTCGCCCGCTCTGGCCCCAGGAATACACTCTACTGTGGTTGCCGATGTTGCTAACTTCACTTTTCTGACTATGGAGCTGCCAATAACCAGAGTCTGTTCCTCAGCGGGTGTGTCGCTGAGCGGGGAAAATCTGTTAGAAACTCAAACGGGTTGGTGGTGAACTGTGGGCTTCTGTTTAGGGCTATGCTACCTTCGGACAGTCACCCAGCCAGAACCCTGTCTTCCCGGCTGCTTGGGAACTATCGGGGGAGTAGGGGTTATGCTAAATTGGTCCGCACCGACTAGCTTAGCTTAGAATTAGCTGTTAGTGCTAGTGCTAGCTGCTGAGCTCAAATAACTAACCGCTGTGCACTTAGCAGGAAAAAGTCGCTAAGAGAAGAAAAAAAAAAACACAGTGAGAGTGCTTATGCAGGACTAGCGAAAAATCACAATTCACAAATTTAGTAAGTGGTAATTCACAATAATAAAGTAGCACAAGCGAATTGAGAGCAGCAACGGCGCTATCAGTAGACACTGTCGACAACCGGAAATGACAGAATATGCTTACCGTAGCACGTCAGCAGAGGAACTCTTTGAGTTAAGATCATTTAAAAAAGCATTTTAATTATAGTCCTTAAGGGAAAATAATAAATGAATAAGTCATGCACAAAATTTATTAATTTTGTGCTCTTGATGTTATCATTTGTGTGCATGAATTATTTATCCATGCTGTAAGTTTAATATAGTTTTTATCATAAGACACTCACATTCAGGCTCTCTCTTGCTCTCATGTGGCCCACACAATGTCACACCAAGTCAGAGAAAGCCACAAAGCCACTCCTTAATTGAAAAATATAAAGTAGCTGTATGGGTATATTACGAGGCTGCCTACATACACAGGGCAGACAATCTGCATGGCAAATTGACCTGTGTCAGACAGAGACACAGACCACACAATTGATTAATCAATTAATGCTGTGTTAGAAATCCCTCCCTCATACTTCCTATATAAAGGAACACTCAATAGTAAATAGTGAATTGAGATTTTGGATACTCACTCATCTTTATCATTTTGCATCATCAATGACAGATGTCGATTGGCACAATGGTAATGTTGCATCTGAAAAATGTGCATTGAAATGTGGGATTGTTAGTATAGAATCCATGCTTGACTACTTTCTGCTATCCACAATCATGGACTACAATAAAGGCATTAGAAATGTATCACATCATGCAGGGGTATGCAACTGCTATAAAAGTGCTTGGTTTATTTGGCAGTTTCTATACATACACAAAAATAAAGTTTGGGGGAAAAAAACCTGTAGCAATTTCTTCTCAGTAACAATATGAGTGTCTCCAAATTAAGAATGGGGCTGTGCACATTTTAAAGCATATGGCAGCCTTAACAACATTATTATTTATAATCATGAATAACCCCGTCATGTTTTTAGTTTGTTCTTATTGATAAAATCAAAGCAGCAGCAGATGTTTCACTAGAAACAATGTAGTGCTGATATCTTTTTTTTTTTTTTTTTTTTTTAGCACATCTAGGACCAAATTTCAACCAAAATATAGCTTTGCGCTGCTTCATTTGAATCAACCTCCCACCTGTGCACCGTGTGCTCTGCTTGCTACTTGAACACTGCATCTGTGTGGGTCACCACTACACCACACAGATGGGCAAAGCAAGTTTCAAGGTCAGGAAAGTGTTGGAGCGCTTGCAGTTGTCTTTACACCTCCACGAAAATAGGGCCCATAGACTTTTACAGAAACTGTAACACAGAAATTCTATGTTTATTCAGTCAAATTGTTTGGAGTCAAGCGCTTTTCTGTAGGATGAGCCCTGATTAACTGAAGTGACAAAATGCTTTTTTTCTCTCTCCTATCAAATTTATTAATACAGGGAGTTTTCAGTTTTGCTGTTCAAATGCAGTACATCACAATATTTTCAGTACAATAATACGCAGAGACGCAATATAATAAGTAATAAACAAATATTATTTGTATCAATGTATCACATGTATGACACCTCCTGAGCTCGACAGAGTTTCAGTTTTTACCTACAGAGTTTTTGAGGTCATTTGACTGTCAAGGTTTCCTGCTTTTATCCAAATCATCTTAGTCCTAGGTTTGTTTTCTCATCATTACTGCATCTGTGTTCATCTTCACTTTTCTTTAACTGAAAACTTGGTTGAAAACCAACCAACACAAATACACATACAGTACGTATTTAAATGATAAAGTTTGGTCTGACTGATGTGTCTTTCTTCAGGTATGTGATGGCAAAGTGTCAGTCCACATCATTGAAGGCGACCACCACACCTTCTTGGAAGGGAGGGGGGGGGCATCATCCACAGCATCATCCACAGCATCATCCACAGCATCATCCACAGCTCACTGGCTGAGCCAAAGGTCACCACAAGGGAAGGCTAGACATTCAATTTTACATTCCCAAAATAGGTCTTTTCCTCAATTAGTTCTGAATGAAAATCATACATTAAGTCTTTGAACACTGCATTCATTGCCTTTTTGCCCTAAAATTCCAATTTCGTATTCCTCCTTATTGCACCCTTTCAAATCTCATTGGTCAATAAGAGTAAATGATTACATTCCCCAAACTATCAGAGATCTTAGTTGGTATTTTCCTATTGGGTAAATAAAATGTGCTGTTAACTGGTATGGTACAATTGTTCTCTGTTATGCCTTTGTCATGTTTATGCTACTAAGCCCTGTCTGGCTAATAAAGCCAATTTCATTGCACATAAATGTGTGTTTAAATATGTGAAGGAGGTCTCATGTCTTTTATATTTAATTCTATACTTGTGTATATCCTTTATGGTGAAACACCAGAGTGAAGCTCTGCTAGCGTTATGCCAGCAACTGCTTTTGTTGTTGTTCTTGTCAACTGAAACCAAAATTCATTCAACTTAATATTATTATTATTATTAATGTGATGCAGAAATACAGCTACAAACAGAGTATGTAATAAAAAATGTGTTTTCAGAATCTAATTTGATTAAGAGTACTTGATTTATTTCTGGTTGTGGTATTATTGACTGCCAATGCCATTTACTGAATGTATACTGATATACACAAAGCAACTTGGTGAATGTGCAAATCAAACTGTATGTCTGTAATGTACTGCAGCTTCAATACAACAAAGATACACATCATGTCATCTGGTTTTGCATTTAAATACATTGATTTTTATGCGTTAATATTTAGGAAATGGGTTATCTCTCATCCACCATGGTGAAAAGAGGGATGGGAATCAAGAACCAGTTCCAAATTGCCCAATCCATCAGAATTGTACACCTCTGAGTTTATCAGTTCCTCTTATCGCTAATAAAAAAGGCAGAACTCAACTGTGAGGGCAGTGCAGCCTGTGTACTGTCTACAGTGCACATGCACATTACAAGATTGCCAAAGATATTTGGCAATCTTGTAATTAAAAAAAAAAGCAGTGGTTGCAACCATTGCTTGATTTAATGAGGAAATAATTACCTTTTGTGAGATGAACATTAAGTATACTGTGAACTTTATACCCTGTCACTCAGATACTAACATTAGCAGAGCAAAGCGGTAATCAACAGTAACAAATGAGATCAGCTACAACACACACTGCAGCATTAAACAACTTAAACCAACTCTGAGGTGAGAAAAAGAAAAGAATAGAAAATAACTCAGTGCTCAGTCTGTGTTCAGTGTCTTGGACAACAATGCCTTTCCTCTGAGCTAATGGTGCAAGACATGGTCTAGACATGACACAACTCAGTGGAGCACTCTTCTTCAATTTTGTTATTCTCATGCAGACAGGAGACTGTATGATGCTTTAAAATTAATTAACTAAATTAAGTTAATTCAGTTAACTTCTGGTTGCGGACCATTTATTTTATCTGTCAGTTATGATAACAGCATGATAAACAGTGGAGATAATAAAACTGTTGCGTTGACACTGAACCCTGTGTAGGCAGACTGATAAGCAAATAAATTATGTCATTGGCATCAATAAAATTTTATCATTTCCCATCCCAAGTGACAAACAGTTATTACATTTTCACAATTATTATTAGTCCTGCAGTACGTTAAATACGATTTGTTGAAATGAAGATGTTGCATTTGCTGGATTCTTTTTTTTTTTTTTTTTTTCACATTCCTTCTCCTGTCTCATCTCACAAATTTAGATCAAGATGGAAGGGTCAATCCAGGCCAACTTTTTCCAGCTGACATTATTGAGAGATTTGCTCTGTGACTAATGACTTTTGTGTGAACACATTCGTCAAGGTACTTTGAGGGCATTTGTTAGGGTAGTTTGATATACACATAGAGTTGTTTTGATTAACTCTGATATCTAAATGTCTCATTAAAAGTTGCATTGTTTCCTAAATCAACTAACTGAGCTGATCAGTAGACCCCTCACAAGTAGGGAATCCCCTTGGTATTGAGATGTTTGGTGAAAGGCTGTATTCTCCCAGAGCTGTCTGACTCACATTGCCTCACCAGGTTTTATGACTCCCTGCAAGCAGTCCATTCCCTCAGTACAACAGCCAGCCTGATCTCTGGCACCTCCAATCTGGTCTATGAAGGGTCAGGTGACTGGAGGCAATTTATGGTTATTAATTACAGTGAAAAAGAGGAAATGACAGTGTTTGTTCCTCTCCTATTATTTCTGGTATACATTGTTACAATTAATAAAGGCCTCTCACAAATTATTTTTTGAGTATTTTGTGTTTTTCCTTCATTATATTATTTTATTATTTTGTGTGAATCCTTCATGTGAAAGATAGTGATAAACATATATAGAAATGTCTTGATTTATGTCTGGGAAATCTACAGGGCATACTCTGTATACGGTAAAAGACAGCTTAATAAGACAGAGCAGAATATATGTGTGGAATGCACAATGGTGTTCACCCAAATCACAAAAAATGTTCATGTTAGGGCCACTACTGGGGGGCATTTTGAGATTTCAAGAATTAGTGATATGTTAAGTCAGTTAATATCTTGTGTCAACGCATTTTTTTTCCCAACATGTCACCAGAGGGTCTCCATACAAACCTAACATAAATGCGTTTTAGATTCAACGAAATGAAAAAAGAAGAACGGACCAAACATTTTATATAGTGAGAAGATTTGGAACCAAAATCTGATAAATGGAGGGTCATACTCAGGGCCCGCTTAAGGCATAGGCCAGGTGTCGTCAATCCAAAATGTTCAAAGAGCCATATTGGACCAAAAAATACAAAAAACAAATCTGTCTGGAGCCGCAAAAAACTAATTGAAATGACTAAGTAGTAGTGATACTATCAAAATGACTACAAATACATAATGAGCATTCATGATTAAAAGTTTATTTTCTCTGCAGCGCATCCTGGAGAGAATGCGCTGCATTAATAAGTTATTATATTATATTATATTATATTATATTATATTATATTATATTATAGTATAGTATATATATATATATATAGTCTAACTTCCATTACAATATTAATGTATTATGTTTTGCTGCATTGATGAAATTGTAGAAATACAATAGTAAATACAATAATATATTTGGTGTCATTTTTATTTTGAGGATTCGAAAATTCACTCCCAACTGATTAGTCGGCTGCAAATTTAGCATGCCTTCCTTGGAAACGTCTTTCCAAATTACTCTTTTTGTTATTTGACAACTTCTCATTACAAAACCATCATGCAGGCTATCCATCCACATTGGCAATGAAAGCAAATGATTCAGTTCTTTCTTCCTCGAGTCCTCTGTTCTCATCAGCTGTCTTTCTCTCCCCCCCCCCCCCCCCCCCACCCCCGGGAATAACAAATTAACAAATACAGAAGAAAAGAGAGAAAGCAAGGAAGAAAGCCACTTTGCACACTGCCACTGCCTAGGTACTGTGCGCACTGAGAGTGGGGCGTATCCTGACAGCCCAAGTCCGTGTCAAGTTCTGGTCAAGACAGGCAGATATTTACATTTTACCTGTATTTCATAATAATGGAAAGGTCCAAGCCTTCAGGTGCGCAAGAGAGGAAACGAAGAAAAGAGGAGGAAAAAGTCGAGGTATGTTATCTTTAAAATGCCGTTTTGTGTGTAACATCGTTAGACATTTCATTTGTAGCAGCTAGATAGCTAAGAAGCAATAAAGCTAATGCTACATAATAATGCTACGATAGTTGTTGGACTCAGATAAAGTTACAATTTGAAGGATATGAGACTGAATGGCAGCCAATAGCTAGCTATCGGAATAACTGCTGCTTCTTGTGCTGCAATTTCCCTGACAAATATCAGTAACTTATTTACAAAAACAGATTTCTGCACTCACTGGCTTGCACCAGCGATGTGAGCACCACTCAACATCGTGGCACATTGTTGTAAGCTAGAATGATATTGAAATAATCAATAAATTACGTAAACACTGGATTACTGGGTTGCAAATTGGTAGCAATTAGGCTGAAGAAAAAATGAGGCTGT
Organism: Euthynnus affinis; assembly: GCA_029490765.1. Classification (NCBI taxonomy): domain Eukaryota; kingdom Metazoa; phylum Chordata; class Actinopteri; order Scombriformes; family Scombridae; genus Euthynnus; species Euthynnus affinis. The sequence goes on from CM055851.1 coordinate 102,430, forward strand.
GTGGCAGAAAAACACTGTTTTACTGTCAATGAGTTCTGTGACATTTTATGATTTACACTAAGCCCAGCAGCATGTGTGTCACTATTTAGTTGTTACTCAGAGTTATGTTGTAACTTATCTAGGTGGTGCAAGCTTTTATTTCAGAAATCACAACTTGGTTATAATTCATTTTGAACTTAGTTATAAGTTTGAACTTCCACATAGCTGGTGCATCAGGCTGCAGTAGTTCTACTCTGCAGCTACATGTTTTTGCTTGTAACAGGCTAATATCTACTCTATAACTGTCCAGATGCACTCAGGAAATATTTGAAGAAGCCTCCATCTGCTGGAGAAGTTTTAAGTGACCTCCCATCTACACCAACCAGGCCAATTCACAGAAGTTCACTTGTGGTCTCTGTGTAAGTTAATTGATAGCACTGCTGTGTCATTATTATTATTATTATTATTGTTGTTGTTATAATCATCATCATTATTATTATTATTGTTGTTGTTGTTGTTTTTGGAATATAACCTTTTCATGGAAAAAATAGCCTCCTGTCACATGAAACTCAGTGGGATTACAAGCCCTTCTGGTTGGACATAACTAGTGGTGTGAAAATGTCCTTTGCAAAGAGGAAATCCCAATCTTGCCTAGGGCACCAAAAATGGCTAATCATACTTATTTAGAAAATCACAGGAGTGTAAATTGTCGTTGTCATAGAAATGAAAACACAAAGAAGCTAAACGAAATTGGGACAAGCAACGGCATAGAGAGGATAAACCCGGATGGAAATCCCTGAGAGAAATGTTTGCAGACTGATGCTGAAGTTTACTGTTTTCTGCTGGACAGGTAAGAGTGTAATGTATATTTTTTTTACTCCGCTGGTAATATTTCATAACCTAGATGATGTAGAATGTTTATTGGCAGTAGATACGTTTCCTTGAAAGGAAACGCCGCTAATGTTACGTAGGTTAAATATTAGCCATATTACCGCACTATAGCCTCAGTTTGAGCCTCTCTCGGAGCTGCTGGACTGATAAGAAACAACAGGGAGGCGATGTGGTGGTTGTTGTGTCGGCAGGCTGTGGGGAATTGTCTTAAAGTGAAAACCGACAAGTGTGGTTGCAGGCGGTCATAGCTACTTTATTAGCAGCAGCAAGTAACACATCCACTCCGGAGCAGCTCTCTATACATTCTGGCTTGCTTGCTAGTGTACACTCCCCTCTAGTGGTAGAAATAAGTCATAACTTCCCATGACCACAAACACTGAAACAGTACCCAGTTTTACATTTGACTTCAATTTCTTTTAAACACCACAGCTCCTCCCCTGTAGCTTTAAACTTAAAGTATGTTATGTTCCATTTCTTTTTCTTTTATTTCACACAAAAATAAAAATTTGTCATTAAATCCACACCTCTGGAAGGTCTTCAACTCAACCACCTTTTGTAAACATGGTGCAACAATGTATTATATTTTTTCTTGAACAAAGTCTCTCTTGCTAAGTCCATTACAAGTCCAAATGCTGAGGAGGGCGCACATTCCTTTTAGGGCACTCCATGCCTCCTGAACTTGCATGTCTCTCCAGAGCTTGGTCAGTGTCTGAGCTCTGGTGATTCTCCGGCTCCTGCTCAGAGAGAGCGGTGGCAGTCCCAGTGTCTCTTTCATCACCTTCAGGATCACTGTAGTGAGCCCAGTTCCCTTCAGTGTTAATCACAGTCTGTTCTTGAATCACATCCTTCCTCTTTGATTCCAGCATTTGATTTACATGTCTTTTTACACATGTTCCATTTACAGACACCAAATATGTCACAGGACCCAAAATTCCAGTTATTACACCATTTCCCCACTTCTCTCCTCCCCTGTGGTTTCTCACAAGCACAGTCTGACCCACAGAGAAAGATCTCAGTTTCTTTTTACCCGGTGACTGACTTGGAACACTCACAGGTAGAGAAGGCTGAACTACTTCCGTTTTCACTAGAGAAAGTCTAGTCCTGACCTGTCTTTTCAAAAATAGCTCTGCTGGTGTTTTCTTGGTTGTTGTATGTGGCATATTCCTGTAGCTTGACAAGAAATTAGCGATGCAATGTTGCAATGTCATGCCACCCACTGCTCTGTTCTTAGCCAAAGACTTTTTGAAATTTTGGACCAGCCTCTCAGCCAATCCATTTGAGGCAGGGTGATAAGCTGGAGTTTTAATGTGTTTCACAGCCATCAGTTTAAGGAATGACTCAAATTCACCTGAAGTTAATTGAGGTCCATTATCTGTCACAACCTCTTTTGGCAACCCGTACGCTGTGAACAAGGTTCTCAAGGTTTCAATAGTTAAGCTGGCTGTAGTGGTTTTCATGTGGATTATTTCAGGCCAGCGAGCATACACATCCATAACCACCAGAAACATTTGCTTATTGACTTCTGCAAAATCAAGGTGTATTCTCTCCCATGGACCTGACGCCCCCTGCCAGGTATGAACAGGTGCTGTGACTGGCATGCTACGTTACTGCATACATATTTCACACAGACCACGACTTACGACCAAAAAGATACTCATGAAATTTCATCACTCCAAAAACCAGGCCTGGTGCCTCTTTCTCTATCTGAGAGTAGTTTTTCTCTGCCTTGGTAAGCATTCGAGATGCAAAAGCTACTGGTTTTTCACTACCATCAGACAATTTGTGTGAGATCACGGCCCCTACTCCTACTGGTGAAGCATCACAGGCTAGTACGAGTGGCAGATCTGGGTTGTAATGTACAAGGACTCTGTTAGAAATAAGCTGTTTTTTAGCTTCTTCAAATGCCTTCTGGCATGATGCAGACCACTCCCACTTTACATCTTTCTGCAGCAATTCTGTCATGGGTGCTACAAGGGTAGAAAGGTTTGGTATGAACTTTCCATAGTAACTCAGCAGGGAGAGGAAAGACTTTAGTTCTGTCGTAGTAGTAGGAACTGCTGCCTTAGCAATAGCTTCACATTTCTCCTTTAATGGATGAATCCCTTCTGCATCAATGATGTGTCCCAAATATGACACACTGTGCTGGAAAAAAGCACATTTTTCTCCTTTAACCCTGAGGTTGTGTGCTTTCAGTCTTTTTAACACTTCCTCCAGGTGTCTCATGTGTGTTTCTGTGTCCTGTCCTGTGATCAAGATGTCATCTAAATAACAGATCACCCCATCAATGCCCTGCAAAACTTGACCCATTAACTTCTGAAATATAGCAGGTGCGCTAGCCACACCGTAGGGAAGTCTGTTAACCTGGTACAACCTTTTGTGGGTGTTTATACATAAGTACTGTTTAGAACTCTCTTCTAGCTCTAACTATTGATAGGCTTGTGACAAATCAAGCTTAGTGAATCTCTCACCTCCTGCTAATTTTGTGAACAGGTCCTGTGGTTTTGGTATTGGGTATTGATCTACCTCAAGCCAAGGGTTAATAGACACCATGTAGTCTCCAAAAATCCTGACTGTATGATCCACTTTAGGAATGTTAACAGTAGGTGCAGCCCATTCACTGTAACTAATGGGTGAAATAACACCATCAGCCTCCATTTTGTTTAACTGTGCTTCGACTGCCTCCCTAAGTGCATAAGGCACAGAGCGAGGTTTGCAAAACTTAGGCAAACCCTGAAACGACATGGAGTTTGGCTTTGATCCCTTTTACCTTTCCCAGACTGGGTTGAAACACCTCTGGATACCTGTCACAAAGTTCCTCAAAACTCTCAGTTGCTACTCTGTTTACGAAGGACCAATTCAGTTTTAGTCTTTTTATCCAGTCTCTTCCCAACAAGGCTGGACCATTACCCTTTACCACTAACAGTTTGAGAGTGCAAGTTTTTCCATTACACTTCACCTTGACAGAAATGCTCCCTTTCAGTCTAAGAGACTGTTTGCTGTACGTCCTCAACACACAATTTGTAGGCATTTGCTTTTCTTTTCTAAACCTACGTTTGTACAGCTTTTCTGAAATCACTGACACGGCTGCTCCTGTGTCTACTTCCATTTTTAAGCGTTTTTCATTTACCCTTACATACACATAGTAGGGTTTTTCAATATCAGTTTCAGAAGCACCATCATCACATTCAGTCTCTACTGAAAATAGTTCAACATCCCTGATGTTACCTGCCCGGTACTCTGTAAGAAAACCCGGTTTAGTCTTTGCTGTCCCGACTTTCTGTTGCTCCAGCTTGACCAGCGGGATTGTAGACTCCTGCTGAAAAACAATGTCCTCAGAGCGGCTGCCAGAAACGTTGATCTCTCCTACCGGCGTCTTGTGGACTTTATCCCGGTCGCTGTCATCTGCCGCAGTTGTAGCTTCCAGATGCTTAGTCCACTTGGTCAGCTTATCTTTTTTCTCTTCTGGTCGGGATCTGCAGGCCTTGGTGATGTGACCTTTCTTTTTACATGCCATATCATAAGCTCCAGCTAATGTCAAGTCTTTAGCATGTGCTGCATTTAACATGCGGTCGCGGAGCTCTGCACTTCTTACTCCGCACACAAATCTGTGTCTGAGAGCATCGTCTAAAAATGTCCCAAACTTGCAAGTTGCTGCTAGGCCTTATACTCACTCACAGACTCATCTTCTCGCTGGTTTCTCGTATTGAACTTGTACCTTTCTGCGATGAAGTTAGTCTTTGGCTCAAAATGTGTCTTCATAAGGTCAATCAACTCTGACAACTCTTTTTCGGAGGGCTTTACTGGCGCACACAAGTCCATTAGCAGTGTGTGGTTCTTTTTACCAACCACTGTCAGGAACACTTTTGACTTTTCATCTCCATATTTCAGTCCATTTGCTACGAAAAACTGTTCAAGCCTTTCCAGATAGACTTCAAATCCTTCCTTCATTTTCATCAAAGTGAAGGTCTTCACTTTTCCTGAAAGCTGCCGCCATCTTTGCAACGTCTCAACGGAGTTTCAACTTGTTAAAAACTCTTTTCACCTTAAGGAAATCCCATCCTCGTCGCCAAAAGTCTGTTGTGTCGACAGACTGTGGGGAATTGTCTTAAAGTGAAAACCGACAAGTGGGGTTGCAGGCGGTCATAGCTACTTTATTAGCAGCAGTAAGTAACACATCCACTCCGGAGCAGCTCTCTATACACTCTGGCTTGCTTGCTAGTGTACACTCCCTCTAGTGGTAGAAATAAGTCATAACTTCCCATGACCACAAACACTAACAGAACAGTACTCAGTTTTACATTTGACTTCAATTTCTTTTAAACACCACAGTGGTAATAACCCAAAGATCTATTCATTTTCTGTGGCAATAAAGACAACGGAAAAATAACTAAGGTATTTAGTGCTGGTGATGAGCTAAAGACAGTAAGCCAGAGTAATGAGTTAGTGTGAAAGATAAACTGAGGAGAAGTCTGCTCATCACCCAGTTAATACAGTCTGTGAATATTTTTCACAGTGCTCCTAATCTGTCATTTAGTAGCACATGTACACACTGTGTAAAGTTAGCTTATAGTTCAACACAAGTAACGTTAAATTTTTCCGCGTTTCAGTGTTGGGAAACATGTAACGTTAATTACTATCATAGCTTTAATTTTACATTTATCAGTCTGAATATTTTTTTCTGTTACTCATTTTGCTATGTTTATCCAGGCCAGCCAAGGCTACCAGCATATTAATGTATGTGACTGTGTCACTTATTTTCTTGATGTTGCAGTTGTTTCTCCAGCTATGATAGAGCTCCTGCAGCATCGATGCATAGTATTGCCTTTATCGTCATAATAGGTCAAGAGTTTTTCACCATGTGCCATTAAGTAAGCAAGTACGAGGTTTTCATTACAACCAAAGACAACAGAAGTTGATTTCACTGAATAGCTTCTTGTCTCTGACTGAAAGTGTGTTAATGAAATAATCTGATCTAGTTTGTTGTTGGGATGAAAATCAGCAGTTTCTGGTGAACACATTAGATAGATAGATAGATAGATAGATAGATAGATAGATAGATAGATAGATAGATAGAGAGAGAGAGAGAGAGAGATGATTTATAATAGTAAGTTCATTCATTTGTGCTGTTTTATTTTTCTCAGGCACTGTGGGCCAGCATTATTCACCATGTCTGTGACATTCACACCCGCCATATCAGAAGTATTGCAGACCAAATCAGGAGAGGTCCAGGTAAGTGATACACATTTGTTTTCCTATGTAGCATATTAACTTACCTGTAAGTCATACTCTTGGTTAAATAGCATTATTTTCACATGTACAACTGATTTGACAGCTTATTCTGTCTTTATCAGTCAACTCTGAAGAAAACAGAAAAAAACTGTCAAAATGTTTGCGTTTGAACATTAAAAGATTGAAAAAGATGTCCAAAAATGTTTCTGTTAAATAAAAGATATTTATATCATAAATTTTATTATTCTTAGTGTTGTTTTTTATATTTTTATTTTGTTGTTCAAACTAATGAATTACGGTTTACATAACATGAAGTGGTAATGAAAATGAATCCATAATATGTTCTACAATGCCCTGTTCTGAGGATCAGTGGTATTCAAACTTCACTACTGTTTTATGTTGCTTTATAATATATAAATAATGAAAATATAAATCAATAGTGGAAGTGATAATGACAATATACTGCAGGGAAATACTGTCATTGTATAAGTATATATTAATATGTATATGTATATAAGAAATTATTGTAGCACATCTGATGAATGTCTTTTATTTGGTAAACTTGCACATTTAAATTGAACAAATGTGATATGTGTATATATATATATATATATATATATATATATATATCTTACTCAACCACTGACTGTGGTTAGAATGTAAGTGTAACAGGGTCAACTGTGCAGCATATATGTTATGATTACACAAAATTTGTGTATAGTTAAATCCTCCGGGGTCAGCACATTTGGGGCTCAGTTTAGTGTACCCCTACATTCACTTTTGTGGGTGCCCCCCTTCTATAAGTGTCGTCTCCCGCCTTTACCTCTCCCCCTTTGTTGTTACACTTCATGGGAGAGGTAAGCAGCGATGTGCACTTCTCTTTTTTTTAAGTTTGATTATCCCTTTGGACTTATGGTACACTATTGTAACACAATTTTGTAATTTAATTTGTGTAGGAGCCTGTATTAGCATCACTGACCGGAGGATATTTTCTTTTTATTCAATCTTGTCAGGTACGTTTTTTCTGTGTTATTTTGGTGTTTTAAAAAAATTAAGTGCAGAGATAGATTATCCTGACAATCGTGAGTCACTTTGATTGGTCAACCATATTTATTTAAGTGTACACAGAATGGATCTTAACAACTGAAAGAAGGAGAACGGTAGTTTATAAACTCTGCAAACTGTGGATCTTGTCATTTTATTGTTGCAACTTGGAAACTTACTGGCATGAACCATTGTATTTATCTACTAAGCTACTACTTCTCTTGCAGGAACAGACTCTAAGCTATCCATAGCCTCAGAGGGAAAAAAAATAACAACATGCAAGCTGCCTCGAATTTAGTTCCCTAGTCATAAAGTTACAGGCGGCTAGTTTCTGTGTTTGTCTTTGAGTCTGAATGAAAACTTTTGAAGTGATTCATGAAAAATCATGTTTATTTGGACAGATGTAGGAGTCTCCGCAGTTTTCCCCGATGATTGTCGTTTTGTGCAATACACATCTTTTTATTAATCATCAGAATCTCTATAATGGAGATAGAGAGAGCAAACTTAGCATGACACATAGAACCACACATATGGGCAATACATCAGGGGAAAATAAACTGGAAAGATTGATATTTCCATGGTGTACAAATTGAGACTTTTGCATACAAGACAGTTATGCTGTGTTGTGTGTGTTCTGTCTTTTAAGAAACAATTATGTTTGTTGAAATATCAACCTTTCTATTACACTTTCAAATTACCACTGCACAAAAAAAGTGTTTGTGACATAGTATTCTGTGTGTGTGTGTGTGTGTGTGTGTGTGTGTTTCAGGTGTGGATGACTCTCTGGCTGAGGAGAAGCTGCAGGCTAGTATTTGCTGCCTGGCCAGACATGGACGATTCCTGGAGATCGGCAAATATGACCTGGCTCACACTAAAAGTGCAAGTGACAGCCTCTTTTGAGCTTGACAGATTGGTCAGATTGGACTCTTATTTTAGTTATAAGGAATTAATAGAGTCATCTAATGCATTTTTTATATTTTATCGAAAGATCTTAAGTCTCTAGTCTGTTATTGCTAGGTGGTTCTTCCATATCCTTGAGCAGTCCTATCGAATTTAAGCAATCTGGAGAATTCATCTGATTCTCTACAGTGTGCTAACTAGAATATAGTTAAGAAAAATCAGTTCCAACAAAAGACTTACGTATGCTAACAAAAGTTGAATCTCTGTCACGGTCAGTGTGCTTGGCATAATCTTATAAAAAAAAAAGATTCATTCCACAACACATTTTATGTTACAGATGACTACAGACATTGTCGTTTTTTTTGTTGTGATTTCTTCAGGCAGGGTTCTGCTTCTGAAGAATGTGGCATTCCACGGCATCTTGCTGGATGCTCTTTTTGAAGAGGGCAACCAGGAGAGGGAGGAAGTGTCACAGCTGCTGAAGGATTCAGATCAAGCATAAGGAATGGTAAGGCAAAGTGGCACAAGGCTGCTGCAGAGTTGTTGTTTGTTACATTCAGATTCACTGAGAGAGGTTAAATGTTGTCATATATGCTATAAAACTGACTACAGTTATAAAATCAGTGTAAAAATCAATTGCTTAGTGCTTTTAAACATCTCCATTGGGACATTATTGTAGTACAACATTTAAAAGAATGTAAAGGCTGTTATTTCTAATTAGTGGAAAGTCACCAAAAGTGCTAATTTATGTACTGAATGTTAAACCTCACTATTGAACTATGATATAATATGATTATGAGTCCATTGTTGACCTGGAGGAGACTGTAGACAGCCAAGTACTACCTCTGTAACTCTCTCTTGTTATGAAACAATGCAGAAACTGACTCATTATCTTAAAATTATGCTGTATATTAGGACATTTTTATGACATTAGAAATTACACAAAGAATGTCTGTTGCTTTTTTCACTACTAGCAGGACTTACATTTTTCATGCACTGCTGTGGAATAGTACAGTATAACACATCTCTGTTTTTCATGACAAAGTATGAAGGTTACATTTAGGTTAATTGTTATTTTCTGTGCTCACAGAATTGGAATTGGCCATCTAAGAAACTAAGCACCAATGTGAGTTTTTTTTGTATGGAAAACACATTTATTTTTAAGATGATAGAACAAAGAAACCATGATCTGTTTGTGTCGATGCTAATTGAGCCTGAGTTGTTTTAAAGGATAGTTTCACAGTTTTTCAAGTCTGTCTTAAAACAATAGTCAGGTGCCCATATGCCCATGAAACAGGTTTTGCTTGCAGTGATCATTCTTCCTGGTCAAATGGACTATTAGAAGATTGATTTCTGGTGCACTTTCAAGGCAGTTATGGGTTGCAAAATCCATAAGCCTTATTTTTTGCAAAAATGTGCTCAAAAGTTGATCTGAAGCACCTGTCTATTGTTTTAAGACAGACTTGAAAAATTATGAACCTATCCTTTAAGCTCTGATGAGGCTTGTGCTATTATGGGGTGAGATATTGGTAGAGGGACAACTCACACAGTTCACTAGTTTTAATAAGCTCTAACTTCTCAGCCTTGTTATGGTGAGCTTTGCACATACTGCCACTTGTCTGGCTGTCAGCACGTGCCAAACCACTGTCAAACTACAGAGGCAATGGTGTCTTCTCCCCTGCAGCAAGGAGCTTAACCTTCAGGGAATGACGCACACAAGGTTTATGGTGGATCACTTTGCTGTTTTGAACAAACAAAGCTCTTAGTACAGCGGTAACTACATTTTTTCAAAGTCTTACTTTGTAACTGATGCTAGCTTACCAGGCAAAGCAAGTTGTGATTGGCAGAGTCAGGATGTGGAGGTGCTTGTGTCGACCGATGATGTCAGCACAATGGAGGGAACAGAACGACTTATTTTTATTTATTATATATATATATATATATATATATATATATATATATATATATATTTTTTTTTTTTTTTTTTAATATATTTTTATTTTTTTATTTGAAGGGGGGTTAGGTGGTGATTAGGCTCTCGGACACCAAGCTGTCCCAAATCAGTAAATCAGTCCAGTACCCCAATCGTCCTCAGCCACCAGGTGTATATATTTATATATATATATATATATATATATATATATGTGTGTGTGTGTGTGTGTGTGTGTGTGTGTGTGTGTATGTATGTATGTATGTATGTATGTGTGTGTATATATATATATATATACACACACACACACACACACACACACACTAATATATATATATTATATATATATATTTTTTTTTTTTTTTTTTTTTAATATATTTTTATTTTTTTATTTGAAGGGGGGTTAGGTGGTGATTAGGCTCTCGGACACCAAGCTGTCCCAAATCAGTAAATCAGTCCAGTACCCCAATCGTCCTCAGCCACCAGGTGTATATATTTATATATATATATATATATATATATATGTGTGTGTGTGTGTGTGTGTGTGTGTGTGTGTGTATGTATGTATGTATGTATGTATGTGTGTGTATATATATATATATATACACACACACACACACACACACACACACACATACATACATACACACATACATACATATATGTGTATGTTATATATATAAATATAACATATATATAACATTTTATTTACATAAAAAAGGGAAACAGTTAAATAAATGGATTCTTGAGTGAGCGGGTTCTGTGTAATTCATCATAATCATCATCATCATCCAATAATAATCTATTTAATAATAATACTAATCATCATTCTACCAATATTAGCCAGTGTAATAGCTTTCATAATACAACAACAACAACAATAATAAAAATAATGTAATAAGAGTTAATAATAATAATATAGATTATTATTATTATTATTATCACTTACTACTTACTATCAGAACAGATTTGTAGCACCACAGATGCTTGGAAAATGCTCAATGCTTTTAACTCACTCCTTAGTCTACATCCTCTTCAGCACTTCACTCTGCACCTCATTCCTTACTGGTTGTTGCCATCAGCACCCAGTTCTCTGAGCCTGACCAACTCAGTCTGCAGCTTCCAGCTAACAGGGCCACACTCTCCTCATTCTCCTGTCTGACCAAGGAGGAAGTCTCCAATCTTCTCTTGTTCTCTCCTACCCAAGATGAAAACAACAAATTGGAGTATGCTGGGCCATACTAAAGGTCATTAAGTTTTTAGAGGTAATTAGTAAAGTACTGTTTTGAAGTCCAATAGAATCAAAAACTGGGTTGTATCTGTATCTAGATGCAAAACCATGTCATCTGTCAATTTTGATAATGGACTGGCCCCTGCATCTTTAAGGAAAAGCCAAGATGCTGTTTATTGTTTGATAGATGACCTAAGCGACACAAGTCTCAAAAGTCTGCAAGTTGATTTTCACAATATAAAGAGATGAGTGGAAAGAAGTGATGCACCATATTGTTTTTTTTGCAGATATCCGATATGCCGATATTTCCAACTCATTGTAGCCGACTGCCGATACCAATATATGCACATATTTTTTTCCAGCTGGCTAAGGAGACTATTATGCATGCAAGTGTTGGGAACGGGTAGGAGTACGTTTGGTTATTAGCAGTAATTCATAATTATCATAGATAAAACAGTGTAACTGCCATCATAGATAATTATGAATTATGAAAAGAAAAGATTGTCAATGTCCATTCTGGCATCAACGGTTAAAGCACCTCAGGGGAGTGAAAAGCACAGTTGATTAAGGGCAATAATTAGTAATTATTAAGGATAATCAATTAATTATTTAATTATTTAATTATTTAGTTCACCTGGAATATCAATATCTGAAGGATATCAATATTCACAGATAAACAAAGAAGGGTGAAGTCAAGCTCTGACTCCTTCAATCAGCCACCTTTTAACAATATAATGTACAGGAGGACTTCTCTTTAAAGATAAAACAGTGTTTATTAAACTTAGCAAAAACAAAGTTAATCAACAAAGTTAATGAATGCTACAGTCAATAAACCACTAGTCTACATCTAATCTACCAAGCAAAACACAAACAGCTATGTACAAGTGTAAACACCAACCAGACGCTGTGTCATCGACGCAGATGATGGTACCGCTCTGCCAGCCTCACAGAGTCTCCACTCCCCAACGCCTTCTTGCAGCAACCTCCCATTCCTGCTGATGTGCAGCAACCCCCAGACCCCGCTGGCGTGCAGCAACCCCTAGACCCCGCTGGCATGCAGCAACTCCCTGTCCCTGCGCTGCGCCAGGCCCCAGCTCCTGCAGCGCCTTCTCCCGAGGCTCCATCTCCGGAGCTGCGCCAGTCCCTGTCTCCTGCAGCGCCAGTCCCTGTCTCCTGCAGCGCCTTCTCCCGAGGCTTCACCTCCGGAGCAGCGCCTTCTCCAGTGGCTCCACCTCTGGAGCTGTGCCAGTCCCCGGCTCCTGCAGTGCCTTCTCCAGTGGTTCCACCTCCGGCTCCTGCAGCATCTTCTCTCCAGCCTGTGGCAGCAGCTCCACCCCAAGAGCTTACAGCACCTTCTCCCGAGCCTGCAGCAACCTCAACCCCAGTGGTACTGCCTGAAGCATCATCCCCAGTGGTCTCGCCCCAAGAATTGGTAGCAGCATTCTCTGTGGCTCTACCCTCCGAGGGACCCAGCCATTACCTTCCATGTTGGCTTGCAGCCCAGCCTCCTGAAGGGTCCTGCCCTCACCTTAGCCTCTGTTGCTGGCCTCCAGTTGGGTTCCGCCTCCGCCGCCGGCCTCCTGCCTGGCCTCCTGCCTGGCCTCCCGAGGATTTCCACCTCCGTTGCCGGCCTCCAGTTGGGTTCTGCCTTTGTCGTCGGCCTCCAGTTGGGTTCCACCTTCGCCTTTGCCTTCGTTGCCGGCCTCTAGAGGGGTTCTGCCTCCGCCGCCGGCTTCCTGCCCGGCCTCCGGAGGATTTCCACCTCCGTCGCTGGCCTCCAGTTGGGTTCTGCCTTTGTCGTCGGCCTCCAGTTGGGTTCCACCTTCCACTGGCCTCCTGCCCGGCCTCCAGTTCCTGTTCCTGCCCTCTTGTCTCCTGTGTTTTACCTACCCTGTCTTATGTGTGCTTGGTTTTGGTTTTTTGTTTCCCCTGTGTTCCTCTGTTTGTGTACTTGATTTCCTGCAGTTCTTGTTTTATTTTTGGAATTCCCTGCTACCTTGTGTCTGGTCACTTTACTTCCTGTGTTTCATTAGTTCATGTGTCTCACCTGTGTCTTGTTCCCCTCACCTGTGTTTCATTTGTAATTCACCGCATCGAATACTGCCTTAACATAGCTTTGCATCTGGGTCCACCTGTTCCTCCACACCTCAGAAGCGTGACACATACATAGCAGCTCCTTTGAGGACTGTTTCACCCTAACGACTCCAATGCTTCCTCCGCGGTTCCATTTCACTCAGCTGCCTGTCAGACCCGCTGCTTCTTCCCACTTTAACCTGAATAACAAACCAGGGCTCGGTGCTCCAGTTGGATCCACAGTGTCAGGGCTAATGTTAGCTGAGAGGCTAGCAGAGCGTTAGCAGCAGCATGACTGGAAAGAAGCACAGCTAGCTTCTGCTAACCTCTCAGCTAACGCTAGCCATGATTCTCCATGTGGAGCACTGAGGTTTGTTAAAGTGGGAAGAAGCAGCAGGTCTGATGGGCAGCTGAGTGAAGTGGAGCCTGCGGAGGAAGCACCGGGACCGACACGGAGAAACAGTCTGTTGAGGAAAACGCAGTCAGGCGCGGGAGGAGATGGAAACATATTGGCTGCTCATAATTGGCAGATAATGCCGATGCCGATATTTCATTTTAGAGCTTATATCAGCCGATTCCGATATCGCACCAATAATATCGTGCATCCCTAGTGGAAAGTAATGCCTGAAAAATATATTTTGAAGTCTAAAATAGAAAATGCAAAGCATACAAGGGTTGTATATTGTATTGTTGTGCAAGTGTATGTGTGTAAAATCTGGCTTGCTCACAAAAAAACCTGTAGATGGTGGATGTCATGTCCACTTCAAAATGTTGAACTCTCAATATGTGCTTGACTTTGTTATAGATACAATCAAATGGTTTACTGTTGAACCCAGCAGGTATCAGGGTAAAAATCTTTGTATCCTCTAATTAGGGCCTGAGCACCAAACGGTGCGAAACCCTCTTGTATTTGTATCGATTCTTCTTCTTCTCTATTATTATTATTCTTCCGAAACAAACACATTTTTGAGGGCCTAAACATGCTTGAAAACTAATGATGGTATTTTGCCATTTCCAGCCTGCATACTTTAACGAACTGCTCCTAGAGATTTGACTTCAGGAACTTTGACTTCAGTCAAGTATCAACTACAGACATAAGAGATGAAAACTTATCAGAACAGTGAGTGTGCAACATTCCAAGGGGGCGTGGCTAGGTGGCAAATTTAGAACCTTCCCCATGAGAATTGAAACAGCCATAACTCCGGCATACATGATCCCAAGAGACCCCAACCTTTTGTGCTTGATAAGAGTCCCACCCTGAATACATCCATGTGACAATACTGGATCTGAGTCATAGCACCACCTACTGGCAACAGGAAATATCATGTTTTAGATTTTAACACCCTGTGGGTAGCACAGTGATTGGATACACAAGACGCACAAAAAAGCCTCTTGGAGCCATTTTGTAAGTCCTACAGGAAGTCCGCCATCTTGGAAAAACAGGATAATTTTTGCCTTTTTTTGGCCATTTCGCAAACCTTGTATTTTAACGAACTTCAAAATCAGTGTGTTTCATCTAGACTAGTGTATGATCAAAAGTTATCAAAATATTTAGTTTACATTGAAGCGTTTGGCTGTGGCGTGGCGTTGAGTCTTGATGTTTTGCCATCACAGAGGAAATTGTTATAATTTTAGTGTACATGGTGGGATCTGCCTGAAACTTTACAGGTTTGATTACAGCTCAGGCCGGAGCACATCTACATTACAATATTCAATCAGTGATGAAAACTGGCTCCATAGCGCCCCCCATAATACATTTCAGGAAAGCAGCCCCAGCAGCAAGCAAACGAGTGGACAAAGGAAGTGATGTTTCTCTCCTTGTTCTGTCTGAAAATAGCCTGGCTGTGAAAACATCTACATGTCTGTGACAAAGGCTCTTCGACCGTGCCGCAACCCGATGTGTGCCGGGGTGCGAGGTCCCGATCATCGCTGCTTTCAGCTTTAATTACGTATTATCTTTCTGGGTTCCATAGTAAACCGATTAATTGTATCTAAAACAAACCACATGACACAATTTTAGTTTCCTAAGAACTCTTCATGTTCAGTTTATTGAGGAGTTTTAAATATTCATTCATTCCTCATGTTGTGTCACTCATATGTTGAATTAGAGCATAGAAAATAGAGTGTTAAAGCATATGCAAGCAAGCATATGCTTGCCTTTAAGCAATTTTCTACTGAAACTTGCTTGTTGTTCACTGACTAAAAGACAATGCTGGTTACATTAGCAAATGATCTGTATGAATCAATTGGAAGTGTAGCAATTGAACACACTCTATTTTCTATGCTTAGTACCTAATTACGTTGTTCTCAACAAACCTTTTAGGAAAGTAATACACAGACCCAAATAAACCAGCTGCCTGTTATTACCTTTATTGTAAATGAAGAAAAAACATTGTGGATTTTTTTTATAAATTGCAAACTAGTCCGAACACTGATTTGACATTATTGGTTCTATATCATTAATTAATTTTATCACAGCTTCTCATACCAAAGAGAGACACATTCTTGACTTGAATTTGCTTAGGCCATTCTCACAGAACTGTCACAGTTCCCTTAACCCTCAGGTGTATGGGATGCGAACAGCCTGAATGCTGATGCCTATGACCTAGCCCTGGACTCCTGGATGGGTGTGGAGGCTTGGGTCATGACCATGACATCGTCATGGCCGTGAGGGAGATCCGGCAGCTTACCATCAACAAGCTGCGACACCTGGCCAATAACAATCCAGGGGGATCAAATGGTATTATTTGGTATTATGGTATTATGGTTGCTCTCAACTCTATATAAAAACTTATTATAACATACATGTTAAAATTGAATAGCCATTGAGAAATTTGATTTATGGTCTTAAATACAGATCTTTGTAGCTCTTTAAATCCTGCAGGTGCACACACAAATTTTTTTTGTCATTGCTACTTTTAACCAGAATCCAGAATCTCACCATGTCACAGTTAAGAGGGATATTGTTTGCTCGTTGTTGGTCCTGAAAAGTTGTGAATATTACCATTTATGCTGAGGTTGAGTCACAGATGGTTTAATTGATCTTTCTGGTGATCCCTGAGGCTATAATTTAATGTGCACCATTATCCCTTCCTTCATTTATGTCATTCAGAATAATCTGCTAATTTTTAGAGAACTTTGAGTGATGTTCTGACGACTAAGCCACAAACTTGCTTTGCACAAAACAACAGTCAAATCTTCCTTCATGATGGTGAATCTAATCAATTTGCAGGTCACACAGGGAGACAGGAAAAATCAAATAAAGGAATTTAGATGTACCCTCTGCAATGAATGTAGATGGTATCAAACTGTGTTTCCTTATCAGTTGAACACTGTCCAACCAAGCTCATATTAGTTTATCCCCTCTCCCCCAGCTGCTCCTCCAGTCCCTGCAGTGGTCCCCATCCAGTTCTCTTCCTCTTTTGCCTCTCCAGCTTCTGGAGACTCTTCTCCCACTGTGAGACCTGGAGGCCCGTGTCAATGTGGCGGTGGACCTAATTACTTCTAGTCACAAGAACATCAGCTAAGATTTGCTGACTTTGCAGCCACCACCTTTTACTACAAGCTGAAGGCCACTGATGGCTATGTCCCTGCAACAAAATACCATGGCAATGTAACACTGCTGTGTGCCAGAACCAGCAGGCAAAACCTGGGAGCTGACTACAAGCTCAGCAAGGTAACATAGATATGTATACTTGCACACATATACTCAAGTTTCAGGAAAGTTTTTCTAAACGTGATCTGTAAAATTTTGGAAATGGTGGTTTGACAAAATGATCCCATTACTAGCTTTTTTCTAAGTGCTTTCAACTCCATCTCACACCCAGCATATGAAATTTGCTCTCATGCGGCCCACACAACGTCACACCAAGTCAGAGAAAGCCACAAAGCCACTCCTTAATGAAAAATATAAAGTAGCTGTATGGGTATATTACAAGGCTGCCTGCATACACAGGAGAGACAATTTGCATAGCTTTAGTAGTTGAAGGCACAGACACAGACCCATGTCCGACAGAGACACAGACCACACATTTGATCAGTTACTGCTGTGTTCTCATACTCTCTCCCTCATACTTCTTATATAAAGAAATACTCAATAGTGAATTGAGATTTTGGACACTCACTAATCTTTATCATTTTGCATCATCAATGACAGATGTAGACTGGCACAATGGTAATTTTGCATCTGAAAAATGTGCATTGAAATGTGGTATTGTTAATGTAGTATCCATGGTATGCTTCACGACTTTCTGGTATCCGCAATTATACACTACAATAAAGGTATTGGAGATGTAATGCATCATGCAGGGGTATACAACTGCTGTAAAACTGCTAAAAATTGTTTGGAAAAAAAACAGTAGCCATCATACAACAGGAGTAACAATATGAGCATCTCCAAACTAAGAATGGGGCTGTGCACATATTAAAGCATGTGTTACAGCAACCTTAACAGCATTATTATTTATAATCATCAATAATCCCATCATGGTGACATTTGAGGGCATTTGTCAGGGTAGTTTGCATAATGTTGTACTGATTATCTCTGATATGTAAATACCTCACTAAAAGTTGCATTGTTTCCTAAATCAACTAACTGAGCTGATCAGTAGACCCCTCACAAGTAGGGGATTCCCTTAGTATTGGGATCTTTGGTGTAAGGCTGAATTCTCCCAGAGCTGTCTGACTCACATTGCCTCACCAGTTATGGTGCAGTCCAGTTAATTGCAGTGAAAAGGAGGAAGTGACAGTGTATGTTCCTCTCTTATATTGTATTATTTCTGGTATACATTGTTACAACTAATAAAGGCCTCTCACAAATTATTTTTGAGTATTTTGTGTTGAAGACAGCTTAATGAGATAGAGCAGAATATATGTGTGGAATGCACAATGGTGTTCTCCCAAATCACAAAAAATATGTTACATGTTAGGGCCACTACTTGGGGGGAGGGGTATTCTAATATGTTAAGTCATGTTTTGAGAAGAGAAAAATCTCAATCAGCAATGAACAGGCCCTCACACCCATGTTATTGATATATACCATTCAGATCTGATGAGACAGCTCTGAATTGTCAGAATTACTGGACACTAAAATATTATTTCCTGTGTGCAGTACCTGGCACTGGAGATGACTTTAGAAGTTGTGTATTGATTTGATGAACTATGTGTCATTTAGACCTCACTTCCTGTTGCATGGAGGCAATACTGCATAGGTGAAACATGTTATGGGGCATTAAACAGGAGGTTGTTGTAACCCCACTACATATTGTCCAATCTGCCCCAAATTTCTCATGTTTGATTAAAAGTCCAGGCCTGAATACATCTATATATCAATATTTAGTCATGGTGTAACCCACTGACAATAGGAAATCAGTGTTATGTGACAAACATAATCTGATTTACATTAAATTTATATGGTATGGTCTACAAATGATTATACAGCAAAATTATATAAAATTAGTGGGTGTTGTCTAGTGCCACATAGTGAACACAAGAAGTGATACTTACCTCCTAAGTGCAATGTCCAAATTCATGAAAATGTATATCCATATATATTACCCTCTGGTAAATGTAGGGCTGCATTAGTATTTCACTTATGTCGTATGTAGCAATGTAGCATTGCCTACATGCAATAAGAAGTGAGGTCCTGTCCAGTAATCTTGATACTTCATCATGACTGTGGAAGCACTTTTTCTGATAGGATGCTGCTAAAACAGATTTTTCTAAAGAGGAATAGTGGGCAATGGGCATAAGAAAGAGAGGAAGGTACTTTTCTGTGTATGATGAAACTGCTCATAGGATCAATGTGTTTGGATTGTGTGTGTTTGATTCTGATTTAGATCTGAGGAGAAACCAATAACTCTCCATGATGACAGTGGAAATGCTTTTTCCTCCACAGTGGAAATGCTTTTTCCTCCATGATGACAGTGAAAATGCTTTTTCCACTTGGATGCTGCCAAAACAGCATTTTTTAAGGAAACGAGCAGAAGAGAGACGAAAAAGTGCTCTTCTGTGTATAACAAACCTGCTCATAGAATCAGTGTTTCAAACCTGCGAAACCACAAATTTCCCACCATGACAGTGGAAGTGCTTTTTCTGGTGGGATGCTGCCAAAGGCAAACAGCCAGAGAGAGAGAACTACTTTTTGTGTATGATGAAACTGCTCATACAATCTGTGATTTTAGATGATTCTGGTTTAGATGAAGCAGTGAAACAAGCATTTGAAACAGATTTACTGTATTTTGAAAGTCTGGATACGGAAAGTATTCAGACCCCTTTAAATTTTTCACTCTTTGCTTCATTGCAGCTATTTGCTAAAATCAAAAAAGTTCATTTTTTCCTCAATAATTTACACACACTACCCCATCTTGACAGAAAAAAACAGAAATGCAGAAATTTTAACAAATTTATTAAAAAAGAATATCTGAAATATTACATATTCATAAGTATTCAGACCCTTTGCTCAGTATTTAGTAGAAGCACCCTTTTGAGCTTTAACAGCCATGAGTCTTCTTGGGAATGACACAACAAGTTTTTCACACCTGGATTTAGGGATCCTCTGCCATTCTTCCTTGCAGATCCTCTCCAGTTCTGTCAGGTTGGCTGGTGAACGCAACCATTTTGAGGTCTCTCCAGAGATGTTCATTTGGGTTGAGGTCAGGGCTCTGGCTGGGCCATCAAGAACGTCCACAGAGTTGTTCTGAAGCCACTCCTTTGTTGTTTTTGCTGTGTGCTTAGGGTCATTGTCTTGTTGGAAAGTGAATCATCAGCCAAGTCCTGAGCACTCTGGAAAAGATTTTCTTCCAGGATTTCTCTGTACTTGGCTGCATTCATTCTTCCTTCCATTGCAACCAGTCGTCCTGTCCCTGCAGCTGAAAAACACCCCCACAGCATGATGCTGCCATCACCATGCTTCACTGTAGGGATGGTATTGGACAGGTGATGAGCATGGCCTGGTTTCCTCCACACACACCGCTTGAATTGAGGCCAAAAAGTTTAATCTTGGTCTCATCAGACCAGAAAATCTTATTCATCATGTGTTTTTTGGAAAACACAGGCTTTCTTGCACTGAAGAGAGGCTTCCGTTGGGCCACTCTGCCATAAAAGCCTTGATTGGTGAACAGTGATTGCTGACTTTCTAGAACTTACTCCCACTTACTCCCTCCTACTACATCTCTGGAGCTCAGCCACAGTGATCTTTGGGTTTTTTCTTTTTTCTTTTCTTTGAGTATCAGAAGAAATGGACAGCATATGAGTTAAATATGAGTATCACAGCAAAGGGCCTGAATACTTATAATCATGTAGTATTTTTATTTAGATTTGCAAAAATTTCTACATTTCTGTTTTTTTTAAGATGGGGTGGTGTGTGTACATTATTGAGAAAACAATGAACTTTTTTGATTTTAGCAAATAGCTGCAATGAAACAAAGAGTGAAAAATTTAAAGGGGTCTGAATACTTTCCATACACATTGTACCTACAGTAAATAGAAAAGCTGGCCATTTCATTACTTTTTTTAATGTAATAAATATACAACTGTCAATCTGCATGAAATATAAAGAAAAAGAGAAACATTGGTTATAATATCACTCATAGTGATTGATTTGACCCAGACAGATGTGATTACTGTACTAACTAACTGACGAGCCAGTCAGCCAAAGTGTGAGCACAAGAGATGGAAATAATTATTGACAGCTCTTATGTTCAATAATTTGCTTTTATATGCCTCTTGAGTATTTTGACATAATCATGTCAGTAAGCATAGATTATTGTTTATAATCAGTTAATGTCAGTGAAAAGGTAACATTGTTTTGATAATAACCCAATTTTATATCCCTCAATTCCTCACCTGTAGATAGATATATGAAATTCCTCTAAAAAGGTGGCAGCTCTGCTAAAGGCCAGTCAGGTGAGAAGATTTTGCCAGTTCAAATAAACACAAATTTAAACTGGTTGATCACTCATTAATCCTTGAGTTCTTGTAAATCTGGTAAATGGCCTAAGACTAGAGAAAAGGTGTGTGTACGATGAATCAGTGATTTTGGATGATTTTCACTCAGATGTGATAAAAAAATCCACTCATTTGTGTATTGTAACAAATGAAAGGCACTGTGCACATAAATTCTGCAAAAGAGCCTTTTCTGTGTCCGAATGAGTGTGAATCAGCTAGGAATGACACAATCAGGCATGTTGGAATTGGTCTTGGAATTACTGCTTTTTGCATCATTCTGGCTCAAATCTGATGAAACCCCACTAATTTTTGTACATTAACAGTGAAATGACTTAAGGGCTGGCCCTAGCCATTTTTTGTGCCCCAGGGAAGATAAGGATTTGATGCTGCCTCCCCAAAACCACATTCCACCCCACCAGTGCTCCCTCGTCACCACCTGTTCATTCTACAGTAAAAATATGGACAACAAACATCAGACACCACAGTGGTTGTGGAACAAGAATATATATTTTTATTTTCATGAATTAAAATGACTTCTCTAACGAATCATGTATAGAGTGATTAGACTCAACAGATGACACCTTCCATGATGTGCCTAAAATGCATTTGAGCTATAATTTATCCAGTCATTGAATTCATTACTGATTAGTTTGTAGTTGTAGTTAGCTGGAACATAGCTAACTTAAATAATAATCAATATTATACGGCAACATCTTATATAGCCCCATATATATATAAACTGTGTGTACATGTTAAGAATCAACAGGCCTTCATGTTGTCTTACAGGTTTGCAGGTGGGAATTTGCTCATCGGTACGCCAAAAGATCAAAACATGTATATGCGCGTTTGTGCGTGTATGTGTGTGTGTATGTTTGCGCGCGCGCCAACATTTTTTGAATGGCGGACTGAAACCCCGCCAACTCGTCTTGCTTGCAACCTCGGGTTTTCAAGAATGACGATGTCATTTCAATGTAGACACACGTGGGGTCGCTAGTCTGTCTGGTTCGTTAAGCCATCTAATGTCTGTCAAAAGAGCGACGAAGAAGACAAAGTAACGTGATGTGTTTCCTGTCCGAGATGTAAACATTCCCAGTTAACAGCATGCAAAGTGCATTGCGAATTATTATTTAAGCACAACTCCGAGGGCTTTGTTCGCGAAATAAACAAAGAAAATAAAAATAATCTTGTTTTCATTTGAAAGTAAAAAGACAATAAAAAGGGGGTTTTGCGGGGTGCTGGGGGTTCATTTTGTGGGACCTTACTACGCATGACGTCACTGGGAATTCCCATTGACACATTTAGGATTTCTTTCGACATGCGCATAATACAAGAACATCATGCGCTTGTAATATATTTTTTGTATTGCTCTTATTTAGCTGTTTCCCGTGACCACGGAAATGTATTTTGAAAAGATTGTATGTATGTATGTAAAAAATGGGAGCAAACAGCACGAAGCGGTAATACAAAGCACGGGAAGAGAAACAAGTGCTAAATATAAACAGGGAGAATGCGCTATGACATTAGTTTAGCACCTTTCGAGAGTGGCCACAGCTATTACGTTGATCTATGAACTCCAAGAGGAAAGAATAAACGGCATAATTTCGACTGGATCACTACTCCGTTGATATCTGTTGAGTTCTGCGCGTGCAGAACTGACGGGAAAGTGTCGGGCCACTGACCAAGCGGCAGTATTTGACGCGTTGGGGATGAGAACGTGTTGGCTGTATGTGTTTTGATCTTTTGGCAAATTCACATACCACTCTCTTCAAATCCAGACTGCGCACGCGTTTATTTTAAATACTTAGTATGGACAGCCCCGACAGTCTCTCCAGTGCCACGGTGCTTAAGTTTTAATTAATTTAAGTTTTGAGAAGAATCTTTCGGCGCTTGCCACAGTGACAGGTAGAGTGAGAAACAATTTAATAGCTGTGGCTACACACTTGGCAATTTGGAGTGGTGCTTTATGAATAGAGTGTGTGCCAAATCTTGAATTGAGCCCGCAGACAAGTAATCTTTGTATTGTTCTGCTAAAGCACTTGCTGATCAATACAGTTCATCGTCGGATTTTAACAGTTTTTGTGGACGTAAAAACCCAAACCTCCGTGCCACTTCTTGCATGCCCTGAAACCTGTGTGTTACTTGCGCAATGGCAGTGTCTAGAGCTCCGTAAAATACTGACACTTTGAAGTGCTCCTCTGCATTTGATAGCCTTTCATCCTCACATCCTTTTGATGAGTTATCATCAAAATGTCTTTTGGTGCGCCTTGCGCGCTTTTGTGGAATTGAAGGCGGAATACCCCATGACTGAAGAAGATTTTGGGCAGTTTCTTTAAGGCTGTGAAACTCCCCTCGGAGTGACACAAGGGTCTCGGATGCACTGGCGAGATATTTACTTGCCTGCAAGATATCAGTGTTTTGTTTTTGTAGACTTTGTGAAACAGTGTTGATCGTTTCCAGAATTTTACCCTTTTACCACAGTTTGAAGGACAGATTCAAAATGTCCCATGCTATGTTTGAGTCCCTCGCTCATTTGACTTTTTAGATAACAGATATATTTTCGCAAGTACTTTCATCACATCTGCACAGTAAAAAAAAAAAAAAAAAAAGTAAAAAAACGATCATTTTCCGGCAGCTGGGGCGCCAATAATACGGTAGTAAATTGACAGAAAAGTACCTTCTCGTATAATTAGTTATTTTCCTTCATTAAAATACAGTTTTTAGTCGTAATATTAACAAGATTTTGTCTTATTTTACGTATTTTAACATTTAATTAGAAACCTTTTCACATTTTAAAACAATTAAATTATGTAGAAATACAGTAAATAAATGTTATATTACTTAAAGATAATGCTTAATTTCACAGAAATGTACTGTTATTCGTTGGTTTTAATGACATTATTTTATGGAAAGACTGTTGAAAAACAAGATATTTGGTTTATAATTACAATAATTCATTGTTATTTTTAGATAATATCAAATGAAAATTTAATTATTTTATGTTGTTTTTAACATTTAATTACGAACATTTCCCATTTTAAAACAATTTAATTACCCATAAAGTCCCTAGACCCAAAAATGTGGACAGGAGAGCGAAAGAAAAAAGGAAGTCGGTTCAGCTCTCCTCCTGAAATCTCCTCCTTAATTAATATGGGAGTCTATGAGACAGTTGGCTGGTAAACTCTTCACAAAAGTGCTGACAGTTCAAATTCTGTTTGTGTCTGAGCTACGAAAGTACTTCTGATACTCAAAATAAAGAAAAAAGAAAAACCCAAAGATCACTGTGGCTGAGCTCCAGAGATGCAGTAGGAGGGAGTAAGTGGGAGTAAGTTCCAGAAATTTTTCAGAAAAATTTAAACAGCCTCCTCCACTCTAGCAATGACATCACGCACCCTAGCTCTGAACATTCCAGCAATACACACTAATGTTAAACTCAATATTTGTCCAAAATTGGGCTTGAAACTATAAGTATAAAGTATAAAAGATATAAAATGTGGACATTTTAGGGGCAAGAGGGGCAAGATAAGAAGTGTAAGAAACATGACAAAAAAAACTACGCTGGAGCGTAGTGACTCGTGCAGTACCCCATGTCACTAATGAAAACAGTCAATTAACAAAGAAATTATTTAATTTAATTTAATTTACTATTAATTTCTCAGTAATGTTAAATGATTATTTGCCTTTTAAAGTTGAATTTTACAGTTTATTCACTTAGATAACAGGAGAATATTTGTAAAATTACGGTACATTTGAGAACGTATTTTAACAATAAATATATGTAATTTTAATGGGGTTTGATTGTAAACGAACAGAAATATCTCGTAATTTCACAGTTACATCGATTTTCTGTTATTTTACATTTTGACATGTAAAATCACAGTCTTTTTTGTAAATTACCTGTTATTTTCAAATATACAGAAAAAAATCTGTGAAATAAACAGTAAAATTCTGTTATTTTACATCTTTTTTTTTTTTTTTTTTACAGTGTATCTTTGAACCTTTTTTGATATTCTGTTGTAATACTCGTTGGAAAAACACGGATACGGACCTTCAAATCTGCATGGTCCCTGCCTCATAATAAACCTTTTCACACTTGCATCTGTAATATCTACAGGGAAATTTGCTTGAACGTTTTAAGAACTGATTCTGGGCTAATTTGAGATGCAGAGCTATCTGAGGCTATGTCACTGCTGCTGTCCGGTTTTGTTGGCTGGTTGGTTGTAGATAGGGGCGCTCTGGCTGACACTGACACTGAATCAACTGATCGCTCTCCCTGACTGGATGGTGATGACGCTGCGGGCTTGCACTCTCCCTCTCCTGGTGCTGAAGTTGCGGGTCGCACGGGGCTCTCCCCCTGACTGAATGGTGGTACCGCTGCGGGCCTGCGCTCTCCCTGTCCTGGTGCTGAAGCTACATTTTTAACATTGCGTTAACATTTTTATTATAGCTTGTGCTTTTATTTATGAAATAGTCTATCCTGTATTTATGACACTTGTTTGCCAGTGATTTAGCTATATTTTTCTCTGTGTGTGGGCTGTAGCAGTTTTTGTACCTAAAGACAAATTCCCCTTAGGGCCTTATTACTCGGGAAAAAAACAAAAAAAAACTCAGCATAACATGTAGGCAAAACGTCACACAATAAGGCTGTTTAATAACTGATCATCTTGCCAAAATGGTCGATAACTGTATAGTAGTAACACTGTAAACTATGCAGGAACCCACCTTCTGACATACTGCATCCTTCTTTACGTCTGACAGGATTTACAGTTCCAAATTTAGACATTATTTTTGTTAGTTTGGCAGAAAATTCCTCAGATTTATCTTAATTGTGCCGTTTTTGGGCACCGCTTCGATTCATTTTGTCTTTGATAGCGACAGCGGTGCTGACGCTAACAAAGAAATATTTGAAACAAAGAAAACTATGGACCAGTAAAGTTTTACTCTATTTTAAAATATTTGCTTTATTTATAAAAGTCCCTAAGTATCAAACAGTAACAGTTGCTTCATTTGTATGTTCAAAATACAGAAAAGATAATGACCTGACAGGAGAAAAAAAAAAAAAAATACAGGCGGGGGCGCCCCACCCCCCTCCTCCTTCATACAAGAGTTCAGCGCACATATACTCTTTAAAGTATATCCTGCGGGGGTATATTTTAAGGCCCAGATGCACAAGGAAGGAAATGGAGAAAACAGGAGAAGGAAAGAACGCCAATCTACAGGTATGTCGTTAACATTAAAAAGCCGTTTTGTATGTAACCATAGACGTTTCGCCTGTAGCAGCTAAAGATGCTAGCTAGCTACTATCGCTGTTGAATATTAATCTGAATATTTATCTGACTGACAGCCAGTAGCAGCTATTTGGATAACTGCTCCTTCCTTCATCGTAAGGCACTGTGCTGAAATTTCACTGACCAACGCTATAAATACTGATTTCTGCATTGAATTGCACCAGCTGTGTGTAAGCTAGCCACTTGGTATCGTAGTTTGCTTATAACAGGCTAATATCTACTCTGTAACCGTCCAGATGCACCCAGGAAATCTCTCTCTCTCAGAGAGTTTCAGAAAGCAGGTTTAGTGAAAACTCTGAGTTTGTTCACCCTGAGATGAGGTGAGGGTTTTCAGTTTCAGAAAGAGAGTTAACTTAAACTGTGAAGCTAACCTGCTAGCTGGCAGGTTTTCTTCAACAAACCCTGAGTTTCTCTCTGTCTACTCCCTCTTAACAGAGCCAGACCCATTGTTTCCTCATTCATTCAGTCCGTATTCATTAGCGGAGGTTTACTATCTAAATCCTGGTTGGATATTAATTTAGCTACTCAGAACTTTCTAGAGTTACCGCTTTTATGCGCATCAGTCAGTCAGTAAAGCATTTTTTCTCGCATTCAGATATTAAACAGCGTGAGTTTAGCGTCAGCTCAGAATAAAATCGACAGCTCTTAGTTTGTAAGAGCAGCTCATGCGCTGAAATCATTATTACATTAGCACATAATGAGTAACCTCAACTTAAATTTCAAATAACAGGAAGAAGCTTGAGACACGTGGGATCAATGAATAATGTAATTATTTCCATCACTCATGGTGTGATTGGTCGCACTGATGGGACATCATTCCTATAACATTGTAGATTATATGTTAAATATTTCTGAGTGAGCAGGATTGTGGTGTGATTGCTGCAGAATGTTGTTTGGAAGTGAGATTTTTAAATAGTGAGCATAATCTTAACGTGTTTTAACAGCATTTCAGTGTGACAATGTTTAAATTTACTACATTTGTTGAAGCAGCAGAAATAAAGTCACTGAATGTTGTTGAGCCGAAATACAAATAGATGTCTAAAAATTTAAAATAGTATTTTAATCTTGATGGCTTTTCAAGTACATTATTACTGGATCAGATTGAGAGCTTACAGTCATGTCTGTGTTTTATCTATAATTATATTTTTCATCTTCAGTTACTGCTTCCTGTGTTTTGTCCGTCAGATTAAAGCTGAACAAATATATTCAAAATGTAATGTAGCTGAATCCTGATACACAGTAAAAATCGACTTTATTATATTATCATTAAGGAAACGTTAGTCTGCTAAATGATGGATTATTGTGTTATCAACACTTTTCCCACTTTGACGCAAGCTCTTTTTTTAAGATAAAAATTTTGTAACATGCATTCATATTTCTACATCCACTGGATTAAGATGGAGGCTCTGCTCTTTGTTTACCTGTTGCCATGGTGACTCGTTGTATTGGAGCTCCATTGATAATGGCTTGTTTTATTCATCACGCACGAGCTTAACTCAAAGTGAATATACTCAGAGTTAATTGAACTGACTCTAATCAGCTGTTCTGAAACCGAGTTTCCCATTTTGAGATTCATCAACTCAGAGTTCAGGGTTAGACTCAGAGTTTGCTGAACCTGCTGTCTTGAACAGGCCCCTGGTGTGTTCTTGGTTGACATATGGCTTGCTTGTGGAAACAGGAGCCAAATGCCATCATTCCGTGCGGCATGTGGGCTGGCTGAAAGTGTCCAAAGGGTCGGGTGTGAGCCTATCAGGTCCACAGAAATTTTGCTATCTGGGGCACTGGGGCACAAATTCAAATAAGCTTTATTGGCATGACAGATCAGAAACCAAAGCACTACAGAATATTATTAACATTGACAGATTAATATTCATACAATAATATGTAAATATAAACAATTTTTCTGTGCTGTATTTTCAGCATTTCATTTAGTATCCCATCCGGTCTTCATGTTTTTTTGTTTTTGAGGGTCTTCAATTTTGTTTTCAAATGGTTCATAGTAATGAAGAAATCTAGGGGGTTCTGGTTGTCTTTGCATGTCAATTCCATATTTAATAGTTTTTCCAGTATTTCTTTGGCTTGTAAGCCAGTGGTTTTGGCCCTAATAAGGTGTGATAATGTTGAGTCCATATGTGTCCGTCCTATGACCAGCTCTTCAGGCTCAGACTGACAGACAGAGTTCCACTGGTCCCAGAAGGAGTTAGACTTTATACTCTCTTCAAGTAAGCACAGCTGTTTCTCAGTGTGGTTTATCTTTTTGGATTTGATTGTATTTTTATGTCTTGAGTGCTTCACAGTCTGAAGGCTTGCTTTGTGTTTGAGGTTAGATCATTTTCTAGCTTCATTTTTCAGGTTTTGACATTCTTTGTTTTTGGTTCTTTTTTGTGGTTTCTCTTTCTCTGTTTCTCAGTGCTGTCTGGGGTCTACCTGAATGTCTTGGGTATGGTGAACAGCTTTTTGTTGTGTGCCGCTTAAGTATTTCGAAACATCAGTAGGCATAGATTATTCTTTATAATCACTTCATGTCAGTGAGAAGGTCACATCATAACGAAATTTTACATCCCTCAATTACTCAGCCTGTAGATGAATGTAAGAAATTTCTTCTGAGAAGGTGGCAGCTCTGCCAAAGGCCAGTCAAGTCAGAAGATTTTGCCAGTTGAGACAAATACAAATTCAAACTGGTTGATCACTCATTCTTGTAAATCTGAGTTTAATAAAAATAACCTTTTACTTAAAACAGGAAAAGAGGAGGAAGTTGGAGGAGACCGACAGGGTTGAAGGGACAGGTCTGATGGCGGTCAGTGATCAAGAAGAAAGCTACAAAAAGTTGGAAACCCCTGTTTTGAGGTACACCATACATCCACACAGTTGCAATTTTGTATAACATATCTTAAAACATCTTAATGATCTGTAAGGTAGATTTATGATTAAAAATACTCCTGACCTTAATGAAAGTGCTGATCATATCTGCAAAATATTAAATTAAATATTAATTTCTTGAAAAAAAAAAAACTTAAAATGAGAGATTATACACAAGAACTCCTAAAAATTTGTTACTTAAATTAAAGCATTTAGTCAGTCTGTAATGGCATACAGGCTGGCATAGTTGACAAACTACTAGCAATAATATGTTTTCCCTTAAAATATCAAAAAAATTGTTAATACTGAACAAATGAACATTTTAACTTAAACCACTGATTGTTTTATTGAATAAGCAATACATTTGTATGTTTTTGTTTATGTGAAATATGTAATTAGATATTCACTCATTCATGTAATGTAACTATCATTTTAGGGATCAAACAAATTTTGCGGCTCCAGGTGGGTTTTATATGGTGAGAAATGGGCTCAAATGGCTCTTTGTACGCTGAAGGTTGCTGTCCCCTGGTCTAGCAGAACCTAGAAAATGATGCAACACAAGATTGAACTGAAAGCTTGTTGAAAGCATTTTCCCACCCCTGTTCTGAGCTTGAGTTGAGCTTAATATTACCACACCAATCTGATCATCCACATCCACAGACATCAATGAAATACAAAATTATGAACACTAGATCCTGGAAAACATGCTAGATCAGGTAATATATTTTTGTTTACTTAGTTAATTTAAAGTTAATCTATTAAAAACAACAACAACATCAAAACAAAGTATGAACCAAACCATGGATTTGGAGAATTATACCCCTAATAAATAGTGGTATTTATGTGAGTGCCATTTTCTCATGACATGGCTTGCCCTTTTAAGCGCGTCTTTCTTGGTGACTTGTGACTTAATTGACTTGTCTTGCTTGACATTTAGCAGTGACTTGGCTTGCTTACTTGAGTCTAAAACACAGTGACTTAGGACTTGCTTCAGCCTTTAAGGTTAAGACTTGAGACTAGCTTGTGACTTGTTTAACTGTGACATGTGTAACTCCCACTTCTGTTATTTGTGAACATAACCCATAGCCACAAACCAGGCACGTGAGACTCAAATTTCTGAAGCCATCTGGAATAAAGTCTGGAGCTGCTTTATAGATAATGAATGTGAAACCTAGGGTTGGGTGATGTCTACAGAACTGGCATATTGATTGATTGATTGATTGATCGATTGATACTTTATTAATTCCCGAAGGGCAATTCCAATTGTCCAAGCTCATCCAATTATCACAAAATGAAACAAACAAACAAAAAAATCAATACAAGGAGTTGAAGAGTCTAATTGCTGTGGGGACAAAGGGCCTCCTAAATCTCTCTTTTCTGCAGCACACAGAGAGGAGCCAACTGCAATGCTATTTTTTTATGACAATGTCCACATTGAAAAATCATGATGGACAATGATATTTTGAGTGGGATAAATTATTGCATTTTGCTGTCATTTAAAGTTGTACTAAGTTTCTCTCCTCTCCTGTGTTTCACTGCAGTGATCCTTGCATGTGTGAGTGTGTGTCCTCTGAGTGGAGCAGAGGATGGTGAACCATGTGAAGTACTTGAGTTGATGACAACTGCAGTCGTTGCATTACTGCAATAAAAGCTCTGTGAGTAAGCCAATAAGCTAAAAGATGGGCAGATAATGTTGGGGGCTTTTAAAACATGATGGTAGAGATTCAGTGGTTGATGAACATCAGTCATTGTCACTGCCCATCATTCCAAACCTACCATATAAGCAGAACATCCCTCTGGCTGTTTTCAGTGTCATCTATAACATCTTTCGTAATTCATTGTTTTTGGAAAAGTTCTAGAGATCACAAATTTGAATGTTAGCAAAATATTTTTTGGATTTGGTAGAGATTTGTTCATATTCAAAAATGGGAATAACATGTATGAATTTCTAAATTCATAGTTGTCCTTATGCTACAATACAACAATAATGTAAGATAAAATGTATGAAACTTTAAGGCTAACACTGAATTACTTTGTATCATGAAATTGGTCTTAGGCATGATTCTAGCTCAAATCTGATAAAAGTCCACTAATTTTTGTACAATACAAGTGAAATGACTGAGAAGCTTTCCAAAACACTGCTCTCTGAGGCTAAATAACTTGGAACAGCCCGAGAATAGATAAAAGGCAATTACTGTGTCTATGATGAAACTGTTAATAATATCAGTAATCTGGTATGAT
This sequence comes from Euthynnus affinis, assembly GCA_029490765.1. Lineage (NCBI taxonomy): Eukaryota > Metazoa > Chordata > Actinopteri > Scombriformes > Scombridae > Euthynnus > Euthynnus affinis. The sequence goes on from CM055851.1 coordinate 134,039, forward strand.
TTTCACTCAGATTTGATGAAATTCCACTCATTCCTGTATTATGACAGGCGAAAGGCATTCCGTGCTTGAGATGAACCCTTTCTCCGCACACACACATCTCATTCTGCAAAAGTTTTCCATTCTCACACCATTGACATTTGATGTTTCGCCATGACAGGGAAGTTGCTATAACTTTATTGTACATGCACTGCTGCCGAGTCACTCCAGAGACAGTGAGTGTGATGGATGCCCTCGGACGGCGTGAGCGAAAGCCCGTTCAACGCTGCTTGCAGCTTTAATTTAAAGCTTATGCCATGCTTATTTACATCTGTTTGTCTTCTAAAATTGTCTGAATCGACTTTTCTGAGCGAGTTAGACTCAAAAATGAAGTATATGTCTTTTTATAACTTTTTGTTCTTTTCTATCAGAATCCCACATAAGACGTTCAGAATGGTCATTTCCAAGCAAGTTATGATCAAAACAGGCAAAAAGACAAGTGTGTGTAATTAAAAGTTTGTTTTTGCTTATTTTCACCTGTTTGTCTTCTAAAACACTCAGAAACGACTGTTCAGCGCGAGTTAGACTCACAAATGAAGTATATGTCTTTTTATAAGTTTTTCTTCTTTTTCTATCAGATTCTATTATTATATTCTTGTTTGTTTACGCCTGTAAATGGCGGCTCATGTTCTGACACAGTTAGAACTGCGTTCTTTCTGCAAGTTAGTTAGGCTTTCCGCTGGTTTTCCGCACCTACATTTTACACCGGCTCCTGTTCTGAAAGTGTCAGAAAGGCATTCTCTTGGCCAGTTATTTAGGCACAGAGACATAAGCGTATGTGTTTGGTCGCCTGCTCATACTTTTTACACTGGCTCCGGTATTGAAACTGTCAAAAGAGCATCCTCTCTGTGAATTAGTAAGGCTCAGAGAGACAAGCGCATGTGTTTGGGTCACAACTCTTGCTTTTCACACCGGCTCATGTTCTGAGACAGTTAGAACTGTGTTCTTTCTGCAAGTTAGTTAGGCTCAGAGAGACAAGCGTGTGTGTTTGGTTTTCCGCACCTGCATTTTACACCGGCTCCTGTTCTGAAAGTGTCAGAAAGGCATTCTCTTGGCCGTTATTTAGGCACAGAGAGATAAGCGTATGTGTTTGGTCGCCTGCTCATACTTTTACACTGGCTCCGGTATTGAAACTGAAAAAAAACAGCGTCCTCTCTGTGAATTAGTAAGGCTCAGAGAGACAGGCACATGTGTTTGGGTCACAACTCTTTCTCTTCATACTGGCTCATGTTCTGAAACAGTTAGAACTGCGTTCTTTCTGCAAGTTAGTTAGGCTCAGAGAGACAAGCGTATGTTTTTGGTTGTCCGCACCTGCATTCTACACTGGCTCCTGTTCTGAAAGTGTCAGAAAGGCTTTCTCTTGGCCAGTTATTTAGGCACAGAGAGAAAAGCGTATGTGTTTTGTCGCCTGCTCATGCTTTTTACACTGGCTCCGTTATTGAAACTTTCAAAAGAGCGTCCTCTCTTTGAATTAGTAAGGCTCAGAGAGACAAGCGCATGTGTTTGGGTCACAACTCTTGCTTTTAACACCGGCTCATGTTCTGAAACAGTTACAACTGCGTTCTTTCTGCAAGTTAGTTAGGACCAGAGAGACAAGTGTATGTTTTTGGTTGTCCGCACCTGCATTTTACACTGGCTCCGGTATTGAAACTGTCAAAAGAGCGTCCTCTCTGTGAAATAGTAAGGCTCAGAGAGACAAGCGTATGTGTTTGGTCACAACCCGTGCTTTTTACACCCGCTCAGTTCTGAAACAGTTAGAACAGCGTCCTTTCTGCAAATTTGTTAGGCTCAGAGAGACAAGCGTGTGTGTTTGGTTGTCCGCACCTGAATTTTACACCGCGTGCTGTCCTGAAAGTATAAGAAAAGCATTCTCTTGTCCAGTTATTTAGGCACAGAGAGACAAGCTTATGTGTTTTGTCGCCTGCTCATACTTTTTACACTGGCTCCGGTATTGAAACTGTCAAAAGAGCATCCTCTCTTTGAATTAGTAAGGCTCAGAGAGACAAGCGCATGTGTTTGGGTCACAGCTCTTGTTTTTCACACCAGCTCATGTTCTGAAACTGCGTTCTTTCTGCAAGTTAGTTAGGCTCAGAGAGACAAGCGTATATGTTTGGTTGTCCGCACCTGCATTTTACACCGGCTCCTGTTTTGAAAGTATCAGAAAGGCATTCTCTTGTCCAGTTATTTAGGCACAGAGGGATAAGCGTATGTGTTATGTTGCCTGCTCATGCTTTTTACACTGGCTCTGGTATTGAAACTTTCAAAAGAGTGTCTCTCTGTGAATTAGTAAGGCTGAGAGAAACAAGCGCATGTGTTTGGGTCACAACTCTTGTTTTTCACACTGGCTCATGTTTTGAAACAGTTAGAACTGCATTCTTTCTGCAAGTTAGTTAGGCTAAGAGAGACAAGTGTATGTTTTTGGTTGTCTGCACCTGCATTTTACACCGGCTCCTGTTCTGAAAGTATCAGAAAGTCATTTTCTTTGCCAGTTATTTAAGCACAGAGAAATAAGGGTGTGTGTTTTGTCGCCTGCTCATACTTTTTACACTGGCTCCGGTATTGAAACTGTCAAAAGAGCGTCCTCTCTGTGAATTAGTAAGGCTCAGAGAGACAAGCTCATGTGTTTGGGTCACAACTCTCGCTTGTCACACCGGCTCATGTTCTGAAACTGCGTTCTTTGTGCAAGGTAGTTAGGCTCAGAGAGACAAGTGTATGTTTTTGGTTGTCCGCACCTGCATTTTACACTGGCTCCAGTATTCAAACATTCAAAAGAGCGTCTTCTCTGTGAATTAGTAAGGCTCAGAGAGACAAGCGTATGTGTTTTGTCGCCTGCTCATACTTTTTACACTGGCTCCGGTATTGAAACTGTCAAAAGTGCATCCTCCCTGTGAATTAGTAAGGCTCAGAGAGACAAGCGCATGTGTTTGGGTCACAACTCTTGCTTTTAACACCGGCTCATGTTCTGAAACAGTTAGAACTGCGTTCTTTCTTCAAGTTAGTTAGGCTCAGCGAGACAAGTGTATATTTTTGGTTGTCCGCACCTGCATTTTACACTGGCTCCGGTATTAAAACTGTAAAAAAGAGCATCCTCCCTGTGAATTAGTGAGGCTCAGAGAGACAAGCGCATGTTTTTGGGTAACAACTCTTGCTTTTCACGCCGGCTCATGTTCTGAAATAGTTAGAACTGCGTTCTTTCTGCAAGTTAGTTAGGCTTAGAGAGACAAGCGTATGTTTTTGGTTGTCCGCACCTGCATTTTACACCGGCTCCTGTTCTGAAAGTATCAGAAAGGCATTCTCTTGGCCAGTTATTTAGGCTCAGAGAGACAAGCGCATGTGTTTGGGTCACAAATTTTGATTTTAACACCGGTTCATGTTCTGAAACAGTTAGAACTGCGTTCTTTCTGCAAGTTAGTTAGGACCAGAGGGACAAGTGTATGTTTTTGGTTGTCCGCACCTGCATTTTACACTGGTTCTGGTATTGAAACTGTCAAAAGAGCGTCTTCTCTGTGAATTAGTAAGGCTCAGAGAGACAAGCGTATGTGTTTGGGTCACAACCCTTGCTTTTTATACCCGCTCAGTTCTGAAACAGTTAGAACTGCGTCCTTTCTGCAAATTAGTTAGGCTCAGAGAGACAAGCCTGTGTGTTTGGTTGTCCACACCTGCATTTTACACCGGCTGCTGTTCTGAAAGTATAAGAAAGGCATTCTCTTGGCCAGTTAATTAAGGCACAGAGAGACAAGCGTATGTGTTTTGTCGCCTGCTCATACTTTTTGCACTGGCTCTGGTATTGAGACTGCCAAAAGTGCATCCTCCCTGTGAAATAGTAAGGCTCAGAGAGACAGGCGCATGTGTTTGGGTCAGAACTCTTGCTTTTAACACTGGTTCATGTTCTGAAACAGTTAGAACTGTATTCTTTCTGCAAGTTAGGTAGGCACAGAGAAATAAACGTATGTGTTTTGTCCCATGCTCATACTTTTCACACTGGCTCCAGTATTGAAACCGTCAAAAGAGCATCCTCCCTGTGAATTAGTAAGGCTCAGAGAGACAAGCGTATGTGTTTGGGTCACAACCCTTGCTTTTTACACCCACTCTGTTCTGAAACAGTTAGAACTGCGTTCTTCCTGCAAGTTAGTTAGGCTCAGAGAGACACGTGTGTGTGTTTGGGTTTCCGGTCCTGGACTTTACTCCAGCTCCTGTTCTGAAACTGTCAGAGTGGCTTTCTCTCAGTGAGAACGCAGCTGTGGAGACAAATGAATCTCTACCATATTCTTTTAAAAGCCCCAAATATTGTCTACCCATCTTTTGCATGAATTAAATAACTCTTATTGGCCTTTTACTCACAGAGATTTAATTGCAGTAATGCAATGACTGTAGTTGTTATCAACTCAAGTATTTCACATGCTTCACTGAAGTCTGTCCTCCAAGGATCGCTTAGCCTGTCTGTGGTGAAAAAGAAGAGAGGAGAGAAACTCAACAAAATGACAGTAAAATGCAGTAATTTATCCCATTCAATATCATTGTCCATTATAATGTTTCACTGTGGACATTGTCATATAGCAGTTATGTACAGGTACAACTTGTTTTTCAGATATGAAAGGCAAGACAAGAATAAAGCTTACTTGGGTATTTTAAAAATGACTGAAATTTGTTTCACATTCATTGTCTATGAAGCAACTCCACTTCATTCTGGATGGCATCAAAAATTTGAGTCTCATGCCTCTGGTTTGTGGCTTTGGGAGGAAGCAGTTCATGTTCACAAATAACAGATGTGAGAAGTACACATGTGCAAGTCACAAGCTAGTCTCAAGTCTTAACCTTAACGCTGAAGCAAATCCTAAGTCACTGTGTTTAAGACTCAAGTAAGCAAAGTCAATTCACTGCTAAACATCAAACAAGACAAGCCAATTAAGTCAAATCAAGTCACCATGAAAGAAGCGCTTTAAACTCTAACACTCGTCTCAAGCCATGTTATGAGAAAATGGCGCTATGGTTAGGATTTATAAATACCACTATTTATTAGGGGTATAACAATTCACCAAATCCATGGTTTGGCTCATACCTTGTTTATTGTTGTTGTTTTAAATAGATTAACTTTGAATTAATTAACTATGTCAACAAAAATAAATGATCTGATCTAACATGTTTTCCAGGATCTAGTGTTCCTAATTTTGTATTTTACTTAATGTCTGTGGATGTGGATGATCAGATTGGTGTGGTAATATTAAGCTCAACTCAAGCTCAGTGCAGGTGTGGGAAAATGCTTTCAACAAGCTCTCAGCTCAATCCTGTCTTGCTTCATTTTCTAGGTTCTGCTAGACAAGGGTTCAGCAAGCTTCAGCCATTTTAGCCCATTTCTCACCATTTAAAACCACTTGGAGCTGCAAAATCTGTTTGATCCCTAAAATGACTTTACATTACACAAATGAGTGAATCCACTTCTCTTTATACATCCATGGCGATAAGTGATAGAGCGAGCATCAGAAAAGTGATGGTGAATGCAAGCGGAGCAGAAGAAAAGGTTAGCAGTAAGCTGTAACAATCTGGTAGTAAATGTACAGTGTAAGTTAATAAATGCTGCAGCTTGTCAAGACCAAGAAAAGTAATGCCTAGCAACTGCTCTTGCTAGGCATTGAGCCTGAAGATGCTAAACAGAGAACAGAGAAATGTGCTAATAGACCTCCCCAGCCAGGGCCAAGTCAGTCAACCTAGGGGAAACACTGCAATCTGTGCTGATATGCATGCTTTTCATTATATATAATTTGAATATGCAGGAAATCAAATGATAATGGATTACAAAAAAAGGTCATTTTGGCATAAGGGTGCCCCCAAAATGCACATATACATTCAGAACAAGTCATATCTGATGATTGTATGTGAAAGAAGTTATAGGAAAATAGTATATTCAGAAGCAGAGATATACACTTCTTTGTGTGACGTTGTGACATAAAGGCCCCAAAATTTCAACCTCTGAATTGATCCATTATGTATATAATGGTATGATATTTGAATGGATATCATTGGAGGATCACATAAAATTTTGAAGTATGTGTATTTTTTTCATAACGTTTTCTTCTTTTTTTAAATCAGAAATTCTTATGAAACGTTGAGAATAGCCATTTCCAAGCGAGTTATGATCAAAACAGGCAAAAAGACAAGTGTGTGTAATGAAAAGCTTGTTTTTGCTTATTTTCATATGTTTGTCCTCTGAAACATTCAGAAACGACTGTTCAGAGTGAGTTAGACTCAAAACTGCAATATATGTGTTTGTATAAGTTTTTCTTCTTTTTCTATTATAATCTCACATAAAACGTTGAGAATAGCCATTTCCAAGCGAGTTATGATCAAAACAGGCAAAAAGACAAGTGTGTGTGATGAAAAGCTTGTTTTTGCTTATTTTCACCTGTCTAGCATCTCAAACGCACAGAAACGACTGTTCAGGGTAAGTTAGATTTAATACTGAAACATACGTGTTTTTATAAGTTTTTCTTCTTTTTATATCAGATTTTATTATAAAACGTTGAGAATAGCCACTTCCAAGCGAGTTATGATCAAAACAGGCAAAAAGGCAAGTATGTGTGATGAAAAGCTTGTTTTTGCTTATTTTCACCTGTTTAGCATCTCAAACGCACAGAAACGACTGTTCAGGGTAAGTTAGATTCAATACTGAAACATACGTGTTTTTATAAGTTTTTCTTCTTTTTATATCAGATTTTATTATAAAACGTTGAGAATAGCCACTTCCAAGCGAGTTATGATCAAAACAGGCAAAAAGGCAAGTATGTGTAATTAAAAGCTTGTTTTTGCTTATTTTCATTTGTTTGTCCTCTGAAACACCCAGAAACGACTGTTCAGGGCAAGTTAGACTCAAAGCGGCAATATATGTGTTTGTATAAGTTTTTCTTCTTTTTCTATTACAATCTCACATAAAACGTTGAGAATAGCCATTTCCAAGCGAGTTATGATCAAAACAGGCAAAAAGACAAGTGTGTGTAATGAAAAGCTTGTTTTTGCTTATTTAGACCTGTTTAGCGTCTGAAACACTCAGAAACGACTGTTTAGTGCGAGTTAGACTCAAAAATGCAATATATGTGTTTGTATAAGTTTTTCTTCTTTTTCTATTAGATTCTATTATAAAACGTTGAGAATAGCCATTTCCAAGCGAGTTATGATCAAAACAGGCAAAAAGACAAGTGTGTGTAATGAAAAGCTTGTTTTTGCTTATTTACACCTGTTTAGCGTCTGAAACACTCAGAAACGACTGTTATGTGCGAGTTAGACTCAGAAATGCAATATATGTGTTTGTATAAGTTTTTCTTCTTTTTCTATTAGAATCTCACATAAAACGTTGAGAATAGCCATTTCCAAGCGAGTGATGATCAAAACAGGCAAAAAGACAAGTGTGTGTCATGACAAGCTTGTTTTTGCTTATTTTCAACTGTTTAGCGTCTGAAACGCATAGAAACGACTGTTCAGGGCAAGTTAGATTCAAAACGGCAATATATGTGTTTTTATAAGTTTTTCTTCTTTTTATATCAGATTCTATTATAAAACGTTGAGAATAGCCATTTCCAAGCGAGTTATGATCAAAACAGGCAAAAAGACAAGTGTGTGTAATGAAAAGCTTGTTTTTGCTTATTTACACATGTTTAGCGTCTGAAACACTCACAAACGACTGTTCAGTGCGAGTTAGACTCAAAAATGCAATATATGTGTTTGTATAAGTTTTTCTTCTTTTTCTATTAGAATCTCACATAAAACGTTGAGAATAGTCATTTCCAAGCGAATTATGATCAAAACAGGCAAAAAGACAAGTGTGGGTAATGAAAAGCTTGTCTTTGCTTATTTTCACCTGTTAAGTGTCTGAAACGCACAGAATCGAAAGTCTTTTTCTAACATTAAGTAGGCTCTGAGAGACAAGTGTATGTATTTGGTCGCCTGCTCATACGTTTTACACTGGCTCCAGTATTGAAACTTTCAAAAGAGCATCCTCTCTGTGAATTAGTAAGGCTCAGAGAGACAAGCGTATGTGTTTGGGTCATAACTCTTGCTTTTCACACCGGCTCATGTTCTGGAATAGTTAGAACTGCGTTCTTTCTGCAATTTAATTAGGCTCAGAGAGAAAAGCGTATGTTTTTGGTTGTCCCCACCTGCATTTTACACCAGCTCCTGTTCTGAAAGTGTCAGAAAGACATTGTCTTGGCCAGTTATTACAGAGAGATAAGCGTATGTGTTTGGTCGCCTGCTCATGATTTTTACACCAGCTCATGTTCTGAAAGTGTTAGAACGCGTCTTTTCTGTGAATTAGTAAGGATCAGAGAGACAGGCGTATGTGTTTGGGTCACAACCCTTACTTTTTAAACCTGCTCAGTTCTGAAACAGTTAAAACTGCATTTTTTCTGCAAGTTAGTTAGGCTCAGAGAGACAAGTGTATGTTTTTAGTTTTCCGCACCTGCATTCTACACCAGCTCCTGTTCTGAAAGTATCAGAAAGGCATTCTCTTTGCCAGCTATTTAGGCACAGAGAGATAAGCGTATGTGTTTGGTCGCATGCTCATTAATTTTACACTCGCTCCGGTACTGAAACTGTCAAAAGAGCGTCCTCTCTGTGAATTAGTAAGGCTCAGAGAGACAGGCGCATGTGTTTTGGTCACAACTCTTGCTTTTTACACCCGCTCAGTTCTGAAACAGTTAGAACTGCGTCCTTTCTGCAAATTAGTTAGGCTCAGAGAGACAAGCATGTGTGTTTGGTTGTCCGCACCTGCATTTTACACTGGCTCTGGTATTGAAACTGTAAAAAAGAGCATCCTCCCTGTGAATTAGTGAGGCTCAGAGAGACAAGCGCATGTTTTTGGGTAACAACTCTTGCTTTTCACACCGGCTCATGTTCTGAAACAGTTAGAACTGCGTTCTTTCTGCAAGTTAGTTAGGCTCAGAGAGACAAGCGTGTGTGTTTGGGTCACAACTCTTGATTTTAACAACGGCTCATGTTCTGAAACAGTTAGAACTGTGTTCTTTCTGCAAGTTAGTTAGGACCAGAGAGACAAGTGTATGTTTTTGGTTGTCCGCACCTGCATTTTACACTGGCTCTGGTATTGAAACTGTCAAAACAGCGTCCTCTCTGTGAATTAGTAAGGCTCAGAGAGACAAGCGTATGTGTTTGGGTCACAACCCTTACTTTTCACACCCGCTCAGTTCTGAAACAGTTAGAGCTGCGTCCTTTCTGCAAATTTGTTAGGCTCAGAGAGACAAGCGTGTGTGTTTGGTTCTCCGCACCTGCATTTTACACCGCCTGCTGTCCTGAAAGTATAACAAAAGCATTCTCTTGTCCAGTTATTTAGGCACAGAGAAACAAGCATATGTGTTTTGTCGCCTGCTCATACTTTTTGCACTGGCTCTGGTATTGAGACTGCCAAAAGTGCATCCTTCCTGTGAATTAGTAAGGCTCAGAGAGACAAGCGCATGTGTTTGGGTCAGAACTCTTCTAACACTTGTTCATGTTCTGAAACAGTTAAAACTGCATTCTTTCTGCAAGTTATTTAAGCACAGAGAAATAAGCGTATGTGTTTGGTCGCATGCTCATGCTTTTTATACTGGTTCCGGTATTGAAACTGTCAAAAGAGCGTCCTCCCTGTGAATTAGTAAGGCTCAGAGAGACAAGCGCATGTGTTTGGGTGACAACTCTTGCTTTTCACACCGGCTCATGTTCTGAAACAGTTAGAACTGCATTCTTTGAGCAAGTTAGTTAGGCTCAGAGAGACAAGCGTATGTTTTTGGTTTTCCGCACCTGCATTTTACACCGGCTCCTGTTCTGAAAGTATCAGAAAGGCATTCTCTTGGCCAGTTATTTAGGCTCAGAGAGACAAGCGCATGTGTTTGGGTCACAACTTTTGCTTTTAACACCGGCTCCTGTTCTGAAACAGTTAGAACTGCGTTCTTTCTACAAGTTAGTTAGGCTCAGAGTGACAAGCGTATGTGTCTGGGTCACAACCCTTTCTTTTTACACCCGCTCAGTTCTGAAACAGTTAGAATTGCATCCTTTCTGCAAATTAGTTAGGCTCAGAGAGACAAGCGTGTGTGTTTGGTTATCCGCACCTGCATTTTACACCGGCTGCTGTTCTGAGAGTAAGAGAAAGTCGCCTGCTCATACTCTTTACACTGGCTCCGGTATTGAAACTGTCAAAAGAGCGTCCTCTCTGTGAATTAGTAAGGCTCAAAGAGACAATCTCATGTATTTGGGTCACAATTCTTGCTTTTCACACCGGCTCATGTTCTCAAACTGCGTTCTTTCTGCAAGTTAGTTAGGCTCAGAGAGACAAGTGAATGTTTTTGGTTGTCCGCAACTGCATGTTACACCGGCCCCTGTTCTGAAAGTGTCAGAAAGGCATTCTCTTGGCCATTTATTTAGGTACACAGCGATAAGCGCATGTGTTTGGGTCACAACTCTTGCTTTTCACACTGGCTCATTTTCTGAAACAGTTAGAACTGCGTTCTTTCGCAAGTTAGTTAGGCTCAGAGAGAGAAGTGTACTTTTTTGGTTGTCCGCAACTGCATGTTACACCGGCTCCTGTTCTGAAAGTGTCAGAAAGGCATTCTCTTGGCCAGTTATTTAGGTACACAGCGATAAGCGTATGTGTTTTGTCGCCTGCTCATGCTTTTTACACGGGCTCCGTTATTGAAACTTTCAAAAGAGCGTCCTCTCTTTGAATTAGTAAGGCTCAGAGAGACAAGCGCATGTGTTTGGGTCACAACTCTTGCTTTTAACACCGGCTCATGTTCTGAAACAGTTACATGCGTTCTTTCCGCAAGTCAGTTAGGACCAGAGAGACAAGTGTATGTTTTTGGTTGTCCGCACCTGCATTTTACACTGGCTCCGGTATTGAAACTGTCAAAAGAGCGTCCTCTATGTGAAATAGTAAGGCTCAGATAGACAAGAGATGTGTTTCGTCACAACCCGTGCTTTTTACACCCGCTCAGTTCTGAAACAGTTAGAACAGCGTCCTTTCTTCAAATTTGTTAGGCTCAGAGAGACAAGCATGTGTGTTTGGTTGTCCGCACCTGAATTTTACACCGCCTGCTTTCCTGAAATTATAAGAAAAGCATTCTCTTGTCCAGTTATTTAGGCACAGAGAGACAAGCTTATGTGTTTTGTCGCCTGCTCATACTTTTTGCACTGGCTCTGGTACTGAGACTGCCAAAAGTGCATCCTCCTTGTGAATTAGCAAGGCTCAGAGAGACAAGCGCATGTGTTTGGGTGACAACTCTTGCTTTTCACACCGGCTCATGTTCTGAAACAGTTAGAACTGTGTTCTTTGAGCAAGTTAGTTAGGCTCAGAGAGACAAGTGTACTCTTTTGGTTGTCCGCAACTGCATGTTACACCGGCTCCTGTTCTAAAAGTGTCAGAAAGGCATTCTCTTGGCCAGTTATTTAGGTACACAGCGATAAGCGTATGTGTTTTGTCGCCTGCTCATGCTTTTTACACGGGCTCCGTTATTGAAACTTTCAAAAGAGCGTCCTCTCTTTGAATTAGTAAGGCTCAGAGAGACAAGCGCATGTGTTTGGGTCACAACTCTTGCTTTTAACACCGGCTCATGTTCTGAAACAGTTACAACTGCGTTCTTTCTGCAAGTTAGTTAGGACCAGAGAGACAAGTGTATGTTTTTGGTTGTCCGCACCTGCATTTTACACTCGCTCCGGTATTGAAACTGTCAAAAGAGCGTCCTCTATGTGAAATAGTAAGGCTCAGAGAGACAAGCGTATGTGTTTGGTCACAACCCGTGCTTTTTACACCCGCTCAGTTCTGAAACAGTTAGAACAGCGTCCTTTCTTCAAATTTGTTAGGCTCAGAGAGACAAGCATGTGTGTTTGGTTGTCCGCACCTGAATTTTACACCGCGTGCTGTCCTGAAAGTATAAGAAAAGCATTCTCTTGTCCAGTTATTTAGGCACAGAGAGACAAGCTTATGTGTTTTGTCGCCTGCTCATACTTTTTGCACTGGCTCTGGTACTGAGACTGCCAAAAGTGCATCCTCCCTGTGAATTAGCAAGGCTCAGAGAGACAAGCGCATGTGTTTGGGTGACAACTCTTGCTTTTCACACCGGCTCATGTTCTGAAACAGTTATAACTGTGTTCTTTGAGCAAGTTAGTTAGGCTCAGAGAGACAAGTGTATGTTTTTAGTTTTCCGCACCTGCATTCTACACCGGCTCCTGTTCTGAAAGTATGAGAAAGGCATTCTCTTGGCCAGTTATTTAGGCACAGAGAGATAAGCGTATGTGTTTGGTCGCATGCTCATGCTTTTTACACCGGCTCCGGTATTGAAACTGTCAAAAGAGCGTCCTCTCTGTGAATTAGTAAGGCTCAGAGAGACAAGCGTATGTGTCTGGGTCACAACCCTTGCTTTTTACACCCGCTCAGTTCTGAAACAGTTAGAATTGCATCCTTTCTGCAAATTAGTTAGGCTCAGAGAGACAAGCGTGTGTGTTTGGTTATCCGCACCTGCATTTTACACCGGCTGCTGTTCTGAGAGTAAGAGAAAGTCGCCTGCTCATACTCTTTACACTGGCTCCGGTATTGAAACTGTCAAAAGAGCGTCCTCTCTGTGAATTAGTAAGGCTCAAAGAGACAATCTCATGTATTTGGGTCACAATTCTTGCTTTTCACACCGGCTCATGTTCTGAAACTGCGTCTTTTCTGCAAGTTAGTTAGGCTCAGAGAGACGAGTGAATGTTTTTGGTTGTCCGCAACTGCATGTTACACCGGCCCCTGTTCTGAAAGTGTCAGAAAGGCATTCTCTTGGCCATTTATTTAGGTACACAGCGATAAGCGCATGTGTTTGGGTCACAACTCTTGCTTTTTACACCTGCTCAGTTCTAAAACAGTTAGAACTGCATTCTTTCTTCAAGTTAGTTAGGCTCAGAGAGACAAGTGTATGTTTTTCGTTGTCCGCACCTGCATTTTACACCGCCTGCTGTCCTGAAAGTATAAGAAAAGCATTCTCTTGTCCAGTTATTTAGGCACAGAAAGACAAGCTTATTTGTTTTGTCGCCTGCCCATACTTTTTGCACTGGCTCTGGTACTGAGACTGCCAAAGGTGCATCCTCCCTGTGAATTAGTAAGGCTCAGAGAGACAAGCGCATGTGTTTGGGTCACAACTTTTGCTTTTTACACCAGCTCATATTTTGAAACTGCGTTTTTTCTGCAAGTTAGTTAGGCTCAGAGAGACAAGCGTATATGTTTTTTTTTCCGCACCTGCATTTAAACCGGCTCCTGTTCTGAAAGTATCAGAAAGGTATTCTCTTGGCCAGTTAATTAGGCACAGAGAGATAAGCGTATGTGTTTGGTCGCCTGCTCATACTTTTTGCACTGGCTCTGGTATTGAGACTGCCAAAAGTGTAGCCTCCCTGTGAATTAGTAAGGCTCAGAGAGACAAGCGCATGTGTTTGGGTCACAACTTTTGCTTTTTACACCAGCTCATATTTTGAAACTGCGTTTTTTCTGCAAGTTAGTTAGGCTCAGAGAGACAAGCGTATATGTTTGTTTTTCCGCACCTGCATTTTACACCGGCTCCTGTTCTGAAAGTATCAGAAAGGCATTCTCTTGGCCAGTTATTTAGGCACAGAGAGATAAGCGTATGTGTTTGGTCGCCTGCTCATACTTTTTGCACTGGCTCCGTTATTGAAACTTTCAAAAGAGCGTCCTCTCTTTGAATTAGTAAGGCTCAGAGAGACAAGCGCATGTGTTTGGGTCACAACTCTTGCTTTTAACACCGGCTCATGTTCTGAAACAGTTACAACTGCGTTCTTTCTGCAAGTTAGTTAGGCTCAGCGAGACAAGTGTATGTTTTTCGTTTTCCGCACCTGCATTTTACACTGGCTCCGGTATTGAAACTGTAAAAAAGAGCATCCTCCCTGTGAATTAGCAAGGCTCAGAGAGACAAGCGCATGTGTTTGGGTGACAACTCTTGCTTTTCACACCGGCTCATGTTCTGAAACAGTTAGAACTGTGTTCTTTGAGCAAGTTAGTTAGGCTCAGAGAGACAAGTGTATGTTTTTAGTTTTCCGCACCTGCATTCTACACCGGCTCCTGTTCTGAAAGTATGAGAAAGGCATTCTCTTGGCCAGTTATTTAGGCACAGAGAGATAAGCGTATGTGTTTGGTCGCCTGCTCATACTTTTTGCACTGGCTCTGGTATTGAGACTGCCAAAAGTGTAGCCTCCCTGTGAATTAGTAAGGCTCAGAGAGACAAGCGCATGTGTTTGGGTCACCACTCTTGCTTTTAACACCGGCTCATGTTCTGAAACAGTTACAACTGCGTTCTTTCTGCAAGTTAGTTAGGCTCAGCGAGACAAGTGTATGTTTTTGGTTTTCCGCACCTGCATTTTACACTGGCTCCGGTATTGAAACTGTAAAAAAGAGCATCCTCCCTGTGAATTAGTAAGGCTCAGAGAGACAGGCGCATGTGTTTGGGTAAGAACTCTTGTTTTTCACGCCGGCTCATGTTTTGAAACAGTTAGAACTGCGTTCTTTCTGCAAGTTAGTTAGGTTCAGAGAGACAAGTGTGTGTGTTTGGGTTTCCGGTCCTGGACTTTACTCCAGCTCCTGTTCTGAAACTGTCAGAGTGGCTTTCTCTCAGTAAGAACGCAGCTGTGGAGACAAATGAATCTCTACCATATTCTTTTAAAAGCCCCAAATATTGTCTACCCATCTTTTTCATGAATTAAATTAATCTTATTGGCCTTTTACTCACAGAGATTTAATTGCAGTAATGCAATGACTGTAGTTGTTATCAACTCAAGTATTTCACATGCTTCACTGAAGTCTCTCCTTCAAGGATCGCTTAGCCCGTCTGTTGTGAAAAAGAAACTCAACAAAATGACAGTAAAATGCAGTAATTTATCCCATTCAATATCATTGTCCATTATAATGTTTCACTGTGGACATTGTCATATACCAGTTATGTACAGGTACAACTTGTTTTTCAGATATGAAAGGCAAGACAAGAATTAAGCTTACTTGGGTATTTTAAAAATGACTGAAATTTGTTTCACATTCATTGTCTATGAAGCTGCTCCACTTCATTCTGGATGGCATCAAAAATTTGAGTCTCATGCCTCTGGTTTGTGGCTCTGGGAGGAAGTAGTTCATGTTCACAAATAACAGATGTGAGAGGTACACATGTGCAAGTCACAAGCTAGTCTCAAGTCTTAACCTTAAAGCTGAAGCAAATCCTAAGTCACTGTCTTTAAGACTCAAGTAAGCAAAGTCAATTCACTGCTAAACATCAAACAAGACAAGCCAATTAAGTCAAGTCAAGTCACCATGAAAGAAGCGCTTTAAACTCTAACACTCGTTGTCTCAAGCCATGTCATGAGAAAATGGCACTCTAT
The DNA here is from genome assembly GCA_029490765.1 of Euthynnus affinis. Classification (NCBI taxonomy): domain Eukaryota; kingdom Metazoa; phylum Chordata; class Actinopteri; order Scombriformes; family Scombridae; genus Euthynnus; species Euthynnus affinis. The sequence continues at coordinate 149,459 of CM055851.1, forward strand.
AGGCTATGGTTAGGAGTCATAAATACCACTATTTATTAGGGGTATAACAATTCTCCAAATCCATGGTTTGGCTCATACCTTGTTTTTTGTTGTTGTTTTAAATAGATTAACTTTGAATTAATTAACTATGTCAACAGAAATAAATGATCTGATCTAACATGTTTTCCAGGATCTAGTGTTCCTAATTTTGTATTTTACTTAATGTCTGTGGATGTGGATGATCAGATTGGTGTGGTAATATTAAGCTCAACTCAAGCTCAGTGCAGGTGTGGGAAAATGCTTTCAACAAGCTCTCAGCTCAATCCTGTCTTGCTTCATTTTCTAGGTTCTGCTAGACAAGGGTTCAGCAAGCTTCAGCCATTTTAGCCCATTTCTCACCATTTAAAACCACCTGGAGCCGCAAAATCTGTTTGATCCCTAAAATGACTTTACATTACACGAATGAGTGAATATCCACTTCTCTTTATACATCCATGGCGATAAGCGATAGAGCGAGCATCAGAAAAGTGATGGTGAATGCAAGCGGAGCAGAAGAAAAGGTTAGCAGTAAGCTGTAACAATCTGGTAGTAAATGTACAGTGTCAGTTAACAAATGCTGCAGTTTGTCAAGACCAAGAAAAGTAATGTCTAGCAACTGCTCTTGCTAGGCATTGAGCCTGAAGATGCTAAACAGAGAACAGAGAAATGTGCTAATAGACCTCCCCAGCCAGGGCCAAGTCAGTCAACCTAGGGGAAACACTGCAATCTGTGCTGATATGCATGCTTTTCATTATATATAATTTGAATATGCAGGAAATCAAATGATAATGGATTACAAAAAAAGGTCATTTTGGCATAAGGGTGCCCCCAAAATGCATATTCAGAACAAGTCATATCTGATGATTGTATGTGAAAGAAGTTATAGGAAAATAGTATATTCAGAAGCAGAGATATACACTTCTTTGTGTGACGTTGTGACATAAAGGCCCCAAAATTTCAACCTCTGAATTGATCCATTATGTATATAATGATATGATATTTGAATGGATATCATTGAAGGATCACATAAAATCTTGAAGTATGTGTATTTTTTTCATAACGTTTTATTTCTTTTTTTAAATCAGAAATTCTTATGAAACGTTGAGAATAGCCATTTCCAAGCGAGTTATGATCAAAACAGGCAAAAAGACAAGTGTGTGTAATGAAAAGCTTGTTTTTGCTTATTTTCATATGTTTGTCCTCTGAAACATTCAGAAACGACTGTTTCAGAGCGAGTTAGACTCAAAACTGCAATATATGTGTTTTTATAAGTTTTTCTTCTTTTTCTATTAGAATCTCACATAAAACGTTGAGAATACCCATTTCGAAGCGAGTTATGATCAAAACAGGCAAAAAGACAAGTGTGTAATGAAAAGCTTGTTTTTGCTTATTTACAGCTGTTTGGCGTCTGAAACACTCAAAAACGACTGTTCAGGGTAAGTTAGACTCAAAAATGCAATATATGTGTTTGTATAAGTTTGTCTTCTTTTTATATCAGATTCTATTATAAAATGTTGAGATTAGCCACTTCCAAGCGAGTTATGATCAAAACAGGCAAAAAGACAAGTGTGTGTAATGAAAAGCTTGATTTTGCTTATTTTCAACTGTTTGTCCTCTCAAACGCACAGAAACGATTCTTTAGGGCAAGTTAGACTCAATACTGAAGCATGTGTGTTTTTATAAGTTTTTCTTCTTTTTCTATTAGAATCTCATATAAAACGTTGAGAATAGCCATTTCCAAGCGAGTTATGATCAAAACAGGCAAAAAGACAAGTGTGTGTAATGAAAAGCTTGTTTTTCTTTATTTACACCTGTTTAGCGTCTGAAACACTCAGAAACGACTGTTTAGTGCGAATTAGACTCAAAAATGCAATATATGTGTTTATATAAGTTTTTCTTATTTTTATATCAGATTCTATTATAAAACGTTGAGAATAGCCATTTCCAAGCGAGTTATGATCAAAACAGGCAAAAAGACAAGTGTGTGTAATGAAAAGCTTGTTTTTACTTATTTACACCTGTTTAGCGTCTGAAACACTCAGAAACGACTGTTTAGTGCGACTTAGACTCAAAAATGCAATATATGTGTTTGTATAAGTTTTTCTTCTTTTTATATCAGATTCTATTATAAAACGTTGAGAATAGCCATTTCCAAGCGAGTTATGATCAAAACAGGCAAAAAGACAAGTGTGTGTAATGAAAAGCTTGTTTTGGCTTATTTAGACCTGTTTAGCGTCTGAAACGCTCAGAAACGACTGTTCAGGGCAAGTTAGACTCAAAAATTCAATATATGTGTTTGTATAAGTTTTTCTGCTTTTTCTATTAGAATCTCACATAAAACGTTGAGAATAGCCATTTCCAAGCGAATTATGATCAAAACAGGCAAAAAGACAAGTGTGTGTCATGAAAAGCTTGTTTTGGCTTTTTTTCAACTGTTAAGCGTCTGAAACGCTCAGAAACGACTGTTCAGGGCAAGTTAGACTCAAAAAATCAATATATGTGTTTTTATAAGTTTTTCTGCTTTTTCTATTAGAATCTCACATAAAACGTTGAGAATAGCCATTTCCAAGCGAGTTATGATCAAAACAGGCAAAAAGACAAGTGTGTGTAATGAAAAGCTTGTTTTTGCTTATTTACACCTGTTTAGCGTCTGAAACGCTCAGAAACGACTGTTCAGGGCAAGTTAGACTCAAAAATTCAATATATGTGTTTGTATAAGTTTTTCTGCTTTTCCTATTAGAATCTCACATAAAACGTTGAGAATAGCCATTTCCAAACCAATTATTATCAAAACAGGCAAAAAGACAAGTGTGTGTCATGATAAGCTTGTTTTGGCTTATTTAGACCTGTTTAGCGTCTGAAACGCTCAGAAACGACTGTTCAGGGCAAGTTAGACTCAAAAATTCAATATATGTGTTTTTATAAGTTTTTCTGCTTTTTCTATTAGAATCTCACATAAAACGTTGAGAATAGCCATTTCCAAGCGAGTTATGATCAAAACAGGCAAAAAGACAAGTGTGTGTCATGAAAAGCTTGTTTTGGCTTGTTTTCAACTGTTTAGCGTCTGAAACGCTCAGAAATACTGTCCAGGGCAAGTTAGACTCAAAAATTCAATATATGTGTTTTTATAAGTTTTTCTGCTTTTTCTATTAGAATCTCACATAAAACGTTGAGAATAGCCATTTCCAAGCGAGTTATGATCAAAGCAGGCAAAAAGACAAGTGTGTGTCATGAAAAGCTTGTTTTGGCTTATTTAGACCTGTTTAGCGTCTGAAACGCTCAGAAACGACTGTTCAGGGCAAGTTAGACTCAAAAATTCAATATATGTGTTTGTATAAGTTTTTCTGCTTTTCCTATTAGAATCTCACATTAAACGTTGAGAATAGCCATTTCCAAACCAATTATTATCAAAACAGGCAAAAAGACAAGTGTGTGTCATGATAAGCTTGTTTTGGCTTATTTAGACCTGTTTAGCGTCTGAAACGCTCAGAAACGACTGTTCAGGGCAAGTTAGACTCAAAAATTCAATATATGTGTTTGTATAAGTTTTTCTGCTTTTCCTATTAGAATCTCACATAAAACGTTGAGAATAGCCATTTCCAAACCAATTATTATCAAAACAGGCAAAAAGACAAGTGTGTGTCATGATAAGCTTGTTTTGGCTTTTTTTCAACTGTTTAGCGTCTGAAACGCTCAGAAACGACTGTTCAGGGCAAGTTAGACTCAAAAATTCAATATATGTGTTTGTATAAGTTTTTCTGCTTTTCCTATTAGAATCTCACATAAAACGTTGAGAATAGCCATTTCCAAACCAATTATTATCAAAACAGGCAAAAAGACAAGTGTGTGTCATGATAAGCTTGTTTTGGCTTATTTAGACCTGTTTAGCGTCTGAAACGCTCAGAAACGACTGTTCAGGGCAAGTTAGACTCAAAACTGAAGCATATGTATTATCATAAGTCTTTCTTCTTTTTCTATTAGAATCTCACATAAAACGTTGAGAATAGCCATTTCCAAGCGAGTTATGATCAAAACAGGCAAAAAAACAGGTGTGTGTAATTAAAAGATTGTTTTTTCTTATTTTCACCTGTTTGGCATCTGAAACGCACAGAAACGAAAGTCTTTTTCTAACATTAAGTAGGCTCTGAGAGACAAGTGTATGTATTTGGTCGCCTGCTCATGCCGGTGGGCTCATGTTCTGGAACTGTAAGAACTCGTCCTCTCTGTGAATTAGTGAGGCTCAGAGAGACAAGCGTATATGTTTGGTTGTCTGCACCTGCATTTTACACCGGCTCCTGTTCTGAAAGTTTCAGAAAGGCATTCTATTGGCCAGTTATTTAGGCACAGAGAGATAAGCGTATGTGCTTGGTCGCCTGCTCCTACTTTTTACACTGGCTCCAGTATTGAAACTGTCAAAAGAGAGTCCTCCCTGTGAATCAATAAGGCTCAGAGAGAGAGGCGCATGTGTTTGAGTCACAACTCTTGCTTTTCACACGGCTCATGTTCTGAAACATTACACTTTCTGCAAGTTAGTTAGGCTCACAGAGACATGCGTACGTTTTTGGTTATCCGCACCTGCATTTTACACCAGCTCCTGTTCTTAAAGTATCAGAAAGGCATTGTTTGGTCAGTTACTTAGGCACAGAGAGATAAGCGTATGTGTTTTGTCGCCTGCTCATGCTTTTTACACTGGCTCCAGTATTGAAACTTTCAAAAGAGTGTTTGGGTCACAACTCTTGATTTTCACACCGGCTCATGTTGTGAAACTGCGTTCTTTCTGCAATTTAGTTAGGCTCAGAGAGACAAGCGTATATGTTTTTTTGTCCGCACCTGCATTTTACACCCGCTCCTGTTCTGAAATTCTCTTGGCCAGTTATTTAGGTACAGAGAGACCAGGTGACCAAAACACATACGCTTGTATGTGTTTGGTCACCTGCTCATGCATTTTACACTGGCTCCGGTATTGAAACTTTCAAAAAAGCGTCCTCTCTGTGAATTAGTGATGCTCAGAGAGACAAGCGCATGTGTTTGGGTCACAACTCTTGCTTTTCACACAGGCTCATGTTCTGAAACAGTTAGAACTGCGTTCTTTCTGCAAGTTAGTCTGGCTCAGATAGACAAGCGTATTTTTTTGGTCGCCTGCTCATGATTTTTACACCAGCTCATGTTCTGAAAGTGTTCGAACGCATCTTCTCTGTGAATTAGTAAGGATCAGAGAGACAGGCGTATGTGTTTGGGTCACAATCCTTGCTTTTTACACCCGCTCAGTTCTGAAACAGTTAGAAATGCGTTCTTTCTACAAATTAGTTAGGCTCAGAGAGACAAGCGCATGTGTTTGGGTCACAACTCTTGCTTTTCACACCGGCTCAGTTCTGAAACAGTTAGAACTGCATTCTTTCTGCAAGTTAGTTAGGCTCAGAGAGACAAGCGTGTGTGTTTGGTTGTCTGCACCTGCATTTTACACCAGCTACTGTTCTGAAAGTATCAGAAAGGCATTGTCTTGGTCAGTTACTTAGGCACAGAGAGATAAGCGTCTGTGTTTTGTCGCCTGCTCATGTGTTTCACACTGGCGCCTGTATTGAAACTTTCAAAAGAGTGTCCTCTCTGTGAATTAGTAAGGCTCAGAGAGACAAGTGTTTGGGTCACAACTCTTGCTTTTCACACCGGCTCGTGTTCTGAAACAGTTAGAACTGCGTTTTTTCTGCAAGTTAGTTAGGCTCAGAGAAACAAGCGTGTGTGTTTGGTTGTCTACACCTGCATTTTACACCAGCTACTGTTCTGAAACTATCAGAAAGGCATTCTCTTGGCCAGTTATTTAGGGACAGAGAGACAAGCGTATGTGTTTGGGTCACAACCCTTGCTTTTTACACCCGCTAAGTTCTGAAACAGTTAGAACTGCGTTCTTTCTACAAATTAGTTAGGCTAAGAGAGACAAGCGCATGTGTTTGGGTCACAACTCTTGCTTTTCACACCGGATAATGTTGTGAAACTGCGTTCTTTCTGCAATTTAGTTAGGCTCAGAGAGACAAGCGTATATGTTTTTTTCCGCACCTGCATTTTACACCGGCTCCTGTTCTGAAATTCTCTTGGCCAGTTATTTAGTCACAGAGAGACAAGAGTATGTGTTTGGTCGCCTGCTCATGCTTTTTACACTGGCTCCGGTATTTAAACGGTCAAAAGAGCGTCCTCCCTGTGAATTAATAAGGCTCAGAGAGATAAGCGCATGTGTTTGAGTCACAACTCTTGCTTTTCACACAGGCTCATGTTCTGAAACAGTTAGAACTGCGTTCTTTCTGCAAGTTAGTCTGGCTCAGAGAGACAAGCGTATTTTTTTGGTCGCCTGCTCATGATTTTTACACCAGCTCATGTTCTGAAAGTCTGAGAACGCGTCTTCTCTGTGAATTAGTAAGGATCAGAGAGACAAGCATATGTGTTTGGGTCACAACCCTTGCTTTTTACACCCGCTCAGTTCTGAAACAGTTAGGACTGCGTTTTTTCTGCAAGTTAGTTAGGCTCAGAGAGAAAAGCGTATGTTTTTGGTTGTCCACACCTGCATTTTACACCGCTTCCTGTTCTGAAACTGTCAGAAAGACATTCTCTTGGCCAGTTAGTTAGCCAGGCTCAGAGAGACAAGCATATGTGCTATGTCGCCTGCTCCTGCTTTTTACACTGGCTCCGGTATTGAAACTGTCAAAAGAGCGTCCTCTCTGTGAATTAGTAAGGCTCAGAGAGACAAGCGTATGTGTTTGGGACACAACTCTTGCTTTTCACACCGGCTCATGTTCTGAAACAGTTAGAACTGCGTTCTTTCTGCAAGTTAGTTAGGCTCAGAGAGACAAGTGTATTTTTCTGGTCGCCTGCTCATGATTTTTTCACCAGCTCATGTTCTGAAAGTGTTCGAACGCGTCTTCTCTGTGAATTAGTAAGGATCAGAGAGACAGGCGTATGTGTTTGGGTCACAACCCTTGCTTTTTACACCCGCTCATTTCTGAAACAGTTAGAACTGCGTTTTTTCTGCAAATTAGTAAGGCTCAGAGAGACAAGCGTGTGTGTTTGGTTGTCTGCACCTGCATTTTACACCGGCTCCAGTTCTGAAAGTATCAGAAAGGCATTCTCTTGGCCAGTTATTTAGGCACAGAGAGATAAGTGTATGTGTTTTGTCGCCTGCTCATGCTTTTTACACTGGCTCCGGTGTTGAAACTTTCAAAAGAGCGTCCTCTCTGTGAATTAGTGAGGCTCAGAGAGACAAGCGCATGTGTTTGGGTCACAACTCTTGCTTTTCACACCGTCTCATGTTCTGAAACAGTTAGAACTGCATTCTTTCTGCAAGTTAGTTAGGCTCAGAGAGACAAGTGTATTTTTTTGGTCGCCTGCTCATGATTTTTTCACCAGCTCATGTTCTGAAAGTGTTAGAACGCGTCTTTTCTGTGAATTAGTAAGGATCAGAGAGACAAGCGCATGTGTTTGGGTCACAACTCTTGCTTTTCACACCCGTTCAGTTCTGAAACAGTTAGAACTGTGTTCTTTCTGTAAGTTAGTTAGGCTCAGAGACACAAGGGTGTGCGCTTGGGTTCCCGGTCCTGGACTTTACTCTAGCTCCTGTTCTGAAACCGTCAGAGCGGCGTTCTCTCAGTGAGAACGCAGCTATGGAGACAAATGAATCTCTACCATATTGTTTTAAAAGCCCCAAATATTGTCTACCCATCTTTTGCATGAATTAAATTACTCTTATTGGCCTTTTACTCACAGAGATTTAATTGCAGTAATGCAATGACTGTAGTTGTTATCAACTCACGTATTTCACATGCTTCACTGAAGTCGCTCAGCCCCGTCTGTGGTGAAAAAGAAGAGAGGAGAGAAACTCAACAAAATGACAGTAAAATGCAGTAATTTATCCCATTCATTCATTGTCCATTATAATGTTTCACTGTGGACATTGTCATATACCAGTTATGTACAGGTACAACTTGTTTTTCAGATATGAAAGGCAAGACAAGAATAAAGCTTACTTGGGTATTTTAAAAATGACTATGAAATTAGTTTCACATTCATTGTCTATGAAGCAGCTCCACTTCATTCTGGGGTCTCATGTCTCTGGTTTGTGGCTTTGGGAGGAAGTAGTTCATGTTCACAAATAACAGATGTGAGAGGTACACATGTGCAAGTCACAAGCTAGTCTCAAGTCTTAACCTTAAAAGCTGAAGCAAATCCTAAGTCACTGTGTTTAAGACTCAAGTAAGCAAAGTCAATTCACTGCTAAACATCAAACAAGACAGGCCAATTAAGTCAAGTCAAGTCACCATGAAAGAAGCGCTTTAAACTCTAACACTCGTTGTCTCAAGCCATGTCATGAGAAAATGGCACTCTATAGGCTATGGTTAGGAGTCATAAATACCACTATTTATTAGGGGTATAACAATTCTCCAAATCCATGGTTTGGCTCATACCTTGTTTTTTGTTGTTGTTTTAAATAGATTAACTTTGAATTAATTAACTATGTCAACAGAAATAAATGATCTGATCTAACATGTTTTCCAGGATCTAGTGTTCCTAATTTTGTATTTTACTTAATGTCTGTGGATGTGGATGATCAGATTGGTGTGGTAATATTAAGCTCAACTCAAGCTCAGTGCAGGTGTGGGAAAATGCTTTCAACAAGCTCTCAGCTCAATCCTGTCTTGCTTCATTTTCTAGGTTCTGCTAGACAAGGGTTCAGCAAGCTTCAGCCATTTTAGCCCATTTCTCACCATATAAAACCCACCTGGAGCCGCAAAATCCCTCCCTAGTTTGATCCCTAAAATGACTTTACTTTACACAAATGAGTGAATATCTAATTAGGATTACATATTTCACATAAACAAAAACATACAAATGTATTGATTATTCAATAAAACAATCAAAGGTCTTTAGTAGCTTAAGGCTCACATCTGATTTTTAAAAAAATTCTGAGGACCACCTTCCTTTTTGCTTGTGATGCAAACTGGGGTAAAACTAATAACTGGAAAACAGTCACTCACGCCAGTAGAATCCTATGTAATCCTATGTAATGACGCCTAGTTTACTACTCCAGCAAGTAGGTCGAACCTAGCACGCTGCTACTGACTTCAGCTAATGCTTTGTGGAGATCGCGGCATTTGAGAAACCAAACGGAATAAATACCTCACATGTAAACACACACGTCGCATCGTAAGGCATGCTGGGTACTGACATCAAAACGGTGACAATAAGTTGAAACTGAAACAGAAAAAGTTGAAACTGAAAAAGACAAAGTTGAAACTGAGAACCGGTGGCATTGAAAAAAAACTTACATTGTAAAGACATGAAGAAAAAAATCTTATGATTGACATTGAAAAACTAATCTTAATGCAAAAAATACCAAAATAGAATAAAAGCTGCAAGCAGCGATGATCGGGACCTCGCAACCCGGTGAACATCGGGCACAGTCGAAGAGCCTTTGTCACAGGCATGTAGATGTTTTCACAGTCGGGCTACTTTCAGACAGAGCAAGGAGAGAAACATCACTTCCTTTGTCCACTCATTTGCCTGCTGCTGGGGCTGCTTTCCTGTACTGTGTTATGGGGGCGCTATGGAGCCAGTTTGCATCACTGATTGAATATTGTAATGTAGATGTGCTCAGGCCTGGACTGTTATCAAACCTGTAAAGTTTCAGGCAGATCCCACCATGTACACTAAAGTTATAGCAATTTCCTCTGTAATGACGAAACATCAAAACTAAAGGCCACACCACGGCCAAGCGCTTCAATGTACACTAAATCTTTTGATAACTTTTGATCATACACTAGTCTAGATGACACATACTGATTTTGGAGTCCCTACGATGAATTGTAGGAGGAGTTTGTTAAAACACAAGGTATGCGAAATGGCCAAGAAAAGGCGAAAATTGACCAGTTTTTTAGAGATGGCGGACTTCCTGTAGGACTTGGACTGTAGGAGCTTGATATGGCTCCAAGAGGCTTTTTTGTGCATCTTGACATTATACATGTGCCTTGTGAATTTCATTTTTCTACGTGAATCTGGTAGGCGGGGCTTCAACTTTGAAATTTTCAAGGGGTCGCTGTTGAGCCATTTTGCCACACCCATTCAAATGAACTACAAAGGATAACATCACTCTAGACATGTGTGTCAAGTTTCGTGGCTGTAGAGCCACCCCCTCTCCCTGGAAAACAGCATCATATGTCATGGCGAAGGATGTGTCGCATCTTACTTCTATGACAATCTGGGTTGAGGTGCTCAATTTTCCTAATTTTCTAGGGGGCGCAGTCCAGCCATTTTCAATATCAAATTTTTCAGCAGTCCTGATAAATGTGCAAAATTTCATGAGTTTCTGAAAGGTCGTCAAAACGGCTGTCAAAAAACAATGAAGAAACAATTCAATGGTTGTGGTTCTTCTAGGCTTTTGAAATGTGATCGACCAAATGGCTCAAATCCTGATAGTGACTCGCGGGGGTTGTGATTCTAAAAAAAAAGTACCACGTCTTTTTCACAAGTCTTTGAGAAAAAGAATTTTTGGGCCAGTGTGCATCATGTGATTACGCACTTTGGCCACTATGTCAAATTTGCTTCAAAGCCTGGCACTCTTCCTGTATCCAGTTCTCTTTATACATCCATGGCGATAAGCGATAGAGCGAGCATCAGAAAAGTCATGGTGAATGCAAGCGGAGCAGAAGAAAAGGTTAGCAGTAAGCTGTAACAATCTGGTAGTAAATGTACAGTGTAAGTTAATAAATGCTGCAGCTTGTCAAGACCAAGAAAAGTAATGTCTGTCTCCCCAACTGCTCTTGCTATAGGCATTGAGCCTGAAGATGCTAAACAGAGAACAGAGAAATGTGCTAATCGACCTCCCCAGCCAGGGCCAGGTCAGTCAACCTAGGGGAAACACTGCAATCTGTGCTGATATGCATGCTTTTCATTATATATAATTTGAATATGCAGGAAATCAAATGATAATGGATTACAAAAAGCGGTCATTTTGGCATAAGGGTGCCCCCAAAATGCACATATACATTCAGAACAAGTCATATCTGATGATGATCTGTATGTGAAAGAAGTTATAGAAAAATAGTATATTCAGAAGCAGAGATATACACTTCTTTGTGTGACGTTGTGACATAAAGGCCCCAAAATTTCAACCTCTGAATTGATCCATTATGTATATAATGGTATGATATTTGGATGGATATCATTGAAGGATCACATAAAATCTTGAAGTATGTGTATTTTTTTAATAACGTTTTCTTCTTTCTTTAAATCAGAAATTCTTATGAAACTAGCCATTTCCAAGCGAGTTATGATCAAAACAGGCAAAAAGACAAGTGTGTGTAATGAAAAGCTCGTTTTTGCTTATTTTCACCTGTTTGTCGTCTGAAACACTGAGAAACGACTGTTCAGTGCGAGTTAGACTCAAAAATTCAATATATGTGTTTTTATAAGTTTTTCTGCTTTTCCTATTAGAATCTCACATAAAACGTTGAGAATAGCCATTTCCAAACCAATTATTATCAAAACAGGCAAAAAGACAAGTGTGTGTCATGATAAGCTTGTTTTGGCTTATTTAGACCTGTTTAGCGTCTGAAACGCTCAGAAACGACTGTTCAGGGCAAGTTAGACTCAAAAATTCAATATATGTGTTTTTATAAGTTTTTCTGCTTTTTCTATTAGAATCTCACATAAAACGTTGAGAATAGCCATTTCCAAGCGAGTTATGATCAAAACAGGCAAAAAGACAAGTGTGTGTCATGAAAAGCTTGTTTTGGCTTATTTAGACCTGTTTAGCGTCTGAAACGCTCAGAAACGACTGTTCAGGGCAAGTTAGACTCAAAAATTCAATATATGTGTTTGTATAAGTTTTTCTGCTTTTCCTATTAGAATCTCACATAAAACGTTGAGAATAGCCATTTCCAAACCAATTATTATCAAAACAGGCAAAAAGACAAGTGTGTGTCATGATAAGCTTGTTTTGGCTTATTTAGACCTGTTTAGCGTCTGAAACGCTCAGAAACGACTGTTCAGGGCAAGTTAGACTCAAAAATTCAATATATGTGTTTGTATAAGTTTTTCTGCTTTTCCTATTAGAATCTCACATAAAACGTTGAGAATAGCCATTTCCAAACCAATTATTATTAAAACAGGCAAAAAGACAAGTGTGTGTCATGATAAGCTTGTTTTGGCTTATTTAGACCTGTTTAGCGTCTGAAACGCTCAGAAACGACTGTTCAGGGCAAGTTAGACTCAAAAAATCAATATATGTGTTTGTATAAGTTTTTCTGCTTTTTCTATTAGAATCTCACATAAAACGTTGAGAATAGCCATTTCCAAGCGAATTATGATCAAAACAGGCAAAAAGACAAGTGTGTGTCATGAAAAGCTTGTTTTGGCTTTTTTTCAACTGTTAAGCGTCTGAAACGCTCAGAAACGACTGTTCAGGGCAAGTTAGACTCAAAAAATCAATATATGTGTTTTTATAAGTTTTTCTGCTTTTTCTATTAGAATCTCACATAAAACGTTGAGAATAGCCATTTCCAAGCGAGTTATGATCAAAACAGGCAAAAAGACAAGTGTGTGTAATGAAAAGCTTGTTTTTGCTTATTTACACCTGTTTAGCGTCTGAAACGCTCAGAAACGACTGTTCAGGGCAAGTTAGACTCAAAAATTCAATATATGTGTTTGTATAAGTTTTTCTGCTTTTCCTATTAGAATCTCACATAAAACGTTGAGAATAGCCATTTCCAAACCAATTATTATCAAAACAGGCAAAAAGACAAGTGTGTGTCATGATAAGCTTGTTTTGGCTTATTTAGACCTGTTTAGCGTCTGAAACGCTCAGAAACGACTGTTCAGGGCAAGTTAGACTCAAAACTGAAGCATATGTATTATCATAAGTCTTTCTTCTTTTTCTATTAGAATCTCACATAAAACGTTGAGAATAGCCATTTCCAAGCGAGTTATGATCAAAACAGGCAAAAAAACAGGTGTGTGTAATTAAAAGATTGTTTTTTCTTATTTTCACCTGTTTGGCATCTGAAACGCACAGAAACGAAAGTCTTTTTCTAACATTAAGTAGGCTCTGAGAGACAAGTGTATGTATTTGGTCGCCTGCTCATGCCGGTGGGCTCATGTTCTGGAACTGTAAGAACTCGTCCTCTCTGTGAATTAGTGAGGCTCAGAGAGACAAGCGTATATGTTTGGTTGTCTGCACCTGCATTTTACACCGGCTCCTGTTCTGAAAGTTTCAGAAAGGCATTCTATTGGCCAGTTATTTAGGCACAGAGAGATAAGCGTATGTGCTTGGTCGCCTGCTCCTACTTTTTACACTGGCTCCAGTATTGAAACTGTCAAAAGAGAGTCCTCCCTGTGAATCAATAAGGCTCAGAGAGAGAGGCGCATGTGTTTGAGTCACAACTCTTGCTTTTCACACGGCTCATGTTCTGAAACATTACACTTTCTGCAAGTTAGTTAGGCTCACAGAGACATGCGTACGTTTTTGGTTATCCGCACCTGCATTTTACACCAGCTCCTGTTCTTAAAGTATCAGAAAGGCATTGTTTGGTCAGTTACTTAGGCACAGAGAGATAAGCGTATGTGTTTTGTCGCCTGCTCATGCTTTTTACACTGGCTCCAGTATTGAAACTTTCAAAAGAGTGTTTGGGTCACAACTCTTGATTTTCACACCGGCTCATGTTGTGAAACTGCGTTCTTTCTGCAATTTAGTTAGGCTCAGAGAGACAAGCGTATATGTTTTTTTGTCCGCACCTGCATTTTACACCCGCTCCTGTTCTGAAATTCTCTTGGCCAGTTATTTAGGTACAGAGAGACCAGGTGACCAAAACACATACGCTTGTATGTGTTTGGTCACCTGCTCATGCATTTTACACTGGCTCCGGTATTGAAACTTTCAAAAAAGCGTCCTCTCTGTGAATTAGTGATGCTCAGAGAGACAAGCGCATGTGTTTGGGTCACAACTCTTGCTTTTCACACAGGCTCATGTTCTGAAACAGTTAGAACTGCGTTCTTTCTGCAAGTTAGTCTGGCTCAGATAGACAAGCGTATTTTTTTGGTCGCCTGCTCATGATTTTTACACCAGCTCATGTTCTGAAAGTGTTCGAACGCATCTTCTCTGTGAATTAGTAAGGATCAGAGAGACAGGCGTATGTGTTTGGGTCACAATCCTTGCTTTTTACACCCGCTCAGTTCTGAAACAGTTAGAAATGCGTTCTTTCTACAAATTAGTTAGGCTCAGAGAGACAAGCGCATGTGTTTGGGTCACAACTCTTGCTTTTCACACCGGCTCAGTTCTGAAACAGTTAGAACTGCATTCTTTCTGCAAGTTAGTTAGGCTCAGAGAGACAAGCGTGTGTGTTTGGTTGTCTGCACCTGCATTTTACACCAGCTACTGTTCTGAAAGTATCAGAAAGGCATTGTCTTGGTCAGTTACTTAGGCACAGAGAGATAAGCGTCTGTGTTTTGTCGCCTGCTCATGTGTTTCACACTGGCGCCTGTATTGAAACTTTCAAAAGAGTGTCCTCTCTGTGAATTAGTAAGGCTCAGAGAGACAAGTGTTTGGGTCATAACTCTTGCTTTTCACACCGGCTCGTGTTCTGAAACAGTTAGAACTGCGTTTTTTCTGCAAGTTAGTTAGGCTCAGAGAGACAAGCGTGTGTGTTTGGTTGTCTACACCTGCATTTTACACCAGCTACTGTTCTGAAACTATCAGAAAGGCATTCTCTTGGCCAGTTATTTAGGGACAGAGAGACAAGCGTATGTGTTTGGGTCACAACCCTTGCTTTTTACACCCGCTAAGTTCTGAAACAGTTAGAACTGCGTTCTTTCTACAAATTAGTTAGGCTAAGAGAGACAAGCGCATGTGTTTGGGTCACAACTCTTGCTTTTCACACCGGATAATGTTGTGAAACTGCGTTCTTTCTGCAATTTAGTTAGGCTCAGAGAGACAAGCGTATATGTTTTTTTCCGCACCTGCATTTTACACCGGCTCCTGTTCTGAAATTCTCTTGGCCAGTTATTTAGTCACAGAGAGACAAGAGTATGTGTTTGGTCGCCTGCTCATGCTTTTTACACTGGCTCCGGTATTTAAACGGTCAAAAGAGCGTCCTCCCTGTGAATTAATAAGGCTCAGAGAGATAAGCGCATGTGTTTGAGTCACAACTCTTGCTTTTCACACAGGCTCATGTTCTGAAACAGTTAGAACTGCGTTCTTTCTGCAAGTTAGTCTGGCTCAGAGAGACAAGCGTATTTTTTTGGTCGCCTGCTCATGATTTTTACACCAGCTCATGTTCTGAAAGTCTGAGAACGCGTCTTCTCTGTGAATTAGTAAGGATCAGAGAGACAAGTGTATGTGTTTGGGTCACAACCCTTGCTTTTTACACCCGCTCAGTTCTGAAACAGTTAGGACTGCGTTTTTTCTGCAAGTTAGTTAGGCTCAGAGAGAAAAGCGTATGTTTTTGGTTGTCCACACCTGCATTTTACACCGCTTCCTGTTCTGAAACTGTCAGAAAGACATTCTCTTGGCCAGTTAGTTAGCCAGGCTCAGAGAGACAAGCATATGTGCTATGTCGCCTGCTCCTGCTTTTTACACTGGCTCCGGTATTGAAACTGTCAAAAGAGCGTCCTCTCTGTGAATTAGTAAGGCTCAGAGAGACAAGCGTATGTGTTTGGGACACAACTCTTGCTTTTCACACCGGCTCATGTTCTGAAACAGTTAGAACTGCGTTCTTTCTGCAAGTTAGTTAGGCTCAGAGAGACAAGTGTATTTTTCTGGTCGCCTGCTCATGATTTTTTCACCAGCTCATGTTCTGAAAGTGTTCGAACGCGTCTTCTTTGTGAATTAGTAAGGATCAGAGAGACAGGCGTATGTGTTTGGGTCACAACCCTTGCTTTTTACACCCGCTCATTTCTGAAACAGTTAGAACTGCGTTTTTTCTGCAAATTAGTAAGGCTCAGAGAGACAAGCGTGTGTGTTTGGTTGTCTGCACCTGCATTTTACACCGGCTCCAGTTCTGAAAGTATCAGAAAGGCATTCTCTTGGCCAGTTATTTAGGCACAGAGAGATAAGTGTATGTGTTTTGTCGCCTGCTCATGCTTTTTACACTGGCTCCGGTGTTGAAACTTTCAAAAGAGCGTCCTCTCTGTGAATTAGTGAGGCTCGGAGAGACAAGCGCATGTGTTTGGGTCACAACTCTTGCTTTTCACACCGTGTGCGCTTGGGTTCCCGGTCCTGGACTTTACTCTAGCTCCTGTTCTGAAACCATCAGAGCGGCTTTCTCTCAGTGAGAACGCAGCTATGGAGACAAATGAATCTCTACCATATTGTTTTAAAAGCCCCAAATATTGTCTACCCATCTTTTGCATGAATTAAATTACTCTTATTGGCCTTTTACTCACAGAGATTTAATTGCAGTAATGCAATGACTGTAGTTGTTATCAACTCACGTATTTCACATGCTTCACTGAAGTCTCTCCTCCAAGGATCGCTCAGCCCCGTCTGTGGTGAAAAAGAAGAGAGGAGAGAAACTCAACAAAATGACAGTAAAATGCAGTAATTTATCCCATTCATTCATTGTCCATTATAATGTTTCACTGTGGACATTGTCATATACCAGTTATGTACAGGTACAACTTGTTTTTCAGATATGAAAGGCAAGACAAGAATAAAGCTTACTTGGGTATTTTAAAAATGACTATGAAATTAGTTTCACATTCATTGTCTATGAAGCAGCTCCACTTCATTCTGGGGTCTCATGTCTCTGGTTTGTTGCTTTGGGAGGAAGTAGTTCATGTTCACAAATAACAGATGTGAGAGGTACACATGTGCAAGTCACAAGCTAGTCTCAAGTCTTAACCTTAAAAGCTGAAGCAAATCCTAAGTCACTGTGTTTAAGACTCAAGTAAGCAAAGTCAATTCACTGCTAAACATCAAACAAGACAGGCCAATTAAGTCAAGTCAAGTCACCATGAAAGAAGCGCTTTAAACTCTAACACTCGTTGTCTCAAGCCATGTCATGAGAAAATGGCACTCTATAGGCTATGGTTAGGAGTCATAAATACCACTATTTATTAGGGGTATAACAATTCTCCAAATCCATGGTTTGGCTCATACCTTGTTTTTTGTTGTTGTTTTAAATAGATTAACTTTGAATTAATTAACTATGTCAACAGAAATAAATGATCTGATCTAACATGTTTTCCAGGATCTAGTGTTCCTAATTTTGTATTTTACTTAATGTCTGTGGATGTGGATGATCAGATTGGTGTGGTAATATTAAGCTCAACTCAAGCTCAGTGCAGGTGTGGGAAAATGCTTTCAACAAGCTCTCAGCTCAATCCTGTCTTGCTTCATTTTCTAGGTTCTGCTAGACAAGGGTTCAGCAAGCTTCAGCCATTTTAGCCCATTTCTCACCATATAAAACCCACCTGGAGCCGCAAAATCTTTCCCTAGTTTGATCCCTAAAATGACTTTACTTTACACAAATGAGTGAATATCTAATTAGGATTACATATTTCACATAAACAAAAACATACAAATGTATTGATTATTCAATAAAACAATCAAAGGTCTTTAGTAGCTTAAGGCTCACATCTGATTTTTAAAAAAATTCTGAGGACCACCTTCCTTTTTGCTTGTGATGCAAACTGGGGTAAAACTAATAACTGGAAAACAGTCACTCACGCCAGTAGAATCCTATGTAATCCTATGTAATGACGCCTAGTTTACTACTCCAGCAAGTAGGTCGAACCTAGCACGCTGCTACTGACTTCAGCTAATGCTTTGTGGAGATCGCGGCATTTGAGAAACCAAACGGAATAAATACCTCACATGTAAACACACACGTCGCATCGTAAGGCATGCTGGGTACTGACATCAAAACGGTGACAATAAGTTGAAACTGAAACAGAAAAAGTTGAAACTGAAAAAGACAAAGTTGAAACTGAGAACCGGTGGCATTGAAAAAAAACTTACATTGTAAAGACATGAAGAAAAAAATCTTATGATTGACATTGAAAAACTAATCTTAATGCAAAAAATACCAAAATAGAATAAAAGCTGCAAGCAGCGATGATCGGGACCTCGCAACCCGGTGAACATCGGGCACAGTCGAAGAGCCTTTGTCACAGGCATGTAGATGTTTTCACAGTCGGGCTACTTTCAGACAGAGCAAGGAGAGAAACATCACTTCCTTTGTCCACTCATTTGCCTGCTGCTGGGGCTGCTTTCCTGTACTGTGTTATGGGGGCGCTATGGAGCCAGTTTGCATCACTGATTGAATATTGTAATGTAGATGTGCTCAGGCCTGGACTGTTATCAAACCTGTAAAGTTTCAGGCAGATCCCACCATGTACACTAAAGTTATAGCAATTTCCTCTGTAATGACGAAACATCAAAACTAAAGGCCACACCACGGCCAAGCGCTTCAATGTACACTAAATCTTTTGATAACTTTTGATCATACACTAGTCTGGATGACACATACTGATTTTGGAGTCCCTACGATGAATTGTAGGAGGAGTTTGTTAAAACACAAGGTATGCGAAATGGCCAAGAAAAGGCGAAAATTGACCAGTTTTTTAGAGATGGCGGACTTCCTGTAGGACTTGGACTGTAGGAGCTTGATATGGCTCCAAGAGGCTTTTTTGTGCATCTTGACATTATACATGTGCCTTGTGAATTTCATTTTTCTACGTTAATCTGGTAGGCGGGGCTTCAACTTTGAAATTTTCAAGGGGTCGCTGTTGAGCCATTTTGCCACACCCATTCAAATGAACTACAAAGGATAACATCACTCTAGACATGTGTGTCAAGTTTCGTGGCTGTAGAGCCACCCCCTCTCCCTGGAAAACAGCATCGTATGTCATGGCAAAGGATGTGTCGCATCTTACTTCTATGACAATCTGGGTTGAGGTGCTCAATTTTCCTAATTTTCTAGGGGGCGCAGTCCAGCCATTTTCAATATCAAATTTTTCAGCAGTCCTGATAAATGTGCAAAATTTCATGAGTTTCTGAAAGGTCGTCAAAACGGCTGTCAAAAATGCGTTTGTTTCGGAATAATAATAATAATAATAATAATGATGATGATAATAATAATAATGATAATGATAATAATAATAATAATCACTACAAATACAAGAGGGCCTTCGCACCGTTCAGTGCTCGAGCCCTAATAAGATTGACAGATTGTAATTTTAATTAAAATTTTTAGAGCGTTTTATTTTTCAGTGGAACTTTTTTCAATGATAATACACTTTTTTTTTTTTAATTGCAGGGTTTGATTTCAATGCCAAATTTTATTTCCGATAGCCCCATACAAACCTAATTTTTTTGACCAATTTTTCACTCAAAGTGGGTGTATTTGCATCTAAAATGAGTATAAATTGCCCCTGAGACATATGTGTAGTATCTATGATGACAAAATATAATTTATATTCATATAGTTTATATATAGTCTCCATTTTTACTGCTTAGGTCACTCTTTATGTTAGCTTGCAGTTAGCTAATGTTTGCTAGCTAGCCACAGTGATATCAACCAGTGTTGTGTGCAGCTGTTTGAATTAGAGCTGTTGGACATCATTCCAGGAGTCAAAGATGAATCAAATTGTAAAAGAATTAATACTAACCAAATGCTGAAATTGCTATTCAAATGTGTGTGGCATTTGGGAGGCAAAAAGGCATGGGCAGGAACTTGGAACAAGAGTCCATAGTTTCACACATTTTTGTTCTGAATGCTTTGAGCCAATATACTCATGAGAATGGTTTAGCTAACTTTAATGGTGATGAAACAATTCAATGGTTGTGGTTCTTCTAGGCTTTTGAAATGTGATCGACCAAATGGCTCAAATCCTGATAGTGACTCGCTGGGGTTGTGATTCTAAAAAAAAAGTACCACGTCTTTTTCACAAGTCTTTGAGAAAAAGAATTTTTGGGCCAGTGTGCATCATGTGATTACGCACTTTGGCCACTATGTCAAATTTGCTTCAAAGCCTGGCACTCTTCCTGTATCCAGTTCTCTTTATACATCCATGGCGATAAGCGATAGAGCGAGCATCAGAAAAGTCATGGTGAATGCAAGCGGAGCAGAAGAAAAGGTTAGCAGTAAGCTGTAACAATCTGGTAGTAAATGTACAGTGTAAGTTAATAAATGCTGCAGCTTGTCAAGACCAAGAAAAGTAATGTCTGTCTCCCCAACTGCTCTTGCTATAGGCATTGAGCCTGAAGATGCTAAACAGAGAACAGAGAAATGTGCTAATCGACCTCCCCAGCCAGGGCCAGGTCAGTCAACCTAGGGGAAACACTGCAATCTGTGCTGATATGCATGCTTTTCATTATATATAATTTGAATATGCAGGAAATCAAATGATAATGGATTACAAAAAGAGGTCATTTTGGCATAAGGGTGCCCCCAAAATGCACATATACATTCAGAACAAGTCATATCTGATGATGATCTGTATGTGAAAGAAGTTATAGAAAAATAGTATATTCAGAAGCAGAGATATACACTTCTTTGTGTGACGTTGTGACATAAAGGCCCCAAAATTTCAACCTCTGAATTGATCCATTATGTATATAATGGTATGATATTTGGATGGATATCATTGAAGGATCACATAAAATCTTGAAGTATGTGTATTTTTTTAATAACGTTTTCTTCTTTCTTTAAATCAGAAATTCTTATGAAACTAGCCATTTCCAAGCGAGTTATGATCAAAACAGGCAAAAAGACAAGTGTGTGTAATGAAAAGCTCGTTTTTGCTTATTTTCACCTGTTTGTCGTCTGAAACACTGAGAAACGACTGTTCAGTGCGAGTTAGACTCAAAAATTCAATATATGTGTTTTTATAAG
This sequence comes from Euthynnus affinis, assembly GCA_029490765.1. NCBI lineage: Eukaryota > Metazoa > Chordata > Actinopteri > Scombriformes > Scombridae > Euthynnus > Euthynnus affinis. Next base: position 170,347 of record CM055851.1, read on the forward strand.
TTTTTCTGCTTTTCCTATTAGAATCTCACATAAAACGTTGAGAATAGCCATTTCCAAACCAATTATTATCAAAACAGGCAAAAAGACAAGTGTGTGTCATGATAAGCTTGTTTTGGCTTATTTAGACCTGTTTAGCGTCTGAAACGCTCAGAAACGACTGTTCAGGGCAAGTTAGACTCAAAAAATCAATATATGTGTTTGTATAAGTTTTTCTGCTTTTTCTATTAGAATCTCACATAAAACGTTGAGAATAGCCATTTCCAAACCAATTATTATCAAAACAGGCAAAAAGACAAGTGTGTGTCATGATAAGCTTGTTTTGGCTTATTTAGACCTGTTTAGCGTCTGAAACGCTCAGAAACGACTGTTCAGGGCAAGTTAGACTCAAAAATTCAATATATGTGTTTTTATAAGTTTTTCTGCTTTTTCTATTAGAATCTCACATAAAACGTTGAGAATAGCCATTTCCAAGCGAATTATGATCAAAACAGGCAAAAAGACAAGTGTGTGTCATGAAAAGCTTGTTTTGGCTTTTTTTCAACTGTTAAGCGTCTGAAACGCTCAGAAACGACTGTTCAGGGCAAGTTAGACTCAAAAAATCAATATATGTGTTTTTATAAGTTTTTCTGCTTTTTCTATTAGAATCTCACATAAAACGTTGAGAATAGCCATTTCCAAGCGAGTTATGATCAAAACAGGCAAAAAGACAAGTGTGTGTAATGAAAAGCTTGTTTTGGCTTATTTACACCTGTTTAGCGTCTGAAACGCTCAGAAACGACTGTTCAGGGCAAGTTAGACTCAAAAATTCAATATATGTGTTTGTATAAGTTTTTCTGCTTTTCCTATTAGAATCTCACATAAAACGTTGAGAATAGCCATTTCCAAACCAATTATTATCAAAACAGGCAAAAAGACAAGTGTGTGTCATGATAAGCTTGTTTTGGCTTATTTAGACCTGTTTAGCGTCTGAAACGCTCAGAAACGACTGTTCAGGGCAAGTTAGACTCAAAAATTCAATATATGTGTTTGTATAAGTTTTTCTGCTTTTCCTATTAGAATCTCACATAAAACGTTGAGAATAGCCATTTCCAAGCGAATTATGATCAAAACAGGCAAAAAGACAAGTGTGTGTCATGAAAAGCTTGTTTTGGCTTTTTTTCAACTGTTAAGCTTCTGAAACGCTCAGAAACGACTGTTCAGGGCAAGTTAGACTCAAAAAATCAATATATGTGTTTTTATAAGTTTTTCTGCTTTTTCTATTAGAATCTCACATAAAACGTTGAGAATAGCCATTTCCAAACCAATTATTATCAAAACAGGCAAAAAGACAAGTGTGTGTCATGATAAGCTTGTTTTGGCTTACTTAGACCTGTTTAGCGTCTGAAACGCTCAGAAACGACTATTCAGGGCAAGTTAGACTCAAAAATTCAATATATGTGTTTGTATAAGTTTTTCTGCTTTTCCTATTAGAATCTCACATAAAACGTTGAGAATAGCCATTTCCAAACCAATTATTATCAAAACAGGCAAAAAGACAAGTGTGTGTCAGGATAAGCTTGTTTTGGCTTATTTAGACCTGTTTAGCGTCTGAAACGCTCAGAAACGACTGTTCAGGGCAAGTTAGACTCAAAAATTCAATATATGTGTTTGTATAAGTTTTTCTGCTTTTCCTATTAGAATCTCACATAAAACGTTGAGAATAGCCATTTCCAAACCAATTATTATCAAAACAGGCAAAAAGACAAGTGTGTGTCATGATAAGCTTGTTTTGGCTTATTTAGACCTGTTTAGCGTCTGAAACGCTCAGAAACGACTGTTCAGGGCAAGTTAGACTCAAAAATTCAATATATGTGTTTGTATAAGTTTTTCTGCTTTTCCTATTAGAATCTCACATAAAACGTTGAGAATAGCCATTTCCAAGCGAATTATGATCAAAACAGGCAAAAAGACAAGTGTGTGTCATGATAAGCTTGTTTTGGCTTATTTAGACCTGTTTAGCGTCTGAAACGCTCAGAAACGACTGTTCAGGGCAAGTTAGACTCAAAAATTCAATATATGTGTTTGTATAAGTTTTTCTGCTTTTCCTATTAGAATCTCACATAAAACGTTGAGAATAGCCATTTCCAAGCGAATTATGATCAAAACAGGCAAAAAGACAAGTGTGTGTCATGAAAAGCTTGTTTTGGCTTTTTTTCAACTGTTAAGCTTCTGAAACGCTCAGAAACAACTGTTCAGGGCAAGTTAGACTCAAAAAATCAATATATGTGTTTTTATAAGTTTTTCTGCTTTTCCTATTAGAATCTCACATAAAACGTTGAGAATAGCCATTTCCAAACCAATTATTATCAAAACAGGCAAAAAGACAAGTGTGTGTCAGGATAAGCTTGTTTTGGCTTATTTAGACCTGTTTAGCGTCTGAAACGCTCAGAAACGACTGTTCAGGGCAAGTTAGACTCAAAAAATCAATATATGTGTTTTAATAAGTTTTTCTGCTTTTCCTATTAGAATCTCACATAAAACGTTGAGAATAGCCATTTCCAAACCAATTATTATCAAAACAGGCAAAAAGACAAGTGTGTGTCATGAAAAGCTTGTTTTGGCTTGTTTTCAACTGTTTAGCGTCTGAAACGCTCAGAAACGACTGTCCAGGGCAAGTTAGACTCAAAAATTCAATATATGTGTTTTTATAAGTTTTTCTGCTTTTTCTATTAGAATCTCACATAAAACGTTGAGAATAGCCATTTCCAAGCGAGTTATGATCAAAACAGGCAAAAAGACAAGTGTGTGTAATGAAAAGCTTGTTTTGGCTTATTTAGACCTGTTTAGCGTCTGAAACGCTCAGAAACGACTGTTCAGGGCAAGTTAGACTCAAAAATTCAATATATGTGTTTGTATAAGTTTTTCTGCTTTTCCTATTAGAATCTCACATAAAACGTTGAGAATAGCCATTTCCAAACCAATTATTATCAAAACAGGCAAAAAGACAAGTGTGTGTCATGAAAAGCTTGTTTTGGCTTTTTTTCAACTGTTGAGCTTCTGAAACGCTCAGAAACGACTGTTCAGGGCAAGTTAGACTCAAAAAATCAATATATGTGTTTTTATAAGTTTTTCTGCTTTTTCTATTAGAATCTCACATAAAACGTTGAGAATAGCCATTTCCAAACCAATTATTATCAAAACAGGCAAAAAGACAAGTGTGTGTCATGATAAGCTTGTTTTGGCTTATTTGGACCTGTTTAGCGTCTGAAACGCTCAGAAACGACTGTTCAGGGCAAGTTAGACTCAGAACTGAAGCATATGTATTATCATAAGTCTTTCTTCTTTTTCTATTAGAATCTCACATAAAACGTTGAGAATAGCCATTTCCAAGCGAGTTATGATCAAAACAGGCAAAAAAACAGGTGTGTGTAATTAAAAGATTGTTTTTTCTTATTTTTACCTGTTTGGCATCTGAAACGCACAGAAACGAAAGTCTTTTTCTAACATTAAGTAGGCTCTGAGAGACAAGTGTATGTATTTGGTCGCCTGCTCATGCCGGTGGGCTCATGTTCTGGAACTGTAAGAACTCGTCCTCTCTGTGAATTAGTGAGGCTCAGAGAGACAAGCGTATATGTTTGGTTGTCTGCACCTGCATTTTACACCGGCTCCTGTTCTGAAAGTTTCAGAAAGGCATTCTATTGGCCAGTTATTTAGGCACAGAGAGATAAGCGTATGTGCTTGGTCGCCTGCTCATACTTTTTACACTGGCTCCAGTATTGAAACTGTCAAAAGAGAGTCCTCCCTGTGAATCAATAAGGCTCAGAGAGAGAGGCGCATGTGTTTGAGTCACAACTCTTGCTTTTCACACGGCTCATGTTCTGAAACATTACACTTTCTGCAAGTTAGTTAGGCTCACAGAGACATGCGTACGTTTTTGGTTATCCGCACCTGCATTTTACACCAGCTCCTGTTCTTAAAGTATCAGAAAGGCATTGTTTGGTCAGTTACTTAGGCACAGAGAGATAAGCGTATGTGTTTTGTCGCCTGCTCATGCTTTTTACACTGGCTCCAGTATTGAAACTTTCAAAAGAGTGTTTGGGTCACAACTCTTGATTTTCACACCGGCTCATGTTGTGAAACTGCGTTCTTTCTGCAATTTAGTTAGGCTCAGAGAGACAAGCGTATATGTTTTTTTGTCCGCACCTGCATTTTACACCCGCTCCTGTTCTGAAATTCTCTTGGCCAGTTATTTAGGTACAGAGAGACCAGGTGACCAAAACACATACGCTTGTATGTGTTTGGTCACCTGCTCATGCATTTTACACTGGCTCCGGTATTGAAACTTTCAAAAAAGCGTCCTCTCTGTGAATTAGTGATGCTCAGAGAGACAAGCGCATGTGTTTGGGTCACAACTCTTGCTTTTCACACAGGCTCATGTTCTGAAACAGTTAGAACTGCGTTCTTTCTGCAAGTTAGTCTGGCTCAGATAGACAAGCGTATTTTTTTGGTCGCCTGCTCATGATTTTTACACCAGCTCATGTTCTGAAAGTGTTCGAACGCATCTTCTCTGTGAATTAGTAAGGATCAGAGAGACAGGCGTATGTGTTTGGGTCACAATCCTTGCTTTTTACACCCGCTCAGTTCTGAAACAGTTAGAAATGCGTTCTTTCTACAAATTAGTTAGGCTCAGAGAGACAAGCGCATGTGTTTGGGTCACAACTCTTGCTTTTCACACCGGCTCAGTTCTGAAACAGTTAGAACTGCATTCTTTCTGCAAGTTAGTTAGGCTCAGAGAGACAAGCGTGTGTGTTTGGTTGTCTGCACCTGCATTTTACACCAGCTACTGTTCTGAAAGTATCAGAAAGGCATTGTCTTGGTCAGTTACTTAGGCACAGAGAGATAAGCGTCTGTGTTTTGTCGCCTGCTCATGTGTTTCACACTGGCGCCTGTATTGAAACTTTCAAAAGAGTGTCCTCTCTGTGAATTAGTAAGGCTCAGAGAGACAAGTGTTTGGGTCATAACTCTTGCTTTTCACACCGGCTCGTGTTCTGAAACAGTTAGAACTGCGTTTTTTCTGCAAGTTAGTTAGGCTCAGAGAGACAAGCGTGTGTGTTTGGTTGTCTACACCTGCATTTTACACCAGCTACTGTTCTGAAACTATCAGAAAGGCATTCTCTTGGCCAGTTATTTAGGGACAGAGAGACAAGCGTATGTGTTTGGGTCACAACCCTTGCTTTTTACACCCGCTAAGTTCTGAAACAGTTAGAACTGCGTTCTTTCTACAAATTAGTTAGGCTAAGAGAGACAAGCGCATGTGTTTGGGTCACAACTCTTGCTTTTCACACCGGATAATGTTGTGAAACTGCGTTCTTTCTGCAATTTAGTTAGGCTCAGAGAGACAAGCGTATATGTTTTTTTCCGCACCTGCATTTTACACCGGCTCCTGTTCTGAAATTCTCTTGGCCAGTTATTTAGTCACAGAGAGACAAGAGTATGTGTTTGGTCGCCTGCTCATGCTTTTTACACTGGCTCCGGTATTTAAACGGTCAAAAGAGCGTCCTCCCTGTGAATTAATAAGGCTCAGAGAGATAAGCGCATGTGTTTGAGTCACAACTCTTGCTTTTCACACAGGCTCATGTTCTGAAACAGTTAGAACTGCGTTCTTTCTGCAAGTTAGTCTGGCTCAGAGAGACAAGCGTATTTTTTTGGTCGCCTGCTCATGATTTTTACACCAGCTCATGTTCTGAAAGTCTGAGAACGCGTCTTCTCTGTGAATTAGTAAGGATCAGAGAGACAAGCGTATGTGTTTGGGTCACAACCCTTGCTTTTTACACCCGCTCAGTTCTGAAACAGTTAGGACTGCGTTTTTTCTGCAAGTTAGTTAGGCTCAGAGAGAAAAGCGTATGTTTTTGGTTGTCCACACCTGCATTTTACACCGCTTCCTGTTCTGAAACTGTCAGAAAGACATTCTCTTGGCCAGTTAGTTAGCCAGGCTCAGAGAGACAAGCATATGTGCTATGTCGCCTGCTCCTGCTTTTTACACTGGCTCCGGTATTGAAACTGTCAAAAGAGCGTCCTCTCTGTGAATTAGTAAGGCTCAGAGAGACAAGCGTATGTGTTTGGGACACAACTCTTGCTTTTCACACCGGCTCATGTTCTGAAACAGTTAGAACTGCGTTCTTTCTGCAAGTTAGTTAGGCTCAGAGAGACAAGTGTATTTTTCTGGTCGCCTGCTCATGATTTTTTCACCAGCTCATGTTCTGAAAGTGTTCGAACGCGTCTTCTCTGTGAATTAGTAAGGATCAGAGAGACAGGCGTATGTGTTTGGGTCACAACCCTTGCTTTTTACACCCGCTCATTTCTGAAACAGTTAGAACTGCGTTTTTTCTGCAAATTAGTAAGGCTCAGACAGACAAGCGTGTGTGTTTGGTTGTCTGCACCTGCATTTTACACCGGCTCCAGTTCTGAAAGTATCAGAAAGGCATTCTCTTGGCCAGTTATTTAGGCACAGAGAGATAAGTGTATGTGTTTTGTCGCCTGCTCATGCTTTTTACACTGGCTCCGGTGTTGAAACTTTCAAAAGAGCGTCCTCTCTGTGAATTAGTGAGGCTCGGAGAGACAAGCGCATGTGTTTGGGTCACAACTCTTGCTTTTCACACCGTGTGTGCTTGGGTTCCCGGTCCTGGACTTTACTCTAGCTCCTGTTCTGAAACCATCAGAGCGGCTTTCTCTCAGTGAGAACGCAGCTATGGAGACAAATGAATCTCTACCATATTGTTTTAAAAGCCCCAAATATTGTCTACCCATCTTTTGCATGAATTAAATTACTCTTATTGGCCTTTTACTCACAGAGATTTAATTGCAGTAATGCAATGACTGTAGTTGTTATCAACTCACGTATTTCACATGCTTCACTGAAGTCTCTCCTCCAAGGATCGCTCAGCCCCGTCTGTGGTGAAAAAGAAGAGAGGAGAGAAACTCAACAAAATGACAGTAAAATGCAGTAATTTATCCCATTCATTCATTGTCCATTATAATGTTTCACTGTGGACATTGTCATATACCAGTTATGTACAGGTACAACTTGTTTTTCAGATATGAAAGGCAAGACAAGAATAAAGCTTACTTGGGTATTTTAAAAATGACTATGAAATTAGTTTCACATTCATTGTCTATGAAGCAGCTCCACTTCATTCTGGGGTCTCATGTCTCTGGTTTGTTGCTTTGGGAGGAAGTAGTTCATGTTCACAAATAACAGATGTGAGAGGTACACATGTGCAAGTCACAAGCTAGTCTCAAGTCTTAACCTTAAAAGCTGAAGCAAATCCTAAGTCACTGTGTTTAAGACTCAAGTAAGCAAAGTCAATTCACTGCTAAACATCAAACAAGACAGGCCAATTAAGTCAAGTCAAGTCACCATGAAAGAAGCGCTTTAAACTCTAACACTCGTTGTCTCAAGCCATGTCATGAGAAAATGGCACTCTATAGGCTATGGTTAGGAGTCATAAATACCACTATTTATTAGGGGTATAACAATTCTCCAAATCCATGGTTTGGCTCATACCTTGTTTTTTGTTGTTGTTTTAAATAGATTAACTTTGAATTAATTAACTATGTCAACAGAAATAAATGATCTGATCTAACATGTTTTCCAGGATCTAGTGTTCCTAATTTTGTATTTTACTTAATGTCTGTGGATGTGGATGATCAGATTGGTGTGGTAATATTAAGCTCAACTCAAGCTCAGTGCAGGTGTGGGAAAATGCTTTCAACAAGCTCTCAGCTCAATCCTGTCTTGCTTCATTTTCTAGGTTCTGCTAGACAAGGGTTCAGCAAGCTTCAGCCATTTTAGCCCATTTCTCACCATATAAAACCCACCTGGAGCCGCAAAATCCCTCCCTAGTTTGATCCCTAAAATGACTTTACTTTACACAAATGAGTGAATATCTAATTAGGATTACATATTTCACATAAACAAAAACATACAAATGTATTGATTATTCAATAAAACAATCAAAGGTCTTTAGTAGCTTAAGGCTCACATCTGATTTTTAAAAAAATTCTGAGGACCACCTTCCTTTTTGCTTGTGATGCAAACTGGGGTAAAACTAATAACTGGAAAACAGTCACTCACGCCAGTAGAATCCTATGTAATCCTATGTAATGACGCCTAGTTTACTACTCCAGCAAGTAGGTCGAACCTAGCACGCTGCTACTGACTTCAGCTAATGCTTTGTGGAGATCGCGGCATTTGAGAAACCAAACGGAATAAATACCTCACATGTAAACACACACGTCGCATCGTAAGGCATGCTGGGTACTGACATCAAAACGGTGACAATAAGTTGAAACTGAAACAGAAAAAGTTGAAACTGAAAAAGACAAAGTTGAAACTGAGAACCGGTGGCATTGAAAAAAAACTTACATTGTAAAGACATGAAGAAAAAAATCTTATGATTGACATTGAAAAACTAATCTTAATGCAAAAAATACCAAAATAGAATAAAAGCTGCAAGCAGCGATGATCGGGACCTCGCAACCCGGTGAACATCGGGCACAGTCGAAGAGCCTTTGTCACAGGCATGTAGATGTTTTCACAGTCGGGCTACTTTCAGACAGAGCAAGGAGAGAAACATCACTTCCTTTGTCCACTCATTTGCCTGCTGCTGGGGCTGCTTTCCTGTACTGTGTTATGGGGGCGCTATGGAGCCAGTTTGCATCACTGATTGAATATTGTAATGTAGATGTGCTCAGGCCTGGACTGTTATCAAACCTGTAAAGTTTCAGGCAGATCCCACCATGTACACTAAAGTTATAGCAATTTCCTCTGTAATGACGAAACATCAAAACTAAAGGCCACACCACGGCCAAGCGCTTCAATGTACACTAAATCTTTTGATAACTTTTGATCATACACTAGTCTGGATGACACATACTGATTTTGGAGTCCCTACGATGAATTGTAGGAGGAGTTTGTTAAAACACAAGGTATGCGAAATGGCCAAGAAAAGGCGAAAATTGACCAGTTTTTTAGAGATGGCGGACTTCCTGTAGGACTTGGACTGTAGGAGCTTGATATGGCTCCAAGAGGCTTTTTTGTGCATCTTGACATTATACATGTGCCTTGTGAATTTCATTTTTCTACGTTAATCTGGTAGGCGGGGCTTCAACTTTGAAATTTTCAAGGGGTCGCTGTTGAGCCATTTTGCCACACCCATTCAAATGAACTACAAAGGATAACATCACTCTAGACATGTGTGTCAAGTTTCGTGGCTGTAGAGCCACCCCCTCTCCCTGGAAAACAGCATCGTATGTCATGGCGAAGGATGTGTCGCATCTTACTTCTATGACAATCTGGGTTGAGGTGCTCAATTTTCCTAATTTTCTAGGGGGCGCAGTCCAGCCATTTTCAATATCAAATTTTTCAGCAGTCCTGATAAATGTGCAAAATTTCATGAGTTTCTGAAAGGTCGTCAAAACGGCTGTCAAAAATGCGTTTGTTTCGGAATAATAATAATAATAATAATAATGATGATGATAATAATAATAATGATAATGATAATAATAATAATAATCACTACAAATACAAGAGGGCCTTCGCACCGTTCAGTGCTCGAGCCCTAATAAGATTGACAGATTGTAATTTTAATTAAAATTTTTAGAGCGTTTTATTTTTCAGTGGAACTTTTTTCAATGATAATACACTTTTTTTTTTTTAATTGCAGGGTTTGATTTCAATGCCAAATTTTATTTCCGATAGCCCCATACAAACCTAATTTTTTTGACCAATTTTTCACTCAAAGTGGGTGTATTTGCATCTAAAATGAGTATAAATTGCCCCTGAGACATATGTGTAGTATCTATGATGACAAAATATAATTTATATTCATATAGTTTATATATAGTCTCCATTTTTACTGCTTAGGTCACTCTTTATGTTAGCTTGCAGTTAGCTAATGTTTGCTAGCTAGCCACAGTGATATCAACCAGTGTTGTGTGCAGCTGTTTGAATTAGAGCTGTTGGACATCATTCCAGGAGTCAAAGATGAATCAAATTGTAAAAGAATTAATACTAACCAAATGCTGAAATTGCTATTCAAATGTGTGTGGCATTTGGGAGGCAAAAAGGCATGGGCAGGAACTTGGAACAAGAGTCCATAGTTTCACACATTTTTGTTCTGAATGCTTTGAGCCAATATACTCATGAGAATGGTTTAGCTAACTTTAATGGTGATGAAACAATTCAATGGTTGTGGTTCTTCTAGGCTTTTGAAATGTGATCGACCAAATGGCTCAAATCCTGATAGTGACTCGCGGGGGTTGTGATTCTAAAAAAAAAGTACCACGTCTTTTTCACAAGTCTTTGAGAAAAAGAATTTTTGGGCCAGTGTGCATCATGTGATTACGCACTTTGGCCACTATGTCAAATTTGCTTCAAAGCCTGGCACTCTTCCTGTATCCAGTTCTCTTTATACATCCATGGCGATAAGCGATAGAGCGAGCATCAGAAAAGTCATGGTGAATGCAAGCGGAGCAGAAGAAAAGGTTAGCAGTAAGCTGTAACAATCTGGTAGTAAATGTACAGTGTAAGTTAATAAATGCTGCAGCTTGTCAAGACCAAGAAAAGTAATGTCTGTCTCCCCAACTGCTCTTGCTATAGGCATTGAGCCTGAAGATGCTAAACAGAGAACAGAGAAATGTGCTAATCGACCTCCCCAGCCAGGGCCAGGTCAGTCAACCTAGGGGAAACACTGCAATCTGTGCTGATATGCATGCTTTTCATTATATATAATTTGAATATGCAGGAAATCAAATGATAATGGATTACAAAAAGAGGTCATTTTGGCATAAGGGTGCCCCCAAAATGCACATATACATTCAGAACAAGTCATATCTGATGATGATCTGTATGTGAAAGAAGTTATAGAAAAATAGTATATTCAGAAGCAGAGATATACACTTCTTTGTGTGATGTTGTGACATAAAGGCCCCAAAATTTCAACCTCTGAATTGATCCATTATGTATATAATGGTATGATATTTGGATGGATATCATTGAAGGATCACATAAAATCTTGAAGTATGTGTATTTTTTTAATAACGTTTTCTTCTTTCTTTAAATCAGAAATTCTTATGAAACTAGCCATTTCCAAGCGAGTTATGATCAAAACAGGCAAAAAGACAAGTGTGTGTAATGAAAAGCTCGTTTTTGCTTATTTTCACCTGTTTGTCGTCTGAAACACTGAGAAACGACTGTTCAGTGCGAGTTAGACTCAAAAATTCAATATATGTGTTTTTATAAGTTTTTCTGCTTTTCCTATTAGAATCTCACATAAAACGTTGAGAATAGCCATTTCCAAACCAATTATTATCAAAACAGGCAAAAAGACAAGTGTGTGTCATGATAAGCTTGTTTTGGCTTATTTAGACCTGTTTAGCGTCTGAAACGCTCAGAAACGACTGTTCAGGGCAAGTTAGACTCAAAAAATCAATATATGTGTTTGTATAAGTTTTTCTGCTTTTTCTATTAGAATCTCACATAAAACGTTGAGAATAGCCATTTCCAAACCAATTATTATCAAAACAGGCAAAAAGACAAGTGTGTGTCATGATAAGCTTGTTTTGGCTTATTTAGACCTGTTTAGCGTCTGAAACGCTCAGAAACGACTGTTCAGGGCAAGTTAGACTCAAAAATTCAATATATGTGTTTGTATAAGTTTTTCTGCTTTTCCTATTAGAATCTCACATAAAACGTTGAGAATAGCCATTTCCAAGCGAATTATGATCAAAACAGGCAAAAAGACAAGTGTGTGTCAGGATAAGCTTGTTTTGGCTTATTTAGACCTGTTTAGCGTCTGAAACGCTCAGAAACGACTGTTCAGGGCAAGTTAGACTCAAAAATTCAATATATGTGTTTGTATAAGTTTTTCTGCTTTTCCTATTAGAATCTCACATAAAACGTTGAGAATAGCCATTTCCAAGCGAATTATGATCAAAACAGGCAAAAAGACAAGTGTGTGTCATGAAAAGCTTGTTTTGGCTTCTTTTCAACTGTTAAGCTTCTGAAACGCTCAGAAACGACTGTTCAGGGCAAGTTAGACTCAAAAAATCAATATATGTGTTTTTATAAGTTTTTCTGCTTTTTCTATTAGAATCTCACATAAAACGTTGAGAATAGCCATTTCCAAACCAATTATTATCAAAACAGGCAAAAAGACAAGTGTGTGTCATGATAAGCTTGTTTTGGCTTATTTAGACCTGTTTAGCGTCTGAAACGCTCAGAAACGACTGTTCAGGGCAAGTTAGACTCAAAAATTCAATATATGTGTTTGTATAAGTTTTTCTGCTTTTCCTATTAGAATCTCACATAAAACGTTGAGAATAGCCATTTCCAAACCAATTATTATCAAAACAGGCAAAAAGACAAGTGTGTGTCAGGATAAGCTTGTTTTGGCTTATTTAGACCTGTTTAGCGTCTGAAACGCTCAGAAACGACTGTTCAGGGCAAGTTAGACTCAAAAATTCAATATATGTGTTTGTATAAGTTTTTCTGCTTTTCCTATTAGAATCTCACGTAAAACGTTGAGAATAGCCATTTCCAAACCAATTATTATCAAAACAGGCAAAAAGACAAGTGTGTGTCATGAAAAGCTTGTTTTGGCTTGTTTTCAACTGTTTAGCGTCTGAAACGCTCAGAAACGACTGTCCAGGGCAAGTTAGAGTCAAAAATTCAATATATGTGTTTTTATAAGTTTTTCTGCTTTTTCTATTAGAATCTCACATAAAACGTTGAGAATAGCCATTTCCAAGCGAGTTATGATCAAAACAGACAAAAAGACAAGTGTGTGTCATGATAAGCTTGTTTTGGCTTATTTAGACCTGTTTAGCGTCTGAAACGCTCAGAAACGACTGTTCAGGGCAAGTTAGACTCAAAAATTCAATATATGTGTTTGTATAAGTTTTTCTGCTTTTCCTATTAGAATCTCACATAAAACGTTGAGAATAGCCATTTCCAAACCAATTATTATCAAAACAGGCAAAAAGACAAGTGTGTGTCATGATAAGCTTGTTTTGGCTTATTTAGACCTGTTTAGCGTCTGAAACGCTCAGAAACGACTGTTCAGGGCAAGTTAGACTCAAAAATTCAATATATGTGTTTTTATAAGTTTTTCTGCTTTTTCTATTAGAATCTCACATAAAACGTTGAGAATAGCCATTTCCAAGCGAGTTATGATCAAAACAGGCAAAAAGACAAGTGTGTGTCATGAAAAGCTTGTTTTGGCTTGTTTTCAACTGTTTAGCGTCTGAAACGCTCAGAAACGACTGTCCAGGGCAAGTTAGACTCAAAAATTCAATATATGTGTTTTTATAAGTTTTTCTGCTTTTTCTATTAGAATCTCACATAAAACGTTGAGAATAGCCATTTCCAAGCGAGTTATGATCAAAGCAGGCAAAAAGACAAGTGTGTGTCATGAAAAGCTTGTTTTGGCTTATTTAGACCTGTTTAGCGTCTGAAACGCTCAGAAACGACTGTTCAGGGCAAGTTAGACTCAAAAATTCAATATATGTGTTTGTATAAGTTTTTCTGCTTTTCCTATTAGAATCTCACATAAAACGTTGAGAATAGCCATTTCCAAACCAATTATTATCAAAACAGGCAAAAAGACAAGTGTGTGTCATGAAAAGCTTGTTTTGGCTTGTTTTCAACTGTTTAGCGTCTGAAACGCTCAGAAACGACTGTCCAGGGCAAGTTAGACTCAAAAATTCAATATATGTGTTTTTATAAGTTTTTCTGCTTTTTCTATTAGAATCTCACATAAAACGTTGAGAATAGCCATTTCCAAGCGAGTTATGATCAAAGCAGGCAAAAAGACAAGTGTGTGTCATGAAAAGCTTGTTTTGGCTTATTTAGACCTGTTTAGCGTCTGAAACGCTCAGAAACGACTGTTCAGGGCAAGTTAGACTCAAAAATTCAATATATGTGTTTGTATAAGTTTTTCTGCTTTTCCTATTAGAATCTCACATAAAACGTTGAGAATAGCCATTTCCAAACCAATTATTATCAAAACAGGCAAAAAGACAAGTGTGTGTCATGATAAGCTTGTTTTGGCTTATTTAGACCTGTTTAGCGTCTGAAACGCTCAGAAACGACTGTTCAGGGCAAGTTAGACTCAAATATTCAATATATGTGTTTGTATAAGTTTTTCTGCTTTTCCTATTAGAATCTCACATAAAACGTTGAGAATAGCCATTTCCAAACCAATTATTATCAAAACAGGCAAAAAGACAAGTGTGTGTCAGGATAAGCTTGTTTTGGCTTATTTAGACCTGTTTAGCGTCTGAAACACTCAGAAACGACTGTTCAGGGCAAGTTAGACTCAAAAAATCAATATATGTGTTTTTATAAGTTTTTCTCCTTTTTCTATTAGAATCTCACATAAAACGTTGAGAATAGCCATTTCCAAGCGAGTTATGATCAAAACAGGCAAAAAGACAAGTGTGTGTAATGAAAAGCTTGTTTTTGCTTATTTAGACCTGTTTAGCGTCTGAAACGCTCAGAAACGACTGTTCAGGGCAAGTTAGACTCAAAAATTCAATATATGTGTTTGTATAAGTTTTTCTGCTTTTCCTATTAGAATCTCACATAAAACGTTGAGAATAGCCATTTCCAAACCAATTATTATCAAAACAGGCAAAAAGACAAGTGTGTGTCATGATAAGCTTGTTTTGGCTTATTTAGACCTGTTTAGCGTCTGAAACGCTCAGAAACGACTGTTCAGGGCAAGTTAGACTCAAAAAATCAATATATGTGTTTCAATAAGTTTTTTTGCTTTTCCTATTAGAATCTCACATAAAACGTTGAGAATAGCCATTTCCAAGCGAGTTATGATCAAAACAGGCAAAAAGACAAGTGTGTGTAATGAAAAGCTTGTTTTTGCTTATTTAGACCTGTTTAGCGTCTGAAACGCTCAGAAACGACTGTTCAGGGCAAGTGAGACTCAAAACTGAAGCATATGTGTTTTTATAAGTTTTTCTTCTTTTTATATCAGATTCTATTATAGAACGTTGAGAATAGCCATTTCCAAGCGAGTTATGATCAAAACAGGCAAAAAAAACAGGTGTGTGTAATTAAAAGATTGTTTTTTCTTATTTTCACCTGTTTGGCATCTGAAACGCACAGAAACGAAAGTCTTTTTCTAACATTAAGTAGGCTCTGAGAGACAAGTGTATGTATTTGGTCGCCTGCTCATGCCGGTGGGCTCATGTTCTGGAACTGTAAGAACTCTTCCTCTCTGTGAATTAGTGAGGCTCAGAGAGACAAACGTATATGTTTGGTTGTCTGCACCTGCATTTTACACCGGCTCCTGTTCTGAAAGTTTCAGAAAGGCATTCTATTGGCCAGTTATTTAGGCACAGAGAGATAAGCGTATGTGCTTGGTCGCCTGCTCATACTTTTTACACTGGCTCCAGTATTGAAACTGTCAAAAGAGCGTCCTCCCTGTGAATCAATAAGGCTCAGAGAGACAAGCGCATGTGTTTGAGTCACAACTCTTGCTTTTCACACGGCTCATGTTCTGAAACATTACACTTTCTGCAAGTTAGTTAGGCTCACAGAGACATGCGTACGTTTTTGGTTATCCGCACCTGCATTTTACACCAGCTCCTGTTCTTAAAGTATCAGAAAGGCATTGTTTGGTCAGTTACTTAGGCACAGAGAGATAAGCGTATGTGTTTTGTCGCCTGCTCATGCTTTTTACACTGGCTCCAGTATTGAAACTTTCAAAAGAGTGTTTGGGTCACAACTCTTGATTTTCACACCGGCTCATGTTGTGAAACTGCGTTCTTTCTGCAATTTAGTTAGGCTCAGAGAGACAAGCGTATATGTTTTTTTGTCCGCACCTGCATTTTACACCCGCTCCTGTTCTGAAATTCTCTTGGCCAGTTATTTAGGTACAGAGAGACCAGGTGACCAAAACACATACGCTTGTATGTGTTTGGTCACCTGCTCATGCATTTTACACTGGCTCCGGTATTGAAACTTTCAAAAAAGCGTCCTCTCTGTGAATTAGTGATGCTCAGAGAGACAAGCGCATGTGTTTGGGTCACAACTCTTGCTTTTCACACAGGCTCATGTTCTGAAACAGTTAGAACTGCGTTCTTTCTGCAAGTTAGTCTGGCTCAGATAGACAAGCGTATTTTTTTGGTCGCCTGCTCATGATTTTTACACCAGCTCATGTTCTGAAAGTGTTCGAACGCATCTTCTCTGTGAATTAGTAAGGATCAGAGAGACAGGCGTATGTGTTTGGGTCACAATCCTTGCTTTTTACACCCGCTCAGTTCTGAAACAGTTAGAAATGCGTTCTTTCTACAAATTAGTTAGGCTCAGAGAGACAAGCGCATGTGTTTGGGTCACAACTCTTGCTTTTCACACCGGCTCAGTTCTGAAACAGTTAGAACTGCATTCTTTCTGCAAGTTAGTTAGGCTCAGAGAGACAAGCGTGTGTGTTTGGTTGTCTGCACCTGCATTTTACACCAGCTACTGTTCTGAAAGTATCAGAAAGGCATTGTCTTGGTCAGTTACTTAGGCACAGAGAGATAAGCGTCTGTGTTTTGTCGCCTGCTCATGTGTTTCACACTGGCGCCTGTATTGAAACTTTCAAAAGAGTGTCCTCTCTGTGAATTAGTAAGGCTCAGAGAGACAAGTGTTTGGGTCATAACTCTTGCTTTTCACACCGGCTCGTGTTCTGAAACAGTTAGAACTGCGTTTTTTCTGCAAGTTAGTTAGGCTCAGAGAGACAAGCGTGTGTGTTTGGTTGTCTACACCTGCATTTTACACCAGCTACTGTTCTGAAACTATCAGAAAGGCATTCTCTTGGCCAGTTATTTAGGGACAGAGAGACAAGCGTATGTGTTTGGGTCACAACCCTTGCTTTTTACACCCGCTAAGTTCTGAAACAGTTAGAACTGCGTTCTTTCTACAAATTAGTTAGGCTAAGAGAGACAAGCGCATGTGTTTGGGTCACAACTCTTGCTTTTCACACCGGATAATGTTGTGAAACTGCGTTCTTTCTGCAATTTAGTTAGGCTCAGAGAGACAAGCGTATATGTTTTTTTCCGCACCTGCATTTTACACCGGCTCCTGTTCTGAAATTCTCTTGGCCAGTTATTTAGTCACAGAGAGACAAGAGTATGTGTTTGGTCGCCTGCTCATGCTTTTTACACTGGCTCCGGTATTTAAACGGTCAAAAGAGCGTCCTCCCTGTGAATTAATAAGGCTCAGAGAGATAAGCGCATGTGTTTGAGTCACAACTCTTGCTTTTCACACAGGCTCATGTTCTGAAACAGTTAGAACTGCGTTCTTTCTGCAAGTTAGTCTGGCTCAGAGAGACAAGCGTATTTTTTTGGTCGCCTGCTCATGATTTTTACACCAGCTCATGTTCTGAAAGTCTGAGAACGCGTCTTCTCTGTGAATTAGTAAGGATCAGAGAGACAAGCGTATGTGTTTGGGTCACAACCCTTGCTTTTTACACCCGCTCAGTTCTGAAACAGTTAGGACTGCGTTTTTTCTGCAAGTTAGTTAGGCTCAGAGAGAAAAGCGTATGTTTTTGGTTGTCCACACCTGCATTTTACACCGCTTCCTGTTCTGAAACTGTCAGAAAGACATTCTCTTGGCCAGTTAGTTAGCCAGGCTCAGAGAGACAAGCATATGTGCTATGTCGCCTGCTCCTGCTTTTTACACTGGCTCCGGTATTGAAACTGTCAAAAGAGCGTCCTCTCTGTGAATTAGTAAGGCTCAGAGAGACAAGCGTATGTGTTTGGGACACAACTCTTGCTTTTCACACTGGCTCATGTTCTGAAACAGTTAGAACTGCGTTCTTTCTGCAAGTTAGTTAGGCTCAGAGAGACAAGTGTATTTTTCTGGTCGCCTGCTCATGATTTTTTCACCAGCTCATGTTCTGAAAGTGTTCGAACGCGTCTTCTCTGTGAATTAGTAAGGATCAGAGAGACAGGCGTATGTGTTTGGGTCACAACCCTTGCTTTTTACACCCTCTCATTTCTGAAACAGTTAGAACTGCGTTTTTTCTGCAAATTAGTAAGGCTCAGAGAGACAAGCGTGTGTGTTTGGTTGTCTGCACCTGCATTTTACACCGGCTCCAGTTCTGAAAGTATCAGAAAGGCATTCTCTTGGCCAGTTATTTAGGCACAGAGAGATAAGTGTATGTGTTTTGTCGCCTGCTCATGCTTTTTACACTGGCTCCGGTGTTGAAACTTTCAAAAGAGCGTCCTCTCTGTGAATTAGTGAGGCTCGGAGAGACAAGCGCATGTGTTTGGGTCACAACTCTTGCTTTTCACACCGTGTGCGCTTGGGTTCCCGGTCCTGGACTTTACTCTAGCTCCTGTTCTGAAACCATCAGAGCGGCTTTCTCTCAGTGAGAACGCAGCTATGGAGACAAATGAATCTCTACCATATTGTTTTAAAAGCCCCAAATATTGTCTACCCATCTTTTGCATGAATTAAATTACTCTTATTGGCCTTTTACTCACAGAGATTTAATTGCAGTAATGCAATGACTGTAGTTGTTATCAACTCACGTATTTCACATGCTTCACTGAAGTCTCTCCTCCAAGGATCGCTCAGCCCCGTCTGTGGTGAAAAAGAAGAGAGGAGAGAAACTCAACAAAATGACAGTAAAATGCAGTAATTTATCCCATTCATTCATTGTCCATTATAATGTTTCACTGTGGACATTGTCATATACCAGTTATGTACAGGTACAACTTGTTTTTCAGATATGAAAGGCAAGACAAGAATAAAGCTTACTTGGGTATTTTAAAAATGACTATGAAATTAGTTTCACATTCATTGTCTATGAAGCAGCTCCACTTCATTCTGGGGTCTCATGTCTCTGGTTTGTTGCTTTGGGAGGAAGTAGTTCATGTTCACAAATAACAGATGTGAGAGGTACACATGTGCAAGTCACAAGCTAGTCTCAAGTCTTAACCTTAAAAGCTGAAGCAAATCCTAAGTCACTGTGTTTAAGACTCAAGTAAGCAAAGTCAATTCACTGCTAAACATCAAACAAGACAAGCCAATTAAGTCAAGTCAAGTCACCATGAAAGAAGCGCTTTAAACTCTAACACTCGTTGTCTCAAGCCATGTCATGAGAAAATGGCACTCTATAGGCTATGGTTAGGAGTCATAAATACCACTATTTATTAGGGGTATAACAATTCTCCAAATCCATGGTTTGGCTCATACCTTGTTTTTTGTTGTTGTTTTAAATAGATTAACTTTGAATTAATTAACTATGTCAACAGAAATAAATGATCTGATCTAACATGTTTTCCAGGATCTAGTGTTCCTAATTTTGTATTTTACTTAATGTCTGTGGATGTGGATGATCAGATTGGTGTGGTAATATTAAGCTCAACTCAAGCTCAGTGCAGGTGTGGGAAAATGCTTTCAACAAGCTCTCAGCTCAATCCTGTCTTGCTTCATTTTCTAGGTTCTGCTAGACAAGGGTTCAGCAAGCTTCAGCCATTTTAGCCCATTTCTCACCATATAAAACCCACCTGGAGCCGCAAAATCCCTCCCTAGTTTGATCCCTAAAATGACTTTACTTTACACAAATGAGTGAATATCTAATTAGGATTACATATTTCACATAAACAAAAACATACAAATGTATTGATTATTCAATAAAACAATCAAAGGTCTTTAGTAGCTTAAGGCTCACATCTGATTTTTAAAAAAATTCTGAGGACCACCTTCCTTTTTGCTTGTGATGCAAACTGGGGTAAAACTAATAACTGGAAAACAGTCACTCACGCCAGTAGAATCCTATGTAATCCTATGTAATGACGCCTAGTTTACTACTCCAGCAAGTAGGTCGAACCTAGCACGCTGCTACTGACTTCAGCTAATGCTTTGTGGAGATCGCGGCATTTGAGAAACCAAACGGAATAAATACCTCACATGTAAACACACACGTCGCATCGTAAGGCATGCTGGGTACTGACATCAAAACGGTGACAATAAGTTGAAACTGAAACAGAAAAAGTTGAAACTGAAAAAGACAAAGTTGAAACTGAGAACCGGTGGCATTGAAAAAAAACTTACATTGTAAAGACATGAAGAAAAAAATCTTATGATTGACATTGAAAAACTAATCTTAATGCAAAAAATACCAAAATAGAATAAAAGCTGCAAGCAGCGATGATCGGGACCTCGCAACCCGGTGAACATCGGGCACAGTCGAAGAGCCTTTGTCACAGGCATGTAGATGTTTTCACAGTCGGGCTACTTTCAGACAGAGCAAGGAGAGAAACATCACTTCCTTTGTCCACTCATTTGCCTGCTGCTGGGGCTGCTTTCCTGTACTGTGTTATGGGGGCGCTATGGAGCCAGTTTGCATCACTGATTGAATATTGTAATGTAGATGTGCTCAGGCCTGGACTGTTATCAAACCTGTAAAGTTTCAGGCAGATCCCACCATGTACACTAAAGTTATAGCAATTTCCTCTGTAATGACGAAACATCAAAACTAAAGGCCACACCACGGCCAAGCGCTTCAATGTACACTAAATCTTTTGATAACTTTTGATCATACACTAGTCTGGATGACACATACTGATTTTGGAGTCCCTACGATGAATTGTAGGAGGAGTTTGTTAAAACACAAGGTATGCGAAATGGCCAAGAAAAGGCGAAAATTGACCAGTTTTTTAGAGATGGCGGACTTCCTGTAGGACTTGGACTGTAGGAGCTTGATATGGCTCCAAGAGGCTTTTTTGTGCATCTTGACATTATACATGTGCCTTGTGAATTTCATTTTTCTACGTGAATCTGGTAGGCGGGGCTTCAACTTTGAAATTTTCAAGGGGTCGCTGTTGAGCCATTTTGCCACACCCATTCAAATGAACTACAAAGGATAACATCACTCTAGACATGTGTGTCAAGTTTCGTGGCTGTAGAGCCACCCCCTCTCCCTGGAAAACAGCATCATATGTCATGGCGAAGGATGTGTCGCATCTTACTTCTATGACAATCTGGGTTGAGGTGCTCAATTTTCCTAATTTTCTAGGGGGCGCAGTCCAGCCATTTTCAATATCAAATTTTTCAGCAGTCCTGATAAATGTGCAAAATTTCATGAGTTTCTGAAAGGTCGTCAAAACGGCTGTCAAAAAACAATGAAGAAACAATTCAATGGTTGTGGTTCTTCTAGGCTTTTGAAATGTGATCGACCAAATGGCTCAAATCCTGATAGTGACTCGCGGGGGTTGTGATTCTAAAAAAAAAGTACCACGTCTTTTTCACAAGTCTTTGAGAAAAAGAATTTTTGGGCCAGTGTGCATCATGTGATTACGCACTTTGGCCACTATGTCAAATTTGCTTCAAAGCCTGGCACTCTTCCTGTATCCAGTTCTCTTTATACATCCATGGCGATAAGCGATAGAGCGAGCATCAGAAAAGTCATGGTGAATGCAAGCGGAGCAGAAGAAAAGGTTAGCAGTAAGCTGTAACAATCTGGTAGTAAATGTACAGTGTAAGTTAATAAATGCTGCAGCTTGTCAAGACCAAGAAAAGTAATGTCTGTCTCCCCAACTGCTCTTGCTATAGGCATTGAGCCTGAAGATGCTAAACAGAGAACAGAGAAATGTGCTAATCGACCTCCCCAGCCAGGGCCAGGTCAGTCAACCTAGGGGAAACACTGCAATCTGTGCTGATATGCATGCTTTTCATTATATATAATTTGAATATGCAGGAAATCAAATGATAATGGATTACAAAAAGAGGTCATTTTGGCATAAGGGTGCCCCCAAAATGCACATATACATTCAGAACAAGTCATATCTGATGATGATCTGTATGTGAAAGAAGTTATAGAAAAATAGTATATTCAGAAGCAGAGATATACACTTCTTTGTGTGACGTTGTGACATAAAGGCCCCAAAATTTCAACCTCTGAATTGATCCATTATGTATATAATGGTATGATATTTGGATGGATATCATTGAAGGATCACATAAAATCTTGAAGTATGTGTATTTTTTTAATAACGTTTTCTTCTTTCTTTAAATCAGAAATTCTTATGAAACTAGCCATTTCCAAGCGAGTTATGATCAAAACAGGCAAAAAGACAAGTGTGTGTAATGAAAAGCTCGTTTTTGCTTATTTTCACCTGTTTGTCGTCTGAAACACTGAGAAACGACTGTTCAGTGCGAGTTAGACTCAAAAATTCAATATATGTGTTTTTATAAGTTTTTCTGCTTTTCCTATTAGAATCTCACATAAAACGTTGAGAATAGCCATTTCCAAACCAATTATTATCAAAACAGGCAAAAAGACAAGTGTGTGTCATGATAAGCTTGTTTTGGCTTATTTAGACCTGTTTAGCGTCTGAAACGCTCAGAAACGACTGTTCAGGGCAAGTTAGACTCAAAAATTCAATATATGTGTTTGTATAAGTTTTTCTGCTTTTCCTATTAGAATCTCACATAAAACGTTGAGAATAGCCATTTCCAAGCGAATTATGATCAAAACAGGCAAAAAGACAAGTGTGTGTCATGAAAAGCTTGTTTTGGCTTCTTTTCAACTGTTAAGCTTCTGAAACGCTCAGAAACGACTGTTCAGGGCAAGTTAGACTCAAAAAATCAATATATGTGTTTTTATAAGTTTTTCTGCTTTTTCTATTAGAATCTCACATAAAACGTTGAGAATAGCCATTTCCAAACCAATTATTATCAAAACAGGCAAAAAGACAAGTGTGTGTCATGATAAGCTTGTTTTGGCTTATTTAGACCTGTTTAGCGTCTGAAACGCTCAGAAACGACTGTTCAGGGCAAGTTAGACTCAAAAATTCAATATATGTGTTTGTATAAGTTTTTCTGCTTTTCCTATTAGAATCTCACATAAAACGTTGAGAATAGCCATTTCCAAACCAATTATTATCAAAACAGGCAAAAAGACAAGTGTGTGTCAGGATAAGCTTGTTTTGGCTTATTTAGACCTGTTTAGCGTCTGAAACGCTCAGAAACGACTGTTCAGGGCAAGTTAGACTCAAAAATTCAATATATGTGTTTGTATAAGTTTTTCTGCTTTTCCTATTAGAATCTCACGTAAAACGTTGAGAATAGCCATTTCCAAACCAATTATTATCAAAACAGGCAAAAAGACAAGTGTGTGTCATGAAAAGCTTGTTTTGGCTTGTTTTCAACTGTTTAGCGTCTGAAACGCTCAGAAACGACTGTCCAGGGCAAGTTAGAGTCAAAAATTCAATATATGTGTTTTTATAAGTTTTTCTGCTTTTTCTATTAGAATCTCACATAAAACGTTGAGAATAGCCATTTCCAAGCGAGTTATGATCAAAACAGACAAAAAGACAAGTGTGTGTAATGAAAAGCTTGTTTTGGCTTATTTAGACCTGTTTAGCGTCTGAAACGCTCAGAAACGACTGTTCAGGGCAAGTTAGACTCAAAAATTCAATATATGTGTTTGTATAAGTTTTTCTGCTTTTCCTATTAGAATCTCACATAAAACGTTGAGAATAGCCATTTCCAAACCAATTATTATCAAAACAGGCAAAAAGACAAGTGTGTGTCATGATAAGCTTGTTTTGGCTTATTTAGACCTGTTTAGCGTCTGAAACGCTCAGAAACGACTGTTCAGGGCAAGTTAGACTCAAAAATTCAATATATGTGTTTTTATAAGTTTTTCTGCTTTTTCTATTAGAATCTCACATAAAACGTTGAGAATAGCCATTTCCAAGCGAGTTATGATCAAAACAGGCAAAAAGACAAGTGTGTGTCATGAAAAGCTTGTTTTGGCTTGTTTTCAACTGTTTAGCGTCTGAAACGCTCAGAAACGACTGTCCAGGGCAAGTTAGACTCAAAAATTCAATATATGTGTTTTTATAAGTTTTTCTGCTTTTTCTATTAGAATCTCACATAAAACGTTGAGAATAGCCATTTCCAAGCGAGTTATGATCAAAGCAGGCAAAAAGACAAGTGTGTGTCATGAAAAGCTTGTTTTGGCTTATTTAGACCTGTTTAGCGTCTGAAACGCTCAGAAACGACTGTTCAGGGCAAGTTAGACTCAAAAATTCAATATATGTGTTTGTATAAGTTTTTCTGCTTTTCCTATTAGAATCTCACATAAAACGTTGAGAATAGCCATTTCCAAACCAATTATTATCAAAACAGGCAAAAAGACAAGTGTGTGTCATGAAAAGCTTGTTTTGGCTTGTTTTCAACTGTTTAGCGTCTGAAACGCTCAGAAACGACTGTCCAGGGCAAGTTAGACTCAAAAATTCAATATATGTGTTTTTATAAGTTTTTCTGCTTTTTCTATTAGAATCTCACATAAAACGTTGAGAATAGCCATTTCCAAGCGAGTTATGATCAAAGCAGGCAAAAAGACAAGTGTGTGTCATGAAAAGCTTGTTTTGGCTTATTTAGACCTGTTTAGCGTCTGAAACGCTCAGAAACGACTGTTCAGGGCAAGTTAGACTCAAAAATTCAATATATGTGTTTGTATAAGTTTTTCTGCTTTTCCTATTAGAATCTCACATAAAACGTTGAGAATAGCCATTTCCAAACCAATTATTATCAAAACAGGCAAAAAGACAAGTGTGTGTCATGATAAGCTTGTTTTGGCTTATTTAGACCTGTTTAGCGTCTGAAACGCTCAGAAACGACTGTTCAGGGCAAGTTAGACTCAAAAATTCAATATATGTGTTTGTATAAGTTTTTCTGCTTTTCCTATTAGAATCTCACATAAAACGTTGAGAATAGCCATTTCCAAGCGAGTTATGATCAAAACAGGCAAAAAGACAAGTGTGTGTAATGAAAAGCTTGTTTTTGCTTATTTAGACCTGTTTAGCGTCTGAAACGCTCAGAAACGACTGTTCAGGGCAAGTTAGACTCAAAAATTCAATATATGTGTTTGTATAAGTTTTTCTGCTTTTCCTATTAGAATCTCACATAAAACGTTGAGAATAGCCATTTCCAAACCAATTATTATCAAAACAGGCAAAAAGACAAGTGTGTGTCATGATAAGCTTGTTTTGGCTTATTTAGACCTGTTTAGCGTCTGAAACGCTCAGAAACGACTGTTCAGGGCAAGTTAGACTCAAAAAATCAATATATGTGTTTCAATAAGTTTTTTTGCTTTTCCTATTAGAATCTCACATAAAACGTTGAGAATAGCCATTTCCAAGCGAGTTATGATCAAAACAGGCAAAAAGACAAGTGTGTGTAATGAAAAGCTTGTTTTTGCTTATTTAGACCTGTTTAGCGTCTGAAACGCTCAGAAACGACTGTTCAGGGCAAGTGAGACTCAAAACTGAAGCATATGTGTTTTTATAAGTTTTTCTTCTTTTTATATCAGATTCTATTATAGAACGTTGAGAATAGCCATTTCCAAGCGAGTTATGATCAAAACAGGCAAAAAAACAGGTGTGTGTAATTAAAAGATTGTTTTTTCTTATTTTCACCTGTTTGGCATCTGAAACGCACAGAAACGAAAGTCTTTTTCTAACATTAAGTAGGCTCTGAGAGACAAGTGTATGTATTTGGTCGCCTGCTCATGCCGGTGGGCTCATGTTCTGGAACTGTAAGAACTCTTCCTCTCTGTGAATTAGTGAGGCTCAGAGAGACAAACGTATATGTTTGGTTGTCTGCACCTGCATTTTACACCGGCTCCTGTTCTGAAAGTTTCAGAAAGGCATTCTATTGGCCAGTTATTTAGGCACAGAGAGATAAGCGTATGTGCTTGGTCGCCTGCTCATACTTTTTACACTGGCTCCAGTATTGAAACTGTCAAAAGAGCGTCCTCCCTGTGAATCAATAAGGCTCAGAGAGACAAGCGCATGTGTTTGAGTCACAACTCTTGCTTTTCACACGGCTCATGTTCTGAAACATTACACTTTCTGCAAGTTAGTTAGGCTCACAGAGACATGCGTACGTTTTTGGTTATCCGCACCTGCATTTTACACCAGCTCCTGTTCTTAAAGTATCAGAAAGGCATTGTTTGGTCAGTTACTTAGGCACAGAGAGATAAGCGTATGTGTTTTGTCGCCTGCTCATGCTTTTTACACTGGCTCCAGTATTGAAACTTTCAAAAGAGTGTTTGGGTCACAACTCTTGATTTTCACACCGGCTCATGTTGTGAAACTGCGTTCTTTCTGCAATTTAGTTAGGCTCAGAGAGACAAGCGTATATGTTTTTTTGTCCGCACCTGCATTTTACACCCGCTCCTGTTCTGAAATTCTCTTGGCCAGTTATTTAGGTACAGAGAGACCAGGTGACCAAAACACATACGCTTGTATGTGTTTGGTCACCTGCTCATGCATTTTACACTGGCTCCGGTATTGAAACTTTCAAAAAAGCGTCCTCTCTGTGAATTAGTGATGCTCAGAGAGACAAGCGCATGTGTTTGGGTCACAACTCTTGCTTTTCACACAGGCTCATGTTCTGAAACAGTTAGAACTGCGTTCTTTCTGCAAGTTAGTCTGGCTCAGATAGACAAGCGTATTTTTTTGGTCGCCTGCTCATGATTTTTACACCAGCTCATGTTCTGAAAGTGTTCGAACGCATCTTCTCTGTGAATTAGTAAGGATCAGAGAGACAGGCGTATGTGTTTGGGTCACAATCCTTGCTTTTTACACCCGCTCAGTTCTGAAACAGTTAGAAATGCGTTCTTTCTACAAATTAGTTAGGCTCAGAGAGACAAGCGCATGTGTTTGGGTCACAACTCTTGCTTTTCACACCGGCTCAGTTCTGAAACAGTTAGAACTGCATTCTTTCTGCAAGTTAGTTAGGCTCAGAGAGACAAGCGTGTGTGTTTGGTTGTCTGCACCTGCATTTTACACCAGCTACTGTTCTGAAAGTATCAGAAAGGCATTGTCTTGGTCAGTTACTTAGGCACAGAGAGATAAGCGTCTGTGTTTTGTCGCCTGCTCATGTGTTTCACACTGGCGCCTGTATTGAAACTTTCAAAAGAGTGTCCTCTCTGTGAATTAGTAAGGCTCAGAGAGACAAGTGTTTGGGTCATAACTCTTGCTTTTCACACCGGCTCGTGTTCTGAAACAGTTAGAACTGCGTTTTTTCTGCAAGTTAGTTAGGCTCAGAGAGACAAGCGTGTGTGTTTGGTTGTCTACACCTGCATTTTACACCAGCTACTGTTCTGAAACTATCAGAAAGGCATTCTCTTGGCCAGTTATTTAGGGACAGAGAGACAAGCGTATGTGTTTGGGTCACAACCCTTGCTTTTTACACCCGCTAAGTTCTGAAACAGTTAGAACTGCGTTCTTTCTACAAATTAGTTAGGCTAAGAGAGACAAGCGCATGTGTTTGGGTCACAACTCTTGCTTTTCACACCGGATAATGTTGTGAAACTGCGTTCTTTCTGCAATTTAGTTAGGCTCAGAGAGACAAGCGTATATGTTTTTTTCCGCACCTGCATTTTACACCGGCTCCTGTTCTGAAATTCTCTTGGCCAGTTATTTAGTCACAGAGAGACAAGAGTATGTGTTTGGTCGCCTGCTCATGCTTTTTACACTGGCTCCGGTATTTAAACGGTCAAAAGAGCGTCCTCCCTGTGAATTAATAAGGCTCAGAGAGATAAGCGCATGTGTTTGAGTCACAACTCTTGCTTTTCACACAGGCTCATGTTCTGAAACAGTTAGAACTGCGTTCTTTCTGCAAGTTAGTCTGGCTCAGAGAGACAAGCGTATTTTTTTGGTCGCCTGCTCATGATTTTTACACCAGCTCATGTTCTGAAAGTCTGAGAACGCGTCTTCTCTGTGAATTAGTAAGGATCAGAGAGACAAGCGTATGTGTTTGGGTCACAACCCTTGCTTTTTACACCCGCTCAGTTCTGAAACAGTTAGGACTGCGTTTTTTCTGCAAGTTAGTTAGGCTCAGAGAGAAAAGCGTATGTTTTTGGTTGTCCACACCTGCATTTTACACCGCTTCCTGTTCTGAAACTGTCAGAAAGACATTCTCTTGGCCAGTTAGTTAGCCAGGCTCAGAGAGACAAGCATATGTGCTATGTCGCCTGCTCCTGCTTTTTACACTGGCTCCGGTATTGAAACTGTCAAAAGAGCGTCCTCTCTGTGAATTAGTAAGGCTCAGAGAGACAAGCGTATGTGTTTGGGACACAACTCTTGCTTTTCACACTGGCTCATGTTCTGAAACAGTTAGAACTGCGTTCTTTCTGCAAGTTAGTTAGGCTCAGAGAGACAAGTGTATTTTTCTGGTCGCCTGCTCATGATTTTTTCACCAGCTCATGTTCTGAAAGTGTTCGAACGCGTCTTCTCTGTGAATTAGTAAGGATCAGAGAGACAGGCGTATGTGTTTGGGTCACAACCCTTGCTTTTTACACCCTCTCATTTCTGAAACAGTTAGAACTGCGTTTTTTCTGCAAATTAGTAAGGCTCAGAGAGACAAGCGTGTGTGTTTGGTTGTCTGCACCTGCATTTTACACCGGCTCCAGTTCTGAAAGTATCAGAAAGGCATTCTCTTGGCCAGTTATTTAGGCACAGAGAGATAAGTGTATGTGTTTTGTCGCCTGCTCATGCTTTTTACACTGGCTCCGGTGTTGAAACTTTCAAAAGAGCGTCCTCTCTGTGAATTAGTGAGGCTCGGAGAGACAAGCGCATGTGTTTGGGTCACAACTCTTGCTTTTCACACCGTGTGCGCTTGGGTTCCCGGTCCTGGACTTTACTCTAGCTCCTGTTCTGAAACCATCAGAGCGGCTTTCTCTCAGTGAGAACGCAGCTATGGAGACAAATGAATCTCTACCATATTGTTTTAAAAGCCCCAAATATTGTCTACCCATCTTTTGCATGAATTAAATTACTCTTATTGGCCTTTTACTCACAGAGATTTAATTGCAGTAATGCAATGACTGTAGTTGTTATCAACTCACGTATTTCACATGCTTCACTGAAGTCTCTCCTCCAAGGATCGCTCAGCCCCGTCTGTGGTGAAAAAGAAGAGAGGAGAGAAACTCAACAAAATGACAGTAAAATGCAGTAATTTATCCCATTCATTCATTGTCCATTATAATGTTTCACTGTGGACATTGTCATATACCAGTTATGTACAGGTACAACTTGTTTTTCAGATATGAAAGGCAAGACAAGAATAAAGCTTACTTGGGTATTTTAAAAATGACTATGAAATTAGTTTCACATTCATTGTCTATGAAGCAGCTCCACTTCATTCTGGGGTCTCATGTCTCTGGTTTGTTGCTTTGGGAGGAAGTAGTTCATGTTCACAAATAACAGATGTGAGAGGTACACATGTGCAAGTCACAAGCTAGTCTCAAGTCTTAACCTTAAAAGCTGAAGCAAATCCTAAGTCACTGTGTTTAAGACTCAAGTAAGCAAAGTCAATTCACTGCTAAACATCAAACAAGACAAGCCAATTAAGTCAAGTCAAGTCACCATGAAAGAAGCGCTTTAAACTCTAACACTCGTTGTCTCAAGCCATGTCATGAGAAAATGGCACTCTATAGGCTATGGTTAGGAGTCATAAATACCACTATTTATTAGGGGTATAACAATTCTCCAAATCCATGGTTTGGCTCATACCTTGTTTTTTGTTGTTGTTTTAAATAGATTAACTTTGAATTAATTAACTATGTCAACAGAAATAAATGATCTGATCTAACATGTTTTCCAGGATCTAGTGTTCCTAATTTTGTATTTTACTTAATGTCTGTGGATGTGGATGATCAGATTGGTGTGGTAATATTAAGCTCAACTCAAGCTCAGTGCAGGTGTGGGAAAATGCTTTCAACAAGCTCTCAGCTCAATCCTGTCTTGCTTCATTTTCTAGGTTCTGCTAGACAAGGGTTCAGCAAGCTTCAGCCATTTTAGCCCATTTCTCACCATATAAAACCCACCTGGAGCCGCAAAATCCCTCCCTAGTTTGATCCCTAAAATGACTTTACTTTACACAAATGAGTGAATATCTAATTAGGATTACATATTTCACATAAACAAATTATTATATAATATATAATTATTATACAGATTATTCAATAAAACAATCAAAGGTCTTTAGTAGCTTAAGGCTCACATCTGATTTTTAAAAAAATTCTGAGGACCACCTTCCTTTTTGCTTGTGATGCAAACTGGGGTAAAACTAATAACTGGAAAACAGTCACTCACGCCAGTAGAATCCTATGTAATCCTATGTAATGACGCCTAGTTTACTACTCCAGCAAGTAGGTCGAACCTAGCACGCTGCTACTGACTTCAGCTAATGCTTTGTGGAGATCGCGGCATTTGAGAAACCAAACGGAATAAATACCTCACATGCAAACACACACGTCGCATCGTAAGGCATGCTGGGTACTGACATCAAAACGGTGACAATAAGTTGAAACTGAAACAGAAAAAGTTGAAACTGAAAAAGACAAAGTTGAAACTGAGAACCGGTGGCATTGAAAAAAAACTTACATTGTAAAGACATGAAGAAAAAAATCTTATGATTGACATTGAAAAACTAATCTTAATGCAAAAAATACCAAAATAGAATAAAAGCTGCAAGCAGCGATGATCGGGACCTCGCAACCCGGTGAACATCGGGCACAGTCGAAGAGCCTTTGTCACAGGCATGTAGATGTTTTCACAGTCGGGCTACTTTCAGACAGAGCAAGGAGAGAAACATCACTTCCTTTGTCCACTCATTTGCCTGCTGCTGGGGCTGCTTTCCTGTACTGTGTTATGGGGGCGCTATGGAGCCAGTTTGCATCACTGATTGAATATTGTAATGTAGATGTGCTCAGGCCTGGACTGTTATCAAACCTGTAAAGTTTCAGGCAGATCCCACCATGTACACTAAAGTTATAGCAATTTTCCTCTGTAATGACGAAACATCAAAACTAAAGGCCACACCACGGCCAAGCGCTTCAATGTACACTAAATCTTTTGATAACTTTTGATCATACACTAGTCTGGATGACACATACTGATTTTGGAGTCCCTACGATGAATTGTAGGAGGAGTTTGTTAAAACACAAGGTATGCGAAATGGCCAAGAAAAGGCGAAAATTGACCAGTTTTTTAGAGATGGCGGACTTCCTGTAGGACTTGGACTGTAGGAGCTTGATATGGCTCCAAGAGGCTTTTTTGTGCATCTTGACATTATACATGTGCCTTGTGAATTTCATTTTTCTACGTTAATCTGGTAGGCGGGGCTTCAACTTTGAAATTTCAAGGGGTCGCTGTTGAGCCATTTTGCCACACCCATTCAAATGAACTACAAAGGATAACATCACTCTAGACATGTGTGTCAAGTTTCGTGGCTGTAGAGCCACCCCCTCTCCCTGGAAAACAGCATCGTATGTCATGGCGAAGGATGTGTCGCATCTTACTTCTATGACAATCTGGGTTGAGGTGCTCAATTTTCCTAATTTTCTAGGGGGCGCAGTCCAGCCATTTTCAATATCAAATTTTTCAGCAGTCCTGATAAATGTGCAAAATTTCATGAGTTTCTGAAAGGTCGTCAAAACGGCTGTCAAAAATGCGTTTGTTTCGGAATAATAATAATAATAATAATAATAATGATGATGATAATAATAATAATGATAATGATAATAATAATAATAATCACTACAAATACAAGAGGGCCTTCGCACCGTTCAGTGCTCGAGCCCTAATAAGATTGACAGATTGTAATTTTAATTAAAATTTTTAGAGCGTTTTATTTTTCAGTGGAACTTTTTTCAATGATAATACCCTTTTTTTTTTTTAATTGCAGGGTTTGATTTCAATGCCAAATTTTATTTCCGATAGCCCCATACAAACCTAATTTTTTTGAGCAATTTTTCACTCAAAGTGGGTGTATTTGCATCTAAAATGAGTATAAATTGCCCCTGAGACATATGTGTAGTATCTATGATGACAAAATATAATTTATATTCATATAGTTTATATATAGTCTCCATTTTTACTGCTTAGGTCACTCTTTATGTTAGCTTGCAGTTAGCTAATGTTTGCTAGCTAGCCACAGTGATATCAACCAGTGTTGTGTGCAGCTGTTTGAATTAGAGCTGTTGGACATCATTCCAGGAGTCAAAGATGAATCAAATTGTAAAAGAATTAATACTAACCAAATGCTGAAATTGCTATTCAAATGTGTGTGGCATTTGGGAGGCAAAAAGGCATGGGCAGGAACTTGGAACAAGAGTCCATAGTTTCACACATTTTTGTTCTGAATGCTTTGAGCCAATATACTCATGAGAATGGTTTAGCTAACTTTAATGGTGATGAAACAATTCAATGGTTGTGGTTCTTCTAGGCTTTTGAAATGTGATCGACCAAATGGCTCAAATCCTGATAGTGACTCGCGGGGGTTGTGATTCTAAAAAAAAAGTACCACGTCTTTTTCACAAGTCTTTGAGAAAAAGAATTTTTGGGCCAGTGTGCATCATGTGATTACGCACTTTGGCCACTATGTCAAATTTGCTTCAAAGCCTGGCACTCTTCCTGTATCCAGTTCTCTTTATACATCCATGGCGATAAGCGATAGAGCGAGCATCAGAAAAGTCATGGTGAATGCAAGCGGAGCAGAAGAAAAGGTTAGCAGTAAGCTGTAACAATCTGGTAGTAAATGTACAGTGTAAGTTAATAAATGCTGCAGCTTGTCAAGACCAAGAAAAGTAATGTCTGTTTCCCCAACTGCTCTTGCTATAGGCATTGAGCCTGAAGATGCTAAACAGAGAACAGAGAAATGTGCTAATCGACTTCCCCAGCCAGGGCCAGGTCAGTCAACCTAGGGGAAACACTGCAATCTGTGCTGATATGCATGCTTTTCATTATATATAATTTGAATATGCAGGAAATCAAATGATAATGGATTACAAAAAGAGGTCATTTTGGCATAAGGGTGCCCCCAAAATGCACATATACATTCAGAACAAGTCATATCTGATGATGATCTGTATGTGAAAGAAGTTATAGAAAAATAGTATATTCAGAAGCAGAGATATACACTTCTTTGTGTGATGTTGTGACATAAAGGCCCCAAAATTTCAACCTCTGAATTGATCCATTATGTATATAATGGTATGATATTTGGATGGATATCATTGAAGGATCACATAAAATCTTGAAGTATGTGTATTTTTTTAATAACGTTTTCTTCTTTCTTTAAATCAGAAATTCTTATGAAACTAGCCATTTCCAAGCGAGTTATGATCAAAACAGGCAAAAAGACAAGTGTGTGTAATGAAAAGCTTGTTTTTGCTTATTTTCACCTGTTTGTCGTCTGAAACACTGAGAAACGACTGTTCAGTGCGAGTTAGACTCAAAAATTCAATATATGTGTTTTTATAAGTTTTTCTGCTTTTTCTATTAGAATCTCACATAAAACGTTGAGAATAGCCATTTCCAAGCCATTTATGATCAAAACAGGCAAAAAGACAAGTGTGTGTCATGAAAAGCTTGTTTTGGCTTTTTTTCAACTGTTTAGCGTCTGAAACGCTCAGAAACGACTGTTCAGGGCAAGTTAGACTCAAAAATGCAATATATGTGTTTTTATAAGTTTTTCTGCTTTTCCTTTTAGAATCTCACATAAAACGTTGAGAATAGCCATTTCCAAACCAATTATTATCAAAACAGGCAAAAAGACAAGTGTGTGTCATGATAAGCTTGTTTTGGCTTATTTAGACCTGTTTAGCGTCTGAAACGCTCAGAAACGACTGTTCAGGGCAAGTTAGACTCAAAAAATCAATATATGTGTTTTTATAAGTTTTTCTGCTTTTCTATTAGAATCTCACATAAAACGTTGAGAATAGCCATTTCCAAGCGAATTATGATCAAAACAGGCAAAAAGACAAGTGTGTGTCATGAAAAGCTTGTTTTGGCTTTTTTTCAACTGTTTAGCGTCTGAAACGCTCAGAAACGACTGTTCAGGGCAAGTTAGACTCAAAAATTCAATATATGTGTTTTTATAAGTTTTTCTGCTTTTCCTATTAGAATCTCACATAAAACGTTGAGAATAGCCATTTCCAAACCAATTATTATCAAAACAGGCAAAAAGACAAGTGTGTGTCATGATAAGCTTGTTTTGGCTTATTTAGACCTGTTTAGCGTCTGAAACGCTCAGAAACGACTGTTCAGGGCAAGTTAGACTCAAAAAATCAATATATGTGTTTTTATAAGTTTTTCTGCTTTTTCTATTAGAATCTCACATAAAACGTTGAGAATAGCCATTTCCAAGCGAGTTATGATCAAAACAGGCAAAAAGACAAGTGTGTGTAATGAAAAGCTTGTTTTTGCTTATTTACACCTGTTTAGCGTCTGAAACGCTCAGAAACGACTGTTCAGGGCAAGTTAGACTCAAAAATTCAATATATGTGTTTGTATAAGTTTTTCTGCTTTTCCTATTAGAATCTCACATAAAACGTTGAGAATAGCCATTTCCAAGCGAGTTATGATCAAAACAGGCAAAAAGACAAGTGTGTGTAATGAAAAGCTTGTTTTTGCTTATTTAGACCTGTTTAGCGTCTGAAACGCTCAGAAACGACTGTTCAGGGCAAGTTAGACTCAAAAATTCAATATATGTGTTTGTATAAGTTTTTCTGCTTTTCCTATTAGAATCTCACATAAAACGTTGAGAATAGCCATTTCCAAACCAATTATTATCAAAACAGGCAAAAAGACAAGTGTGTGTCATGATAAGCTTGTTTTGGCTTATTTAGACCTGTTTAGCGTCTGAAACGCTCAGAAACGACTGTTCAGGGCAAGTTAGACTCAAAAATTCAATATATGTGTTTTTATAAGTTTTTCTGCTT
The DNA here is from genome assembly GCA_029490765.1 of Euthynnus affinis. Classification (NCBI taxonomy): domain Eukaryota; kingdom Metazoa; phylum Chordata; class Actinopteri; order Scombriformes; family Scombridae; genus Euthynnus; species Euthynnus affinis. The sequence continues at coordinate 205,140 of CM055851.1, forward strand.
TTTCTATTAGAATCTCACATAAAACGTTGAGAATAGCCATTTCCAAGCGAATTATGATCAAAACAGGCAAAAAGACAAGTGTGTGTCATGAAAAGCTTGTTTTGGCTTTTTTTCAACTGTTTAGCGTCTGAAACGCTCAGAAACGACTGTTCAGGGCAAGTTAGACTCAAAAATTCAATATATGTGTTTTTATAAGTTTTTCTGCTTTTCCTATTAGAATCTCACATAAAACGTTGAGGATAGCCATTTCCAAACCAATTATTATCAAAACAGGCAAAAAGACAAGTGTGTGTCATGATAAGCTTGTTTTGGCTTATTTAGACCTGTTTAGCGTCTGAAACGCTCAGAAACGACTGTTCAGGGCAAGTTAGACTCAAAAATTCAATATATGTGTTTTTATAAGTTTTTCTGCTTTTCCTATTAGAATCTCACATAAAACGTTGAGAATAGCCATTTCCAAGCGAGTTATGATCAAAACAGGCAAAAAGACAAGTGTGTGTAATGAAAAGCTTGTTTTTGCTTATTTAGACCTGTTTAGCGTCTGAAACGCTCAGAAACGACTGTTCAGGGCAAGTTAGACTCAAAAATTCAATATATGTGTTTGTATAAGTTTTTCTGCTTTTCCTATTAGAATCTCACATAAAACGTTGAGAATAGCCATTTCCAAACCAATTATTATCAAAACAGGCAAAAAGACAAGTGTGTGTCATGATAAGCTTGTTTTGGCTTATTTAGACCTGTTTAGCGTCTGAAACGCTCAGAAACGACTGTTCAGGGCAAGTTAGACTCAAAAATTCAATATATGTGTTTTTATAAGTTTTTCTGCTTTTCCTATTAGAATCTCACATAAAACGTTGAGAATAGCCATTTCCAAGCGAGTTATGATCAAAACAGGCAAAAAGACAAGTGTGTGTAATGAAAAGCTTGTTTTTGCTTATTTAGACCTGTTTAGCGTCTGAAACGCTCAGAAACGACTGTTCAGGGCAAGTTAGACTCAAAAATTCAATATATGTGTTTGTATAAGTTTTTCTGCTTTTCCTATTAGAATCTCACATAAAACGTTGAGAATAGCCATTTCCAAACCAATTATTATCAAAACAGGCAAAAAGACAAGTGTGTGTCATGATAAGCTTGTTTTGGCTTATTTAGACCTGTTTAGCGTCTGAAACGCTCAGAAACGACTGTTCAGGGCAAGTTAGACTCAAAAATTCAATATATGTGTTTTTATAAGTTTTTCTGCTTTTTCTATTAGAATCTCACATAAAACGTTGAGAATAGCCATTTCCAAGCGAATTATGATCAAAACAGGCAAAAAGACAAGTGTGTGTCATGAAAAGCTTGTTTTGGCTTTTTTTCAACTGTTTAGCGTCTGAAACGCTCAGAAACGACTGTTCAGGGCAAGTTAGACTCAAAAATTCAATATATGTGTTTTTATAAGTTTTTCTGCTTTTCCTATTAGAATCTCACATAAAACGTTGAGGATAGCCATTTCCAAACCAATTATTATCAAAACAGGCAAAAAGACAAGTGTGTGTCATGATAAGCTTGTTTTGGCTTATTTAGACCTGTTTAGCGTCTGAAACGCTCAGAAACGACTGTTCAGGGCAAGTTAGACTCAAAAATTCAATATATGTGTTTTTATAAGTTTTTCTGCTTTTCCTATTAGAATCTCACATAAAACGTTGAGAATAGCCATTTCCAAACCAATTATTATCAAAACAGGCAAAAAGACAAGTGTGTGTCATGATAAGCTTGTTTTGGCTTATTTAGACCTGTTTAGCGTCTGAAACGCTCAGAAACGACTGTTCAGGGCAAGTTAGACTCAAAAATTCAATATATGTGTTTTTATAAGTTTTTCTGCTTTTCCTATTAGAATCTCACATAAAACGTTGAGAATAGCCATTTCCAAACCAATTATTATCAAAACAGGCAAAAAGACAAGTGTGTGTCATGATAAGCTTGTTTTGGCTTATTTAGACCTGATTAGCGTCTGAAACGCTCAGAAACGACTGTTCAGGGCAAGTTAGACTCAAAAAATCAATATATGTGTTTTTATAAGTTTTTCTGCTTTTCCTATTAGAATCTCACATAAAACGTTGAGAATAGCCATTTCCAAGCGAATTATGATCAAAACAGGCAAAAAGACAAGTGTGTGTCATGAAAAGCTTGTTTTGGCTTTTTTTCAACTGTTTAGCGTCTGAAACGCTCAGAAACGACTGTTCAGGGCAAGTTAGACTCAAAAATTCAATATATGTGTTTGTATAAGTTTTTCTGCTTTTCCTATTAGAATCTCACATAAAACGTTGAGAATAGCCATTTCCAAACCAATTATTATCAAAACAGGCAAAAAGACAAGTGTGTGTCATGATAAGCTTGTTTTGGCTTATTTAGACCTGTTTAACGTCTGAAACGCTCAGAAACGACTGTTCAGGGCAAGTTAGACTCAAAAATTCAATATATGTGTTTGTATAAGTTTTTCTGCTTTTCCTATTAGAATCTCACATAAAACGTTGAGAATAGCCATTTCCAAACCAATTATTATCAAAACAGGCAAAAAGACAAGTGTGTGTCATGATAAGCTTGTTTTGGCTTATTTAGACCTGTTTAGCGTCTGAAACGCTCAGAAACGACTGTTCAGGGCAAGTTAGACTCAAAAAATCAATATATGTGTTTTTATAAGTTTTTCTGCTTTTTCTATTAGAATCTCACATAAAACGTTGAGAATAGCCATTTCCAAGCGAATTATGATCAAAACAGGCAAAAAGACAAGTGTGTGTCATGAAAAGCTTGTTTTGGCTTTTTTTCAACTGTTTAGCGTCTGAAACGCTCAGAAACGACTGTTCAGGGCAAGTTAGACTCAAAAATTCAATATATGTGTTTTTATAAGTTTTTCTGCTTTTCCTATTAGAATCTCACATAAAACGTTGAGGATAGCCATTTCCAAACCAATTATTATCAAAACAGGCAAAAAGACAAGTGTGTGTCATGATAAGCTTGTTTTGGCTTATTTAGACCTGTTTAGCGTCTGAAACGCTCAGAAACGACTGTTCAGGGCAAGTTAGACTCAAAAATTCAATATATGTGTTTTTATAAGTTTTTCTGCTTTTTCTATTAGAATCTCACATAAAACGTTGAGAATAGCCATTTCCAAGCGAATTATGATCAAAACAGGCAAAAAGACAAGTGTGTGTCATGAAAAGCTTGTTTTGGCTTTTTTTCAACTGTTTAGCGTCTGAAACGCTCAGAAACGACTGTTCAGGGCAAGTTAGACTCAAAAAATCAATATATGTGTTTTTATAAGTTTTTCTGCTTTTTCTATTAGAATCTCACATAAAACGTTGAGAATAGCCATTTCCAAGCGAGTTATGATCAAAACAGGCAAAAAGACAAGTGTGTGTCATGATAAGCTTGTTTTGGCTTATTTAGACCTGTTTAGCGTCTGAAACGCTCAGAAACGACTGTTCAGGGCAAGTTAGACTCAAAAATTCAATATATTTGTTTTTATAAGTTTTTCTGCTTTTTCTATTAGAATCTCACATAAAACGTTGAGAATAGCCATTTCCAAGCGAGTTATGATCAAAACAGGCAAAAAGACAAGTGTGTGTAATGAAAAGCTTGTTTTTGCTTATTTACACCTGTTTAGCGTCTGAAACGCTCAGAAACGACTGTTCAGGGCAAGTTAGACTCAAAAATTCAATATATGTGTTTGTATAAGTTTTTCTGCTTTTCCTATTAGAATCTCACATAAAACGTTGAGAATAGCCATTTCCAAACCAATTATTATCAAAACAGGCAAAAAGACAAGTGTGTGTCATGATAAGCTTGTTTTGGCTTATTTAGACCTGTTTAGCGTCTGAAACGCTCAGAAACGACTGTTCAGGGCAAGTTAGACTCAAAAATTCAATATATGTGTTTTTATAAGTTTTTCTGCTTTTCCTATTAGAATCTCACATAAAACGTTGAGAATAGCCATTTCCAAACCAATTATTATCAAAACAGGCAAAAAGACAAGTGTGTGTCATGATAAGTTTGTTTTGGCTTATTTAGACCTGTTTAGCGTCTGAAACGCTCAGAAACGACTGTTCAGGGCAAGTTAGACTCAAAAAATCAATATATGTGTTTTTATAAGTTTTTCTGCTTTTTCTATTAGAATCTCACATAAAACGTTGAGAATAGCCATTTCCAAGCGAGTTATGATCAAAACAGGCAAAAAGACAAGTGTGTGTCATGATAAGCTTGTTTTGGCTTATTTAGACCTGTTTAGCGTCTGAAACGCTCAGAAACGACTGTTCAGGGCAAGTTAGACTCAAAAAATCAATATATGTGTTTTTATAAGTTTTTCTGCTTTTTCTATTAGAATCTCACATAAAACGTTGAGAATAGCCATTTCCAAACCAATTATTATCAAAACAGGCAAAAAGACAAGTGTGTGTCATGAAAAGCTTGTTTTGGCTTTTTTTCAACTGTTTAGCGTCTGAAACGCTCAAAAACGACTGTTCAGGGCAAGTTAGACTCAAAAAATCAATATATGTGTTTGTATAAGTTTTTCTGCTTTTCCTATTAGAATCTCACATAAAACGTTGAGAATAGCCATTTCCAAACCAATTATTATCAAAACAGGCAAAAAGACAAGTGTGTGTCATGATAAGCTTGTTTTGGCTTATTTAGACCTGTTTAGCGTCTGAAACGCTCAGAAACGACTGTTCAGGGCAAGTTAGACTCAAAAAATCAATATATGTGTTTTTATAAGTTTTTCTGCTTTTTCTATTAGAATCTCACATAAAACGTTGAGAATAGCCATTTCCAAGCGAATTATGATCAAAACAGGCAAAAAGACAAGTGTGTGTCATGAAAAGCTTGTTTTGGCTTTTTTTCAACTGTTTAGCGTCTGAAACGCTCAGAAACGACTGTTCAGGGCAAGTTAGACTCAAAAATTCAATATATGTGTTTTTATAAGTTTTTCTGCTTTTCCTATTAGAATCTCACATAAAACGTTGAGAATAGCCATTTCCAAACCAATTATTATCAAAACAGGCAAAAAGACAAGTGTGTGTCATGATAAGCTTGTTTTGGCTTATTTAGACCTGTTTAGCGTCTGAAACGCTCAGAAACGACTGTTCAGGGCAAGTTAGACTCAAAAAATCAATATATGTGTTTGTATAAGTTTTTCTGCTTTTCCTATTAGAATCTCACATAAAACGTTGAGAATAGCCATTTCCAAGCGAGTTATGATCAAAACAGGCAAAAAAACAGGTGTGTGTAATTAAAAGATTGTTTTTTCTTATTTTCACAAGCGTATTTTTTTGGTCGCCTGCTCATGATTTTTACACCAGCTCATGTTCTGAAAGTGTTCGAACGCATTTTCTCTGTGAATTAGTAAGGATCAGAGAGACAGGCGTATGTGTTTGGGTCACAATCCCTGCTTTTTACACCCGCTCAGTTCTGAAACAGTTAGAAATGCGTTCTTTCTACAAATTAGTTAGGCTCAGAGAGACAAGCGCATGTGTTTGGGTCACAACTCTTGCTTTTCACACCGGCTCAGTTCTGAAACAGTTAGAACTGCATTCTTTCTGCAAGTTAGTTAGGCTCAGAGAGACAAGCGTGTGTGTTTGGTTGTCTGCACCTGCATTTTACACCAGCTACTGTTCTGAAAGTATCAGAAAGGCATTGTCTTGGTCAGTTACTTAGGCACAGAGAGATAAGCGTCTGTGTTTTGTCGCCTGCTCATGTGTTTCACACTGGCGCCTGTATTGAAACTTTCAAAAGAGTGTCCTCTCTGTGAATTAGTAAGGCTCAGAGAGACAAGTGTTTGGGTCACAACTCTTGCTTTTCACACCGGCTCGTGTTCTGAAACAGTTAGAACTGCGTTTTTTCTGCAAGTTAGTTAGGCTCAGAGAGACAAGCGTGTGTGTTTGGTTGTCTACACCTGCATTTTACACCAGCTACTGTTCTGAAACTATCAGAAAGGCATTCTCTTGGCCAGTTATTTAGGGACAGAGAGACAAGCGTATGTGTTTGGGTCACAACCCTTGCTTTTTACACCCGCTAAGTTCTGAAACAGTTAGAACTGCGTTCTTTCTACAAATTAGTTAGGCTAAGAGAGACAAGCGCATGTGTTTGGGTCACAACTCTTGCTTTTCACACCGGATAATGTTGTGAAACTGCGTTCTTTCCTCAATTTAGTTAGGCTCAGAGAGACAAGCGTATATGTTTTTTTCCGCACCTGCATTTTACACCGGCTCCTGTTCTGAAATTTTCTTGGCCAGTTATTTAGTCACAGAGAGACAAGAGTATGTGTTTGGTCGCCTGCTCATGCTTTTTACACTGGCTCCGGTATTTAAACGGTCAAAAGAGCGTCCTCCCTGTGAATTAATAAGGCTCAGAGAGATAAGCGCATGTGTTTGAGTCACAACTCTTGCTTTTCACACAGGCTCATGTTCTGAAACAGTTAGAACTGCGTTCTTTCTGCAAGTTAGTCTGGCTCAGAGAGACAAGCGTATTTTTTTGGTCGCCTGCTCATGATTTTTACACCAGCTCATGTTCTGAAAGTCTGAGAACGCGTCTTCTCTGTGAATTAGTAAGGATCAGAGAGACAAGCGTATGTGTTTGGGTCACAACCCTTGCCTTTTACACCCGCTCAGTTCTGAAACAGTTAGGACTGCGTTTTTTCTGCAAGTTAGTTAGGCTCAGAGAGAAAAGCGTATGTTTTTGGTTGTCCACACCTGCATTTTACACCGCTTCCTGTTCTGAAACTGTCAGAATGACATTCTCTTGGCCAGTTAGTTAGCCAGGCTCAGAGAGACAAGCATATGTGCTATGTCGCCTGCTCCTGCTTTTTACACTCGCTCCGGTATTGAAACTGTCAAAAGAGCGTCCTCTCTGTGAATTAGTAAGGCTCAGAGAGACAAGCGTATGTGTTTGGGACACAACTCTTGCTTTTCACACCGGCTCATGTTCTGAAACAGTTAGAACTGCGTTCTTTCTGCAAGTTAGTTAGGCTCAGAGAGACAAGTGTATTTTTCTGGTCGCCTGCTCATGATTTTTTCACCAGCTCATGTTCTGAAAGTGTTCGAACGCGTCTTCTCTGTGAATTAGTAAGGATCAGAGAGACAGGCGTATGTGTTTGGGTCACAACCCTTGCTTTTTACACCCGCTCATTTCTGAAACAGTTAGAACTGCGTTTTTTCTGCAAATTAGTAAGGCTCAGAGAGACAAGCGTGTGTGTTTGGTTGTCTGCACCTGCATTTTACACCGGCTCCAGTTCTGAAAGTATCAGAAAGGCATTCTCTTGGCCAGTTATTTAGGCACAGAGAGATAAGTGTATGTGTTTTGTCGCCTGCTCATGCTTTTTACACTGGCTCCGGTGTTGAAACTTTCAAAAGAGCGTCCTCTCTGTGAATTAGTGAGGCTCAGAGAGACAAGCGCATGTGTTTGGGTCACAACTCTTGCTTTTCACACCGTCTCATGTTCTGAAACAGTTAGAACTGCATTCTTTCTGCAAGTTAGTTAGGCTCAGAGAGACAAGTGTATTTTTTTGGTCGCCTGCTCATGATTTTTTCACCAGCTCATGTTCTGAAAGTGTTAGAACGCGTCTTTTCTGTGAATTAGTAAGGATCAGAGAGACAAGCGCATGTGTTTGGGTCACAACTCTTGCTTTTCACACCCGTTCAGTTCTGAAACAGTTAGAACTGTGTTCTTTCTGTAAGTTAGTTAGGCTCAGAGACACAAGGGTGTGCGCTTGGGTTCCCGGTCCTGGACTTTACTCTAGCTCCTGTTCTGAAACCGTCAGAGCGGCGTTCTCTCAGTGAGAACGCAGCTATGGAGACAAATGAATCTCTACCATATTGTTTTAAAAGCCCCAAATATTGTCTACCCATCTTTTGCATGAATTAAATTACTCTTATTGGCCTTTTACTCACAGAGATTTAATTGCAGTAATGCAATGACTGTAGTTGTTATCAACTCACGTATTTCACATGCTTCACTGAAGTCTCTCCTCCAAGGATCGCTCAGCCCCGTCTGTGGTGAAAAAGAAGAGAGGAGAGAAACTCAACAAAATGACAGTAAAATGCAGTAATTTATCCCATTCATTCATTGTCCATTATAATGTTTCACTGTGGACATTGTCATATACCAGTTATGTACAGGTACAACTTGTTTTTCAGATATGAAAGGCAAGACAAGAATAAAGCTTACTTGGGTATTTTAAAAATGACTATGAAATTAGTTTCACATTCATTGTCTATGAAGCAGCTCCACTTCATTCTGGGGTCTCATGTCTCTGGTTTGTTGCTTTGGGAGGAAGTAGTTCATGTTCACAAATAACAGATGTGAGAGGTACACATGTGCAAGTCACAAGCTAGTCTCAAGTCTTAACCTTAAAAGCTGAAGCAAATCCTAAGTCACTGTGTTTAAGACTCAAGTAAGCAAAGTCAATTCACTGCTAAACATCAAACAAGACAGGCCAATTAAGTCAAGTCAAGTCACCGTGAAAGAAGCGCTTTAAACTCTAACACTCGTTGTCTCAAGCCATGTCATGAGAAAATGGCACTCTATAGGCTATGGTTAGGAGTCATAAATACCACTATTTATTAGGGGTATAACAATTCTCCAAATCCATGGTTTGGCTCATACCTTGTTTTTTGTTGTTGTTTTAAATAGATTAACTTTGAATTAATTAACTATGTCAACAGAAATAAATGATCTGATCTAACATGTTTTCCAGGATCTAGTGTTCCTAATTTTGTATTTTACTTAATGTCTGTGGATGTGGATGATCAGATTGGTGTGGTAATATTAAGCTCAACTCAAGCTCAGTGCAGGTGTGGGAAAATGCTTTCAACAAGCTCTCAGCTCAATCCTGTCTTGCTTCATTTTCTAGGTTCTGCTAGACAAGGGTTCAGCAAGCTTCAGCCATTTTAGCCCATTTCTCACCATATAAAACCCACCTGGAGCCGCAAAATCCCTCCCTAGTTTGATCCCTAAAATGACTTTACTTTACACAAATGAGTGAATATCTAATTAGGATTACATATTTCACATAAACAAATTATTATATAATATATAATTATTATACAGATTATTCAATAAAACAATCAAAGGTCTTTAGTAGCTTAAGGCTCACATCTGATTTTTAAAAAAATTCTGAGGACCACCTTCCTTTTTGCTTGTGATGCAAACTGGGGTAAAACTAATAACTGGAAAACAGTCACTCACGCCAGTAGAATCCTATGTAATCCTATGTAATGACGCCTAGTTTACTACTCCAGCAAGTAGGTCGAACCTAGCACGCTGCTACTGACTTCAGCTAATGCTTTGTGGAGATCGCGGCATTTGAGAAACCAAACGGAATAAATACCTCACATGTAAACACACACGTCGCATCGTAAGGCATGCTGGGTACTGACATCAAAACGGTGACAATAAGTTGAAACTGAAACAGAAAAAGTTGAAACTGAAAAAGACAAAGTTGAAACTGAGAACCGGTGGCATTGAAAAAAAACTTACATTGTAAAGACATGAAGAAAAAAATCTTATGATTGACATTGAAAAACTAATCTTAATGCAAAAAATACCAAAATAGAATAAAAGCTGCAAGCAGCGATGATCGGGACCTCGCAACCCGGTGAACATCGGGCACAGTCGAAGAGCCTTTGTCACAGGCATGTAGATGTTTTCACAGTCGGGCTACTTTCAGACAGAGCAAGGAGAGAAACATCACTTCCTTTGTCCACTCATTTGCCTGCTGCTGGGGCTGCTTTCCTGTACTGTGTTATGGGGGCGCTATGGAGCCAGTTTGCATCACTGATTGAATATTGTAATGTAGATGTGCTCAGGCCTGGACTCTTATCAAACCTGTAAAGTTTCAGGCAGATCCCACCATGTACACTAAAGTTATAGCAATTTCCTCTGTAATGACGAAACATCAAAACTAAAGGCCACACCACGGCCAAGCGCTTCAATGTACACTAAATCTTTTGATCATACACTAGTCTAGATGACACATACTGATTTTGGAGTCCCTACGATGAATTGTAGGAGGAGTTTGTTAAAACACAAGGTATGCGAAATGGCCAAGAAAAGGCGAAAATTGACCAGTTTTTTAGAGATGGCGGACTTCCTGTAGGACTTGGACTGTAGGAGCTTGATATGGCTCCAAGAGGCTTTTTTGTGCATCTTGACATTATACATGTGCCTTGTGAATTTCATTTTTCTACGTTAATCTGGTAGGCGGGGCTTCAACTTTGAAATTTTCAAGGGGTCGCTGTTGAGCCATTTTGCCACACCCATTCAAATGAACTACAAAGGATAACATCACTCTAGACATGTGTGTCAAGTTTCGTGGCTGTAGAGCCACCCCCTCTCCCTGGAAAACAGCATCGTATGTCATGGCGAAGGATGTGTCGCATCTTACTTCTATGACAATCTGGGTTGAGGTGCTCAATTTTCCTAATTTTCTAGGGGGCGCAGTCCAGCCATTTTCAATATCAAATTTTTCAGCAGTCCTGATAAATGTGCAAAATTTCATGAGTTTCTGAAAGGTCGTCAAAACGGCTGTCAAAAATGCGTTTGTTTCGGAATAATAATAATAATAATAATAATGATGATGATAATAATAATAATGATAATGATAATAATAATAATAATCACTACAAATACAAGAGGGCCTTCGCACCGTTCAGTGCTCGAGCCCTAATAAGATTGACAGATTGTAATTTTAATTAAAATTTTTAGAGCGTTTTATTTTTCAGTGGAACTTTTTTCAATGATAATACACTTTTTTTTTTTTAATTGCAGGGTTTGATTTCAATGCCAAATTTTATTTCCGATAGCCCCATACAAACCTAATTTTTTTGACCAATTTTTCACTCAAAGTGGGTGTATTTGCATCTAAAATGAGTATAAATTGCCCCTGAGACATATGTGTGGTATCTATGATGACAAAATATAATTTATATTCATATAGTTTATATATAGTCTCCATTTTTACTGCTTAGGTCACTCTTTATGTTAGCTTACAGCTAGCTAATGTTTGCTAGCTAGCCACAGTGATATCAACCAGTGTTGTGTGCAGCTGTTTGAATTAGAGCTGTTGGACATCATTCCAGGAGTCAAAGATGAATCAAATTGTAAAAGAATTAATACTAACCAAATGCTGAAATTGCTATTCAAATGTGTGTGGCATTTGGGAGGCAAAAAGGCATGGGCAGGAACTTGGAACAAGAGTCCATAGTTTCACACATTTTTGTTCTGAATGCTTTGAGCCAATATACTCATGAGAATGGTTTAGCTAACTTTAATGGTGATGAAACAATTCAATGGTTGTGGTTCTTCTAGGCTTTTGAAATGTGATCGACCAAATGGCTCAAATCCTGATAGTGACTCGCGGGGGTTGTGATTCTAAAAAAAAAGTACCACGTCTTTTTCACAAGTCTTTGAGAAAAAGAATTTTTGGGCCAGTGTGCATCATGTGATTATGCACTTTGGCCACTATGTCAAATTTGCTTCAAAGCCTGGCACTCTTCCTGTATCCACTTCTCTTTATACATCCATGGCGATAAGCGATAGAGCGAGCATCAGAAAAGTCATGGTGAATGCAAGCGGAGCAGAAGAAAAGGTTAGCAGTAAGCTGTAACAATCTGGTAGTAAATGTACAGTGTAAGTTAATAAATGCTGCAGCTTGTCAAGACCAAGAAAAGTAATGTCTGTTTCCCCAACTGCTCTTGCTATAGGCATTGAGCCTGAAGATGCTAAACAGAGAACAGAGAAATGTGCTAATCGACCTCCCCAGCCAGGGCCAGGTCAGTCAACCTAGGGGAAACACTGCAATCTGTGCTGATATGCATGCTTTTCATTATATATAATTTGAATATGCAGGAAATCAAATGATAATGGATTACAAAAAGAGGTCATTTTGGCATAAGGGTGCCCCCAAAATGCACATATACATTCAGAACAAGTCATATCTGATGATGATCTGTATGTGAAAGAAGTTATAGAAAAATAGTATATTCAGAAGCAGAGATATACACTTCTTTGTGTGACGTTGTGACATAAAGGCCCCAAAATTTCAACCTCTGAATTGATCCATTATGTATATAATGGTATGATATTTGGATGGATATCATTGAAGGATCACATAAAATCTTGAAGTATGTGTATTTTTTTAATAACGTTTTCTTCTTTCTTTAAATCAGAAATTCTTATGAAACTAGCCATTTCCAAGCGAGTTATGATCAAAACAGGCAAAAAGACAAGTGTGTGTAATGAAAAGCTTGTTTTGGCTTATTTTCAACTGTTTGTCGTCTGAAACACTGAGAAACGACTGTTCAGTGCGAGTTAGACACAAAAATTCAATATATGTGTTTTTATAAGTTTTTCTTCTTTTTCTATTAGAATCTCACATAAAACGTTGAGAATAGCCATTTCCAAGCCAATTATGATCAAAACAGGCAAAAAGACAAGTGTGTGTCATGATAAGCTTGTTTTGGCTTATTTAGACCTGTTTAGCGTCTGAAACGCTCAGAAACGACTGTTCAGGGCAAGTTAGACACAAAAATGCAATATATGTGTTTGTATAAGTTTTTCTTCATTTTGTATTAGAATCTCACATAAAACGTTGAGAATAGCCATTTCCAAGCGAGTTATGATCAAAACAGGCAAAAAGACAAGTGTGTGTCATGAAAAGCTTGTTTTGGCTTATTTAGACCTGTTTAGCGTCTGAAACGCTCAGAAACGACTGTTCAGGGCAAGTTAGACTCAAAAATTCAATATATGTGTTTGTATAAGTTTTTCTGCTTTTCCTATTAGAATCTCACATAAAACGTTGAGAATAGCCATTTCCAAACCAATTATTATCAAAACAGGCAAAAAGACAAGTGTGTGTCATGATAAGCTTGTTTTGGCTTATTTAGACCTGTTTAGCGTCTGAAACGCTCAGAAACGACTGTTCAGGGCAAGTTAGACTCAAAAATTCAATATATGTGTTTGTATAAGTTTTTCTGCTTTTCCTATTAGAATCTCACATAAAACGTTGAGAATAGCCATTTCCAAACCAATTATTATCAAAACAGGCAAAAAGACAAGTGTGTGTCATGATAAGCTTGTTTTGGCTTATTTAGACCTGTTTAGCGTCTGAAACGCTCAGAAACGACTGTTCAGGGCAAGTTAGACTCAATACTGAAGCATATGTGTTTGTATAAGTTTTTCTGCTTTTCCTGTTAGAATCTCACATAAAACGTTGAGAATAGCCATTTCCAAGCGAGTTATGATCAAAACAGGCAAAAAGACAAGTGTGTGTCATGAAAAGCTTGTTTTGGCTTATTTTCAACTGTTTAGCGTCTGAAACGCTCAGAAACGACTGTTCAGGGCAAATTAGACTCAATACTGAAGCATATGTGTTTGTATAAGTTTTTCTGCTTTTCCTATTAGAATCTCACATAAAACGTTGAGAATAGCCATTTCCAAGCCAATTATGATCAAAACAGGCAAAAAGACAAGTGTGTGTCATGAAAAGCTTGTTTTGGCTTATTTTCAACTGTTTAGCGTCTGAAACGCTCAGAAACGACTGTTCAGGGCAAGTTAGACTCAAAACTGAAGCATATGTATTATCATAAGCCTTTCTTCTTTTTCTATTAGAATCTCACATAAAACGTTGAGAATAGCCATTTCCAAAATAGTTACAATCAAAAAAGGCAAAAAGACAAGGGTGTGTAATTAAAAGCTTGTTTTTCCTTATTTTCACCTGTTTGGCATCTGAAACACACAGAAACGAAAGTCTTTTTCTAACATTAAGTAGGCTCTGAGAGACAAGTGTATGTATTTGGTCGCCTGCTCATGCCTTTAACACCGGCTCATGTTCTGGAACTGTAAGAACTCGTCCTCTCTGTGAATTAGTGCGGCTCAGAGAGACAAGCGTATATGTTTGGTTGTCTGCACCTGCATTTTACACCGGCTCCTGTTCTGAAAGTTTCAGAAAGGCATTCTATTGGCCAGTTATTTAGGCACAGAGAGATAAGCGTATGTGTTTGAGTCAGAACTCTTGCTTTTCACACGGCTCATGTTCTGAAACACTTACACTTTCTGCAAGTTAGTTAGGCTCACAGAGACATGCGTACGTTTTTGGTTATCCGCACCTGCATTTTACGCCAGCTCCTGTTCTGAAAGTATCATAAAGGCATTGTCTTGGTCAGTTACTTAGGCACAGAGAGATAAGCGTTTGTGTTTTGACGCCTGCTCATGCTTTTTACACTGGCTACAGTATTGAAACTTTCAAAAGAGCGTCCTCTCTGTGAATTAGTGAGGCTCAGAGAGACAAGCGCATGTGTTTGGGTCACAACTCTTGCTTTTCACACCGTCTCATGTTCTGAAACGGTTAGAACTGCGTTCTTTCTGCAAGTTAGTTAGGCTCACAGAGACATGCGTACGTTTTTGGTTATCCGCACCTGCATTTTACGCCAGCTCCTGTTCTGAAAGTATCATAAAGGCATTGTCTTGGTCAGTTACTTAGGCACAGAGAGATAAGAGTATGTGTTTGGTCGCCTGCTCATGCTTTTTACACTGGCTCCGGTATTTAAACTGTCAAAAGAGCATCCTCCCTGTGAATTAATAAGGCTCAGAGAGATAAGCGCATGTGTTTGAGTCACAACTCTTGCTTTTCACACCGGTTCATCTTCTGAAACACTTAGAACTGCGTTCTCTCTGAAAGTTAGTTAGGCTCAGAGAGACAAGTGTGTGTGTTTGGTTGTCCGCACCTGCATCTTTCACCCGCTCCTGTTCTGAAATTGTCTTGGCTGGTTATTTAGGCAAAGAGAGATATAAGCGTATGTGTTTGGTTGTCCACACCTGCATTTTACATCGCCTCCTGTTCTGAAACTGTCAGAAAGACATTGTCTTGGCCAGTTAGTTAGTAAAGCTCAGAGAGACAAGCATATGTGCTATGCCGTCTGCTCCTGCTCTTTACACTGGTTCCGGTATTGAAACTTTCAAAAGAGTGTCCTCTCTGTGTATTTATAAGGCTCAGAGAGATAAGTGTTTGGGTCATAACTCTTGCTTTTCACACCGGCTCGTGTTCTGAAACGGTTAGCACTGCGTTCTTTCTGCAAGTTAGTTAGGCTCAGAGAGACAAGTGTATTTTTTTGGTCGCCTGCTCATGATTTTTTCACCAGCTCATGTTCTGAAACAGTTAGAACTGCGTTTTTTCGGCAAATTAGTAAGGCTCAGAGAGACAGGCGTGTGTGTTTGGTTGTCTGCACCTGCATTTTACACCGGCTCCAGTTCTGAAAGTATCAGAAAGGCATTCTCTTGGCCAGTTATTTAGGCACAGAGAGATAAGTGTATGTGTTTTGTTGCCTGCTCATGCTTTTTACACTGGCTCCGGTATTGAAACTTTCAAAAGAGCGTCCTCTCTGTGAATTACTGAGGCTCAGAGAGACAAGCGCATGTGTTTGGGTCACAACTCTTGCTTTTCACACCGGCTCATGTTCTGAAACAGTTAGAACTGCGTTCTTTCTGCAAGTTAGTTAGGCTCAGAGAGACAAGTGTGTTTTTTTGGTTGCCTGCTCATGATTTTTTCACCAGCTCATGTTCTGAAAGTGTTAGAACGCGTCTTCTCTGTGAATTAGTAAGGATCAGAGAGACAAGCGTATGTGTTTGGGTCACAACCCTTACTTTTTACACCCACTCAGTTCTAAAACAGTTAGAACTGCGTTCTTTCTACAAATTAGTTAGGCTAAGAGAGACAAGCGCATGTGTTTGGGTCACAACTCTAGCTTTTCACACCGGATCATGTTGTGAAACTGCGTTCTTTCTGCAATTTAGTTAGGCTCAGAGAGAAAAGCGTATATGTTTGTTTGTCCGCACCTACATTTTACACCGGCACCTGTTCTGAAATACTCTTGGCCAGTTATTTAGGCACAGAGAGACAAGAGTATGTGTTTGGTCGCCTGCTCATGCTTTTTACACTGGCTCCGGTATTTAAACGGTCAAAAGAGCGTCCTCCCTGTGAATTAGTAAGGCTCAGAGAGATAAGCGCATGTGTTTGAGTCCCAACTCTTGCTTTTCACACCGGCTCATGATCTGAAACAGTTAGAACTGCGTTCTTTCTGCAAGTTAGTCTGGCTCAGAGAGACAGGCGCATGTGTTTGGGTCACAACTCTTGCTTTTCACACCGGCTCAGTTCTGAAACAGTTAGAACTGCGTTTTTTCTGCAAGTTAGTTAGGCTCAGAGAGAAAAGCGTATGTTTTTGGTTGTCCACACCTGCATTTTACACCGCCTCCTGTTCTGAAACTGTCAGAAAGACATTCTCTTGGCCAGTTATTTAGGCAACAAGACATAAGCGTATGTGTTTGGTCGCCTGCTCATGCTTTTTACACTGGCTCCCGTATTGAAACTTTCAAAAGAGCATCCTCTCTGTGACTTAGTAAGGATCAGAGAGACAAGCGTATGTGTTTGGGTCACAACCCTTGCTTTTTACACCCGCTCAGTTCTGAAACAGTTAGAACTGTGTTCTTTCTACAAGTTAGTTAGGCACAGAGAGATAAGCGTATGTGTTTAGTCACCTGCTCATGCTTTTTACACTGGCTCTGGTATTGAAACTGTCAAAAGAGCATCCTCTCTGTGATTTAGTAAGGCTCAGAGAGACAAGTGCATGTGTTTGGGTCAAAACTCTTGCTTTTCACGCCGGCTCATGTTCTGAAACTGTTAGAACTGCATTCTTTCTGCAAGTTAGTTAGGCTCAGAGAGACAAGCGTATGTTTTTGGTTGTCCGCACCTGCATTTTACACCAGCTCCTGTCCTGAAAGTATCAGAAAGGCATTCTCTTGGCCAGTTATTTAGGCAACGAGACTTCTGAAACATTTAGAACTGTGTTCTTTCTTCAAGTTAGTTAGGCTCAGAGACACAAGTGTGTGTGCTTGGGTTCCCGGTCCTGGACTTTACTCTAGCTCCTGTTCTGAAACCGTCAGAGTGGCGTTCTCTCAGTGAGAACGCAGCTATGGAGACAAATGAATCTCTACCATATTGTTTTAAAAGCCCCAAATATTGTCTACCCATCTTTTGCATGAATTATATTACTCTTATTGGCCTTTTACTCACAGAGATTTAATTGCAGTAATGCAATGACTGTAGTTGTTATCAACTCACGTATTTCACATGCTTCACTGAAGTCTCTCCTCCAAGGATCGCTCAGCCCCGTCTGTGGTGAAAAAGAAGAGAGTAGAGAAACTCAACAAAATGACAGTAAAATGCAGTAACAGATGTGAGAGGTACACATGTGCAAGTCACAAGCTAGTCTCAAGTCTTAACCTTAAAAGCTGAAGCAAATCCTAAGTCACTGTGTTTAAGACTCAAGTAAGCAAAGTCAATTCACTGCTAAACATCAAACAAGACAGGCCAATTAAGTCTAGTCAAGTCACCATGAAAGAAGTGCTTTAAACTCTAACATTCGTTGTCTCAAGCCATGTCATGAGAAAATGGCACTCTATAGGCTATGGTTAGGAGTCATAAATACCACTATTTATTAGGGGTATAACAATTCTCCAAATCCATGGTTTGGCTCATACCTTGTTTTTTGTTGTTGTTTTAAATAGATTAACTTTGAATTAATTAACTATGTCAACAAAAATAAATGATCTGATCTAACATGTTTTCCAGGATCTAGTGTTCCTAATTTTGTATTTTACTTAATGTCTGTGGATGTGGATGATCAGATTGGTGTGGTAATATTAAGCTCAACTCAAGCTCAGTGCAGGTGTGGGAAAATGCTTTCAACAAGCTCTCAGCTCAATCCTGTCTTGCTTCATTTTCTAGCTTCTGCTAGACAAGGGGTCAGCAAGCTTCAGCCATTTTAGCCCATTTCTCACCATATAAAACCCACCTGGAGCCGCAAAATCCCTCCTTAGTTTGATCCCTAAAATGACTTTACGTTACACGAATGAGTTAATATCTAATTAGGATTACATATTTCACATAAACAAAAACATACAAATGTATTGATTATTCAATAAAACAATCAAAGGTCGTTATTAGCTTAAGGCTCACATCTGATTTTTAAAAAAAATTCTGATGACCACCTTCCCAAATAAATGAAAAAATAAACAAAACAAAACATAACATGACAAATCAATAGTCAAGTGTAATATTGCAATTACACAACATTTGTGAGGCAGTTCACTCTAAAAATAAAAGACTTTTTGCTTGTGATGCAAACTGGGGTAAAACTAATAACTGGAAAACAGTCACTCACGCCAGTAGAATCCTATGTAATCCTATGTAATGAAGCCTAGCAAGTAGGTCGAACCTAGCACGCTGCTACTGACTTCAGCTAATGCTTTGTGGAGATCGCGGCATTTGAGAAACCAAACGGAATAAATACCTCACATGTAAACACACACGTCGCATCGTAAGGCATGCTGGGTACTGACATCAAAATGGTGACAATAAGTTGAAACTGAAACAGAAAAAGTTGAAACTGAAAAAGACAAAGTTGAAACTGAGAACCGGTGGCATTGAAAAAAAACGTACATTGTAAAGACATGAAGAAAAAAATCTTATGATTGACATTGAAAAACTAATCTTAATGCAAAAAATACCAAAATAGAATTAAAGCTGCAAGCAGCGATGATCGGGACCGCGCACCCCGGTGAACATCGGGCACAGTTGTTTTCACAGTCGGGCTACTTTCAGACAGAGCAAGGAGAGAAACATCACTTCCTTTGTCCACCCATTTGCCTGCTGCTGGGGCTGCTTTCCTGTATTGTACTTATGGGGGCGCTATGGAGCCAGTTTGCATCACTGATTGAATATTGTAATGTAGATGTGCTCAGGCCTGGACTGTTATCAAACCTGTAAAGTTTCAGGCAGATCCCACCATGTACACTAAAGTTATAGCAATTTCCTCTGTAATGACGAAACATCAAAACTAAAGGCCACACCACGGCCAAGCGCTTCAATGTACACTAAATCTTTTGATAACTTTTGATCATACACTAGTCTAGATGACACACACTGATTTTGGAGTCCTTACGATGAATCCTGTAGGAGGAGTTTGTTAAAACACAAGGTATGCGAAATGGCCAAGAAAAGGCGAAAATTGACCAGTTTTTTCAAGATGGCGGACTTCCTGTAGGACTTGGACTGTAGGAGCTTGATATGGCTCCAAGAGGCTTTTTTGTGCATCTTGACATTATACATGTGCCTTGTGAATTTCATTTTTCTACGTTAATCTGGTAGGCGGGGCTTCAACTTTGAAATTTTCAAGGGATCGCTGTTGAGCCATTTTGCCACACCCATTCAAATGAACTACAAAGGATTTTTAGCTAACATCACTCTAGACATGTGTGTCAAGTTTCGTGGCTGTAGAGCCATCCCCTCTCCCTGGAAAACAGCATCGTATGTCATGGCGAAGGATGTGTCGCATCTTACTTCTATGACAAACTGGGTTGAGGTGCTCAATTTTCCTAATTTTCTAGGGGGCGCAGTCCAGCCATTTTCAATATCAAATTTTTCAGCAGTCCTGACAAATGTGCAAAATTTCACAAGTTTTCGAGAGGTCGTCAAAACGGCTGTCAAAAATGCGTTTGTTTCGGAATAATAATAATAATAATGATGATGATAATAATAATAATGATAATGATAATAATAATAATAATCACTACAAATACAGGCACCGTTCAGTGCTCGAGCCCTAATAAGATTGACAGATTGTAGTTTTAGTTAAAATTTTTAGAGCGTTTTATTTTTCAGTGGAACTTTTTTCAATGATAATACACTTTTTTTTTTTTATTTGCAGGGTTTGATTTCAATGCCAAATTTTATTTCCGATAGCCCCATACAAACCTAATTTTTTTGACCAATTTTTCACTCAAAGTGGGTGTATTTGCATCTAAAATGAGTATAAATTGCCCCTGAGACATATGTGTAGTATCTATGATGACAAAATATAATTTATATTTATATAGTTTATAGATAGTCTCCATTTTTACTGCTTAGGTCACTCTTTATGTTAGCTTGCAGTTGGCTAATGTTTGCTAGCTAGCCACAGTGATATCAACCAGTGTTGTGTGCAGCTGTTTGAATTAGAGCTGTTGGACATCATTCCAGGAGTCAAAGATGAATCAAATTGTAAAAGAATTAATACTAACCAAATGCTGAAATTGCTATTCAAATGTGTGTGGCATTTGGGAGGCAAAAAGGCATGGGCAGGAACATGGAACAAGAGTCCATAGTTTCACACATTTTTGTTCTGAATGCTTTGAGCCAATATACTCATGAGAATGGTTTAGCTAACTTTAATGGTGATGAAACAATTCAATGGTTGTGGTTCTTCTAGGCTTTTGAAATGTGATCGACCAAATGGCTCAAATCCTGATAGTGACTCGCGGGGGTTAGTGACTCACGGGGGTTGTGATTCTCAAAAAAAAGTACCACATCTTTTTCACAAGTCTTTGAGAAAAAGAATTTTTGGGCCAGTGTGCATCATGTGATTACGCACTTTGGCCACTATGTCAAATTTGCTTCAAAGCCTGGCACTGGCTGCTCTTGCTAGGCATTGAGCCTGAAGATGCTAAACAGAGAACAGAGAAATGTGCTAATCGACCTCCCCAGCCAGGGCCAGGTCAGTCAAACTACAAACTGCAATCTGTGCTGATATGCATGCTTTTCATTATATATAATTTGAATGTGCAGGAAATCAAATGATAATGGATTACAAAAAGAGGTCATTTTGACATAAGGGTGCCCCCAAAATGCACATATACATTCAGAACAAGTCATATCTGATGATTGTATGTGAAAGAAGTTATAGGAAAATAGTATATTCAGAAGCAGAGATATACACTTCTTTGTGTGACGTTGTGACATAAAGCCCCCAAAATTTCAACCTCTGAATTGATCCATTATGTATATAATGGTATGATATTTGGATGGATATCACTGGACGATCACATAAAATCTTGAAGTATGTGTATTTTTTTCATAACGTTTTCTTCTTTCTTTAAATCAGAAATTCTTATGAAACTAACCATTTCCAAGCGAGTTATGATCAAAACAGGCAAAAAGACAAGTGTGTGTAATTAAAAGCTTGTTCTTGCTTATTTTCATCTGTTTAGTGTCTGAAACACTGAGAAACGACTGTTCAGGGCAAGTTAAACTCAAAAACTGAAGCATATGTGTTTTCATAAGTTTTTCTTCTTTTTCTATTAGAATCTCACATAAAACGTTGAGAATAGCCATTTCCAAGCGAGTTATGATCAAAACAGGCAAAAAGACAAGTGTGTGTAATGAAAAGCTTGTTCTTGTTTATTTTCATCTGTTTAGCATTTAAAACGCATGGAAACGACTGTTCAGGGCAAGTTAGACTCAAAAATGCAATATATGTGTTTGTATAAGTTGTTCTTCTTTTTCTATTAGAATCTCACATAAAACGTTGAGAATAGCCATTTCCAAGCGAATTATGATCAAAACAGGCAAAAAGACAAGTGTATGTAATGAAAAGCTTGTTTTGGCTTATTTTCAGCTGTTTAGCGTCTGAAACGCACAGAAACGACTGTTCAGGGCAAGTTAGACTAAAAAATTCAATATATGTGTTTTTATAAGTTTTTCTTCTTTTTCTATTAGAATCTCACATAAAACGTTGAGAATAGCCATTTCCAAGCCAATTATGATCAAAACAGGCAAAAAGACAAGTGTGTGTCATGATAAGCTTGTTTTGGCTTATTTAGACCTGTTTAGCGTCTGAAACGCTCAGAAACGACTGTTCAGGGCAAGTTAGACTCAAAAATTCAATATATGTGTTTGTATAAGTTTTTCTGCTTTTTCTATTAGAATCTCACATAAAACGTTGAGAATAGCCATTTCCAAGCCAATTATGATCAAAACAGGCAAAAAGACAAGTGTGTGTCATGACAAGCTTGTTTTGGCTTGTTTTCAACTGTTTAGCGTCTGAAACGCTCAGAAACGACTGTTCAGGGCAAATTAGACTCAATACTGAAGCATATGTGTTTGTATAAGTTTTTCTGCTTTTCCTATTAGAATCTCACATAAAACGTTGAGAATAGCCATTTCCAAGCGAATTATGATCAAAACAGGCAAAAAGACAAGTGTGTGTCATGATAAGCTTATTTTGGCTTATTTAGACCTGTTTAGCGTCTGAAACGCTCAGAAACGACTGTTCAGGGCAAGTTAGACTCAAAAATTCAATATATGTGTGTGTATAAGTTTTTCTGCTTTTCCTATTAGAATCTCACATAAAACGTTGAGAATAGCCATTTCCAAGCGAGTTATGGTCAAAACAGGCAAAAAGACAAGTGTGTGTCATGATAAGCTTGTTTTGGCTTATTTAGACCTGTTTAGCGTCTGAAACGCTCAGAAACGACTGTTCAGGGCAAGTTAGACTCAAAAATTCAATATATGTGTTTGTATAAGTTTTTCTGCTTTTTCTATTAGAATCTCACATAAAACGTTGAGAATAGCCATTTCCAAGCGAATTATGATCAAAACAGGCAAAAAGACAAGTGTATATAATGAAAAGCTTGTTTTGGCTTATTTTCAGCTGCTTAGCGTCTGAAACGCTCAGAAACGACTGTTCAGGGCAAGTTAGACTCAAAAATTCAATATATGTGTTTGTATAAGTTTTTCTGCTTTTTCTATTAGAATCTCACATAAAACGTTGAGAATAGCCATTTCCAAGCGAATTATGATCAAAACAGGCAAAAAGACAAGTGTGTGTAATGAAAAGCTTGTTTTGGCTTATTTTCAACTGTTTAGCATCTGAAACGCTCAGAAACGACTGTTCAGGGCAAATTAGACTCAAAAATGCAATATATGTGTTTTTATAAGTTGTTCTTCTTTTTATATCAGATTCTATTATTAAACGTTGAGAATAGCCATTTCCAAGCCAATTATGATCAAAACAGGCAAAAAGACAAGTGTGTGTCATGACAAGCTTGTTTTGGCTTATTTTCAACTGTTTAGCGTCTGAAACGCTCAGAAACGACTGTTCAGGGCAAGTTAGACTCAAAACTGAAGCATATGTATTATCATAAGCCTTTCTTCTTTTTCTATTAGAATCTCACATAAAACGTTGAGAATAGCCATTTCCAAAATAGTTACAATCAAAAAAGGCAAAAAGACAAGGGTGTGTAATTAAAAGCTTGTTTTTCCTTATTTTCACCTGTTTGGCATCTGAAACGCACAGAAACGAAAGTCTTTTTCTAACATTAAGTAGGCTCTGAGAGACAAGTGTATGTATTTGGTCGCCTGCTCATGCCTTTTACACCGGCTCATGTTCTGGATCTGTAAGAACTCGTCCTCTCTGTGAATTAGTGCGGCTCAGAGAGACAAGCGTATATGTTTGGTTGTCTGCACCTGCATTTTATACCGGCTCCTGTTCTGAAAGTTTCAGAAAGGCATTCTATTGGCCAGTTATTTAGGCACAGAGAGATTAGCGTATGTGTTTGGTCGCCTGCTCATACTTTTTACACTGGCTCCAGTATTGAAACTGTCAAAAGAGCGTCCTCCCTGTGATTCAATAAGGCTCAGAGAGACAAGCGCATGTGTTTGAGTCAGAACTCTTGCTTTTCACACGGCTCATGTTCTGAAACACTTACACTTTCTGCAAGTTAGTTAGGCTCACAGAGACATGCGTACGTTTTTGGTTATCCGCACCTGCATTTTACGCCAGCTCCTGTTTTGAAAGTATCATAAAGGCATTGTCTTGGTCAGTTACTTAGGCACAGAGAGATAAGCGTTTGTGTTTTGACGCCTGCTCATGCTTTTTACACTGGCTACAGTATTGAAACTGTCAAAAGAGCGTCCTCTCTGTGAATTAATAAGGCTCAGAGAGATAAGCGCATGTGTTTGAGTCACAACTCTTGCTTTTCACACCGGCTCATGTTCTGAACCACTTAGAACTGCGTTCTTTCTGAAAGTTAGTTAGGCTCAGAGAGACAAGCGTACATGTTTTTTTGTCCGCACCTGCATTTTACACCGGCTCCTGTTTTTGAAATTCTCTTGGCCAGTTATTTAAGCACAGAGAGACAAGAGTATGTGTTTGGTCGCCTGCTCATGCTTTTTACACTGGCTCCGGTATTTAAACTGTCAAAAGAGCATCCTCCCTGTGAATTAATAAGGCTCAGAGAGATAAGCGCATGTGTTTGAGTCACAACTCTTGCTTTTCACACCGGTTCATCTTCTGAAACACTTAGAACTGCGTTCTCTCTGAAAGTTAGTTAGGCTCAGAGAGACAAGTGTGTGTGTTTGGTTGTCCGCACCTGCATCTTTCACCCGCTCCTGTTCTGAAATTGTCTTGGCTGGTTATTTAGGCAAAGAGAGATATAAGCGTATGTGTTTGGTTGTCCACACCTGCATTTTACACCGCCTCCTGTTCTGAAACTGTCAGAAAGACATTGTCTTGGCCAGTTAGTTAGTAAAGCTCAGAGAGACAAGCATATGTGCTATGCCGTCTGCTCCTGCTCTTTACACGGGTTCCGGTATTGAAACTTTCAAAAGAGTGTCCTCTCTGTGTATTTATAAGGCTCAGAGAGATAAGTGTTTGGGTCATAACTCTTGCTTTTCACACCGGCTCGTGTTCTGAAACGGTTAGCACTGCGTTCTTTCTGCAAGTTAGTTAGGCTCAGAGAGACAAGTGTATTTTTTTGGTCGCCTGCTCATGATTTTTTCACCAGCTCATGTTCTGAAAGTGTTAGAACGCGTCTTCTCTGTGAATTAGTTAGGATCAGAGAGACAGGCGTATGTGTTTGGGTCACAACTGTTGCTTTTTACACCCACTCATTTCTGAAACAGTTAGAACTGCGTTTTTTCTGCAAATTAGTAAGGCTCAGAGAGACAAGCGTGTGTGTTTGGTTGTCTGCACCTGCATTTTACACCGGCTCCAGTTCTGAAAGTATCAGAAAGGCATTCTCTTGGCCAGTTATTTAGGCACAGAGAGATAAGTGTATGTGTTTTGTTGCCTGCTCATGCTTTTTACACTGGCTCCGGTATTGAAACTTTCAAAAGAGCGTCCTCTCTGTGAATTACTGAGGCTCAGAGAGACAAGCGCATGTGTTTGGGTCACAACTCTTGCTTTTCACACCGGCTCATGTTCTGAAACAGTTAGAACTGCGTTCTTTCTGCAAGTTAGTTAGGCTCAGAGAGACAAGTGTGTTTTTTTGGTCGCCTGCTCATGATTTTTTCACCAGCTCATGTTCTGAAAGTGTTAGAACGCGTCTTCTCTGTGAATTAGTAAGGATCAGAGAGACAAGCGTATGTGTTTGGGTCACAACCCTTACTTTTTACACCCGCTCAGTTCTAAAACAGTTAGAACTGCGTTCTTTCTACAAATTAGTTAGGCTAAGAGAGACAAGCGCATGTGTTTGGGTCACAACTCTAGCTTTTCACACCGGATCATGTTGTGAAACTGCGTTCTTTCTGCAATTTAGTTAGGCTCAGAGAGAAAAGCGTATATGTTTGTTTGTCCGCACCTACATTTTACACCGGCACCTGTTCTGAAATACTCTTGGCCAGTTATTTAGGCACAGAGAGACAAGAGTATGTGTTTGGTCGCCTGCTCATGCTTTTTACACTGGCTCCGGTATTTAAACGGTCAAAAGAGCGTCCTCCCTGTGAATTAGTAAGGCTCAGAGAGATAAGCGCATGTGTTTGAGTCCCAACTCTTGCTTTTCACACCGGCTCATGATCTGAAACAGTTAGAACTGCGTTCTTTCTGCAAGTTAGTCTGGCTCAGAGAGACAGGCGCATGTGTTTGGGTCACAACTCTTGCTTTTCACACCGGCTCAGTTCTGAAACAGTTAGAACTGCGTTTTTTCTGCAAGTTAGTTAGGCTCAGAGAGAAAAGCGTATGTTTTTGGTTGTCCACACCTGCATTTTACACCGCCTCCTGTTCTGAAACTGTCAGAAAGACATTCTCTTGGCCAGTTATTTAGGCAACAAGACATAAGCGTATGTGTTTGGTCGCCTGCTCATGCTTTTTACACTGGCTCCGGTATTGAAACTTTCAAAAGAGCATCCTCTCTGTGACTTAGTAAGGATCAGAGAGACAAGCGTATGTGTTTGGGTCACAACCCTTGCTTTTTACACCCGCTCAGTTCTGAAACAGTTAGAACTGTGTTCTTTCTACAAGTTAGTTAGGCACAGAGAGATAAGCGTATGTGTTTAGTCACCTGCTCATGCTTTTTACACTGGCTCTGGTATTGAAACTGTCAAAAGAGCATCCTCTCTGTGATTTAGTAAGGCTCAGAGAGACAAGTGCATGTGTTTGGGTCAAAACTCTTGCTTTTCACGCCGGCTCATGTTCTGAAACTGTTAGAACTGCATTCTTTCTGCAAGTTAGTTAGGCTCAGAGAGACAAGCGTATGTTTTTGGTTGTCCGCACCTGCATTTTACACCAGCTCCTGTCCTGAAAGTATCAGAAAGGCATTCTCTTGGCCAGTTATTTAGGCAACGAGACTTCTGAAACATTTAGAACTGTGTTCTTTCTTCAAGTTAGTTAGGCTCAGAGACACAAGTGTGTGTGCTTGGGTTCCCGGTCCTGGACTTTACTCTAGCTCCTGTTCTGAAACCGTCAGAGTGGCGTTCTCTCAGTGAGAACGCAGCTATGGAGACAAATGAATCTCTACCATATTGTTTTAAAAGCCCCAAATATTGTCTACCCATCTTTTGCATGAATTATATTACTCTTATTGGCCTTTTACTCACAGAGATTTAATTGCAGTAATGCAATGACTGTAGTTGTTATCAACTCACGTATTTCACATGCTTCACTGAAGTCTCTCCTCCAAGGATCGCTCAGCCCCGTCTGTGGTGAAAAAGAAGAGAGTAGAGAAACTCAACAAAATGACAGTAAAATGCAGTAACAGATGTGAGAGGTACACATGTGCAAGTCACAAGCTAGTCTCAAGTCTTAACCTTAAAAGCTGAAGCAAATCCTAAGTCACTGTGTTTAAGACTCAAGTAAGCAAAGTCAATTCACTGCTAAACATCAAACAAGACAGGCCAATTAAGTCTAGTCAAGTCACCATGAAAGAAGTGCTTTAAACTCTAACATTCGTTGTCTCAAGCCATGTCATGAGAAAATGGCACTCTATAGGCTATGGTTAGGAGTCATAAATACCACTATTTATTAGGGGTATAACAATTCTCCAAATCCATGGTTTGGCTCATACCTTGTTTTTTGTTGTTGTTTTAAATAGATTAACTTTGAATTAATTAACTATGTCAACAAAAATAAATGATCTGATCTAACATGTTTTCCAGGATCTAGTGTTCCTAATTTTGTATTTTACTTAATGTCTGTGGATGTGGATGATCAGATTGGTGTGGTAATATTAAGCTCAACTCAAGCTCAGTGCAGGTGTGGGAAAATGCTTTCAACAAGCTCTCAGCTCAATCCTGTCTTGCTTCATTTTCTAGCTTCTGCTAGACAAGGGGTCAGCAAGCTTCAGCCATTTTAGCCCATTTCTCACCATATAAAACCCACCTGGAGCCGCAAAATCCCTCCTTAGTTTGATCCCTAAAATGACTTTACGTTACACGAATGAGTTAATATCTAATTAGGATTACATATTTCACATAAACAAAAACATACAAATGTATTGATTATTCAATAAAACAATCAAAGGTCGTTATTAGCTTAAGGCTCACATCTGATTTTTAAAAAAAATTCTGATGACCACCTTCCCAAATAAATGAAAAAATAAACAAAACAAAACATAACATGACAAATCAATAGTCAAGTGTAATATTGCAATTACACAACATTTGTGAGGCAGTTCACTCTAAAAATAAAAGACTTTTTGCTTGTGATGCAAACTGGGGTAAAACTAATAACTGGAAAACAGTCACTCACGCCAGTAGAATCCTATGTAATCCTATGTAATGAAGCCTAGCAAGTAGGTCGAACCTAGCACGCTGCTACTGACTTCAGCTAATGCTTTGTGGAGATCGCGGCATTTGAGAAACCAAACGGAATAAATACCTCACATGTAAACACACACGTCGCATCGTAAGGCATGCTGGGTACTGACATCAAAATGGTGACAATAAGTTGAAACTGAAACAGAAAAAGTTGAAACTGAAAAAGACAAAGTTGAAACTGAGAACCGGTGGCATTGAAAAAAAACTTACATTGTAAAGACATGAAGAAAAAAATCTTATGATTGACATTGAAAAACTAATCTTAATGCAAAAAATACCAAAATAGAATTAAAGCTGCAAGCAGCGATGATCGGGACCGCGCACCCCGGTGAACATCGGGCACAGTTGTTTTCACAGTCGGGCTACTTTCAGACAGAGCAAGGAGAGAAACATCACTTCCTTTGTCCACCCATTTGCCTGCTGCTGGGGCTGCTTTCCTGTATTGTACTTATGGGGGCGCTATGGAGCCAGTTTGCATCACTGATTGAATATTGTAATGTAGATGTGCTCAGGCCTGGACTGTTATCAAACCTGTAAAGTTTCAGGCAGATCCCACCATGTACACTAAAGTTATAGCAATTTCCTCTGTAATGACGAAACATCAAAACTAAAGGCCACACCACGGCCAAGCGCTTCAATGTACACTAAATCTTTTGATAACTTTTGATCATACACTAGTCTAGATGACACACACTGATTTTGGAGTCCTTACGATGAATCCTGTAGGAGGAGTTTGTTAAAACACAAGGTATGCGAAATGGCCAAGAAAAGGCGAAAATTGACCAGTTTTTTCAAGATGGCGGACTTCCTGTAGGACTTGGACTGTAGGAGCTTGATATGGCTCCAAGAGGCTTTTTTGTGCATCTTGACATTATACATGTGCCTTGTGAATTTCATTTTTCTACGTTAATCTGGTAGGCGGGGCTTCAACTTTGAAATTTTCAAGGGATCGCTGTTGAGCCATTTTGCCACACCCATTCAAATGAACTACAAAGGATTTTTAGCTAACATCACTCTAGACATGTGTGTCAAGTTTCGTGGCTGTAGAGCCATCCCCTCTCCCTGGAAAACAGCATCGTATGTCATGGCGAAGGATGTGTCGCATCTTACTTCTATGACAAACTGGGTTGAGGTGCTCAATTTTCCTAATTTTCTAGGGGGCGCAGTCCAGCCATTTTCAATATCAAATTTTTCAGCAGTCCTGACAAATGTGCAAAATTTCACAAGTTTTCGAGAGGTCGTCAAAACGGCTGTCAAAAATGCGTTTGTTTCGGAATAATAATAATAATAATGATGATGATAATAATAATAATGATAATGATAATAATAATAATAATCACTACAAATACAGGCACCGTTCAGTGCTCGAGCCCTAATAAGATTGACAGATTGTAGTTTTAGTTAAAATTTTTAGAGCGTTTTATTTTTCAGTGGAACTTTTTTCAATGATAATACACTTTTTTTTTTTATTTGCAGGGTTTGATTTCAATGCCAAATTTTATTTCCGATAGCCCCATACAAACCTAATTTTTTTGACCAATTTTTCACTCAAAGTGGGTGTATTTGCATCTAAAATGAGTATAAATTGCCCCTGAGACATATGTGTAGTATCTATGATGACAAAATATAATTTATATTTATATAGTTTATAGATAGTCTCCATTTTTACTGCTTAGGTCACTCTTTATGTTAGCTTGCAGTTGGCTAATGTTTGCTAGCTAGCCACAGTGATATCAACCAGTGTTGTGTGCAGCTGTTTGAATTAGAGCTGTTGGACATCATTCCAGGAGTCAAAGATGAATCAAATTGTAAAAGAATTAATACTAACCAAATGCTGAAATTGCTATTCAAATGTGTGTGGCATTTGGGAGGCAAAAAGGCATGGGCAGGAACATGGAACAAGAGTCCATAGTTTCACACATTTTTGTTCTGAATGCTTTGAGCCAATATACTCATGAGAATGGTTTAGCTAACTTTAATGGTGATGAAACAATTCAATGGTTGTGGTTCTTCTAGGCTTTTGAAATGTGATCGACCAAATGGCTCAAATCCTGATAGTGACTCGCGGGGGTTAGTGACTCACGGGGGTTGTGATTCTCAAAAAAAAGTACCACATCTTTTTCACAAGTCTTTGAGAAAAAGAATTTTTGGGCCAGTGTGCATCATGTGATTACGCACTTTGGCCACTATGTCAAATTTGCTTCAAAGCCTGGCACTGGCTGCTCTTGCTAGGCATTGAGCCTGAAGATGCTAAACAGAGAACAGAGAAATGTGCTAATCGACCTCCCCAGCCAGGGCCAGGTCAGTCAAACTACAAACTGCAATCTGTGCTGATATGCATGCTTTTCATTATATATAATTTGAATGTGCAGGAAATCAAATGATAATGGATTACAAAAAGAGGTCATTTTGACATAAGGGTGCCCCCAAAATGCACATATACATTCAGAACAAGTCATATCTGATGATTGTATGTGAAAGAAGTTATAGGAAAATAGTATATTCAGAAGCAGAGATATACACTTCTTTGTGTGACGTTGTGACATAAAGCCCCCAAAATTTCAACCTCTGAATTGATCCATTATGTATATAATGGTATGATATTTGGATGGATATCACTGGACGATCACATAAAATCTTGAAGTATGTGTATTTTTTTCATAACGTTTTCTTCTTTCTTTAAATCAGAAATTCTTATGAAACTAACCATTTCCAAGCGAGTTATGATCAAAACAGGCAAAAAGACAAGTGTGTGTAATTAAAAGCTTGTTCTTGCTTATTTTCATCTGTTTAGTGTCTGAAACACTGAGAAACGACTGTTCAGGGCAAGTTAAACTCAAAAACTGAAGCATATGTGTTTTCATAAGTTTTTCTTCTTTTTCTATTAGAATCTCACATAAAACGTTGAGAATAGCCATTTCCAAGCGAGTTATGATCAAAACAGGCAAAAAGACAAGTGTGTGTAATGAAAAGCTTGTTCTTGTTTATTTTCATCTGTTTAGCATTTAAAACGCATGGAAACGACTGTTCAGGGCAAGTTAGACTCAAAAATGCAATATATGTGTTTGTATAAGTTGTTCTTCTTTTTCTATTAGAATCTCACATAAAACGTTGAGAATAGCCATTTCCAAGCCAATTATGATCAAAACAGGCAAAAAGACAAGTGTATGTAATGAAAAGCTTGTTTTGGCTTATTTTCAGCTGTTTAGCGTCTGAAACGCACAGAAACGACTGTTCAGGGCAAGTTAGACTAAAAAATTCAATATATGTGTTTTTATAAGTTTTTCTTCTTTTTCTATTAGAATCTCACATAAAACGTTGAGAATAGCCATTTCCAAGCCAATTATGATCAAAACAGGCAAAAAGACAAGTGTGTGTCATGATAAGCTTGTTTTGGCTTATTTAGACCTGTTTAGCGTCTGAAACGCTCAGAAACGACTGTTCAGGGCAAGTTAGACTCAAAAATTCAATATATGTGTTTGTATAAGTTTTTCTGCTTTTTCTATTAGAATCTCACATAAAACGTTGAGAATAGCCATTTCCAAGCCAATTATGATCAAAACAGGCAAAAAGACAAGTGTGTGTCATGACAAGCTTGTTTTGGCTTGTTTTCAACTGTTTAGCGTCTGAAACGCTCAGAAACGACTGTTCAGGGCAAATTAGACTCAATACTGAAGCATATGTGTTTGTATAAGTTTTTCTGCTTTTCCTATTAGAATCTCACATAAAACGTTGAGAATAGCCATTTCCAAGCGAATTATGATCAAAACAGGCAAAAAGACAAGTGTGTGTCATGATAAGCTTATTTTGGCTTATTTAGACCTGTTTAGCGTCTGAAACGCTCAGAAACGACTGTTCAGGGCAAGTTAGACTCAAAAATTCAATATATGTGTGTGTATAAGTTTTTCTGCTTTTCCTATTAGAATCTCACATAAAACGTTGAGAATAGCCATTTCCAAGCGAGTTATGGTCAAAACAGGCAAAAAGACAAGTGTGTGTCATGATAAGCTTGTTTTGGCTTATTTAGACCTGTTTAGCGTCTGAAACGCTCAGAAACGACTGTTCAGGGCAAGTTAGACTCAAAAATTCAATATATGTGTTTGTATAAGTTTTTCTGCTTTTTCTATTAGAATCTCACATAAAACGTTGAGAATAGCCATTTCCAAGCGAATTATGATCAAAACAGGCAAAAAGACAAGTGTATGTCATGAAAAGCTTGTTTTGGCTTATTTTCAACTGTTTAGCGTCTGAAACGCTCAGAAACGACTGTTCAGGGCAAGTTAGACTCAAAAATTCAATATATGTGTTTGTATAAGTTTTTCTGCTTTTTCTATTAGAATCTCACATAAAACGTTGAGAATAGCCATTTCCAAGCGAATTATGATCAAAACAGGCAAAAAGACAAGTGTATATAATGAAAAGCTTGTTTTGGCTTATTTTCAGCTGCTTAGCGTCTGAAACGCTCAGAAACGACTGTTCAGGGCAAGTTAGACTCAAAAATTCAATATATGTGTTTGTATAAGTTTTTCTGCTTTTTCTATTAGAATCTCACATAAAACGTTGAGAATAGCCATTTCCAAGCGAATTATGATCAAAACAGGCAAAAAGACAAGTGTGTGTAATGAAAAGCTTGTTTTGGCTTATTTTCAACTGTTTAGCATCTGAAACGCTCAGAAACGACTGTTCAGGGCAAATTAGACTCAAAAATGCAATATATGTGTTTTTATAAGTTGTTCTTCTTTTTATATCAGATTCTATTATTAAACGTTGAGAATAGCCATTTCCAAGCCAATTATGATCAAAACAGGCAAAAAGACAAGTGTGTGTCATGACAAGCTTGTTTTGGCTTATTTTCAACTGTTTAGCGTCTGAAACGCTCAGAAACGACTGTTCAGGGCAAGTTAGACTCAAAACTGAAGCATATGTATTATCATAAGCCTTTCTTCTTTTTCTATTAGAATCTCACATAAAACGTTGAGAATAGCCATTTCCAAAATAGTTACAATCAAAAAAGGCAAAAAGACAAGGGTGTGTAATTAAAAGCTTGTTTTTCCTTATTTTCACCTGTTTGGCATCTGAAACGCACAGAAACGAAAGTCTTTTTCTAACATTAAGTAGGCTCTGAGAGACAAGTGTATGTATTTGGTCGCCTGCTCATGCCTTTTACACCGGCTCATGTTCTGGATCTGTAAGAACTCGTCCTCTCTGTGAATTAGTGCGGCTCAGAGAGACAAGCGTATATGTTTGGTTGTCTGCACCTGCATTTTATACCGGCTCCTGTTCTGAAAGTTTCAGAAAGGCATTCTATTGGCCAGTTATTTAGGCACAGAGAGATTAGCGTATGTGTTTGGTCGCCTGCTCATACTTTTTACACTGGCTCCAGTATTGAAACTGTCAAAAGAGCGTCCTCCCTGTGATTCAATAAGGCTCAGAGAGACAAGCGCATGTGTTTGAGTCAGAACTCTTGCTTTTCACACGGCTCATGTTCTGAAACACTTACACTTTCTGCAAGTTAGTTAGGCTCACAGAGACATGCGTACGTTTTTGGTTATCCGCACCTGCATTTTACGCCAG
Source organism: Euthynnus affinis (assembly GCA_029490765.1). Taxonomy (NCBI): domain Eukaryota; kingdom Metazoa; phylum Chordata; class Actinopteri; order Scombriformes; family Scombridae; genus Euthynnus; species Euthynnus affinis. The sequence goes on from CM055851.1 coordinate 238,645, forward strand.
CTCCTGTTTTGAAAGTATCATAAAGGCATTGTCTTGGTCAGTTACTTAGGCACAGAGAGATAAGCGTTTGTGTTTTGACGCCTGCTCATGCTTTTTACACTGGCTACAGTATTGAAACTTTCAAAAGAGCGTCCTCTCTGTGAATTAATAAGGCTCAGAGAGATAAGCGCATGTGTTTGAGTCACAACTCTTGCTTTTCACACCGGCTCATGTTCTGAACCACTTAGAACTGCGTTCTTTCTGCAAGTTAGTTAGGCTCAGAGAGACAAGCGTACATGTTTTTTTGTCCGCACCTGCATTTTACACCGGCTCCTGTTTTTGAAATTCTCTTGGCCAGTTATTTAAGCACAGAGAGACAAGAGTATGTGTTTGGTCGCCTGCTCATGCTTTTTACACTGGCTCCGGTATTTAAACTGTCAAAAGAGCATCCTCCCTGTGAATTAATAAGGCTCAGAGAGATAAGCGCATGTGTTTGAGTCACAACTCTTGCTTTTCACACCGGTTCATCTTCTGAAACACTTAGAACTGCGTTCTCTCTGAAAGTTAGTTAGGCTCAGAGAGACAAGTGTGTGTGTTTGGTTGTCCGCACCTGCATCTTTCACCCGCTCCTGTTCTGAAATTGTCTTGGCTGGTTATTTAGGCAAAGAGAGATATAAGCGTATGTGTTTGGTTGTCCACACCTGCATTTTACACCGCCTCCTGTTCTGAAACTGTCAGAAAGACATTGTCTTGGCCAGTTAGTTAGTAAAGCTCAGAGAGACAAGCATATGTGCTATGCCGTCTGCTCCTGCTCTTTACACGGGTTCCGGTATTGAAACTTTCAAAAGAGTGTCCTCTCTGTGTATTTATAAGGCTCAGAGAGATAAGTGTTTGGGTCATAACTCTTACTTTTCACACCGGTTCGTGTTCTGAAACGGTTAGCACTGCGTTCTTTCTGCAAGTTAGTTAGGCTCAGAGAGACAAGTGTATTTTTTTGGTCGCCTGCTCATGATTTTTTCACCAGCTCATGTTCTGAAAGTGTTAGAACGCGTCTTCTCTGTGAATTAGTTAGGATCAGAGAGACAGGCGTATGTGTTTGGGTCACAACCGTTGCTTTTTACACCCACTCATTTCTGAAACAGTTAGAACTGCGTTTTTTCTGCAAATTAGTAAGGCTCAGAGAGACAAGCGTGTGTGTTTGGTTGTCTGCACCTGCATTTTACACCGGCTCCAGTTCTGAAAGTATCAGAAAGGCATTCTCTTGGCCAGTTATTTAGGCACAGAGAGATAAGTGTATGTGTTTTGTTGCCTGCTCATGCTTTTTACACTGGCTCCGGTATTGAAACTTTCAAAAGAGCGTCCTCTCTGTGAATTACTGAGGCTCAGAGAGACAAGCGCATGTGTTTGGGTCACAACTCTTGCTTTTCACACCGGCTCATGTTCTGAAACAGTTAGAACTGCGTTCTTTCTGCAAGTTAGTTAGGCTCAGAGAGACAAGTGTGTTTTTTTGGTCGCCTGCTCATGATTTTTTCACCAGCTCATGTTCTGAAAGTGTTAGAGCGCGTCTTCTCTGTGAATTAGTAAGGATCAGAGAGACAAGCGTATGTGTTTGGGTCACAACCCTTACTTTTTACACCCGCTCAGTTCTAAAACAGTTAGAACTGCGTTCTTTCTACAAATTAGTTAGGCTAAGAGAGACAAGCGCATGTGTTTGGGTCACAACTCTAGCTTTTCACACCGGATCATGTTGTGAAACTGCGTTCTTTCTGCAATTTAGTTAGGCTCAGAGAGAAAAGCGTATATGTTTGTTTGTCCGCACCTACATTTTACACCGGCTCCTGTTCTGAAATTCTCTTGGCCAGTTATTTAGGCACAGAGAGACAAGAGTATGTGTTTGGTCGCCTGCTCATGCTTTTTACACTGGCTCCGGTATTTAAACGGTCAAAAGAGCGTCCTCCCTGTGAATTAGTAAGGCTCAGAGAGATAAGCGCATGTGTTTGAGTCCCAACTCTTGCTTTTCACACCGGCTCATGATCTGAAACAGTTAGAACTGCATTCTTTCTGCAAGTTAGTCTGGCTCAGAGAGACAGGCGCATGTGTTTGGGTCACAACTCTTGCTTTTCACACCGGCTCAGTTCTGAAACAGTTAGAACTGCGTTTTTTCTGCAAGTTAGTTAGGCTCAGAGAGAAAAGCGTATGTTTTTGGTTGTCCACACCTGCATTTTACACCGCCTCCTGTTCTGAAACTGTCAGAAAGACATTCTCTTGGCCAGTTATTTAGGCAACAAGACATAAGCGCATGTGTTTGGTCGCCTGCTCATGCTTTTTACACTGGCTCCCGTATTGAAACTTTCAAAAGAGCGTCCTCTCTGTGAATTACTGAGGCTCAGAGAGAAAAGCGTATGTTTTTGGTTGTCCACACCTGCATTTTACTTCGCCTCCTGTTCTGAAACTGTCAGAAAGACATTCTCTTGGCCAGTTAGTTAGCCAGGCTCAGAGAGACAAGCATATGTGCTATGTCGCCTGCTCCTGCTTTTTACACTGACTCCGGTATTGAAACTGTCAAAAGAGCGTCCTCTCTGTGAATTAGTAAGGCTCAGAGAGACAAGCGTATGTGTTTGGGTCACAACTCTTGCTTTTCACACCGTCTCATATTCTGAAAAGTTAGAACTGCGTTCTTTCTGCAAGTTAGTTACGCTCAGAGAGACAAGCGTATTTCTTTTGGTCGCCTGCTGATGATTTTTACACCAGCTCATGTTCTGAAAGTGTTAGAACGCGTCTTCTCTGTGAATTAGTTAGGATCAGAGAGACAAGCGTATGTGTTTGGGTCACAACCCTTGCTTTTTACACCCGCTCAGTTCTGAAACAGTTAGAACTGTGTTCTTTCTACAAGTTAGTTAGGCACAGAGAGATAAGCGTATGTGTTTAGTCGCCTGCTCATGCTTTTTACACTGGCTCTGGTATTGAAACTGTCAAAAGAGCATCCTCTCTGTGACTTAGTAAGGCTCAGAGAGACAAGTGCATGTGTTTGGGTCAAAACTCTTGCTTTTCACGCCGGCTCATGTTCTGAAACTGTTAGAACTGCATTCTTTCTGCAAGTTAGTTAGGCTCAGAGAGACAAGCGTATGTTTTTGGTTGTCCGCACCTGCATTTTACACCAGCTCCTGTCCTGAAAGTATCAGAAAGGCATTCTCTTGGCCAGTTATTTAGGCAACGAGACTTCTGAAACATTTAGAACTGTGTTCTTTCTTCAAGTTAGTTAGGCTCAGAGACACAAGTGTGTGTGCTTGGGTTCCCGGTCCTGGACTTTACTCTAGCTCCTGTTCTGAAACCGTCAGAGTGGCGTTCTCTCAGTGAGAACGCAGCTATGGAGACAAATGAATCTCTACCATATTGTTTTAAAAGCCCCAAATATTGTCTACCCATCTTTTGCATGAATTATATTACTCTTATTGGCCTTTTACTCACAGAGATTTAATTGCAGTAATGCAATGACTGTAGTTGTTATCAACTCACGTATTTCACATGCTTCACTGAAGTCTCTCCTCCAAGGATCGCTCAGCCCCGTCTGTGGTGAAAAAGAAGAGAGTAGAGAAACTCAACAAAATGACAGTAAAATGCAGTAACAGATGTGAGAGGTACACATGTGCAAGTCACAAGCTAGTCTCAAGTCTTAACCTTAAAAGCTGAAGCAAATCCTAAGTCACTGTGTTTAAGACTCAAGTAAGCAAAGTCAATTCACTGCTAAACATCAAACAAGACAGGCCAATTAAGTCAAGTCAAGTCACCATGAAAGAAGCGCTTTAAACTCTAACACTCGTTGTCTCAAGCCATGTCATGAGAAAATGGCACTCTATAGGCTATGGTTAGGAGTCATAAATACCACTATTTATTAGGGGTATAACAATTCTCCAAATCCATGGTTTGGCTCATACCTTGTTTTTTGTTGTTGTTTTAAATAGATTAACTTTGAATTAATTAACTATGTCAACAAAAATAAATGATCTGATCTAACATGTTTTCCAGGATCTAGTGTTCCTAATTTTGTATTTTACTTAATGTCTGTGGATGTGGATGATCAGATTGGTGTGGTAATATTAAGCTCAACTCAAGCTCAGTGCAGGTGTGGGAAAATGCTTTCAACAAGCTCTCAGCTCAATCCTGTCTTGCTTCATTTTCTAGCTTCTGCTAGACAAGGGGTCAGCAAGCTTCAGCCATTTTAGCCCATTTCTCACCATATAAAACCCACCTGGAGCCGCAAAATCCCTCCCTAGTTTGATCCCTAAAATGACTTTACTTTACACGAATGAGTGAATATCTAATTAGGATTACATATTTCACATAAACAAAAACATACAAATGTATTGATTATTCAATAAAACAATCAAAGGTCGTTATTAGCTTAAGGCTCACATCTGATTTTTAAAAAAAATTCTGAGGACCACCTTCCCAAATAAATGAAAAAATAAACAAAACAAAACATAACATGACAAATCAATAGTCAAGTGTAATATTGCAATTACACAACATTTGTGAGGCAGTTCACTCTAAAAATAAAAGACTTTTTGCTTGTGATGCAAACTGGGGTAAAACTAATAACTGGAAAACAGTCACTCACGCCAGTAGAATCCTATGTAATCCTATGTAATGAAGCCTAGCAAGTAGGTCGAACCTAGCACGCTGCTACTGACTTCAGCTAATGCTTTGTGGAGATCGCGGCATTTGAGAAACCAAACGGAATAAATACCTCACATGTAAACACACACGTCGCATCGTAAGGCATGCTGGGTACTGACATCAAAACGGTGACAATAAGCTGAAACTGAAACAGAAAAAGTTGAAACTGAAAAAGACAAAGTTGAAACTGAGAACCGGTGGCATTGAAAAAAAACTTACATTGTAAAGACATGAAGAAAAAAATCTTATGATTGACATTGAAAAACTAATCTTAATGCAAAAAATACCAAAATAGAATAAAAGCTGCAAGCAGCGATGATCGGGACCTCGCAACCCGGTGAACATCGGGCACAGTCGAAGAGCCTTTGTCACAGGCATGTAGATGTTTTCACAGTCGGGCTACTTTCAGACAGAGCAAGGAGAGAAACATCACTTCCTTTGTCCACTCATTTGCCTGCTGCTGGGGCTGCTTTCCTGTACTGTGTTATGGGGGCGCTATGGAGCCAGTTTGCATCACTGATTGAATATTGTAATGTAGATGTGCTCAGGCCTGGACTGTTATCAAACCTGTAAAGTTTCAGGCAGATCCCACCATGTACACTAAAGTTATAGCAATTTTCCTCTGTAATGACGAAACATCAAAACTAAAGGCCACACCACGGCCAAGCGCTTCAATGTACACTAAATCTTTTGATAACTTTTGATCATACACTAGTCTGGATGACACATACTGATTTTGGAGTCCCTACGATGAATTGTAGGAGGAGTTTGTTAAAACACAAGGTATGCGAAATGGCCAAGAAAAGGCGAAAATTGACCAGTTTTTTAGAGATGGCGGACTTCCTGTAGGACTTGGACTGTAGGAGCTTGATATGGCTCCAAGAGGCTTTTTTGTGCATCTTGACATTATACATGTGCCTTGTGAATTTCATTTTTCTACGTTAATCTGGTAGGCGGGGCTTCAACTTTGAAATTTTCAAGGGGTCGCTGTTGAGCCATTTTGCCACACCCATTCAAATGAACTACAAAGGATAACATCACTCTAGACATGTGTGTCAAGTTTCGTGGCTGTAGAGCCACCCCCTCTCCCTGGAAAACAGCATCGTATGTCATGGCGAAGGATGTGTCGCATCTTACTTCTATGACAATCTGGGTTGAGGTGCTCAATTTTCCTAATTTTCTAGGGGGCGCAGTCCAGCCATTTTCAATATCAAATTTTTCAGCAGTCCTGATAAATGTGCAAAATTTCATGAGTTTCTGAAAGGTCGTCAAAACGGCTGTCAAAAATGCGTTTGTTTCGGAATAATAATAATAATAATAATAATGATGATGATAATAATAATAATGATAATGATAATAATAATAATAATCACTACAAATACAAGAGGGCCTTCGCACCGTTCAGTGCTCGAGCCCTAATAAGATTGACAGATTGTAATTTTAATTAAAATTTTTAGAGCGTTTTATTTTTCAGTGGAACTTTTTTCAATGATAATACACTTTTTTTTTTTAATTGCAGGGTTTGATTTCAATGCCAAATTTTATTTCCGATAGCCCCATACAAACCTAATTTTTTTGACCAATTTTTCACTCAAAGTGGGTGTATTTGCATCTAAAATGAGTATAAATTGCCCCTGAGACATATGTGTAGTATCTATGATGACAAAATATAATTTATATTCATATAGTTTATATATAGTCTCCATTTTTACTGCTTAGGTCACTCTTTATGTTAGCTTGCAGTTAGCTAATGTTTGCTAGCTAGCCACAGTGATATCAACCAGTGTTGTGTGCAGCTGTTTGAATTAGAGCTGTTGGACATCATTCCAGGAGTCAAAGATGAATCAAATTGTAAAAGAATTAATACTAACCAAATGCTGAAATTGCTATTCAAATGTGTGTGGCATTTGGGAGGCAAAAAGGCATGGGCAGGAACTTGGAACAAGAGTCCATAGTTTCACACATTTTTGTTCTGAATGCTTTGAGCCAATATACTCATGAGAATGGTTTAGCTAACTTTAATGGTGATGAAACAATTCAATGGTTGTGGTTCTTCTAGGCTTTTGAAATGTGATCGACCAAATGGCTCAAATCCTGATAGTGACTCGCGGGGGTTGTGATTCTCAAAAAAAAGTACCACGTCTTTTTCACAAGTCTTTGAGAAAAAGAATTTTTGGGCCAGTGTGCATCATGTGATTACGCACTTTGGCCACTATGTCAAATTTGCTTCAAAGCCTGGCACTCTTCCTGTATCCAGTTCTCTTTATACATCCATGGCGATAAGCGATAGAGCGAGCATCAGAAAAGTCATGGTGAATGCAAGCGGAGCAGAAGAAAAGGTTAGCAGTAAGCTGTAACAATCTGGTAGTAAATGTACAGTGTAAGTTAATAAATGCTGCAGCTTGTCAAGACCAAGAAAAGTAATGTCTGTTTCCCCAACTGCTCTTGCTATAGGCATTGAGCCTGAAGATGCTAAACAGAGAACAGAGAAATGTGCTAATCGACCTCCCCAGCCAGGGCCAGGTCAGTCAACCTAGGGGAAACACTGCAATCTGTGCTGATATGCATGCTTTTCATTATATATAATTTGAATATGCAGGAAATCAAATGATAATGGATTACAAAAAGAGGTCATTTTGGCATAAGGGTGCCCCCAAAATGCACATATACATTCAGAACAAGTCATATCTGATGATGATCTGTATGTGAAAGAAGTTATAGAAAAATAGTATATTCAGAAGCAGAGATATACACTTCTTTGTGTGATGTTGTGACATAAAGGCCCCCAAATTTCAACCTCTGAATTGATCCATTATGTATATAATGGTATGATATTTGGATGGATATCATTGAAGGATCACATAAAATCTTGAAGTATGTGTATTTTTTTAATAACGTTTTCTTCTTTCTTTAAATCAGAAATTCTTATGAAACTAGCCATTTCCAAGCGAGTTATGATCAAAACAGGCAAAAAGACAAGTGTGTGTAATGAAAAGCTTGTTTTTGCTTATTTTCACCTGTTTGTCGTCTGAAACACTGAGAAACGACTGTTCAGTGCGAGTTAGACTCAAAAATTCAATATATGTGTTTTTATAAGTTTTTCTGCTTTTTCTATTAGAATCTCACATAAAACGTTGAGAATAGCCATTTCCAAGCCAATTATGATCAAAACAGGCAAAAAGACAAGTGTGTGTCATGAAAAGCTTGTTTTGGCTTTTTTTCAACTGTTTAGCGTCTGAAACGCTCAGAAACGACTGTTCAGGGCAAGTTAGACTCAAAAATGCAATATATGTGTTTTTATAAGTTTTTCTGCTTTTCCTATTAGAATCTCACATAAAACGTTGAGAATAGCCATTTCCAAACCAATTATTATCAAAACAGGCAAAAAGACAAGTGTGTGTCATGATAAGCTTGTTTTGGCTTATTTAGACCTGTTTAGCGTCTGAAACGCTCAGAAACGACTGTTCAGGGCAAGTTAGACTCAAAAAATCAATATATGTGTTTTTATAAGTTTTTCTGCTTTTTCTATTAGAATCTCACATAAAACGTTGAGAATAGCCATTTCCAAGCGAATTATGATCAAAACAGGCAAAAAGACAAGTGTGTGTCATGAAAAGCTTGTTTTGGCTTTTTTTCAACTGTTTAGCGTCTGAAACGCTCAGAAACGACTGTTCAGGGCAAGTTAGACTCAAAAATTCAATATATGTGTTTTTATAAGTTTTTCTGCTTTTCCTATTAGAATCTCACATAAAACGTTGAGAATAGCCATTTCCAAACCAATTATTATCAAAACAGGCAAAAAGACAAGTGTGTGTCATGATAAGCTTGTTTTGGCTTATTTAGACCTGTTTAGCGTCTGAAACGCTCAGAAACGACTGTTCAGGGCAAGTTAGACTCAAAAAATCAATATATGTGTTTTTACAAGTTTTTCTGCTTTTCCTATTAGAATCTCACATAAAACGTTGAGAATAGCCATTTCCAAGCGAGTTATGATCAAAACAGGCAAAAAGACAAGTGTGTGTAATGAAAAGCTTGTTTTTGCTTATTTAGACCTGTTTAGCGTCTGAAACGCTCAGAAACGACTGTTCAGGGCAAGTTAGACTCAAAAATTCAATATATGTGTTTGTATAAGTTTTTCTGCTTTTCCTATTAGAATCTCACATAAAACGTTGAGAATAGCCATTTCCAAACCAATTATTATCAAAACAGGCAAAAAGACAAGTGTGTGTCATGATAAGCTTGTTTTGGCTTATTTAGACCTGTTTAGCGTCTGAAACGCTCAGAAACGACTGTTCAGGGCAAGTTAGACTCAAAAAATCAATATATGTGTTTTTATAAGTTTTTCTGCTTTTTCTATTAGAATCTCACATAAAACGTTGAGAATAGCCATTTCCAAACCAATTATTATCAAAACAGGCAAAAAGACAAGTGTGTGTCATGATAAGCTTGTTTTGGCTTATTTGGACCTGTTTAGCGTCTGAAACGCTCAGAAACGACTGTTCAGGGCAAGTTAGACTCAAAACTGAAGCATATGTATTATCATAAGTCTTTCTTCTTTTTCTATTAGAATCTCACATAAAACGTTGAGAATAGCCATTTCCAAGCGAGTTATGATCAAAACAGGCAAAAAAACAGGTGTGTGTAATTAAAAGATTGTTTTTTCTTATTTTCACCTGTTTGGCATCTGAAACGCACAGAAACGAAAGTCTTTTTCTAACATTAAGTAGGCTCTGAGAGACAAGTGTATGTATTTGGTCGCCTGCTCATGCCGGTGGGCTCATGTTCTGGAACTGTAAGAACTCGTCCTCTCTGTGAATTAGTGAGGCTCAGAGAGACAAGCGTATATGTTTGGTTGTCTGCACCTGCATTTTACACCGGCTCCTGTTCTGAAAGTTTCAGAAAGGCATTCTATTGGCCAGTTATTTAGGCACAGAGAGATAAGCGTATGTGCTTGGTCGCCTGCTCCTACTTTTTACACTGGCTCCAGTATTGAAACTGTCAAAAGAGAGTCCTCCCTGTGAATCAATAAGGCTCAGAGAGAGAGGCGCATGTGTTTGAGTCACAACTCTTGCTTTTCACACGGCTCATGTTCTGAAACATTACACTTTCTGCAAGTTAGTTAGGCTCACAGAGACATGCGTACGTTTTTGGTTATCCGCACCTGCATTTTACACCAGCTCCTGTTCTTAAAGTATCAGAAAGGCATTGTTTGGTCAGTTACTTAGGCACAGAGAGATAAGCGTATGTGTTTTGTCGCCTGCTCATGCTTTTTACACTGGCTCCAGTATTGAAACTTTCAAAAGAGTGTTTGGGTCACAACTCTTGATTTTCACACCGGCTCATGTTGTGAAACTGCGTTCTTTCTGCAATTTAGTTAGGCTCAGAGAGACAAGCGTATATGTTTTTTTGTCCGCACCTGCATTTTACACCCGCTCCTGTTCTGAAATTCTCTTGGCCAGTTATTTAGGTACAGAGAGACCAGGTGACCAAAACACATACGCTTGTATGTGTTTGGTCACCTGCTCATGCATTTTACACTGGCTCCGGTATTGAAACTTTCAAAAAAGCGTCCTCTCTGTGAATTAGTGATGCTCAGAGAGACAAGCGCATGTGTTTGGGTCACAACTCTTGCTTTTCACACAGGCTCATGTTCTGAAACAGTTAGAACTGCGTTCTTTCTGCAAGTTAGTCTGGCTCAGATAGACAAGCGTATTTTTTTGGTCGCCTGCTCATGATTTTTACACCAGCTCATGTTCTGAAAGTGTTCGAACGCATCTTCTCTGTGAATTAGTAAGGATCAGAGAGACAGGCGTATGTGTTTGGGTCACAATCCTTGCTTTTTACACCCGCTCAGTTCTGAAACAGTTAGAAATGCGTTCTTTCTACAAATTAGTTAGGCTCAGAGAGACAAGCGCATGTGTTTGGGTCACAACTCTTGCTTTTCACACCGGCTCAGTTCTGAAACAGTTAGAACTGCATTCTTTCTGCAAGTTAGTTAGGCTCAGAGAGACAAGCGTGTGTGTTTGGTTGTCTGCACCTGCATTTTACACCAGCTACTGTTCTGAAAGTATCAGAAAGGCATTGTCTTGGTCTGTTACTTAGGCACAGAGAGATAAGCGTCTGTGTTTTGTCGCCTGCTCATGTGTTTCACACTGGCGCCTGTATTGAAACTTTCAAAAGAGTGTCCTCTCTGTGAATTAGTAAGGCTCAGAGAGACAAGTGTTTGGGTCACAACTCTTGCTTTTCACACCGGCTCGTGTTCTGAAACAGTTAGAACTGCGTTTTTTCTGCAAGTTAGTTAGGCTCAGAGAAACAAGCGTGTGTGTTTGGTTGTCTACACCTGCATTTTACACCAGCTACTGTTCTGAAAGTATCAGAAAGGCATTGTCTTGGTCAGTTACTTAGGCACAGAGAGATAAGCGTCTGTGTTTTGTCGCCTGCTCATGTGTTTCACACTGGCGCCTGTATTGAAACTTTCAAAAGAGTGTCCTCTCTGTGAATTAGTAAGGCTCAGAGAGACAAGTGTTTGGGTCATAACTCTTGCTTTTCACACCGGCTCGTGTTCTGAAACAGTTAGAACTGCGTTTTTTTCTGCAAGTTAGTTAGGCTCAGAGAGACAAGCGTGTGTGTTTGGTTGTCTACACCTGCATTTTACACCAGCTACTGTTCTGAAACTATCAGAAAGGCATTCTCTTGGCCAGTTATTTAGGGACAGAGAGACAAGCGTATGTGTTTGGGTCACAACCCTTGCTTTTTACACCCGCTAAGTTCTGAAACAGTTAGAACTGCGTTCTTTCTGCAAGTTAGTCTGGCTCAGAGAGACAAGCGTATTTTTTTGGTCGCCTGCTCATAACTTTTACACCAGCTCATGTTCTGAAAGTCTGAGAACGCGTCTTCTCTGTGAATTAGTAAGGATCAGAGAGACAAGCGTATGTGTTTGGGTCACAACCCTTGCTTTTTACACCCGCTCAGTTCTGAAACAGTTAGGACTGCGTTTTTTCTGCAAGTTAGTTAGGCTCAGAGAGAAAAGCGTATGTTTTTGGTTGTCCACACCTGCATTTTACACCGCTTCCTGTTCTGAAACTGTCAGAAAGACATTCTCTTGGCCAGTTAGTTAGCCAGGCTCAGAGAGACAAGCATATGTGCTATGTCGCCTGCTCCTGCTTTTTACACTGGCTCCGGTATCGAAACTGTCAAAAGAGCGTCCTCTCTGTGAATTAGTAAGGCTCAGAGAGACAAGCGTATGTGTTTGGGACACAACTCTTGCTTTTCACACCGTCTCATGTTCTGAAACAGTTAGAACTGCATTCTTTCTGCAAGTTAGTTAGGCTCAGAGAGACAAGTGTATTTTTTTGGTCGCCTGCTCATGATTTTTTCACCAGCTCATGTTCTGAAAGTGTTAGAACGCGTCTTTTCTGTGAATTAGTAAGGATCAGAGAGACAAGCGCATGTGTTTGGGTCACAACTCTTGCTTTTCACACCCGTTCAGTTCTGAAACAGTTAGAACTGTGTTCTTTCTGTAAGTTAGTTAGGCTCAGAGACACAAGGGTGTGCGCTTGGGTTCCCGGTCCTGGACTTTACTCTAGCTCCTGTTCTGAAACCGTCAGAGCGGCGTTCTCTCAGTGAGAACGCAGCTATGGAGACAAATGAATCTCTACCATATTGTTTTAAAAGCCCCAAATATTGTCTACCCATCTTTTGCATGAATTAAATTACTCTTATTGGCCTTTTACTCACAGAGATTTAATTGCAGTAATGCAATGACTGTAGTTGTTATCAACTCACGTATTTCACATGCTTCACTGAAGTCGCTCAGCCCCGTCTGTGGTGAAAAAGAAGAGAGGAGAGAAACTCAACAAAATGACAGTAAAATGCAGTAATTTATCCCATTCATTCATTGTCCATTATAATGTTTCACTGTGGACATTGTCATATACCAGTTATGTACAGGTACAACTTGTTTTTCAGATATGAAAGGCAAGACAAGAATAAAGCTTACTTGGGTATTTTAAAAATGACTATGAAATTAGTTTCACATTCATTGTCTATGAAGCAGCTCCACTTCATTCTGGGGTCTCATGTCTCTGGTTTGTGGCTTTGGGAGGAAGTAGTTCATGTTCACAAATAACAGATGTGAGAGGTACACATGTGCAAGTCACAAGCTAGTCTCAAGTCTTAACCTTAAAAGCTGAAGCAAATCCTAAGTCACTGTGTTTAAGACTCAAGTAAGCAAAGTCAATTCACTGCTAAACATCAAACAAGACAGGCCAATTAAGTCAAGTCAAGTCACCATGAAAGAAGCGCTTTAAACTCTAACACTCGTTGTCTCAAGCCATGTCATGAGAAAATGGCACTCTATAGGCTATGGTTAGGAGTCATAAATACCACTATTTATTAGGGGTATAACAATTCTCCAAATCCATGGTTTGGCTCATACCTTGTTTTTTGTTGTTGTTTTAAATAGATTAACTTTGAATTAATTAACTATGTCAACAGAAATAAATGATCTGATCTAACATGTTTTCCAGGATCTAGTGTTCCTAATTTTGTATTTTACTTAATGTCTGTGGATGTGGATGATCAGATTGGTGTGGTAATATTAAGCTCAACTCAAGCTCAGTGCAGGTGTGGGAAAATGCTTTCAACAAGCTCTCAGCTCAATCCTGTCTTGCTTCATTTTCTAGGTTCTGCTAGACAAGGGTTCAGCAAGCTTCAGCCATTTTAGCCCATTTCTCACCATATAAAACCCACCTGGAGCCGCAAAATCCCTCCCTAGTTTGTTCCCTAAAATGACTTTACTTTACACAAATGAGTGAATATCTAATTAGGATTACATATTTCACATAAACAAAAACATACAAATGTATTGATTATTCAATAAAACAATCAAAGGTCTTTAGTAGCTTAAGGCTCACATCTGATTTTTAAAAAAATTCTGAGGACCACCTTCCTTTTTGCTTGTGATGCAAACTGGGGTAAAACTAATAACTGGAAAACAGTCACTCACGCCAGTAGAATCCTATGTAATCCTATGTAATGACGCCTAGTTTACTACTCCAGCAAGTAGGTCGAACCTAGCACGCTGCTACTGACTTCAGCTAATGCTTTGTGGAGATCGCGGCATTTGAGAAACCAAACGGAATAAATACCTCACATGTAAACACACACGTCGCATCGTAAGGCATGCTGGGTACTGACATCAAAACGGTGACAATAAGTTGAAACTGAAACAGAAAAAGTTGAAACTGAAAAAGACAAAGTTGAAACTGAGAACCGGTGGCATTGAAAAAAAACTTACATTGTAAAGACATGAAGAAAAAAATCTTATGATTGACATTGAAAAACTAATCTTAATGCAAAAAATACCAAAATAGAATAAAAGCTGCAAGCAGCGATGATCGGGACCTCGCAACCCGGTGAACATCGGGCACAGTCGAAGAGCCTTTGTCACAGGCATGTAGATGTTTTCACAGTCGGGCTACTTTCAGACAGAGCAAGGAGAGAAACATCACTTCCTTTGTCCACTCATTTGCCTGCTGCTGGGGCTGCTTTCCTGTACTGTGTTATGGGGGCGCTATGGAGCCAGTTTGCATCACTGATTGAATATTGTAATGTAGATGTGCTCAGGCCTGGACTGTTATCAAACCTGTAAAGTTTCAGGCAGATCCCACCATGTACACTAAAGTTATAGCAATTTTCCTCTGTAATGACGAAACATCAAAACTAAAGGCCACACCACGGCCAAGCGCTTCAATGTACACTAAATCTTTTGATAACTTTTGATCATACACTAGTCTGGATGACACATACTGATTTTGGAGTCCCTACGATGAATTGTAGGAGGAGTTTGTTAAAACACAAGGTATGCGAAATGGCCAAGAAAAGGCGAAAATTGACCAGTTTTTTAGAGATGGCGGACTTCCTGTAGGACTTGGACTGTAGGAGCTTGATATGGCTCCAAGAGGCTTTTTTGTGCATCTTGACATTATACATGTGCCTTGTGAATTTCATTTTTCTACGTGAATCTGGTAGGCGGGGCTTCAACTTTGAAATTTTCAAGGGGTCGCTGTTGAGCCATTTTGCCACACCCATTCAAATGAACTACAAAGGATAACATCACTCTAGACATGTGTGTCAAGTTTCGTGGCTGTAGAGCCACCCCCTCTCCCTGGAAAACAGCATCGTATGTCATGGCGAAGGATGTGTCGCATCTTACTTCTATGACAATCTGGGTTGAGGTGCTCAATTTTCCTAATTTTCTAGGGGGCGCAGTCCAGCCATTTTCAATATCAAATTTTTCAGCAGTCCTGATAAATGTGCAAAATTTCATGAGTTTCTGAAAGGTCGTCAAAACGGCTGTCAAAAATGCGTTTGTTTCGGAATAATAATAATAATAATAATAATGATGATGATAATAATAATAATGATAATGATAATAATAATAATAATCACTACAAATACAAGAGGGCCTTCGCACCGTTCAGTGCTCGAGCCCTAATAAGATTGACAGATTGTAATTTTAATTAAAATTTTTAGAGCGTTTTATTTTTCAGTGGAACTTTTTTCAATGATAATACACTTTTTTTTTTTTAATTGCAGGGTTTGATTTCAATGCCAAATTTTATTTCCGATAGCCCCATACAAACCTAATTTTTTTGACCAATTTTTCACTCAAAGTGGGTGTATTTGCATCTAAAATGAGTATAAATTGCCCCTGAGACATATGTGTAGTATCTATGATGACAAAATATAATTTATATTCATATAGTTTATATATAGTCTCCATTTTTACTGCTTAGGTCACTCTTTATGTTAGCTTGCAGTTAGCTAATGTTTGCTAGCTAGCCACAGTGATATCAACCAGTGTTGTGTGCAGCTGTTTGAATTAGAGCTGTTGGACATCATTCCAGGAGTCAAAGATGAATCAAATTGTAAAAGAATTAATACTAACCAAATGCTGAAATTGCTATTCAAATGTGTGTGGCATTTGGGAGGCAAAAAGGCATGGGCAGGAACTTGGAACAAGAGTCCATAGTTTCACACATTTTTGTTCTGAATGCTTTGAGCCAATATACTCATGAGAATGGTTTAGCTAACTTTAATGGTGATGAAACAATTCAATGGTTGTGGTTCTTCTAGGCTTTTGAAATGTGATCGACCAAATGGCTCAAATCCTGATAGTGACTCGCTGGGGTTGTGATTCTAAAAAAAAAGTACCACGTCTTTTTCACAAGTCTTTGAGAAAAAGAATTTTTGGGCCAGTGTGCATCATGTGATTACGCACTTTGGCCACTATGTCAAATTTGCTTCAAAGCCTGGCACTCTTCCTGTATCCAGTTCTCTTTATACATCCATGGCGATAAGCGATAGAGCGAGCATCAGAAAAGTCATGGTGAATGCAAGCGGAGCAGAAGAAAAGGTTAGCAGTAAGCTGTAACAATCTGGTAGTAAATGTACAGTGTAAGTTAATAAATGCTGCAGCTTGTCAAGACCAAGAAAAGTAATGTCTGTCTCCCCAACTGCTCTTGCTATAGGCATTGAGCCTGAAGATGCTAAACAGAGAACAGAGAAATGTGCTAATCGACCTCCCCAGCCAGGGCCAGGTCAGTCAACCTAGGGGAAACACTGCAATCTGTGCTGATATGCATGCTTTTCATTATATATAATTTGAATATGCAGGAAATGAAATGATAATGGATTACAAAAAGAGGTCATTTTGGCATAAGGGTGCCCCCAAAATGCACATATACATTCAGAACAAGTCATATCTGATGATGATCTGTATGTGAAAGAAGTTATAGAAAAATAGTATATTCAGAAGCAGAGATATACACTTCTTTGTGTGATGTTGTGACATAAAGGCCCCAAAATTTCAACCTCTGAATTGATCCATTATGTATATAATGGTATGATATTTGGATGGATATCATTGAAGGATCACATAAAATCTTGAAGTATGTGTATTTTTTTAATAACGTTTTCTTCTTTCTTTAAATCAGAAATTCTTATGAAACTAGCCATTTCCAAGCGAGTTATGATCAAAACAGGCAAAAAGACAAGTGTGTGTCATGATAAGCTTGTTTTGGCTTATTTAGACCTTTTTAGCGTCTGAAACGCTCAGAAACGACTGTTCAGGGCAAGTTAGACTCAAAAATTCAATATATGTGTTTGTATAAGTTTTTCTGCTTTTTCTATTAGAATCTCACATAAAACGTTGAGAATAGCCATTTCCAAGCGAATTATGATCAAAACAGGCAAAAAGACAAGTGTGTGTCATGATAAGCTTGTTTTGGCTTATTTAGACCTGTTTAGCGTCTGAAACGCTCAGAAACGACTGTTCAGGGCAAGTTAGACTCAAAAATTCAATATATGTGTTTTCATAAGTTTTTCTGCTTTTCCTATTAGAATCTCACATAAAACGTTGAGAATAGCCATTTCCAAACCAATTATTATGAAAACAGGCAAAAAGACAAGTGTGTGTCATGATAAGCTTGTTTTGGCTTATTTAGACCTGTTTAGCGTCTGAAACGCTCAGAAACGACTGTTCAGGGCAAGTTAGACTCAAAAAATCAATATATGTGTTTTTATAAGTTTTTCTGCTTTTTCTATTAGAATCTCACATAAAACGTTGAGAATAGCCATTTCCAAGCGAGTTATGATCAAAACAGGCAAAAAGACAAGTGTGTGTCATGATAAGCTTGTTTTGGCTTATTTAGACCTGTTTAGCGTCTGAAACGCTCAGAAACGACTGTTCAGGGCAAGTTAGACTCAAAAAATCAATATATGTGTTTTTATAAGTTTTTCTGCTTTTCCTATTAGAATCTCACATAAAACGTTGAGAATAGCCATTTCCAAGCGAATTATGATCAAAACAGGCAAAAAGACAAGTGTGTGTCATGATAAGCTTGTTTTGGCTTATTTAGACCTGTTTAGCGTCTGAAACGCTCAGAAACGACTGTTCAGGGCAAGTTAGACTCAAAAATTCAATATATGTGTTTTTATAAGTTTTTCTGCTTTTTCTATTAGAATCTCACATAAAACGTTGAGAATAGCCATTTCCAAACCAATTATTATCAAAACAGGCAAAAAGACAAGTGTGTGTCATGAAAAGCTTGTTTTGGCATTTTTTCAACTGTTAAGCTTCTGAAACGCTCAGAAACGACTGTTCAGTGCAAGTTAGACTCAAAAAATCAATATATGTGTTTTTATAAGTTTTTCTGCTTTTTCTGTTAGAATCTCACATAAAACGTTGAGAATAGCCATTTCCAAGCGAATTATTATCAAAGCAGGCAAAAAGACAAGTGTGTGTCATGAAAAGCTTGATTTGGCTTATTTTCAACTGTTTAGCGTCTGAAACACTCAGAAACGACTGTTCAGGGCAAGTTAGACTCAAAAATTCAATATATGTGTTTGTATAAGTTTTTCTGCTTTTCCTATTAGAATCTCACATAAAACGTTGAGAATAGCCATTTCCAAACCAATTATTATCAAAACAGGCAAAAAGACAAGTGTGTGTCATGATAAGCTTGTTTTGGCTTATTTAGACCTGTTTAGCGTCTGAAACGCTCAGAAACGACTGTTCAGGGCAAGTTAGACTCAAAAATTCAATATATGTGTTTTTATAAGTTTTTCTGCTTTTTCTATTAGAATCTCACATAAAACGTTGAGAATAGCCATTTCCAAACCAATTATTATCAAAACAGGCAAAAAGACAAGTGTGTGTCACGATAAGCTTGTTTTGGCTTATTTAGACCTGTTTAGCGTCTGAAACGCTCAGAAACGACTGTTCAGGGCAAGTTAGACTCAAAAAATCAATATATGTGTTTTTATAAGTTTTTCTGCTTTTTCTATTAGAATCTCACATAAAACGTTGAGAATAGCCATTTCCAAGCGAATTATGATCAAAACAGGCAAAAAGACAAGTGTGTGTCATGAAAAGCTTGTTTTGGCTTTTTTTCAACTGTTTAGCGTCTGAAACGCTCAGAAACGACTGTTCAGGGCAAGTTAGACTCAAAAATGTAATATATGTGTTTGTATAAGTTTTTCTGCTTTTTCTATTAGAATCTCACATAAAACGTTGAGAATAGCCATTTCCAAACCAATTATTATGAAAACAGGCAAAAAGACAAGTGTGTGTCATGATAAGCTTGTTTTGGCTTATTTAGACCTGTTTAGCGTCTGAAACGCTCAGAAACGACTGTTCAGGGCAAGTTAGACTCAAACATTCAATATATGTGTTTTTATAAGTTTTTCTGCTTTTCCTATTAGAATCTCACATAAAACGTTGAGAATAGCCATTTCCAAACCAATTATTATCAAAACAGGCAAAAAGACAAGTGTGTGTCATGATAAGCTTGTTTTGGCTTATTTAGACCTTTTTAGCGTCTGAAACGCTCAAAAACGACTGTTCAGGGCAAGTTAGACTCAAAAAATCAATATATGTATTTGTATAAGTTTTTCTGCTTTTTCTATTAGAATCTCACATAAAACGTTGAGAATAGCCATTTCCAAGCGAATTATGATCAAAACAGG
Organism: Euthynnus affinis; assembly: GCA_029490765.1. NCBI lineage: Eukaryota > Metazoa > Chordata > Actinopteri > Scombriformes > Scombridae > Euthynnus > Euthynnus affinis. Next base: position 257,833 of record CM055851.1, read on the forward strand.
CAAAAAGACAAGTGTGTGTCATGAAAAGCTTGTTTTGGCTTTTTTTCAACTGTTTAGCGTCTGAAACGCTCAGAAACGACTGTTCAGGGCAAGTTAGACTCAAAAATTCAATATATGTGTTTTTATAAGTTTTTCTGCTTTTCCTATTAGAATCTCACATAAAACGTTGAGAATAGCCATTTCCAAGCGAGTTATGATCAAAACAGGCAAAAAGACAAGTGTGTGTCATGATAAGCTTGTTTTGGCTTATTTAGACCTGTTTAGCGTCTGAAACGCTCAGAAACGACTGTTCAGGGCAAGTTAGACTCAAAAATTCAATATATGTGTTTGTATAAGTTTTTCTGCTTTTCCTATTAGAATCTCACATAAAACGTTGAGAATAGCCATTTCCAAACCAATTATTATCAAAACAGGCAAAAAGACAAGTGTGTGTCATGAAAAGCTTGTTTTGGCATTTTTTCAACTGTTAAGCTTCTGAAACGCTCAGAAACGACTGTTCAGTGCAAGTTAGACTCAAAAAATCAATATATGTGTTTTTATAAGTTTTTCTGCTTTTTCTATTAGAATCTCACATAAAACGTTGAGAATAGCCATTTCCAAACCAATTATTATCAAAACAGGCAAAAAGACAAGTGTGTGTCACGATAAGCTTGTTTTGGCTTATTTAGACCTGTTTAGCGTCTGAAACGCTCAGAAACGACTGTTCAGGGCAAGTTAGACTCAAAAAATCAATATATGTGTTTTTATAAGTTTTTCTGCTTTTTCTATTAGAATCTCACATAAAACGTTGAGAATAGCCATTTCCAAGCGAATTATGATCAAAACAGGCAAAAAGACAAGTGTGTGTCATGAAAAGCTTGTTTTGGCTTTTTTTCAACTGTTTAGCGTCTGAAACGCTCAGAAACGACTGTTCAGGGCAAGTTAGACTCAAAAATGTAATATATGTGTTTGTATAAGTTTTTCTGCTTTTTCTATTAGAATCTCACATAAAACGTTGAGAATAGCCATTTCCAAACCAATTATTATGAAAACAGGCAAAAAGACAAGTGTGTGTCATGATAAGCTTGTTTTGGCTTATTTAGACCTGTTTAGCGTCTGAAACGCTCAGAAACGACTGTTCAGGGCAAGTTAGACTCAAACATTCAATATATGTGTTTTTATAAGTTTTTCTGCTTTTCCTATTAGAATCTCACATAAAACGTTGAGAATAGCCATTTCCAAACCAATTATTATCAAAACAGGCAAAAAGACAAGTGTGTGTCACGATAAGCTTGTTTTGGCTTATTTAGACCTGTTTAGCGTCTGAAACGCTCAGAAACGACTGTTCAGGGCAAGTTAGACTCAAAAAATCAATATATGTGTTTTTATAAGTTTTTCTGCTTTTTCTATTAGAATCTCACATAAAACGTTGAGAATAGCCATTTCCAAGCGAATTATGATCAAAACAGGCAAAAAGACAAGTGTGTGTCATGAAAAGCTTGTTTTGGCTTTTTTTCAACTGTTTAGCGTCTGAAACGCTCAGAAACGACTGTTCAGGGCAAGTTAGACTCAAAAATGTAATATATGTGTTTGTATAAGTTTTTCTGCTTTTTCTATTAGAATCTCACATAAAACGTTGAGAATAGCCATTTCCAAACCAATTATTATGAAAACAGGCAAAAAGACAAGTGTGTGTCATGATAAGCTTGTTTTGGCTTATTTAGACCTGTTTAGCGTCTGAAACGCTCAGAAACGACTGTTCAGGGCAAGTTAGACTCAAACATTCAATATATGTGTTTTTATAAGTTTTTCTGCTTTTCCTATTAGAATCTCACATAAAACGTTGAGAATAGCCATTTCCAAACCAATTATTATCAAAACAGGCAAAAAGACAAGTGTGTGTCATGATAAGCTTGTTTTGGCTTATTTAGACCTTTTTAGCGTCTGAAACGCTCAAAAACGACTGTTCAGGGCAAGTTAGACTCAAAAAATCAATATATGTATTTGTATAAGTTTTTCTGCTTTTTCTATTAGAATCTCACATAAAACGTTGAGAATAGCCATTTCCAAGCGAATTATGATCAAAACAGGCAAAAAGACAAGTGTGTGTCATGAAAAGCTTGTTTTGGCTTTTTTTCAACTGTTTAGCGTCTGAAACGCTCAGAAACGACTGTTCAGGGCAAGTTAGACTCAAAAATTCAATATATGTGTTTTTATAAGTTTTTCTGCTTTTCCTATTAGAATCTCACATAAAACGTTGAGAATAGCCATTTCCAAACCAATTATTATGAAAACAGGCAAAAAGACAAGTGTGTGTCATGATAAGCTTGTTTTGGCTTATTTAGACCTGTTTAGCGTCTGAAACGCTCAGAAACGACTGTTCAGGGCAAGTTAGACTCAAAAAATCAATATATGTGTTTTTATAAGTTTTTCTGCTTTTTCTATTAGAATCTCACATAAAACGTTGAGAATAGCCATTTCCAAGCGAATTATGATCAAAACAGGCAAAAAGACAAGTGTGTGTCATGAAAAGCTTGTTTTGGCTTTTTTTCAACTGTTTAGCGTCTGAAACGCTCAGAAACGACTGTTCAGGGCAAGTTAGACTCAAAAATTCAATATATGTGTTTTTATAAGTTTTTCTGCTTTTCCTATTAGAATCTCACATAAAACGTTGAGAATAGCCATTTCCAAACCAATTATTATGAAAACAGGCAAAAAGACAAGTGTGTGTCATGATAAGCTTGTTTTGGCTTATTTAGACCTGTTTAGCGTCTGAAACGCTCAGAAACGACTGTTCAGGGCAAGTTAGACTCAAAAAATCAATATATGTGTTTTTATAAGTTTTTCTGCTTTTTCTATTAGAATCTCACATAAAACGTTGAGAATAGCCATTTCCAAGCGAATTATGATCAAAACAGGCAAAAAGACAAGTGTGTGTCATGAAAAGCTTGTTTTGGCTTTTTTTCAACTGTTTAGCGTCTGAAACGCTCAGAAACGACTGTTCAGGGCAAGTTAGACTCAAAAATGTAATATATGTGTTTGTATAAGTTTTTCTGCTTTTTCTATTAGAATCTCACATAAAACGTTGAGAATAGCCATTTCCAAACCAATTATTATGAAAACAGGCAAAAAGACAAGTGTGTGTCATGATAAGCTTGTTTTGGCTTATTTAGACCTGTTTAGCGTCTGAAACGCTCAGAAACGACTGTTCAGGGCAAGTTAGACTCAAACATTCAATATATGTGTTTTTATAAGTTTTTCTGCTTTTCCTATTAGAATCTCACATAAAACGTTGAGAATAGCCATTTCCAAACCAATTATTATCAAAACAGGCAAAAAGACAAGTGTGTGTCACGATAAGCTTGTTTTGGCTTATTTAGACCTGTTTAGCGTCTGAAACGCTCAGAAACGACTGTTCAGGGCAAGTTAGACTCAAAAAATCAATATATGTGTTTTTATAAGTTTTTCTGCTTTTTCTATTAGAATCTCACATAAAACGTTGAGAATAGCCATTTCCAAGCGAATTATGATCAAAACAGGCAAAAAGACAAGTGTGTGTCATGAAAAGCTTGTTTTGGCTTTTTTTCAACTGTTTAGCGTCTGAAACGCTCAGAAACGACTGTTCAGGGCAAGTTAGACTCAAAAATGTAATATATGTGTTTGTATAAGTTTTTCTGCTTTTTCTATTAGAATCTCACATAAAACGTTGAGAATAGCCATTTCCAAACCAATTATTATGAAAACAGGCAAAAAGACAAGTGTGTGTCATGATAAGCTTGTTTTGGCTTATTTAGACCTGTTTAGCGTCTGAAACGCTCAGAAACGACTGTTCAGGGCAAGTTAGACTCAAACATTCAATATATGTGTTTTTATAAGTTTTTCTGCTTTTCCTATTAGAATCTCACATAAAACGTTGAGAATAGCCATTTCCAAACCAATTATTATCAAAACAGGCAAAAAGACAAGTGTGTGTCATGATAAGCTTGTTTTGGCTTATTTAGACCTTTTTAGCGTCTGAAACGCTCAAAAACGACTGTTCAGGGCAAGTTAGACTCAAAAAATCAATATATGTATTTGTATAAGTTTTTCTGCTTTTTCTATTAGAATCTCACATAAAACGTTGAGAATAGCCATTTCCAAGCGAATTATGATCAAAACAGGCAAAAAGACAAGTGTGTGTCATGAAAAGCTTGTTTTGGCTTTTTTTCAACTGTTTAGCGTCTGAAACGCTCAGAAACGACTGTTCAGGGCAAGTTAGACTCAAAAATTCAATATATGTGTTTTTATAAGTTTTTCTGCTTTTCCTATTAGAATCTCACATAAAACGTTGAGAATAGCCATTTCCAAACCAATTATTATGAAAACAGGCAAAAAGACAAGTGTGTGTCATGATAAGCTTGTTTTGGCTTATTTAGACCTGTTTAGCGTCTGAAACGCTCAGTAACGACTGTTCAGGGCAAGTTAGACTCAAAAAATCAATATATGTGTTTTTATAAGTTTTTCTGCTTTTTCTATTAGAATCTCACATAAAACGTTGAGAATAGCCATTTCCAAGCGAGTTATGATCAAAACAGGCAAAAAGACAAGTGTGTGTCATGATAAGCTTGTTTTGGCTTATTTAGACCTGTTTAGCGTCTGAAACGCTCAGAAACGACTGTTCAGGGCAAGTTAGACTCAAAAATTCAATATATGTGTTTTTATAAGTTTTTCTGCTTTTCCTATTAGAATCTCACATAAAACGTTGAGAATAGCCGTTTCCAAACCAATTATTATGAAAACAGGCAAAAAGACAAGTGTGTGTCATGATAAGCTTGTTTTGGCTTATTTAGACCTGTTTAGCGTCTGAAACGCTCAGAAACGACTGTTCAGGGCAAGTTAGACTGAAAAAATCAATATATGTGTTTTTATAAGTTTTTCTGCTTTTTCTATTAGAATCTCACATAAAACGTTGAGAATAGCCATTTCCAAGCGAGTTATGATCAAAACAGGCAAAAAGACAAGTGTGTGTCATGATAAGCTTGTTTTGGCTTATTTAGACCTGTTTAGCGTCTGAAACGCTCAGAAACGACTGTTCAGGGCAAGTTAGACTCAAAAATTCAATATATGTGTTTTTATAAGTTTTTCTGCTTTTTCTATTAGAATCTCACATAAAACGTTGAGAATAGCCATTTCCAAGCGAGTTATGATCAAAACAGGCAAAAAGACAAGTGTGTGTCATGAAAAGCTTGTTTTGGCTTATTTAGACCTGTTTAGCGTCTGAAACGCTCAGAAACGACTGTTCAGGGCAAGTTAGACTCAAAAATTCAATATATGTGTTTTTATAAGTTTTTCTGCTTTTCCTATTAGAATCTCACATAAAACGTTGAGAATAGCCATTTCCAAACCAATTATTATCAAAACAGGCAAAAAGACAAGTGTGTGTCATGATAAGCTTGTTTTGGCTTATTTAGACCTGTTTAGCGTCTGAAACGCTCAGAAACGACTGTTCAGGGCAAGTTAGACTCAAAAATGTAATATATGTGTTTGTATAAGTTTTTCTGCTTTTTCTATTAGAATCTCACATAAAACGTTGAGAATAGCCATTTCCAAACCAATTATTATGAAAACAGGCAAAAAGACAAGTGTGTGTCATGATAAGCTTGTTTTGGCTTATTTAGACCTGTTTAGCGTCTGAAACGCTCAGAAACGACTGTTCAGGGCAAGTTAGACTCAAACATTCAATATATGTGTTTTTATAAGTTTTTCTGCTTTTCCTATTAGAATCTCACATAAAACGTTGAGAATAGCCATTTCCAAACCAATTATTATCAAAACAGGCAAAAAGACAAGTGTGTGTCATGATAAGCTTGTTTTGGCTTATTTAGACCTTTTTAGCGTCTGAAACGCTCAGAAACGACTGTTCAGGGCAAGTTAGACTCAAAAAATCAATATATGTATTTGTATAAGTTTTTCTGCTTTTTCTATTAGAATCTCACATAAAACGTTGAGAATAGCCATTTCCAAGCGAATTATGATCAAAACAGGCAAAAAGACAAGTGTGTGTCATGAAAAGCTTGTTTTGGCTTTTTTTCAACTGTTTAGCGTCTGAAACGCTCAGAAACGACTGTTCAGGGCAAGTTAGACTCAAAAATTCAATATATGTGTTTTTATAAGTTTTTCTGCTTTTCCTATTAGAATCTCACATAAAACGTTGAGAATAGCCATTTCCAAACCAATTATTATCAAAACAGGCAAAAAGACAAGTGTGTGTCATGATAAGCTTGTTTTGGCTTATTTAGACCTTTTTAGCGTCTGAAACGCTCAGAAACGACTGTTCAGGGCAAGTTAGACTCAAAAATTCAATATATGTGTTTGTATAAGTTTTTCTGCTTTTTCTATTAGAATCTCACATAAAACGTTGAGAATAGCCATTTCCAAGCGAATTATGATCAAAACAGGCAAAAAGACAAGTGTGTGTCATGATAAGCTTGTTTTGGCTTATTTAGACCTGTTTAGCGTCTGAAACGCTCAGAAACGACTGTTCAGGGCAAGTTAGACTCAAAAATTCAATATATGTGTTTTCATAAGTTTTTCTGCTTTTCCTATTAGAATCTCACATAAAACGTTGAGAATAGCCATTTCCAAACCAATTATTATGAAAACAGGCAAAAAGACAAGTGTGTGTCATGATAAGCTTGTTTTGGCTTATTTAGACCTGTTTAGCGTCTGAAACGCTCAGAAACGACTGTTCAGGGCAAGTTAGACTCAAAAAATCAATATATGTGTTTTTATAAGTTTTTCTGCTTTTTCTATTAGAATCTCACATAAAACGTTGAGAATAGCCATTTTTAAGCGAGTTATGATCAAAACAGGCAAAAAGACAAGTGTGTGTCATGATAAGCTTGTTTTGGCTTATTTAGACCTGTTTAGCGTCTGAAACGCTCAGAAACGACTGTTCAGGGCAAGTTAGACTCAAAAAATCAATATATGTGTTTGTATAAGTTTTTCTGCTTTTTCTATTAGAATCTCACATAAAACGTTGAGAATAGCCATTTCCAAGCGAATTATGATCAAAACAGGCAAAAAGACAAGTGTGTGTCATGAAAAGCTTGTTTTGGCTTTTTTTCAACTGTTTAGCGTCTGAAACGCTCAGAAACGACTGTTCAGGGCAAGTTAGACTCAAAAATTCAATATATGTGTTTTTATAAGTTTTTCTGCTTTTCCTATTAGAATCTCACATAAAACGTTGAGAATAGCCATTTCCAAACCAATTATTATCAAAACAGGCAAAAAGACAAGTGTGTGTCATGATAAGCTTGTTTTGGCTTATTTAGACCTGTTTAGCGTCTGAAACGCTCAGAAACGACTGTTCAGGGCAAGTTAGACTCAAAAATTCAATATATGTGTTTGTATAAGTTTTTCTGCTTTTTCTATTAGAATCTCACATAAAACGTTGAGAATAGCCATTTCCAAGCGAATTATGATCAAAACAGGCAAAAAGACAAGTGTGTGTCATGATAAGCTTGTTTTGGCTTATTTAGACCTGTTTAGCGTCTGAAACGCTCAGAAACGACTGTTCAGGGCAAGTTAGACTCAAAAATTCAATATATGTGTTTTCATAAGTTTTTCTGCTTTTCCTATTAGAATCTCACATAAAACGTTGAGAATAGCCATTTCCAAACCAATTATTATGAAAACAGGCAAAAAGACAAGTGTGTGTCATGATAAGCTTGTTTTGGCTTATTTAGACCTGTTTAGCGTCTGAAACGCTCAGAAACGACTGTTCAGGGCAAGTTAGACTCAAAAAATCAATATATGTGTTTTTATAAGTTTTTCTGCTTTTTCTATTAGAATCTCACATAAAACGTTGAGAATAGCCATTTTTAAGCGAGTTATGATCAAAACAGGCAAAAAGACAAGTGTGTGTCATGATAAGCTTGTTTTGGCTTATTTAGACCTGTTTAGCGTCTGAAACGCTCAGAAACGACTGTTCAGGGCAAGTTAGACTCAAAAAATCAATATATGTGTTTGTATAAGTTTTTCTGCTTTTTCTATTAGAATCTCACATAAAACGTTGAGAATAGCCATTTCCAAGCGAGTTATGATCAAAACAGGCAAAAAGACAAGTGTGTGTAATGAAAAGCTTGTTTTTGCTTATTTACACATGTTTAGCGTCTGAAACGCTCAGAAACGACTGTTCAGGGCAAGTTAGACTCAAAAATTCAATATATGTGTTTGTATAAGTTTTTCTGCTTTTCCTATTAGAATCTCACATAAAACGTTGAGAATAGCCATTTCCAAACCAATTATTATGAAAACAGGCAAAAAGACAAGTGTGTGTCATGATAAGCTTGTTTTGGCTTATTTAGACCTGTTTAGCGTCTGAAACGCTCAGAAACGACTGTTCAGGGCAAGTTAGACTCAAAAATTCAATATATGTGTTTTTATAAGTTTTTCTGCCTTTTCTATTAGAATCTCACATAAAACGTTGAGAATAGCCATTTCCAAGCGAATTATGATCAAAACAGGCAAAAAGACAAGTGTGTGTCATGAAAAGCTTGTTTTGGCTTTTTTTCAACTGTTTAGCGTCTGAAACGCTCAGAAACGACTGTTCAGGGCAAGTTAGACTCAAAAATTCAATATATGTGTTTTTATAAGTTTTTCTGCTTTTCCTATTAGAATCTCACATAAAACGTTGAGAATAGCCATTTCCAAACCAATTATTATCAAAACAGGCAAAAAGACAAGTGTGTCATGATAAGCTTGTTTTGGCTTATTTAGACCTGTTTAGCGTCTGAAACGCTCAGAAACGACTGTTCAGGGCAAGTTAGACTCAAAAAATCAATATATGTGTTTGTATAAGTTTTTCTGCTTTTCCTATTAGAATCTCACATAAAACGTTGAGAATAGCCATTTCCAAGCGAGTTATGATCAAAACAGGCAAAAAAACAGGTGTGTGTAATTAAAAGATTGTTTTTTCTTATTTTCACCTGTTTGGCATCTGAAACGCACAGAAACGAAAGTCTTTTTCTAACATTAAGTAGGCTCTGAGAGACAAGTGTATGTATTTGGTCGCCTGCTCATGCCGGTGGGCTCATGTTCTGGAACTGTAAGAACTCGTCCTCTCTGTGAATTAGTGAGGCTCAGAGAGACAAGCGTATATGTTTGGTTGTCTGCACCTGCATTTTACACCGGCTCCTGCTCTGAAAGTTTCAGAAAGGCATTTTATTGGCCAGTTATTTAGGCACAGAGAGATAAGCGTATGTGCTTGGTCGCCTGCTCATACTTTTTACACTGGCTCCAGTATTGAAACTGTCAAAAGAGAGTCCTCCCTGTGAATCAATAAGGCTCAGAGAGAGAGGCGCATGTGTTTGAGTCACAACTCTTGCTTTTCACACGGCTCATGTTCTGAAACATTACACTTTCTGCAAGTTAGTTAGGCTCACAGAGACATGCGTACGTTTTTGGTTATCCGCACCTGCATTTTACACCAGCTCCTGTTCTTAAAGTATCAGAAAGGCATTGTTTGGTCAGTTACTTAGGCACAGAGAGATAAGCGTATGTGTTTTGTCGCCTGCTCATGCTTTTTACACTGGCTCCAGTATTGAAACTTTCAAAAGAGTGTTTGGGTCACAACTCTTGATTTTCACACCGGCTCATGTTGTGAAACTGCGTTCTTTCTGCAATTTAGTTAGGCTCAGAGAGACAAGCGTATATGTTTTTTTGTCCGCACCTGCATTTTACACCCGCTCCTGTTCTGAAATTCTCTTGGCCAGTTATTTAGGTACAGAGAGACCAGGTGACCAAAACACATACGCTTGTATGTGTTTGGTCACCTGCTCATGCATTTTACACTGGCTCCGGTATTGAAACTTTCAAAAAAGCGTCCTCTCTGTGAATTAGTGATGCTCAGAGAGACAAGCGCATGTGTTTGGGTCACAACTCTTGCTTTTCACACAGGCTCATGTTCTGAAACAGTTAGAACTGCGTTCTTTCTGCAAGTTAGTCTGGCTCAGATAGACAAGCGTAATTTTTTGGTCGCCTGCTCATGATTTTTACACCAGCTCATGTTCTGAAAGTGTTCGAACGCATTTTCTCTGTGAATTAGTAAGGATCAGAGAGACAGGCGTATGTGTTTGGGTCACAATCCTTGCTTTTTACACCCGCTCAGTTCTGAAACAGTTAGAAATGCGTTCTTTCTACAAATTAGTTAGGCTCAGAGAGACAAGCGCATGTGTTTGGGTCACAACTCTTGCTTTTCACACCGGCTCAGTTCTGAAACAGTTAGAACTGCATTCTTTCTGCAAGTTAGTTAGGCTCAGAGAGACAAGCGTGTGTGTTTGGTTGTCTGCACCTGCATTTTACACCAGCTACTGTTCTGAAAGTATCAGAAAGGCATTGTCTTGGTCAGTTACTTAGGCACAGAGAGATAAGCGTCTGTGTTTTGTCGCCTGCTCATGTGTTTCACACTGGCGCCTGTATTGAAACTTTCAAAAGAGTGTCCTCTCTGTGAATTAGTAAGGCTCAGAGAGACAAGTGTTTGCGTCACAACTCTTGCTTTTCACACCGGCTCGTGTTCTGAAACAGTTAGAACTGCGTTTTTTCTGCAAGTTAGTTAGGCTCAGAGAGACAAGCGTGTGTGTTTGGTTGTCTACACCTGCATTTTACACCAGCTACTGTTCTGAAACTATCAGAAAGGCATTCTCTTGGCCAGTTATTTAGGGACAGAGACAAGCGTATGTGTTTGGGTCACAACCCTTGCTTTTTACACCCGCTAAGCTCTGAAACAGTTAGAACTGCGTTCTTTCTACAAATTAGTTAGGCTAAGAGAGACAAGCGCATGTGTTTGGGTCACAACTCTTGCTTTTCACACCGGATAATGTTGTGAAACTGCGTTCTTTCTGCAATTTAGTTAGGCTCAGAGAGACAAGCGTATATGTTTTTTTCCGCACCTGCATTTTACACCGGCTCCTGTTCTGAAATTCTCTTGGCCAGTTATTTAGTCACAGAGAGACAAGAGTATGTGTTTGGTCGCCTGCTCATGCTTTTTACACTGGCTCCGGTATTTAAACGGTCAAAAGAGCGTCCTCCCTGTGAATTAATAAGGCTCAGAGAGATAAGCGCATGTGTTTGAGTCACAACTCTTGCTTTTCACACAGGCTCATGTTCTGAAACAGTTAGAACTGCGTTCTTTCTGCAAGTTAGTCTGGCTCAGAGAGACAAGCGTATTTTTTTGGTCGCCTGCTCATGATTTTTACACCAGCTCATGTTCTGAAAGTCTGAGAACGCGTCTTCTCTGTGAATTAGTAAGGATCAGAGAGACAAGCGTATGTGTTTGGGTCACAACCCTTGCTTTTTACACCCGCTCAGTTCTGAAACAGTTAGGACTGCGTTTTTTCTGCAAGTTAGTTAGGCTCAGAGAGAAAAGCGTATGTTTTTGGTTGTCCACACCTGCATTTTACACCGCTTCCTGTTCTGAAACTGTCAGAATGACATTCTCTTGGCCAGTTAGTTAGCCAGGCTCAGAGAGACAAGCATATGTGCTATGTCGCCTGCTCCTGCTTTTTACACTCGCTCTGGTATTGAAACTGTCAAAAGAGCGTCCTCTCTGTGAATTAGTAAGGCTCAGAGAGACAAGCGTATGTGTTTGGGACACAACTCTTGCTTTTCACACCGGCTCATGTTCTGAAACAGTTAGAACTGCGTTCTTTCTGCAAGTTAGTTAGGCTCAGAGAGACAAGTGTATTTTTCTGGTCGCCTGCTCATGATTTTTTCACCAGCTCATGTTCTGAAAGTGTTCGAACGCGTCTTCTCTGTGAATTAGTAAGGATCAGAGAGACAGGCGTATGTGTTTGGGTCACAACCCTTGCTTTTTACACCCGCTCATTTCTGAAACAGTTAGAACTGCGTTCTTTCTGCAAATTAGTAAGGCTCAGAGAGACAAGCGTGTGTGTTTGGTTGTCTGCACCTGCATTTTACACCGGCTCCAGTTCTGAAAGTATCAGAAAGGCATTCTCTTGGCCAGTTATTTAGGCACAGAGAGATAAGTGTATGTGTTTTGTCGCCTGCTCATGCTTTTTACACTGGCTCCGGTGTTGAAACTTTCAAAAGAGCGTCCTCTCTGTGAATTAGTGAGGCTCAGAGAGACAAGCGCATGTGTTTGGGTCACAACTCTTGCTTTTCACACCGTCTCATGTTCTGAAACAGTTAGAACTGCATTCTTTCTGCAAGTTAGTTAGGCTCAGAGAGACAAGTGTATTTTTTTGGTCGCCTGCTCATGATTTTTTCACCAGCTCATGTTCTGAAAGTGTTAGAACGCGTCTTTTCTGTGAATTAGTAAGGATCAGAGAGACAAGCGCATGTGTTTGGGTCACAACTCTTGCTTTTCACACCCGTTCAGTTCTGAAACAGTTAGAACTGTGTTCTTTCTGTAAGTTAGTTAGGCTCAGAGACACAAGGGTGTGCGCTTGGGTTCCCGGTCCTGGACTTTACTCTAGCTCCTGTTCTGAAACCGTCAGAGCGGCGTTCTCTCAGTGAGAACGCAGCTATGGAGACAAATGAATCTCTACCATATTGTTTTAAAAGCCCCAAATATTGTCTACCCATCTTTTGCATGAATTAAATTACTCTTATTGGCCTTTTACTCACAGAGATTTAATTGCAGTAATGCAATGACTGTAGTTGTTATCAACTCACGTATTTCACATGCTTCACTGAAGTCTCTCCTCCAAGGATCGCTCAGCCCCGTCTGTGGTGAAAAAGAAGAGAGGAGAGAAACTCAACAAAATGACAGTAAAATGCAGTAATTTATCCCATTCATTCATTGTCCATTATAATGTTTCACTGTGGACATTGTCATATACCAGTTATGTACAGGTACAACTTGTTTTTCAGATATGAAAGGCAAGACAAGAATAAAGCTTACTTGGGTATTTTAAAAATGACTATGAAATTAGTTTCACATTCATTGTCTATGAAGCAGCTCCACTTCATTCTGGGGTCTCATGTCTCTGGTTTGTTGCTTTGGGAGGAAGTAGTTCATGTTCACAAATAACAGATGTGAGAGGTACACATGTGCAAGTCACAAGCTAGTCTCAAGTCTTAACCTTAAAAGCTGAAGCAAATCCTAAGTCACTGTGTTTAAGACTCAAGTAAGCAAAGTCAATTCACTGCTAAACATCAAACAAGACAGGCCAATTAAGTCAAGTCAAGTCACCATGAAAGAAGCGCTTTAAACTCTAACACTCGTTGTCTCAAGCCATGTCATGAGAAAATGGCACTCTATAGGCTATGGTTAGGAGTCATAAATACCACTATTTATTAGGGGTATAACAATTCTCCAAATCCATGGTTTGGCTCATACCTTGTTTTTTGTTGTTGTTTTAAATAGATTAACTTTGAATTAATTAACTATGTCAACAGAAATAAATGATCTGATCTAACATGTTTTCCAGGATCTAGTGTTCCTAATTTTGTATTTTACTTAATGTCTGTGGATGTGGATGATCAGATTGGTGTGGTAATATTAAGCTCAACTCAAGCTCAGTGCAGGTGTGGGAAAATGCTTTCAACAAGCTCTCAGCTCAATCCTGTCTTGCTTCATTTTCTAGGTTCTGCTAGACAAGGGTTCAGCAAGCTTCAGCCATTTTAGCCCATTTCTCACCATATAAAACCCACCTGGAGCCGCAAAATCCCTCCCTAGTTTGATCCCTAAAATGACTTTACTTTACACAAATGAGTGAATATCTAATTAGGATTACATATTTCACATAAACAAAAACATACAAATGTATTGATTATTCAATAAAACAATCAAAGGTCTTTAGTAGCTTAAGGCTCACATCTGATTTTTAAAAAAATTCTGAGGACCACCTTCCTTTTTGCTTGTGATGCAAACTGGGGTAAAACTAATAACTGGAAAACAGTCACTCACGCCAGTAGAATCCTATGTAATCCTATGTAATGACGCCTAGTTTACTACTCCAGCAAGTAGGTCGAACCTAGCACGCTGCTACTGACTTCAGCTAATGCTTTGTGGAGATCGCGGCATTTGAGAAACCAAACGGAATAAATACCTCACATGTAAACACACACGTCGCATCGTAAGGCATGCTGGGTACTGACATCAAAACGGTGACAATAAGTTGAAACTGAAACAGAAAAAGTTGAAACTGAAAAAGACAAAGTTGAAACTGAGAACCGGTGGCATTGAAAAAAAACTTACATTGTAAAGACATGAAGAAAAAAATCTTATGATTGACATTGAAAAACTAATCTTAATGCAAAAAATACCAAAATAGAATAAAAGCTGCAAGCAGCGATGATCGGGACCTCGCAACCCGGTGAACATCGGGCACAGTCGAAGAGCCTTTGTCACAGGCATGTAGATGTTTTCACAGTCGGGCTACTTTCAGACAGAGCAAGGAGAGAAACATCACTTCCTTTGTCCACTCATTTGCCTGCTGCTGGGGCTGCTTTCCTGTACTGTGTTATGGGGGCGCTATGGAGCCAGTTTGCATCACTGATTGAATATTGTAATGTAGATGTGCTCAGGCCTGGACTGTTATCAAACCTGTAAAGTTTCAGGCAGATCCCACCATGTACACTAAAGTTATAGCAATTTCCTCTGTAATGACGAAACATCAAAACTAAAGGCCACACCACGGCCAAGCGCTTCAATGTACACTAAATCTTTTGATCATACACTAGTCTAGATGACACATACTGATTTTGGAGTCCCTACGATGAATTGTAGGAGGAGTTTGTTAAAACACAAGGTATGCGAAATGGCCAAGAAAAGGCGAAAATTGACCAGTTTTTTAGAGATGGCGGACTTCCTGTAGGACTTGGACTGTAGGAGCTTGATATGGCTCCAAGAGGCTTTTTTGTGCATCTTGACATTATACATGTGCCTTGTGAATTTCATTTTTCTACGTTAATCTGGTAGGCGGGGCTTCAACTTTGAAATTTTCAAGGGGTCGCTGTTGAGCCATTTTGCCACACCCATTCAAATGAACTACAAAGGATAACATCACTCTAGACATGTGTGTCAAGTTTCGTGGCTGTAGAGCCACCCCCTCTCCCTGGAAAACAGCATCGTATGTCATGGCGAAGGATGTGTCGCATCTTACTTCTATGACAATCTGGGTTGAGGTGCTCAATTTTCCTAATTTTCTAGGGGGCGCAGTCCAGCCATTTTCGATATCAAATTTTTCAGCAGTCCTGATAAAATGTGCAAAATTTCATGAGTTTCTGAAAGGTCGTCAAAACGGCTGTCAAAAATGCGTTTGTTTCGGAATAATAATAATAATAATAATAATGATGATGATAATAATAATAATGATAATGATAATAATAATAATAATCACTACAAATACAAGAGGGCCTTCGCACCGTTCAGTGCTCGAGCCCTAATAAGATTGACAGATTGTAATTTTAATTAAAATTTTTAGAGCGTTTTATTTTTCAGTGGAACTTTTTTCAATGATAATACACTTTTTTTTTTTTAATTGCAGGGTTTGATTTCAATGCCAAATTTTATTTCCGATAGCCCCATACAAACCTAATTTTTTTGACCAATTTTTCACTCAAAGTGGGTGTATTTGCATCTAAAATGAGTATAAATTGCCCCTGAGACATATGTGTAGTATCTATGATGACAAAATATAATTTATATTCATATAGTTTATATATAGTCTCCATTTTTACTGCTTAGGTCACTCTTTATGTTAGCTTACAGTTAGCTAATGTTTGCTAGCTAGCCACAGTGATATCAACCAGTGTTGTGTGCAGCTGTTTGAATTAGAGCTGTTGGACATCATTCCAGGAGTCAAAGATGAATCAAATTGTAAAAGAATTAATACTAACCAAATGCTGAAATTGCTATTCAAATGTGTGTGGCATTTGGGAGGCAAAAAGGCATGGGCAGGAACTTGGAACAAGAGTCCATAGTTTCACACATTTTTGTTCTGAATGCTTTGAGCCAATATACTCATGAGAATGGTTTAGCTAACTTTAATGGTGATGAAACAATTCAATGGTTGTGGTTCTTCTAGGCTTTTGAAATGTGATCGACCAAATGGCTCAAATCCTGATAGTGACTCGCGGGGGTTGTGATTCTAAAAAAAAAGTACCACGTCTTTTTCACAAGTCTTTGAGAAAAAGAATTTTTGGGCCAGTGTGCATCATGTGATTATGCACTTTGGCCACTATGTCAAATTTGCTTCAAAGCCTGGCACTCTTCCTGTATCCACTTCTCTTTATACATCCATGGCGATAAGCGATAGAGCGAGCATCAGAAAAGTCATGGTGAATGCAAGCGGAGCAGAAGAAAAGGTTAGCAGTAAGCTGTAACAATCTGGTAGTAAATGTACAGTGTAAGTTAATAAATGCTGCAGCTTGTCAAGACCAAGAAAAGTAATGTCTGTTTCCCCAACTGCTCTTGCTATAGGCATTGAGCCTGAAGATGCTAAACAGAGAACAGAGAAATGTGCTAATCGACCTCCCCAGCCAGGGCCAGGTCAGTCAACCTAGGGGAAACACTGCAATCTGTGCTGATATGCATGCTTTTCATTATATATAATTTGAATATGCAGGAAATCAAATGATAATGGATTACAAAAAGAGGTCATTTTGGCATAAGGGTGCCCCCAAAATGCACATATACATTCAGAACAAGTCATATCTGATGATGATCTGTATGTGAAAGAAGTTATAGAAAAATAGTATATTCAGAAGCAGAGATATACACTTCTTTGTGTGACGTTGTGACATAAAGGCCCCAAAATTTCAACCTCTGAATTGATCCATTATGTATATAATGGTATGATATTTGGATGGATATCATTGAAGGATCACATAAAATCTTGAAGTATGTGTATTTTTTTAATAACGTTTTCTTCTTTCTTTAAATCAGAAATTCTTATGAAACTAGCCATTTCCAAGCGAGTTATGATCAAAACAGGCAAAAAGACAAGTGTGTGTAATGAAAAGCTTGTTTTGGCTTATTTTCAACTGTTTGTCGTCTGAAACACTGAGAAACGACTGTTCAGTGCGAGTTAGACTCAAAAATTCAATATATGTGTTTTTATAAGTTTTTCTTCTTTTTCTATTAGAATCTCACATAAAACGTTGAGAATAGCCATTTCCAAGCCAATTATGATCAAAACAGGCAAAAAGACAAGTGTGTGTCATGATAAGCTTGTTTTGGCTAATTTAGACCTGTTTAGCGTCTGAAACGCTCAGAAACGACTGTTCAGGGCAAGTTAGACACAAAAATGCAATATATGTGTTTGTATAAGTTTTTCTTCATTTTGTATTAGAATCTCACATAAAACGTTGAGAATAGCCATTTCCAAGCGAGTTATGATCAAAACAGGCAAAAAGACAAGTGTGTGTCATGAAAAGCTTGTTTTGGCTTATTTAGACCTGTTTAGCGTCTGAAACGCCCAGAAACGACTGTTCAGGGCAAGTTAGACTCAAAAATTCAATATATGTGTTTGTATAAGTTTTTCTGCTTTTCCTATTAGAATCTCACATAAAACGTTGAGAATAGCCATTTCCAAACCAATTATTATCAAAACAGGCAAAAAGACAAGTGTGTGTCATGATAAGCTTGTTTTGGCTTATTTAGACCTGTTTAGCGTCTGAAACGCTCCGAAACGATTGTTCAGGGCAAGTTAGACTCAAAAAATCAATATATGTGTTTTTATAAGTTTTTCTGCTTTTTCTATTAGAATCTCACATAAAACGTTGAGAATAGCCATTTCCAAGCGAATTATGATCAAAACAGGCAAAAAGACAAGTGTGTGTCATGAAAAGCTTGTTTTGGCTTTTTTTCAACTGTTTAGCGTCTGAAACGCTCAGAAACGACTGTTCAGGGCAAGTTAGACTCAAAAATTCAATATATGTGTTTGTATAAGTTTTTCTGCTTTTCCTATTAGAATCTCACATAAAACGTTGAGAATAGCCATTTCCAAACCAATTATTATCAAAACAGGCAAAAAGACAAGTGTGTGTCATGATAAGCTTGTTTTGGCTTATTTAGACCTGTTTAGCGTCTGAAACGCTCAGAAACGACTGTTCAGGGCAAGTTAGACTCAAAAATTCAATATATGTGTTTGTATAAGTTTTTCTGCTTTTCCTATTAGAATCTCACATAAAACGTTGAGAATAGCCATTTCCAAACCAATTATTATCAAAACAGGCAAAAAGACAAGTGTGTGTCATGATAAGCTTGTTTTGGCTTATTTAGACCTGTTTAGCGTCTGAAACGCTCAGAAACGACTGTTCAGGGCAAGTTAGACTCAATACTGAAGCATATGTGTTTGTATAAGTTTTTCTGCTTTTCCTGTTAGAATCTCACATAAAACGTTGAGAATAGCCATTTCCAAGCGAGTTATGATCAAAACAGGCAAAAAGACAAGTGTGTGTCATGAAAAGCTTGTTTTGGCTTATTTTCAACTGTTTAGCGTCTGAAACGCTCAGAAACGACTGTTCAGGGCAAATTAGACTCAATACTGAAGCATATGTGTTTGTATAAGTTTTTCTGCTTTTCCTATTAGAATCTCACATAAAACGTTGAGAATAGCCATTTCCAAGCCAATTATGATCAAAACAGGCAAAAAGACAAGTGTGTGTCATGAAAAGCTTGTTTTGGCTTATTTTCAACTGTTTAGCGTCTGAAACGCTCAGAAACGACTGTTCAGGGCAAATTAGACTCAATACTGAAGCATATGTGTTTGTATAAGTTTTTCTGCTTTTCCTATTAGAATCTCACATAAAACGTTGAGAATAGCCATTTCCAAGCGAGTTATGATCAAAACAGGCAAAAAGACAAGTGTGTGTCATGATAAGCTTGTTTTGGCTTATTTAGACCTGTTTAGCGTCTGAAACGCTCAGAAACGACTGTTCAGGGCAAGATAGACTCAAAGATTCAATATATGTGTTTTTATAAGTTTTTCTTCTTTTTCTATTAGAATCTCACATAAGACGTTGAGAATAGCCATTTCCAAGCCAATTATGATCAAAACAGGCAAAAAGACAAGTGTGTGTCATGACAAGCTTGTTTTGGCTTATTTTCAACTGTTTAGCGTCTGAAACGCTCAGAAACGACTGTTCAGGGCAAGTTAGACTCAAAACTGAAGCATATGTATTATCATAAGCCTTTCTTCTTTTTCTATTAGAATCTCACATAAAACGTTGAGAATAGCCATTTCCAAAATAGTTACAATCAAAAAAGGCAAAAAGACAAGGGTGTGTAATTAAAAGCTTGTTTTTCCTTATTTTCACCTGTTTGGCATCTGAAACGCACAGAAACGAAAGTCTTTTTCTAACATTAAGTAGGCTCTGAGAGACAAGTGTATGTATTTGGTCGCCTGCTCATGCCTTTTACACCGGCTCATGTTCTGGAACTGTAAGAACTCGTCCTCTCTGTGAATTAGTGCGGCTCAGAGAGACAAGCGTATATGTTTGGTTGTCTGCACCTGCATTTTACACCGGCTCCTGTTCTGAAAGTTTCAGAAAGGCATTCTATTGGCCAGTTATTTAGGCACAGAGAGATAAGCGTATGTGTTTGAGTCAGAACTCTTGCTTTTCACACGGCTCATGTTCTGAAACACTTACACTTTCTGCAAGTTAGTTAGGCTCACAGAGACATGCGTACGTTTTTGGTTATCCGCACCTGCATTTTACGCCAGCTCCTGTTCTGAAAGTATCATAAAGGCATTGTCTTGGTCAGTTACTTAGGCACAGAGAGATAAGCGTTTGTGTTTTGACGCCTGCTCATGCTTTTTACACTGGCCACAGTATTGAAACTTTCAAAAGAGCGTCCTCTCTGTGAATTAGTGAGGCTCAGAGAGACAAGCGCATGTGTTTGGGTCACAACTCTTGCTTTTCACACCGTCTCATGTTCTGAAACGGTTAGAACTGCGTTCTTTCTGCAAGTTAGTTAGGCTCACAGAGACATGCGTACGTTTTTGGTTATCCGCACCTGCATTTTACGCCAGCTCCTGTTCTGAAAGTATCATAAAGGCATTGTCTTGGTCAGTTACTTAGGCACAGAGAGATAAGAGTATGTGTTTGGTCGCCTGCTCATGCTTTTTACACTGGCTCCGGTATTTAAACTGTCAAAAGAGCATCCTCCCTGTGAATTAATAAGGCTCAGAGAGATAAGCGCATGTGTTTGAGTCACAACTCTTGCTTTTCACACCGGTTCAACTTCTGAAACACTTAGAACTGCGTTCTCTCTGAAAGTTAGTTAGGCTCAGAGAGACAAGTGTGTGTGTTTGGTTGTCCGCACCTGCATCTTTCACCCGCTCCTGTTCTGAAATTGTCTTGGCTGGTTATTTAGGCAAAGAGAGATATAAGCGTATGTGTTTGGTTGTCCACACCTGCATTTTACATCGCCTCCTGTTCTGAAACTGTCAGAAAGACATTGTCTTGGCCAGTTAGTTAGTAAAGCTCAGAGAGACAAGCATATGTGCTATGCCGTCTGCTCCTGCTCTTTACACTGGTTCCGGTATTGAAACTTTCAAAAGAGTGTCCTCTCTGTGTATTTATAAGGCTCAGAGAGATAAGTGTTTGGGTCATAACTCTTGCTTTTCACACCGGCTCGTGTTCTGAAACGGTTAGCACTGCGTTCTTTCTGCAAGTTAGTTAGGCTCAGAGAGACAAGTGTATTTTTTTGGTCGCCTGCTCATGATTTTTTCACCAGCTCATGTTCTGAAACAGTTAGAACTGCGTTTTTTCGGCAAATTAGTAAGGCTCAGAGAGACAGGCGTGTGTGTTTGGTTGTCTGCACCTGCATTTTACACCG
Organism: Euthynnus affinis; assembly: GCA_029490765.1. Classification (NCBI taxonomy): domain Eukaryota; kingdom Metazoa; phylum Chordata; class Actinopteri; order Scombriformes; family Scombridae; genus Euthynnus; species Euthynnus affinis. The sequence goes on from CM055851.1 coordinate 278,606, forward strand.
GCTCCAGTTCTGAAAGTATCAGAAAGGCATTCTCTTGGCCAGTTATTTAGGCACAGAGAGATAAGTGTATGTGTTTTGTTGCCTGCTCATGCTTTTTACACTGGCTCCGGTATTGAAACTTTCAAAAGAGCGTCCTCTCTGTGAATTACTGAGGCTCAGAGAGACAAGCGCATGTGTTTGGGTCACAACTCTTGCTTTTCACACCGGCTCATGTTCTGAAACAGTTAGAACTGCGTTCTTTCTGCAAGTTAGTTAGGCTCAGAGAGACAAGTGTGTTTTTTTGGTCGCCTGCTCATGATTTTTTCACCAGCTCATGTTCTGAAAGTGTTAGAACGCGTCTTCTCTGTGAATTAGTAAGGATCAGAGAGACAAGCGTATGTGTTTGGGTCACAACCCTTACTTTTTACACCCGCTCAGTTCTAAAACAGTTAGAATTGCGTTCTTTCTACAAATTAGTTAGGCTAAGAGAGACAAGCGCATGTGTTTGGGTCACAACTCTAGCTTTTCACACCGGATCATGTTGTGAAACTGCGTTCTTTCTGCAATTTAGTTAGGCTCAGAGAGAAAAGCGTATATGTTTGTTTGTCCGCACCTACATTTTACACCGGCTCCTGTTCTGAAATTCTCTTGGCCAGTTATTTAGGCACAGAGAGACAAGAGTATGTGTTTGGTCGCCTGCTCATGCTTTTTACACTGGCTCCGGTATTTAAACGGTCAAAAGAGCGTCCTCCCTGTGAATTAGTAAGGCTCAGAGAGATAAGCGCATGTGTTTGAGTCCCAACTCTTGCTTTTCACACCGGCTCATGTTCTGAAACAGTTAGAACTGCGTTCTTTCTGCAAGTTAGTCTGGCTCAGAGAGACAGGCGCATGTGTTTGGGTCACAACTCTTGCTTTTCACACCGGCTCAGTTCTGAAACAGTTAGAACTGCGTTTTTTCTGCAAGTTAGTTAGGCTCAGAGAGAAAAGCGTATGTTTTTGGTTGTCCACACCTGCATTTTACACCGCCTCCTGTTCTGAAACTGTCAGAAAGACATTCTCTTGGCCAGTTATTTAGGCAACAAGACATAAGCGTATGTGTTTGGTCGCCTGCTCATGCTTTTTACACTGGCTCCCGTATTGAAACTTTCAAAAGAGCGTCCTCTCTGTGAATTACTGAGGCTCAGAGAGAAAAGCGTATGTTTTTGGTTGTCCACACCTGCATTTTACTTCGCCTCCTGTTCTGAAACTGTCAGAAAGACATTCTCTTGGCCAGTTAGTTAGCCAGGCTCAGAGAGACAAGCATATGTGCTATGTCGCCTGCTCCTGCTTTTTACACTGACTCCGGTATTGAAACTGTCAAAAGAGCGTCCTCTCTGTGAATTAGTAAGGCTCAGAGAGACAAGCGTATGTGTTTGGGTCACAACTCTTGCTTTTCACACCGTCTCATATTCTGAAAAGTTAGAACTGCGTTCTTTCTGCAAGTTAGTTACGCTCAGAGAGACAAGCGTATTTTTTTTGGTCGCCTGCTGATGATTTTTACACCAGCTCATGTTCTGAAAGTGTTAGAACGCGTCTTCTCTGTGAATTAGTTAGGATCAGAGAGACAAGCGTATGTGTTTGGGTCACAACCCTTGCTTTTTACACCCGCTCAGTTCTGAAACAGTTAGAACTGTGTTCTTTCTACAAGTTAGTTAGGCACAGAGAGATAAGCGTATGTGTTTAGTCGCCTGCTCATGCTTTTTACACTGGCTCTGGTATTGAAACTGTCAAAAGAGCATCCTCTCTGTGACTTAGTAAGGCTCAGAGAGACAAGTGCATGTGTTTGGGTCAAAACTCTTGCTTTTCACGCCGGCTCATGTTCTGAAACTGTTAGAACTGCATTCTTTCTGCAAGTTAGTTAGGCTCAGAGAGACAAGCGTATGTTTTTGGTTGTCCGCACCTGCATTTTACACCAGCTCCTGTCCTGAAAGTATCAGAAAGGCATTCTCTTGGCCAGTTATTTAGGCAACGAGACTTCTGAAACATTTAGAACTGTGTTCTTTCTTCAAGTTAGTTAGGCTCAGAGACACAAGTGTGTGTGCTTGGGTTCCCGGTCCTGGACTTTACTCTAGCTCCTGTTCTGAAACCGTCAGAGTGGCGTTCTCTCAGTGAGAACGCAGCTATGGAGACAAATGAATCTCTACCATATTGTTTTAAAAGCCCCAAATATTGTCTACCCATCTTTTGCATGAATTATATTACTCTTATTGGCCTTTTACTCACAGAGATTTAATTGCAGTAATGCAATGACTGTAGTTGTTATCAACTCACGTATTTCACATGCTTCACTGAAGTCTCTCCTCCAAGGATCGCTCAGCCCCGTCTGTGGTGAAAAAGAAGAGAGTAGAGAAACTCAACAAAATGACAGTAAAATGCAGTAACAGATGTGAGAGGTACACATGTGCAAGTCACAAGCTAGTCTCAAGTCTTAACCTTAAAAGCTGAAGCAAATCCTAAGTCACTGTGTTTAAGACTCAAGTAAGCAAAGTCAATTCACTGCTAAACATCAAACAAGACAGGCCAATTAAGTCAAGTCAAGTCACCATGAAAGAAGCGCTTTAAACTCTAACACTCGTTGTCTCAAGCCATGTCATGAGAAAATGGCACTCTATAGGCTATGGTTAGGAGTCATAAATACCACTATTTATTAGGGGTATAACAATTCTCCAAATCCATGGTTTGGCTCATACCTTGTTTTTTGTTGTTGTTTTAAATAGATTAACTTTGAATTAATTAACTATGTCAACAGAAATAAATGATCTGATCTAACATGTTTTCCAGGATCTAGTGTTCCTAATTTTGTATTTTACTTAATGTCTGTGGATGTGGATGATCAGATTGGTGTGGTAATATTAAGCTCAACTCAAGCTCAGTGCAGGTGTGGGAAAATGCTTTCAACAAGCTCTCAGCTCAATCCTGTCTTGCTTCATTTTCTAGCTTCTGCTAGACAAGGGGTCAGCAAGCTTCAGCCATTTTAGCCCATTTCTCACCATATAAAACCCACCTGGAGCCGCAAAATCCCTCCCTAGTTTGATCCCTAAAATGACTTTACGTTACACGAATGAGTGAATATCTAATTAGGATTACATATTTCACATAAACAAAAACATACAAATGTATTGATTATTCAATAAAACAATCAAAGGTCGTTATTAGCTTAAGGCTCACATCTGATTTTTAAAAAAAATTCTGAGGACCACCTTCCCAAATAAATGAAAAAATAAACAAAACAAAACATAACATGACAAATCAATAGTCAAGTGTAATATTGCAATTACACAACATTTGTGAGGCAGTTCACTCTAAAAATAAAAGACTTTTTGCTTGTGATGCAAACTGGGGTAAAACTAATAACTGGAAAACAGTCACTCACGCCAGTAGAATCCTATGTAATCCTATGTAATGAAGCCTAGCAAGTAGGTCGAACCTAGCACGCTGCTACTGACTTCAGCTAATGCTTTGTGGAGATCGCGGCATTTGAGAAACCAAACGGAATAAATACCTCACATGTAAACACACACGTCGCATCGTAAGGCATGCTGGGTACTGACATCAAAATGGTGACAATAAGTTGAAACTGAAACAGAAAAAGTTGAAACTGAAAAAGACAAAGTTGAAACTGAGAACCGGTGGCATTGAAAAAAAACTTACATTGTAAAGACATGAAGAAAAAAATCTTATGGTTGACATTGAAAAACTAATCTTAATGCAAAAAATACCAAAATAGAATTAAAGCTGCAAGCAGCGATGATCGGGACCGCGCACCCCGGTGAACATCGGGCACAGTTGTTTTCACAGTCGGGCTACTTTCAGACAGAGCAAGGAGAGAAACATCACTTCCTTTGTCCACCCATTTGCCTGCTGCTGGGGCTGCTTTCCTGTACTGTACTTATGGGGGCGCTATGGAGCCAGTTTGCATCACTGATTGAATATTGTAATGTAGATGTGCTCAGGCCTGGACTGTTATCAAACCTGTAAAGTTTCAGGCAGATCCCACCATGTACACTAAAGTTATAGCAATTTCCTCTGTAATGACGAAACATCAAAACTAAAGGCCACACCACGGCCAAGCGCTTCAATGTACACTAAATCTTTTGATAACTTTTGATCATACACTAGTCTAGATGACACACACTGATTTTGGAGTCCTTACGATGAATCCTGTAGGAGGAGTTTGTTAAAACACAAGGTATGCGAAATGGCCAAGAAAAGGCGAAAATTGACCAGTTTTTTCAAGATGGCAGACTTCCTGTAGGACTTGGACTGTAGGAGCTTGATATGGCTCCAAGAGGCTTTTTTGTGCATCTTGACATTATACATGTGCCTTGTGAATTTCATTTTTCTACGTTAATCTGGTAGGCGGGGCTTCAACTTTGAAATTTTCAAGGGATCGCTGTTGAGCCATTTTGCCACACCCATTCAAATGAACTACAAAGGATTTTTAGCTTACATCACTCTAGACATGTGTGTCAAGTTTCGTGGCTGTAGAGCCATCCCCTCTCCCTGGAAAACAGCATCGTATGTCATGGCGAAGGATGTGTCGCATCTTACTTCTATGACAATCTGGGTTGAGGTGCTCAATTTTCCTAATTTTCTAGGGGGCGCAGTCCAGCCATTTTCAATATCAAATTTTTCAGCAGTCCTGACAAATGTGCAAAATTTCACAAGTTTTCGAGAGGTCGTCAAAACGGCTGTCAAAAATGCGTTTGTTTCGGAATAATAATAATAATAATGATGATGATAATAATAATAATGATAATGATAATAATAATAATAATCACTACAAATACAGGCACCGTTCAGTGCTCGAGCCCTAATAAGATTGACAGATTGTAGTTTTAGTTAAAATTTTTAGAGCGTTTTATTTTTCAGTGGAACTTTTTTCAATGATAATACACTTTTTTTTTTTATTTGCAGGGTTTGATTTCAATACCAAATTTTATTTACGATAGCCCCATACAAACCTAATTTTTTTGACCAATTTTTCACTCAAAGTGGGTGTATTTGCATCTAAAATGAGTATAAATTGCCCCTGAGACATATGTGTAGTATCTATGATGACAAAATATAATTTATATTTATATAGTTTATAGATAGTCTCCATTTTTACTGCTTAGGTCACTCTTTAGCTTGCAGTTGGCTAATGTTTGCTAGCTAGCCACAGTGATATCAACCAGTGTTGTGTGCAGCTGTTTGAATTAGAGCTGTTGGACATCATTCCAGGAGTCAAAGATGAATCAAATTGTAAAAGAATTAATACTAACCAAATGCTGAAATTGCTATTCAAATGTGTGTGGCATTTGGGAGGCAAAAAGGCATGGGCAGGAACTTGGAACAAGAGTCCATAGTTTCACACATTTTTGTTCTGAATGCTTTGAGCCAATATACTCATGAGAATGGTTTAGCTAACTTTAATGGTGATGAAACAATTCAATGGTTGTGGTTCTTCTAGGCTTTTGAAATGTGATCGACCAAATGGCTCAAATCCTGATAGTGACTCGCGGGGGTTAGTGACTCACGGGGGTTGTGATTCTCAAAAAAAAGTACCACGTCTTTTTCACAAGTCTTTGAGAAAAAGAATTTTTGGGCCAGTGTGCATCATGTGATTACGCACTTTGGCCACTATGTCAAATTTGCTTCAAAGCCTGGCACTGGCTGCTCTTGCTAGGCATTGAGCCTGAAGATGCTAAACAGAGAACAGAGAAATGTGCTAATCGACCTCCCCAGCCAGGGCCAGGTCAGTCAACCTAGGGGAAACACTGCAATCTGTGCTGATATGCATGCTTTTCATTATATATAATTTGAATATGCAGGAAATCAAATGATAATGGATTACAAAAAGAGGTCATTTTGGCATAAGGGTGCCCCCAAAATGCACATATACATTCAGAACAAGTCATATCTGATGATTGTATGTGAAAGAAGTTATAGGAAAATAGTATATTCAGAAGCAGAGATATACACTTCTTTGTGTGACGTTGTGACATAAAGGCCCCAAAATTTCAACCTCTGAATTGATCCATTATGTATATAATGGTATGATATTTGGATGGATATTATTGGACGATCACATAAAATCTTGAAGTATGTGTATTTTTTTCATAACGTTTTCTTCTTTTTTTAAATCAGAAATTCTTATGAAACTAGCCATTTCCAAGCGAGTTATGATCAAAACAGGCAAAAAGACAAGTGTGTGTAATGAAAAGCTTGTTCTTGCTTATTTTCATCTGTTTAGTGTCTGAAACGCATAGAAACGACTGTTCAGGGCAAGTTAGACTCAAAAACTGAAGCATATGTGTTTTCATAAGTTTTTCTTCTTTTTCTATTAGAATCTCACATAAAACGTTGAGAATAGCCATTTCCAAGCGAGTTATGATCAAAACAGGCAAAAAGACAAGTGTGTGTAATGAAAAGCTTGTTCTTGCTTATTTTCATCTGTTTAGCATTTAAAACGCATGGAAACGACTGTTCAGGGCAAGTTAGACTCAAAAATGCAATATATGTGTTTGTATAAGTTGTTCTTCTTTTTCTATTAGAATCTCACATAAAACGTTGAGAATAGCCATTTCCAAGCCAATTATGATCAAAACAGGCAAAAAGACAAGTGTATGTAATGAAAAGCTTGTTTTGGCTTATTTTCAGCTGTTTAGCGTCTGAAACGCTCAGAAACGACTGTTCAGGGCAAGTTAGACTAAAAAATTCAATATATGTGTTTTTATAAGTTTTTCTTCTTTTTCTATTAGAATCTCACATAAAACGTTGAGAATAGCCATTTCCAAGCGAATTATGATCAAAACAGGCAAAAAGACAAGTGTGTGTCATGAAAAGCTTGTTTTGGCTTGTTTTCAACTGTTTAGCGTCTGAAACGCTCAGAAACGACTGTTCAGGGCAAATTAGACTCAATACTTAAGCATATGTGTTTGTATAAGTTTTTCTGCTTTTCCTATTAGAATCTCACATAAAACGTTGAGAATAGCCATTTCCAAGCGAATTATGATCAAAACAGGCAAAAAGACAAGTGTGTGTCATGATAAGCTTGTTTTGGCTTATTTAGACCTGTTTAGCGTCTGAAACGCTCAGAAACGACTGTTCAGGGCAAGTTAGACTCAAAAATTCAATATATGTGTTTTTATAAGTTTTTCTTCTTTTTCTATTAGAATCTCACATAAAACGTTGAGAATAGCCATTTCCAAGCCAATTATGATCAAAACAGGCAAAAAGACAAGTGTGTGTCATGACAAGCTTGTTTTGGCTTGTTTTCAACTGTTTAGCGTCTGAAACGCTCAGAAACGACTGTTCAGGGCAAATTAGACTCAATACTGAAGCATATGTGTTTGTATAAGTTTTTCTGCTTTTCCTATTAGAATCTCACATTAAACGTTGAGAATAGCCATTTCAAAGCGAATTATGATCAAAACAGGCAAAAAGACAAGTGTATGTCATGAAAAGCTTGTTTTGGCTTATTTTCAACTGTTTAGCGTCTGAAACGCTCAGAAACGACTGTTCAGGGCAAGTTAGACTCAAAAATTCAATATATGTGTTTGTATAAGTTTTTCTGCTTTTTCTATTAGAATCTCACATAAAACGTTGAGAATAGCCATTTCCAAGCGAGTTATGATCAAAACAGGCAAAAAGACAAGTGTGTGTCATGATAAGCTTGTTTTGGCTTATTTAGACCTGTTTAGCGTCTGAAACGCTCAGAAACGACTGTTCAGGGCAAGTTAGACTCAAAAATTCAATATATGTGTTTGTATAAGTTTTTCTTCTTTTTCTATTAGAATCTCACATAAAACGTTGAGAATAGCCATTTCCAAGCGAATTATGATCAAAACAGGCAAAAAGACAAGTGTATGTCATGAAAAGCTTGTTTTGGCTTATTTTCAACTGTTTAGCGTCTGAAACGCTCAGAAACGACTGTTCAGGGCAAGTTAGACTCAAAAATTCAATATATGTGTTTGTATAAGTTTTTCTGCTTTTTCTATTAGAATCTCACATAAAACGTTGAGAATAGCCATTTCCAAGCGAATTATGATCAAAACAGGCAAAAAGACAAGTGTGTGTAATGAAAAGCTTGTTTTGGCTTATTTTCAACTGTTTAGCGTCTGAAACGCTCAGAAACGACTGTTCAGGGCAAATTAGACTCAAAAACGCAATATATGTGTTTTTATAAGTTGTTCTTCTTTTTATATCAGATTCTATTATTAAACGTTGAGAATAGCCATTTCCAAGCCAATTATGATCAAAACAGGCAAAAAGACAAGTGTGTGTCATGACAAGCTTGTTTTGGCTTATTTTCAACTGTTTAGCGTCTGAAACGCTCAGAAACGACTGTTCAGGGCAAGTTAGACTCAAAACTGAAGCATATGTATTATCATAAGCCTTTCTTCTTTTTCTATTAGAATCTCACATAAAACGTTGAGAATAGCCATTTCCAAAATAGTTACAATCAAAAAAGGCAAAAAGACAAGGGTGTGTAATTAAAAGCTTGTTTTTCCTTATTTTCACCTGTTTGGCATCTGAAACGCACAGAAACGAAAGTCTTTTTCTAACATTAAGTAGGCTCTGAGAGACAAGTGTATGTATTTGGTCGCCTGCTCATGCCTTTTACACCGGCTCATGTTCTGGATCTGTAAGAACTCGTCCTCTCTGTGAATTAGTGCGGCTCAGAGAGACAAGCGTATATGTTTGGTTGTCTGCACCTGCATTTTACACCGGCTCCTGTTCTGAAAGTTTCAGAAAGGCATTCTATTGGCCAGTTATTTAGGCACAGAGAGATTAGCGTATGTGTTTGAGTCAGAACTCTTGCTTTTCACACGGCTCATGTTCTGAAACACTTACACTTTCTGCAAGTTAGTTAGGCTCACAGAGACATGCGTACGTTTTTGGTTATCCGCACCTGCATTTTACGCCAGCTCCTGTTCTGAAAGTATCATAAAGGCATTGTCTTGGTCAGTTACTTAGGCACAGAGAGATAAGCGTTTGTGTTTTGACGCCTGCTCATGCTTTTTACACTGGCTACAGTATTGAAACTTTCAAAAGAGCGTCCTCTCTGTGAATTAGTGAGGCTCAGAGAGACAAGCGCATGTGTTTGGGTCACAACTCTTGCTTTTCACACCGTCTCATGTTCTGAAACGGTTAGAACTGCGTTCTTTCTGCAAGTTAGTTAGCCTCAGAGAGACAAGCGTACATGTTTTTTTGTCCGCACCTGCATTTTACACCGGCTCCTGTTTTTGAAATTCTCTTGGCCAGTTATTTAAGCACAGAGAGACAAGAGTATGTGTTTGGTCGCCTGCTCATGCTTTTTACACTGGCTCCGGTATTTAAACTGTCAAAAGAGCATCCTCCCTGTGAATTAATAAGGCTCAGAGAGATAAGCGCATGTGTTTGAGTCACAACTCTTGCTTTTCACACCGGTTCATCTTCTGAAACACTTAGAACTGCGTTCTCTCTGAAAGTTAGTTAGGCTCAGAGAGACAAGTGTGTGTGTTTGGTTGTCCGCACCTGCATCTTTCACCCGCTCCTGTTCTGAAATTGTCTTGGCTGGTTATTTAGGCAAAGAGAGATATAAGCGTATGTGTTTGGTTGTCCACACCTGCATTTTACACCGCCTCCTGTTCTGAAACTGTCAGAAAGACATTGTCTTGGCCAGTTAGTTAGTAAAGCTCAGAGAGACAAGCATATGTGCTATGCCGTCTGCTCCTGCTCTTTACACTGGTTCCGGTATTGAAACTTTCAAAAGAGTGTCCTCTCTGTGTATTTATAAGGCTCAGAGAGATAAGTGTTTGGGTCATAACTCTTGCTTTTCACACCGGCTCGTGTTCTGAAACGGTTAGCACTGCGTTCTTTCTGCAAGTTAGTTAGGCTCAGGCTTTTTTTGGTCGCCTGCTCATGATTTTTTCACCAGCTCATGTTCTGAAAGTGTTAGAACGCGTCTTCTCTGTGAATTAGTTAGGATCAGAGAGACAGGCGTATGTGTTTGGGTCACAACCGTTGCTTTTTACACCCACTCATTTCTGAAACAGTTAGAACTGTGTTTTTTCTGCAAATTAGTAAGACTCAGAGAGACAAGCGTGTGTGTTTGGTTGTCTGCACCTGCATTTTACACCGGCTCCAGTTCTGAAAGTATCAGAAAGGCATTCTCTTGGCCAGTTATTTAGGCACAGAGAGATAAGTGTATGTGTTTTGTTGCCTGCTCATGCTTTTTACACTGGCTCCGGTATTGAAACTTTCAAAAGAGCGTCCTCTCTGTGAATTACTGAGGCTCAGAGAGACAAGCGCATGTGTTTGGGTCACAACTCTTGCTTTTCACACCGGCTCATGTTCTGAAACAGTTAGAACTGCGTTCTTTCTGCAAGTTAGTTAGGCTCAGAGAGACAAGTGTGTTTTTTTGGTCGCCTGCTCATGATTTTTTCACCAGCTCATGTTCTGAAAGTGTTAGAACGCGTCTTCTCTTTGAATTAGTAAGGATCAGAGAGACAAGTGTATGTGTTTGGGTCACAACCCTTACTTTTTACACCGGCTCAGTTCTAAAACAGTTAGAACTGCGTTTTTTCTGCAAGTTAGTTAGGCTCAGAGAGAAAAGCGTATGTTTTTGGTTGTCCACACCTGCATTTTACACCGCCTCCTGTTCTGAAACTGTCAGAAAGACATTCTCTTGGCCAGTTATTTAGGCAACAAGACATAAGCGTATGTGTTTGGTCGCCTGCTCATGCTTTTTACACTGGCTCCGGTATTGAAACTTTCAAAAGAGCATCCTCTCTGTGACTTAGTAAGGATCAGAGAGACAAGCGTATGTGTTTGGGTCACAACCCTTGCTTTTTACACCCGCTCAGTTCTGAAACAGTTAGAACTGTGTTCTTTCTACAAGTTAGTTAGGCACAGAGAGATAAGCGTATGTGTTTAGTCGCCTGCTCATGCTTTTTACACTGGCTCTGGTATTGAAACTGTCAAAAGAGCATCCTCTCTGTGACTTAGTAAGGCTCAGAGAGACAAGTGCATGTGTTTGGGTCAAAACTCTTGCTTTTCACGCCGGCTCATGTTCTGAAACTGTTAGAACTGCATTCTTTCTGCAAGTTAGTTAGGCTCAGAGAGACAAGCGTATGTTTTTGGTTGTCCGCACCTGCATTTTACACCAGCTCCTGTCCTGAAAGTATCAGAAAGGCATTCTCTTGGCCAGTTATTTAGGCAATGAGACTTCTGAAACATTTAGAACTGTGTTCTTTCTTCAAGTTAGTTAGGCTCAGAGACACAAGTGTGTGTGCTTGGGTTCCCGGTCCTGGACTTTACTCTAGCTCCTGTTCTGAAACCGTCAGAGTGGCGTTCTCTCAGTGAGAACGCAGCTATGGAGACAAATGAATCTCTACCATATTGTTTTAAAAGCCCCAAATATTGTCTACCCATCTTTTGCATGAATTATATTACTCTTATTGGCCTTTTACTCACAGAGATTTAATTGCAGTAATGCAATGACTGTAGTTGTTATCAACTCACGTATTTCACATGCTTCACTGAAGTCTCTCCTCCAAGGATCGCTCAGCCCCGTCTGTGGTGAAAAAGAAGAGAGTAGAGAAACTCAACAAAATGACAGTAAAATGCAGTAACAGATGTGAGAGGTACACATGTGCAAGTCACAAGCTAGTCTCAAGTCTTAACCTTAAAAGCTGAAGCAAATCCTAAGTCACTGTGTTTAAGACTCAAGTAAGCAAAGTCAATTCACTGCTAAACATCAAACAAGACAGGCCAATTAAGTCAAGTCAAGTCACCATGAAAGAAGCGCTTTAAACTCTAACACTCGTTGTCTCAAGCCATGTCATGAGAAAATGGCACTCTATAGGCTATGGTTAGGAGTCATAAATACCACTATTTATTAGGGGTATAACAATTCTCCAAATCCATGGTTTGGCTCATACCTTGTTTTTTGTTGTTGTTTTAAATAGATTAACTTTGAATTAATTAACTATGTCAACAAAAATAAATGATCTGATCTAACATGTTTTCCAGGATCTAGTGTTCCTAATTTTGTATTTTACTTAATGTCTGTGGATGTGGATGATCAGATTGGTGTGGTAATATTAAGCTCAACTCAAGCTCAGTGCAGGTGTGGGAAAATGCTTTCAACAAGCTCTCAGCTCAATCCTGTCTTGCTTCATTTTCTAGCTTCTGCTAGACAAGGGGTCAGCAAGCTTCAGCCATTTTAGCCCATTTCTCACCATATAAAACCCACCTGGAGCCGCAAAATCCCTCCCTAGTTTGATCCCTAAAATGACTTTACGTTACACGAATGAGTGAATATCTAATTAGGATTACATATTTCACATAAACAAAAACATACAAATGTATTGATTATTCAATAAAACAATCAAAGGTCGTTATTAGCTTAAGGCTCACATCTGATTTTTAAAAAAAATTCTGAGGACCACCTTCCCAAATAAATGAAAAAATAAACAAAACAAAACATAACATGACAAATCAATAGTCAAGTGTAATATTGCAATTACACAACATTTGTGAGGCAGTTCACTCTAAAAATAAAAGACTTTTTGCTTGTGATGCAAACTGGGGTAAAACTAATAACTGGAAAACAGTCACTCACGCCAGTAGAATCCTATGTAATCCTATGTAATGAAGCCTAGCAAGTAGGTCGAACCTAGCACGCTGCTACTGACTTCAGCTAATGCTTTGTGGAGATCGCGGCATTTGAGAAACCAAACGGAATAAATACCTCACATGTAAACACACACGTCGCATCGTAAGGCATGCTGGGTACTGACATCAAAATGGTGACAATAAGTTGAAACTGAAACAGAAAAAGTTGAAACTGAAAAAGACAAAGTTGAAACTGAGAACCGGTGGCATTGAAAAAAAACTTACATTGTAAAGACATGAAGAAAAAAATCTTATGATTGACATTGAAAAACTAATCTTAATGCAAAAAATACCAAAATAGAATTAAAGCTGCAAGCAGCGATGATCGGGACCGCGCACCCCGGTGAACATCGGGCACAGTTGTTTTCACAGTCGGGCTACTTTCAGACAGAGCAAGGAGAGAAACATCACTTCCTTTGTCCACCCATTTGCCTGCTGCTGGGGCTGCTTTCCTGTACTGTACTTATGGGGGCGCTATGGAGCCAGTTTGCATCACTGATTGAATATTGTAATGTAGATGTGCTCAGGCCTGGACTGTTATCAAACCTGTAAAGTTTCAGGCAGATCCCACCATGTACACTAAAGTTATAGCAATTTCCTCTGTAATGACGAAACATCAAAACTAAAGGCCACACCACGGCCAAGCGCTTCAATGTACACTAAATCTTTTGATAACTTTTGATCATACACTAGTCTAGATGACACACACTGATTTTGGAGTCCTTACGATGAATCCTGTAGGAGGAGTTTGTTAAAACACAAGGTATGCGAAATGGCCAAGAAAAGGCGAAAATTGACCAGTTTTTTAGAGATGGCGGACTTCCTGTAGGACTTGGACTGTAGGAGCTTGATATGGCTCCAAGAGGCTTTTTTGTGCATCTTGACATTATACATGTGCCTTGTGAATTTCATTTTTCTACGTTAATCTGGTAGGCGGGGCTTCAACTTTGAAATTTTCAAGGGATCGCTGTTGAGCCATTTTGCCACACCCATTCAAATGAACTACAAAGGATTTTTAGCTAACATCACTCTAGACATGTGTGTCAAGTTTCGTGGCTGTAGAGCCATCCCCTCTCCCTGGAAAACAGCATCGTATGTCATGGCGAAGGATGTGTCGCATCTTACTTCTATGACAATCTGGGTTGAGGTGCTCAATTTTCCTAATTTTCTAGGGGGCACAGTCCAGCCATTTTCAATATCAAATTTTTCAGCAGTCCTGACAAATGTGCAAAATTTCACAAGTTTTCGAGAGGTCGTCAAAACGGCTGTCAAAAATGCGTTTGTTTCGGAATAATAATAATAATAATGATGATGATAATAATAATAATGATAATGATAATAATAATAATAATCACTACAAATACAGGCACCGTTCAGTGCTCGAGCCCTAATAAGATTGACAGATTGTAGTTTTAGTTAAAATTTTTAGAGCGTTTTATTTTTCAGTGGAACTTTTTTCAATGATAATACACTTTTTTTTTTTATTTGCAGGGTTTGATTTCAATACCAAATTTTATTTACGATAGCCCCATACAAACCTAATTTTTTTGACCAATTTTTCACTCAAAGTGGGTGTATTTGCATCTAAAATGAGTATAAATTGCCCCTGAGACATATGTGTAGTATCTATGATGACAAAATATAATTTATATTTATATAGTTTATAGATAGTCTCCATTTTTACTGCTTAGGTCACTCTTTAGCTTGCAGTTGGCTAATGTTTGCTAGCTAGCCACAGTGATATCAACCAGTGTTGTGTGCAGCTGTTTGAATTAGAGCTGTTGGACATCATTCCAGGAGTCAAAGATGAATCAAATTGTAAAAGAATTAATACTAACCAAATGCTGAAATTGCTATTCAAATGTGTGTGGCATTTGGGAGGCAAAAAGGCATGGGCAGGAACATGGAACAAGAGTCCATAGTTTCACACATTTTTGTTCTGAATGCTTTGAGCCAATATACTCATGAGAATGGTTTAGCTAACTTTAATGGTGATGAAACAATTCAATGGTTGTGGTTCTTCTAGGCTTTTGAAATGTGATCGACCAAATGGCTCAAATCCTGATAGTGACTCGCGGGGGTTAGTGACTCACGGGGGTTGTGATTCTCAAAAAAAAGTACCACGTCTTTTTCACAAGTCTTTGAGAAAAAGAATTTTTGGGCCAGTGTGCATCATGTGATTACGCACTTTGGCCACTATGTCAAATTTGCTTCAAAGCCTGGCACTGGCTGCTCTTGCTAGGCATTGAGCCTGAAGATGCTAAACAGAGAACAGAGAAATGTGCTAATCAACCTCCCCAGCCAGGGCCAGGTCAGTCAACCTAGGGGAAACACTGCAATCTGTACTGATATGCATGCTTTTCATTATATATAATTTGAATATGCAGGAAATCAAATGATAATGGATTACAAAAAGAGGTCATTTTGGCATAAGGGTGCCCCCAAAATGCACATATACATTCAGAACAAGTCATATCTGATGATTGTATGTGAAAGAAGTTATAGGAAAATAGTATATTCAGAAGCAGAGATATACACTTCTTTGTGTGACGTTGTGACATAAAGGCCCCAAAATTTCAACCTCTGAATTGATCCATTATGTATATAATGGTATGATATTTGGATGGATATCATTGGACGATCACATAAAATCTTGAAGTATGTGTATTTTTTTCATAACGTTTTCTTCTTTCTTTAAATCAGAAATTCTTATGAAACTAGCCATTTCCAAGCGAGTTATGATCAAAACAGGCAAAAAGACAAGTGTGTGTAATGAAAAGCTTGTTCTTGCTTATTTTCATCTGTTTAGTGTCTGAAACACTGAGAAACGACTGTTCAGGGCAAGTTAGACTCAAAAACTGAAGCATATGTGTTTTCATAAGTTTTTCTTCTTTTTCTATTAGAATCTCACATAAAACGTTGAGAATAGCCATTTCCAAGCGAGTTATGATCAAAACAGGCAAAAAGACAAGTGTGTGTAATGAAAAGCTTGTTCTTGCTTATTTTCATCTGTTTAGCATTTAAAACGCATGGAAACGACTGTTCAGGGCAAGTTAGACTCAAAAATGCAATATATGTGTTTGTATAAGTTGTTCTTTTTCTATTAGAATCTCACATAAAACGTTGAGAATAGCCATTTCCAAGCCAATTATGATCAAAACAGGCAAAAAGACAAGTGTATGTAATGAAAAGCTTGTTTTGGCTTATTTTCAGCTGTTTAGCGTCTGAAACGCACAGAAACGACTGTTCAGGGCAAGTTAGACTCAAAAATTCAATATATGTGTTTTTATAAGTTTTTCTTCTTTTTCTATTAGAATCTCACATAAAACGTTGAGAATAGCCATTTCCAAGCGAATTATGATCAAAACAGGCAAAAAGACAAGTGTGTGTCATGACAAGCTTGTTTTGGCTTGTTTTCAACTGTTTAGCGTCTGAAACGCTCAGAAACGACTGTTCAGGGCAAATTAGACTCAATACTGAAGCATATGTGTTTGTATAAGTTTTTCTGCTTTTCCTATTAGAATCTCACATAAAACGTTCAGAATAGCCATTTCCAAGCGAGTTATGATCAAAACAGGCAAAAAGACAAGTGTGTGTCATGATAAGCTTATTTTGGCTTATTTAGACCTGTTTAGCGTCTGAAACGCTCAGAAACGACTGTTCAGGGCAAGTTAGACTCAAAAATTCAATATATGTGTTTGTATAAGTTTTTCTTCTTTTTCTATTAGAATCTCACATAAAACGTTGAGAATAGCCATTTCCAAGCGAATTATGATCAAAACAGGCAAAAAGACAAGTGTGTGTCATGACAAGCTTGTTTTGGCTTGTTTTCAACTGTTTAGCGTCTGAAACGCTCAGAAACGACTGTTCAGGGCAAATTAGACTCAATACTGAAGCATATGTGTTTGTATAAGTTTTTCTGCTTTTCCTATTAGAATCTCACATAAAACGTTCAGAATAGCCATTTCCAAGCGAGTTATGATCAAAACAGGCAAAAAGACAAGTGTGTGTCATGATAAGCTTATTTTGGCTTATTTAGACCTGTTTAGCGTCTGAAACGCTCAGAAACGACTGTTCAGGGCAAGTTAGACTCAAAAATTCAATATATGTGTTTGTATAAGTTTTTCTGCTTTTTCTATTAGAATCTCACATAAAACGTTGAGAATAGCCATTTCCAAGCCAATTATGATCAAAACAGGCAAAAAGACAAGTGTATATAATGAAAAGCTTGTTTTGGCTTATTTTCAGCTGCTTAGCGTCTGAAACGCACAGAAACGACTGTTCAGGGCAAATTAGACTCAATACTGAAGCATATGTGTTTGTATAAGTTTTTCTGCTTTTCTTATTAGAATCTCACATAAAACGTTGAGAATAGCCATTTCCAAGCGAGTTATGATCAAAACAGGCAAAAAGACAAGTGTGTGTCATGATAAGCTTGTTTTGGCTTATTTAGACCTGTTTAGCGTCTGAAACGCTCAGAAACGACTGTTCAGGGCAAGTTAGACTCAAAAATTCAATATATGTGGCTGTATAAGTTTTTCTTCTTTTTCTATTAGAATCTCACATAAAACGTTGAGAATAGCCATTTCCAAGCCAATTATGATCAAAACAGGCAAAAAGACAAGTGTATATAATGAAAAGCTTGTTTTGGCTTATTTTCAGCTGCTTAGCGTCTGAAACGCTCAGAAACGACTGTTCAGGGCAAATTAGACTCAATACTGAAGCATATGTGTTTGTATAAGTTTTTCTGCTTATCTTATTAGAATCTCACATAAAACGTTCAGAATAGCCATTTCCAAGCGAGTTATGATCAAAACAGGCAAAAAGACAAGTGTGTGTCATGAAAAGCTTGTTTTGGCTTATTTTCAACTGTTTAGCGTCTGAAACGCTCAGAAACGACTGTTCAGGGCAAGTTAGACTCAAAAATTCAATATATGTGTTTGTATAAGTTTTTCTGCTTTTTCTATTAGAATCTCACATAAAACGTTGAGAATAGCCATTTCCAAGCGAATTATGATCAAAACAGGCAAAAAGACAAGTGTGTGTCATGAAAAGCTTGTTTTGGCTTATTTTCAACTGTTTAGCGTCTGAAACGCTCAGAAACGACTGTTCAGGGCAAATTAGACTCAAAAACGCAATATATGTGTTTTTATAAGTTGTTCTTCTTTTTATATCAGATTATATTATTAAACGTTGAGAATAGCCATTTCCAAAATAGTTACAATCAAAAAAGGCAAAAAGACAAGGGTGTGTAATTAAAAGCTTGTTTTTCCTTATTTTCACCTGTTTGGCATCTGAAACGCACAGAAACGAAAGTCTTTTTCTAACATTAAGTAGGCTCTGAGAGACAAGTGTATGTATTTGGTCGCCTGCTCATGCCTTTTACACCGGCTCATGTTCTGGATCTGTAAGAACTCGTCCTCTCTGTGAATTAGTGCGGCTCAGAGAGACAAGCGTATATGTTTGGTTGTCTGCACCTGCATTTTACACCGGCTCCTGTTCTGAAAGTTTCAGAAAGGCATTCTATTGGCCAGTTATTTAGGCACAGAGAGATTAGCGTATGTGTTTGGTCGCCTGCTCATACTTTTTACACTGGCTCCAGTATTGAAACTGTCAAAAGAGCGTCCTCTCTGTGAATTAATAAGGCTCAGAGAGATAAGCGCATGTGTTTGAGTCACAACTCTTGCTTTTCACACCGGCTCATGTTCTGAACCACTTAGAACTGCGTTCTTTCTGAAAGTTAGTTAGGCTCAGAGAGACAAGCGTACATGTTTTTTTGTCCGCACCTGCATTTTACACCGGCTCCTGTTTTTGAAATTCTCTTGGCCAGTTAGTTAAGCACAGAGAGACAAGAGTATGTGTTTGGTCGCCTGCTCATGCTTTTTACACTGGCTCCGGTATTTAAACTGTCAAAAGAGCATCCTCCCTGTGAATTAATAAGGCTCAGAGAGATAAGCGCATGTGTTTGAGTCACAACTCTTGCTTTTCACACCGGTTCATCTTCTGAAACACTTAGAACTGCGTTCTCTCTGAAAGTTAGTTAGGCTCAGAGAGACAAGTGTGTGTGTTTGGTTGTCCGCACCTGCATCTTTCACCCGCTCCTGTTCTGAAATTGTCTTGGCTGGTTATTTAGGCAAAGAGAGATATAAGCGTATGTGTTTGGTTGTCCACACCTGCATTTTACACCGCCTCCTGTTCTGAAACTGTCAGAAAGACATTGTCTTGGCCAGTTAGTTAGTAAAGCTCAGAGAGACAAGCATATGTGCTATGCCGTCTGCTCCTGCTCTTTACACGGGTTCCGGTATTGAAACTTTCAAAAGAGTGTCCTCTCTGTGTATTTATAAGGCTCAGAGAGATAAGTGTTTGGGTCATAACTCTTGCTTTTCACACCGGCTCGTGTTCTGAAACGGTTAGCACTGCGTTCTTTCTGCAAGTTAGTTAGGCTCAGAGAGACAAGTGTATTTTTTTGGTCGCCTGCTCATGATTTTTTCACCAGCTCATGTTCTGAAAGTGTTAGAACGCGTCTTCTCTGTGAATTAGTTAGGATCAGAGAGACAGGCGTATGTGTTTGGGTCACAACTGTTGCTTTTTACACCCACTCATTTCTGAAACAGTTAGAACTGCGTTTTTTCTGCAAATTAGTAAGGCTCAGAGAGACAAGCGTGTGTGTTTGGTTGTCTGCACCTGCATTTTACACCGGCTCCAGTTCTGAAAGTATCAGAAAGGCATTCTCTTGGCCAGTTATTTAGGCACAGAGAGATAAGTGTATGTGTTTTGTTGCCTGCTCATGCTTTTTACACTGGCTCCGGTATTGAAACTTTCAAAAGAGCGTCCTCTCTGTGAATTACTGAGGCTCAGAGAGACAAGCGCATGTGTTTGGGTCACAACTCTTGCTTTTCACACCGGCTCATGTTCTGAAACAGTTAGAACTGCGTTCTTTCTGCAAGTTAGTTAGGCTCAGAGAGACAAGTGTGTTTTTTTGGTCGCCTGCTCATGATTTTTTCACCAGCTCATGTTCTGAAAGTGTTAGAACGCGTCTTCTCTGTGAATTAGTAAGGATCAGAGAGACAAGCGTATGTGTTTGGGTCACAACCCTTACTTTTTACACCCGCTCAGTTCTAAAACAGTTAGAACTGCGTTCTTTCTACAAATTAGTTAGGCTAAGAGAGACAAGCGCATGTGTTTGGGTCACAACTCTAGCTTTTCACACCGGATCATGTTGTGAAACTGCGTTCTTTCTGCAATTTAGTTAGGCTCAGAGAGAAAAGCGTATATGTTTGTTTGTCCGCACCTACATTTTACACCGGCACCTGTTCTGAAATACTCTTGGCCAGTTATTTAGGCACAGAGAGACAAGAGTATGTGTTTGGTCGCCTGCTCATGCTTTTTACACTGGCTCCGGTATTTAAACGGTCAAAAGAGCGTCCTCCCTGTGAATTAGTAAGGCTCAGAGAGATAAGCGCATGTGTTTGAGTCCCAACTCTTGCTTTTCACACCGGCTCATGATCTGAAACAGTTAGAACTGCGTTCTTTCTGCAAGTTAGTCTGGCTCAGAGAGACAGGCGCATGTGTTTGGGTCACAACTCTTGCTTTTCACACCGGCTCAGTTCTGAAACAGTTAGAACTGCGTTTTTTCTGCAAGTTAGTTAGGCTCAGAGAGAAAAGCGTATGTTTTTGGTTGTCCACACCTGCATTTTACACCGCCTCCTGTTCTGAAACTGTCAGAAAGACATTCTCTTGGCCAGTTATTTAGGCAACAAGACATAAGCGTATGTGTTTGGTCGCCTGCTCATGCTTTTTACACTGGCTCCGGTATTGAAACTTTCAAAAGAGCATCCTCTCTGTGACTTAGTAAGGATCAGAGAGACAAGCGTATGTGTTTGGGTCACAACCCTTGCTTTTTACACCCGCTCAGTTCTGAAACAGTTAGAACTGTGTTCTTTCTACAAGTTAGTTAGGCACAGAGAGATAAGCGTATGTGTTTAGTCACCTGCTCATGCTTTTTACAATGGCTCTGGTATTGAAACTGTCAAAAGAGCATCCTCTCTGTGATTTAGTAAGGCTCAGAGAGACAAGTGCATGTGTTTGGGTCAAAACTCTTGCTTTTCACGCCGGCTCATGTTCTGAAACTGTTAGAACTGCATTCTTTCTGCAAGTTAGTTAGGCTCAGAGAGACAAGCGTATGTTTTTGGTTGTCCGCACCTGCATTTTACACCAGCTCCTGTCCTGAAAGTATCAGAAAGGCATTCTCTTGGCCAGTTATTTAGGCAACGAGACTTCTGAAACATTTAGAACTGTGTTCTTTCTTCAAGTTAGTTAGGCTCAGAGACACAAGTGTGTGTGCTTGGGTTCCCGGTCCTGGACTTTACTCTAGCTCCTGTTCTGAAACCGTCAGAGTGGCGTTCTCTCAGTGAGAACGCAGCTATGGAGACAAATGAATCTCTACCATATTGTTTTAAAAGCCCCAAATATTGTCTACCCATCTTTTGCATGAATTATATTACTCTTATTGGCCTTTTACTCACAGAGATTTAATTGCAGTAATGCAATGACTGTAGTTGTTATCAACTCACGTATTTCACATGCTTCACTGAAGTCTCTCCTCCAAGGATCGCTCAGCCCCGTCTGTGGTGAAAAAGAAGAGAGTAGAGAAACTCAACAAAATGACAGTAAAATGCAGTAACAGATGTGAGAGGTACACATGTGCAAGTCACAAGCTAGTCTCAAGTCTTAACCTTAAAAGCTGAAGCAAATCCTAAGTCACTGTGTTTAAGACTCAAGTAAGCAAAGTCAATTCACTGCTAAACATCAAACAAGACAGGCCAATTAAGTCTAGTCAAGTCACCATGAAAGAAGTGCTTTAAACTCTAACATTCGTTGTCTCAAGCCATGTCATGAGAAAATGGCACTCTATAGGCTATGGTTAGGAGTCATAAATACCACTATTTATTAGGGGTATAACAATTCTCCAAATCCATGGTTTGGCTCATACCTTGTTTTTTGTTGTTGTTTTAAATAGATTAACTTTGAATTAATTAACTATGTCAACAAAAATAAATGATCTGATCTAACATGTTTTCCAGGATCTAGTGTTCCTAATTTTGTATTTTACTTAATGTCTGTGGATGTGGATGATCAGATTGGTGTGGTAATATTAAGCTCAACTCAAGCTCAGTGCAGGTGTGGGAAAATGCTTTCAACAAGCTCTCAGCTCAATCCTGTCTTGCTTCATTTTCTAGCTTCTGCTAGACAAGGGGTCAGCAAGCTTCAGCCATTTTAGCCCATTTCTCACCATATAAAACCCACCTGGAGCCGCAAAATCCCTCCTTAGTTTGATCCCTAAAATGACTTTACGTTACACGAATGAGTTAATATCTAATTAGGATTACATATTTCACATAAACAAAAACATACAAATGTATTGATTATTCAATAAAACAATCAAAGGTCGTTATTAGCTTAAGGCTCACATCTGATTTTTAAAAAAAATTCTGATGACCACCTTCCCAAATAAATGAAAAAATAAACAAAACAAAACATAACATGACAAATCAATAGTCAAGTGTAATATTGCAATTACACAACATTTGTGAGGCAGTTCACTCTAAAAATAAAAGACTTTTTGCTTGTGATGCAAACTGGGGTAAAACTAATAACTGGAAAACAGTCACTCACGCCAGTAGAATCCTATGTAATCCTATGTAATGAAGCCTAGCAAGTAGGTCGAACCTAGCACGCTGCTACTGACTTCAGCTAATGCTTTGTGGAGATCGCGGCATTTGAGAAACCAAACGGAATAAATACCTCACATGTAAACACACACGTCGCATCGTAAGGCATGCTGGGTACTGACATCAAAATGGTGACAATAAGTTGAAACTGAAACAGAAAAAGTTGAAACTGAAAAAGACAAAGTTGAAACTGAGAACCGGTGGCATTGAAAAAAAACTTACATTGTAAAGACATGAAGAAAAAAATCTTATGATTGACATTGAAAAACTAATCTTAATGCAAAAAATACCAAAATAGAATTAAAGCTGCAAGCAGCGATGATCGGGACCGCGCACCCCGGTGAACATCGGGCACAGTTGTTTTCACAGTCGGGCTACTTTCAGACAGAGCAAGGAGAGAAACATCACTTCCTTTGTCCACCCATTTGCCTGCTGCTGGGGCTGCTTTCCTGTATTGTACTTATGGGGGCGCTATGGAGCCAGTTTGCATCACTGATTGAATATTGTAATGTAGATGTGCTCAGGCCTGGACTGTTATCAAACCTGTAAAGTTTCAGGCAGATCCCACCATGTACACTAAAGTTATAGCAATTTCCTCTGTAATGACGAAACATCAAAACTAAAGGCCACACCACGGCCAAGCGCTTCAATGTACACTAAATCTTTTGATAACTTTTGATCATACACTAGTCTAGATGACACACACTGATTTTGGAGTCCTTACGATGAATCCTGTAGGAGGAGTTTGTTAAAACACAAGGTATGCGAAATGGCCAAGAAAAGGCGAAAATTGACCAGTTTTTTCAAGATGGCGGACTTCCTGTAGGACTTGGACTGTAGGAGCTTGATATGGCTCCAAGAGGCTTTTTTGTGCATCTTGACATTATACATGTGCCTTGTGAATTTCATTTTTCTACGTTAATCTGGTAGGCGGGGCTTCAACTTTGAAATTTTCAAGGGATCGCTGTTGAGCCATTTTGCCACACCCATTCAAATGAACTACAAAGGATTTTTAGCTAACATCACTCTAGACATGTGTGTCAAGTTTCGTGGCTGTAGAGCCATCCCCTCTCCCTGGAAAACAGCATCGTATGTCATGGCGAAGGATGTGTCGCATCTTACTTCTATGACAAACTGGGTTGAGGTGCTCAATTTTCCTAATTTTCTAGGGGGCGCAGTCCAGCCATTTTCAATATCAAATTTTTCAGCAGTCCTGACAAATGTGCAAAATTTCACAAGTTTTCGAGAGGTCGTCAAAACGGCTGTCAAAAATGCGTTTGTTTCGGAATAATAATAATAATAATGATGATGATAATAATAATAATGATAATGATAATAATAATAATAATCACTACAAATACAGGCACCGTTCAGTGCTCGAGCCCTAATAAGATTGACAGATTGTAGTTTTAGTTAAAATTTTTAGAGCGTTTTATTTTTCAGTGGAACTTTTTTCAATGATAATACACTTTTTTTTTTTTATTTGCAGGGTTTGATTTCAATGCCAAATTTTATTTCCGATAGCCCCATACAAACCTAATTTTTTTGACCAATTTTTCACTCAAAGTGGGTGTATTTGCATCTAAAATGAGTATAAATTGCCCCTGAGACATATGTGTAGTATCTATGATGACAAAATATAATTTATATTTATATAGTTTATAGATAGTCTCCATTTTTACTGCTTAGGTCACTCTTTATGTTAGCTTGCAGTTGGCTAATGTTTGCTAGCTAGCCACAGTGATATCAACCAGTGTTGTGTGCAGCTGTTTGAATTAGAGCTGTTGGACATCATTCCAGGAGTCAAAGATGAATCAAATTGTAAAAGAATTAATACTAACCAAATGCTGAAATTGCTATTCAAATGTGTGTGGCATTTGGGAGGCAAAAAGGCATGGGCAGGAACATGGAACAAGAGTCCATAGTTTCACACATTTTTGTTCTGAATGCTTTGAGCCAATATACTCATGAGAATGGTTTAGCTAACTTTAATGGTGATGAAACAATTCAATGGTTGTGGTTCTTCTAGGCTTTTGAAATGTGATCGACCAAATGGCTCAAATCCTGATAGTGACTCGCGGGGGTTAGTGACTCACGGGGGTTGTGATTCTCAAAAAAAAGTACCACATCTTTTTCACAAGTCTTTGAGAAAAAGAATTTTTGGGCCAGTGTGCATCATGTGATTACGCACTTTGGCCACTATGTCAAATTTGCTTCAAAGCCTGGCACTGGCTGCTCTTGCTAGGCATTGAGCCTGAAGATGCTAAACAGAGAACAGAGAAATGTGCTAATCGACCTCCCCAGCCAGGGCCAGGTCAGTCAAACTACAAACTGCAATCTGTGCTGATATGCATGCTTTTCATTATATATAATTTGAATGTGCAGGAAATCAAATGATAATGGATTACAAAAAGAGGTCATTTTGACATAAGGGTGCCCCCAAAATGCACATATACATTCAGAACAAGTCATATCTGATGATTGTATGTGAAAGAAGTTATAGGAAAATAGTATATTCAGAAGCAGAGATATACACTTCTTTGTGTGACGTTGTGACATAAAGCCCCCAAAATTTCAACCTCTGAATTGATCCATTATGTATATAATGGTATGATATTTGGATGGATATCACTGGACGATCACATAAAATCTTGAAGTATGTGTATTTTTTTCATAACGTTTTCTTCTTTCTTTAAATCAGAAATTCTTATGAAACTAACCATTTCCAAGCGAGTTATGATCAAAACAGGCAAAAAGACAAGTGTGTGTAATTAAAAGCTTGTTCTTGCTTATTTTCATCTGTTTAGTGTCTGAAACACTGAGAAACGACTGTTCAGGGCAAGTTAAACTCAAAAACTGAAGCATATGTGTTTTCATAAGTTTTTCTTCTTTTTCTATTAGAATCTCACATAAAACGTTGAGAATAGCCATTTCCAAGCGAGTTATGATCAAAACAGGCAAAAAGACAAGTGTGTGTAATGAAAAGCTTGTTCTTGTTTATTTTCATCTGTTTAGCATTTAAAACGCATGGAAACGACTGTTCAGGGCAAGTTAGACTCAAAAATGCAATATATGTGTTTGTATAAGTTGTTCTTCTTTTTCTATTAGAATCTCACATAAAACGTTGAGAATAGCCATTTCCAAGCCAATTATGATCAAAACAGGCAAAAAGACAAGTGTATGTAATGAAAAGCTTGTTTTGGCTTATTTTCTTGTTTTAGCTTATTTTCAGCTGTTTAGCGTCTGAAACGCACAGAAACGACTGTTCAGGGCAAGTTAGACTAAAAAATTCAATATATGTGTTTTTATAAGTTTTTCTTCTTTTTCTATTAGAATCTCACATAAAACGTTGAGAATAGCCATTTCCAAGCGAATTATGATCAAAACAGGCAAAAAGACAAGTGTGTGTCATGATAAGCTTGTTTTGGCTTATTTAGACCTGTTTAGCGTCTGAAACGCTCAGAAACGACTGTTCAGGGCAAGTTAGACTCAAAAAATCAATATATGTGTTTTTATAAGTTTTTCTGCTTTTTCTATTAGAATCTCACATAAAACGTTGAGAATAGCCATTTCCAAGCGAATTATGATCAAAACAGGCAAAAAGACAAGTGTGTGTCATGAAAATCTTGTTTTGGCTTATTTTCAACTGTTTGTCGTCTGAAACACTGAGAAACGACTGTTCAGGGCGAGTTAGACTCAAAAATTCAATATATGTGTTTTTATAAGTTTTTCTTCTTTTTCTATTAGAATCTCACATAAAACGTTGAGAATAGCCATTTCCAAGCGAGTTATGATCAAAACAGGCAAAAAGACAAGTGTGTGTAATGAAAAGCTTGTTCTTGCTTATTTTCATCTGTTTAGCGTCTAAAACGCATGGAAACGACTGTTCAGGGCAAGTTAGACTCAAAAATGCAATATATGTGTTTGTATAAGTTGTTCTTCTTTTTCTATTAGAATCTCACATAAAACGTTGAGAATAGCCATTTCCAAGCCAATTATGATCAAAACAGGCAAAAAGACAAGTGTATGTAATGAAAAGCTTGTTTTAGCTTATTTTCAGCTGTTTAGCGTCTGAAACGCACAGAAACGACTGTTCAGGGCAAGTTAGACTAAAAAATTCAATATATGTGTTTTTATAAGTTTTTCTTCTTTTTCTATTAGAATCTCACATAAAACGTTGAGAATAGCCATTTCCAAGCGAATTATGATCAAAACAGGCAAAAAGACAAGTGTGTGTCATGAAAATCTTGTTTTGGCTTATTAGGGCCTGAGCCCAAAGGGCGAAGACCCTATTGTTACTGTGCAGTTACTTTCTTTCTTTCTTTCTTTCTATATACGCGACTTTCCCCCCGAATTTCGCCCCCTAAAAATGCTCTAAAACTCACCAAATTTGGCAGGGACGACCGGTCCAGCGAAAAATTCGATAATATGTAAAAATTATACCCCTCCACCCCAAATTAGCTCTGTAGCGCCACCTAGTTGGTTTTTGGCAGTTCTCTGGCCGCTGCGGCCCACAGGAATGGCGTAGAGACACGGGACCAACGCCTAATTGTTCGTCTGCTCAGGATCTACAAATCATACACTGACACCCCGGACCTAAATCCAACAGGAATTCCAGAAAATCCAAAAATGTCACATTTTTTGAACAAAATGGCAGACGACCTTTAGGCGATATCTCCTCCGAGACCGCTCATGGTCATGGCTTCAGATTTTAATATATCGTTCTATACACTTTGATGAACCAAAGTTATCAAAAACTTTGTCAAAGGAGGTCCGGTTTTCAAAATATCAGCCTCCAAAGTTGGTGACTTTTATAATGGTTGTCAATGGGAGAGATTTTATTTTCGGACGCTACGGCCCGTAGGAATGTCGCAGACAGATGCAACCAAGACGAGATTGTTCGTCTTCGCAAGAGCTAAAAATCATACGCTGACACCCCATACCTAAATCCAACAGGAAGTCCAAAAAATGCAAAAACAATTTCAAATTTTTCCCACATTCCTCCAAAATTTCCCCAAATTTCAGTGGCAATCAACTGCTATCTTCTCTGAGACCGCTCATGCTTATGGCTTCAGATTGTAATATATCGCTCAGTAGAGTCTCCTGACCCAAAGATATCAAAAACTTTGTCATAGGAGGTCCGGTTTTCCTAATATTGGCCTCCAAGCGCGGTGAGCGATTTCCAGATTATAATGGGTTTCAATGGGAGACCCATTTTCTCAGCAGGCACACATGGATCAATTAAGGGACTATTGTCTAAACCGTAAATCTCACAACTTTTAAATGTACACCATTGGATTCGCAACACATATATCTACAAAATGTGGGTATTTTCAGTCCAAATGGCCAAAATTCAAGGCTACTGTGTCATTTCTAAAACAGGAGTAGAACATTTCTCTCCCTGCTCTGAGCAGCTTGCTGCAGGAGGGGGTGGAGTCGACACCTGACATCTGACACCTCACACACACACACACACACACACACACACACACAGAGTCTTCCTGCTTAGTAATACAGTGCTGTACATAAATGAACATAAGTACATTTTGAGGCTTTGTACTGTGGTTTTTCCATAATTATATATGAAATATATGACTACTTCATCAGGTCATGTGGCTTACACACCTTTACTTTTTTTTAAAAGGAAAGTGATGACAAGTACAAATTGATTTTGGCAAGGACATTTAATTCTGTACACATTGTATATGTTTCTCTATTGTTTAATATGCCAGCTCTTTCTTTTGATACCTGACACACACACACACACACACACACACACACACAGTCTTCCTGCTTAGTAATACAGTGCTGTACATAAATGAACATAACTACATTTTGAGGCTTTGTACTGTGGTTTCTCCATAATTATATATGAAATATATGACTATTTTATCAGGTCATGTGGCTTACACACCTTTACTTTTTTTTTTAATAAAGCAATTATTAATGTGATTATTCAAATTATCAGAATTTACCTGACTTAATGTTGTTAATAATATTATAGTAATTATAACTATATATTATAATAATATTCAGTATACCAGGGAAACATGGCTTCAGTATACCAGGGGCACATGGCTTCAGTATATCAGGAATACATGGCCTCAGTATAACAGGGGCACATGGCCTCGGTATACCAGGGGCACATGGCCTCGGTATACCAGGGGCACATGGCCTCAGTATACCAGGGTTAGGGACGATGCTGATGCACAGTACTGTACTTATGAGTGATGTTTGGATGTGTTATATGTTACAGTGTTTATAAGTGGAGATTATATTCATAATTCCATGATTATTCTCTAATATTGACAGGAGCAAAAAAGTCATGTTTTACACATTTAAATCTTACTTTTATCAGGTCATGAGACTTACAAGTCTTTACTTTTAGAAAAATAGAAAATTGCTTTCTTTTTCACACAAACTTATCAGAAGCTTTCCACACACACTCCTCCTTCAGCAGAAATGTGTCATTCTCACAGCGTTGACATGTCATGTTTAGCCATGACAGGAATCTTGCTACGACTTCACTGTACACGCTCCTGTCTGCAGCGAACTTTAAAGGTGCTGCAGAGGCACACCCCTCGCACCGGGTTGGCAGGCTGTGAGTGCAAGGTCACCCTCGGACGCGGGCTGCGAGTGCAAGGGAGGGCGTGGGGCCGGGTCCCGGCGAGTGCGAGGGACGGCGTGGCGCCGGGTCCCGGCGTGCGCGGGGGGGGCTCAGGCCCGTCCAACGCTGCTTGCAGCTTTAATTAGGGCCTGAGCCCAAAGGGCGAAGACCCTATTGTTACTGGTACGTTACTTTCTTTCTTTCTTTCTCCTTACGCGCCTTTCAACGTGAATTTGCCCCCCTAAAACTGCTCTAAAACTCACCAAATTTGGCAGGGACGACGGGCCCGGCGAAAAATTCGATATTATGTAAAAATTATGCCCCTCCACCCCAAATTGGCTCTCTAGCGCCACCTAGTTTCCGTATCTGCCTTCAGGAATGTCATAGAGACACGGGACCGACGCCTACTTGTTCGTCTTTTCAAGGCCTAAAAATCATACACTGACACCCCAGACCTAAATCCAACAGGAATTATGATAATTCCAAAAATGTCGCAAATTTTGCCAAATTTTGCCCATCATCTAGCGCTATCTCCTCCGAGACCGCTCATCGCCATGGCTTGAGATTTTAATACATCGCTCTCTACACTTTGATGAACCAAAGTTATCAAAAACTTTGTCAAAGGAGGTCCGGTTTTCAAAATATCGGACTCCAAAGTTGGGGTGCTTTGGGGTGTGTGTTGTCCACTGCGGTCCACAGGAATGTCATAGAGACATGGGACAAACGCCTAATTGCTCATCTGCTCAAAACCTACAAATCATACATTGACACCCCAGACCTAAATCCAACAGGAAGTACACACGAGTCCAAAAATGTCACTTTTGCTGTGTTTTGGGGTGATTTTTGTCCACTGCGGCCCAGAGGAATGTCATAGACACATGGGACCAACGCCTAATTGCTCATCTTCTCAAGACCTACAAATCATACATTGACACCCCAGACCTAAATCCAACAGGAAGTACACACGAGTCCAAAAATGTCACTTTTCGCTTAAACATCATCTCCTCCGAGACCGCACATCGACATGGCTTCAGATTGCAGTATATTGCTCTCTGACATTGTCTGAACAAAAGTTATGAACAACTTTGTCATAGGAGGTCCGGTTTTCAAAATATCAGCCTCCAAAGTTGGTGACTTTTATAATGGTTGTCAATGGGAGAATCTCACTTAGGTTTTTATTTTGGACGCTACGGCCCGTAGGAATGTCGCAGACAAATGCAACCAACATCATCTTGTTCCTCTCTTCAAGAGCTAAAAATCATACACTGACACCCCAGACCTAAATCCAACAGGAAGTCCTCAGTTTGAAGTTCCATGAAAGTCCTATTGTCTTCTGTCCCCTCTGCTGCAGCCAGCATGTGCAGGAGGGGGCGGAGTCAGCAGCTCCCACACACACACACACACACAGACACACAGAGCACACACACATGCAATGGGACTTCACTCACAGTCTCCATTCAATTAAATGAGTAGTTTTGTGTCTCCCTGCAGTTTCTCATATTGCCTCTGCACACTTGATTGTACACATTTACATCTAACTTTAATCAGGTCATGAGGCTTACAAGACTTTACTTTTATAAAAATGCACTTGATGAAAAGTAGAAAATTCATTTATTACATGAATATTCTGTAATATTGAGAGGAGCAAAAAAGTCATGTTGTACACATTTAAATCCAACTTTTATCAGATCATGAGGCTTAAAAGTCTATACTTAAAAAAAAAATCTGCACCTGCTGAAAGTAGAAAATTGATTTCTTTTTCACACAAACTTATCAGAAGCTTTCCACACACACTCCTCCTTCAACAGAAATGTGTCATTCTCACAGCGTTGACATGTCATGTTTAGCCATGACAGGAATCTTGCTACGACTTCACTGTACACGCTCCTGTCTGCAGCGAACTTTAAAGGTGCTGCAGAGTCACGCCCCTCACGCTCCTGTCTGCACCAAACTCCACTTGGCTGCAGACTCACGCCCCTTGCACCGGGCTCGCGGGCGGCGAGTGCGAGGGACGGCGTGGCGCCGGGTCCCGGCGTGCGCGGGGGGGGCTCAGGCCCGTCCAACGCTGCTTGCAGCTTTAATTAGGGCCTGAGCCCAAAGGGCGAAGACCCTATTGTTACTGGTACGTTACTTTCTTTCTTTCTTTCTTTCTCCTTACGCGCCTTTCAACGTGAATTTGCCCCCCTAAAACTGCTCTAAAACTCACCAAATTTGGCAGGGACGACGGGCCCGGCGAAAAATTCGATATTATGTAAAAATTATGCCCCTCCACCCCAAATTGGCTCTCTAGCGCCACCTAGTTTCCGTATCTGCCTTCAGGAATGTCATAGAGACACGGGACCGACGCCTACTTGTTCGTCTTTTCAAGGCCTAAAAATCATACACTGACACCCCAGACCTAAATCCAACAGGAATTATGATAATTCCAAAAATGTCGCAAATTTTGCCAAATTTTGCCCATCATCTAGCGCTATCTCCTCCGAGACCGCTCATCGCCATGGCTTGAGATTTTAATACATCGCTCTCTACACTTTGATGAACCAAAGTTATCAAAAACTTTGTCAAAGGAGGTCCGGTTTTCAAAATATCGGACTCCAAAGTTGGGGTGCTTTGGGGTGTGTGTTGTCCACTGCGGTCCACAGGAATGTCATAGAGACATGGGACAAACGCCTAATTGCTCATCTGCTCAAAACCTACAAATCATACATTGACACCCCAGACCTAAATCCAACAGGAAGTACACACGAGTCCAAAAATGTCACTTTTGCTGTGTTTTGGGGTGATTTTTGTCCACTGCGGCCCAGAGGAATGTCATAGACACATGGGACCAACGCCTAATTGCTCATCTTCTCAAGACCTACAAATCATACATTGACACCCCAGACCTAAATCCAACAGGAAGTACACACGAGTCCAAAAATGTCACTTTTCGCTTAAACATCATCTCCTCCGAGACCGCACATCGACATGGCTTCAGATTGCAGTATATTGCTCTCTGACATTGTCTGAACAAAAGTTATGAACAACTTTGTCATAGGAGGTCCGGTTTTCAAAATATCAGCCTCCAAAGTTGGTGACTTTTATAATGGTTGTCAATGGGAGAATCTCACTTAGGTTTTTATTTTGGACGCTACGGCCCGTAGGAATGTCGCAGACAAATGCAACCAACATCATCTTGTTCCTCTCTTCAAGAGCTAAAAATCATACACTGACACCCCAGACCTAAATCCAACAGGAAGTCCTCAGTTTGAAGTTCCATGAAAGTCCTATTGTCTTCTGTCCCCTCTGCTGCAGCCAGCATGTGCAGGAGGGGGCGGAGTCAGCAGCTCCCACACACACACACACACACAGACACACAGAGCACACACACATGCAATGGGACTTCACTCACAGTCTCCATTCAATTAAATGAGTAGTTTTGTGTCTCCCTGCAGTTTCTCATATTGCCTCTGCACACTTGATTGTACACATTTACATCTAACTTTAATCAGGTCATGAGGCTTACAAGACTTTACTTTTATAAAAATGCACTTGATGAAAAGTAGAAAATTCATTTATTACATGAATATTCTGTAATATTGAGAGGAGCAAAAAAGTCATGTTGTACACATTTAAATCCAACTTTTATCAGATCATGAGGCTTAAAAGTCTATACTTAAAAAAAAAATCTGCACCTGCTGAAAGTAGAAAATTGATTTCTTTTTCACACAAACTTATCAGAAGCTTTCCACACACACTCCTCCTTCAACAGAAATGTGTCATTCTCACAGCGTTGACATGTCATGTTTAGCCATGACAGGAATCTTGCTACGACTTCACTGTACACGCTCCTGTCTGCAGCGAACTTTAAAGGTGCTGCAGAGTCACGCCCCTCACGCTCCTGTCTGCACCAAACTCCACTTGGCTGCAGACTCACGCCCCTCGCACCGGGCTCGCGGGCGGCGAGTGCGAGGGACGGCGTGGCGCCGGGTCCCGGCGTGCGCGGGGGGGGCTCAGGCCCGTCCAACGCTGCTTGCAGCTTTAATTTTCAACTGTTTGTCGTCTGAAACACTGAGAAACGACTGTTCAGGGCGAGTTAGACTCAAAAATTCAATATATGTGTTTTTATAAGTTTTTCTTCTTTTTCTATTAGAATCTCACATAAAACGTTGAGAATAGCCATTTCCAAGCCAATTATGATCAAAACAGGCAAAAAGACAAGTGTGTGTCATGAAAAGCTTGTTTTGGCTTTTTTTCAACTGTTTAGCGTCTGAAACGCTCAGAAACGACTGTTCAGGGCAAGTTAGACTCAAAAATTCAATATATGTGTTTTTATAAGTTTTTCTGCTTTTCCTATTAGAATCTCACATAAAACGTTGAGAATAGCCATTTCCAAACCAATTATTATCAAAACAGGCAAAAAGACAAGTGTGTGTCATGATAAGCTTGTTTTGGCTTATTTAGACCTGTTTAGCGTCTGAAACGCTCAGAAACGACTGTTCAGGGCAAGTTAGACTCAAAAAATCAATAAATGTGTTTTTATAAGTTTTTCTGCTTTTTCTATTAGAATCTCACATAAAACGTTGAGAATAGCCATTTCCAAGCGAATTATGATCAAAACAGGCAAAAAGACAAGTGTGTGTCATGAAAAGCTTGTTTTGGCTTTTTTTCAACTGTTTAGCGTCTGAAACGCTCAGAAACGACTGTTCAGGGCAAGTTAGACTCAAAAATGCAATATATGTGTTTGTATAAGTTTTTCTGCTTTTCCTATTAGAATCTCACATAAAACGTTGAGAATAGCCATTTCCAAACCAGAACAGGCAAAAAGACAAGTGTGTGTCATGATAAGCTTGTTTTGGCTTATTTGAACCTGTTTAGCGTCTGAAACGCTCAGAAACGACTGTTCAGGGCAAGTTAGACTCAAAACTGAAGCATATGTATTATCATAAGTCTTTCTTCTTTTTCTATTAGAATCTCACATAAAACGTTGAGAATAGCCATTTCCAAGCGAGTTATGATCAAAACAGGCAAAAAAACAGGTGTGTGTAATTAAAAGATTGTTTTTTCTTATTTTCACGTGTTTGGCATCTGAAACGCACAGAAACGAAAGTCTTTTTCTAACATTAAGTAGGCTCTGAGAGACAAGTGTATGTATTTGGTCGCCTGCTCATGCCGGTGGGCTCATGTTCTGGAACTGTAAGAACTCGTCCTCTCTGTGAATTAGTGAGGCTCAGAGAGACAAGCGTATATGTTTGGTTGTCTGCACCTGCATTTTACACCGGCTCCTGTTCTGAAAGTTTCAGAAAGGCATTCTATTGGCCAGTTATTTAGGCACAGAGAGATAAGCGTATGTGCTTGGTCGCCTGCTCATACTTTTTACACTGGCTCCAGTATTGAAACTGTCAAAAGAGCGTCCTCCCTGTGAATCAATAAGGCTCAGAGAGACAAGCGCATGTGTTTGAGTCACAACTCTTGCTTTTCACACGGCTCATGTTCTGAAACATTACACTTTCTGCAAGTTAGTTAGGCTCACAGAGACATGCGTACGTTTTTGGTTATCCGCACCTGCATTTTACACCAGCTCCTGTTCTTAAAGTATCAGAAAGGCATTGTTTGGTCAGTTACTTAGGCACAGAGAGATAAGCGTATGTGTTTTGTTGCCTGCTCATGCTTTTTACACTGGCTCCAGTATTGAAACTTTCAAAAGAGTGTTTGGGTCACAAAACTCTTGATTTTCACACCGGCTCATGTTGTGAAACTGCGTTCTTTCTGCAATTTAGTTAGGCTCAGAGAGACAAGCGTATATGTTTTTTTGTCCGCACCTGCATTTTACACCCGCTCCTGTTCTGAAATTCTCTTGGCCAGTTATTTAGGTACAGAGAGACCAGGTGACCAAAACACATACGCTTGTATGTGTTTGGTCACCTGCTCATGCATTTTACACTGGCTCCGGTATTGAAACTTTCAAAAAAGCGTCCTCTCTGTGAATTAGTGATGCTCAGAGAGACAAGCGCATGTGTTTGGGTCACAACTCTTGCTTTTCACACAGGCTCATGTTCTGAAACAGTTAGAACTGCGTTCTCTCTGCAAGTTAGTCTGGCTCAGATAGACAAGCGTATTTTTTTGGTCGCCTGCTCATGATTTTTACACCAGCTCATGTTCTGAAAGTGTGAGAACGCGTCTTCTCTGTGAATTAGTAAGGATCAGAGAGACAGGCGTATGTGTTTGGGTCACAATCCTTGCTTTTTACACCCGCTCAGTTCTGTAACAGTTAGAAATGCGTTCTTTCTACAAATTAGTTAGGCTCAGAGAGACAAGCGCATGTGTTTGGGTCACAACTCTTGCTTTTCACACCGGCTCAGTTCTGAAACAGTTAGAACTGCGTTTTTTCTGCAAGTTAGTTAGGCTCAGAGAGACAAGCGTGTGTGTTTGGTTGTCTGCACCTGCATTTTACACCAGCTACTGTTCTGAAAGTATCAGAAAGGCATTGTCTTGGTCAGTTACTTAGGCACAGAGAGATAAGCGTCTGTGTTTTGTCGCCTGCTCATGTGTTTCACACTGGCGCCTGTATTGAAACTTTCAAAAGAGTGTCCTCTCTGTGAATTAGTAAGGCTCAGAGAGACAAGTGTTTGGGTCATAACTCTTGCTTTTCACACCGGCTCGTGTTCTGAAACAGTTAGAACTGCGTTTTTTCTGCAAGTTAGTTAGGCTCAGAGAGACAAGCGTGTGTGTTTGGTTGTCTACACCTGCATTTTACACCAGCTACTGTTCTGAAATTATCAGAAAGGCATTCTCTTGGCCAGTTATTTAGGGACAGAGAGACAAGCGTATGTGTTTGGGTCACAACCCTTGCTTTTTACACCCGCTAAGTTCTGAAACAGTTAGAACTGCGTTCTTTCTACAAATTAGTTAGGCTAAGAGAGACAAGCGCATGTGTTTGGGTCACAACTCTTGCTTTTCACACCGGATAATGTTGTGAAACTGCGTTCTTTCTGCAATTTAGTTAGGCTCAGAGAGACAAGCGTATATGTTTTTTTCCGCACCTGCATTTTACACCGGCTCCTATTCTGAAATTCTCTTGGCCAGTTATTTAGTCACAGAGAGACAAGAGTATGTGTTTGGTCGCCTGCTCATGCTTTTTACACTGGCTCCGGTATTTAAACGGTCAAAAGAGCGTCCTCCCTGTGAATTAATAAGGCTCAGAGAGATAAGCGCATGTGTTTGAGTCACAACTCTTGCTTTTCACACAGGCTCATGTTCTGAAACAGTTAGAACTGCGTTCTTTCTGCAAGTTAGTTAGGCTCAGAGAGACAAGTGTAATCTTCTGGTCGCCTGCTCATGATTTTTTCACCAGCTCATGTTCTGAAAGTATTCGAACGCGTCTTCTCTGTGAATTAGTAAGGATCAGAGAGACAGGCGTATGTGTTTGGGTCACAACCCTTACTTTTTACACCCGCTCATTTCTGAAACAGTTAGAACTGCGTTTTTTCTGCAAATTAGTAAGGCTCAGAGAGACAAGCGTGTGTGTTTGGTTGTCTGCACCTGCATTTTACACCGGCTCCAGTTCTGAAAGTATCAGAAAGGCATTCTCTTGGCCAGTTATTTAGGCACAGAGAGATAAGTGTATGTGTTTTGTCGCCTGCTCATGCTTTTTACACTGGCTCCGGTGTTGAAACTTTCAAAAGAGCGTCCTCTCTGTGAATTAGTGAGGCTCAGAGAGACAAGCGCATGTGTTTGGGTCACAACTCTTGCTTTTCACACCGTCTCATGTTCTGAAACAGTTAGAACTGCATTCTTTCTGCAAGTTAGTTAGGCTCAGAGAGACAAGTGTATTTTTTTGGTCGCCTGCTCATGATTTTTTCACCAGCTCATGTTCTGAAAGTGTTAGAACGCGTCTTTTCTGTGAATTAGTAAGGATCAGAGAGACAAGCGCATGTGTTTGGGTCACAACTCTTGCTTTTCACACCCGTTCAGTTCTGAAACAGTTAGAACTGTGTTCTTTCTGTAAGTTAGTTAGGCTCAGAGACACAAGGGTGTGCGCTTGGGTTCCCGGTCCTGGACTTTACTCTAGCTCCTGTTCTGAAACCGTCAGAGCGGCGTTCTCTCAGTGAGAACGCAGCTATGGAGACAAATGAATCTCTACCATATTGTTTTAAAAGCCCCAAATATTGTCTACCCATCTTTTGCATGAATTAAATTACTCTTATTGGCCTTTTACTCACAGAGATTTAATTGCAGTAATGCAATGACTGTAGTTGTTATCAACTCACGTATTTCACATGCTTCACTGAAGTCTCTCCTCCAAGGATCGCTCAGCCCCGTCTGTGGTGAAAAAGAAGAGAGGAGAGAAACTCAACAAAATGACAGTAAAATGCAGTAATTTATCCCATTCAATATCATTGTCCATTATAATGTTTCACTGTGGACATTGTCATATACCAGTTATGTACAGGTACAACTTGTTTTTCAGATATGAAAGGCAAGACAAGAATAAAGCTTACTTGGGTATTTTAAAAATGACTATGAAATTGGTTTCACATTCATTGTCTATGAAGCAGCTCCACTTCATTCTGGGGTCTCATGCCTCTGGTTTGTTGCTTTGGGAGGAAGTAGTTCATGTTCACAAATAACAGATGTGAGAGGTACACATGTGCAAGTCACAAGCTAGTCTCAAGTCTTAACCTTAAAAGCTGAAGCAAATCCTAAGTCACTGTGTTTAAGACTCAAGTAAGCAAAGTCAATTCACTGCTAAACATCAAACAAGACAGGCCAATTAAGTCAAGTCAAGTCACCATGAAAGAAGCGCTTTAAACTCTAACACTCGTTGTCTCAAGCCATGTCATGAGAAAATGGCACTCTATAGGCTATGGTTAGGAGTCATAAATACCACTATTTATTAGGGGTATAACAATTCTCCAAATCCATGGTTTGGCTCATACCTTGTTTTTTGTTGTTGTTTTAAATAGATTAACTTTGAATTAATTAACTATGTCAACAGAAATAAATGATCTGATCTAACATGTTTTCCAGGATCTAGTGTTCCTAATTTTGTATTTTACTTAATGTCTGTGGATGTGGATGATCAGATTGGTGTGGTAATATTAAGCTCAACTCAAGCTCAGTGCAGGTGTGGGAAAATGCTTTCAACAAGCTCTCAGCTCAATCCTGTCTTGCTTCATTTTCTAGGTTCTGCTAGACAAGGGTTCAGCAAGCTTCAGCCATTTTAGCCCATTTCTCACCATATAAAACCCACCTGGAGCCGCAAAATCCCTCCCTAGTTTGATCCCTAAAATGACTTTACTTTACACAAATGAGTGAATATCTAATTAGGATTACATATTTCACATAAACAAAAACATACAAATGTATTGATTATTCAATAAAACAATCAAAGGTCTTTAGTAGCTTAAGGCTCACATCTGATTTTTAAAAAAATTCTGAGGACCACCTTCCTTTTTGCTTGTGATGCAAACTGGGGTAAAACTAATAACTGGAAAACAGTCACTCACGCCAGTAGAATCCTATGTAATCCTATGTAATGACGCCTAGTTTACTACTCCAGCAAGTAGGTCGAACCTAGCACGCTGCTACTGACTTCAGCTAATGCTTTGTGGAGATCGCGGCATTTGAGAAACCAAACGGAATAAATACCTCACATGTAAACACACACGTCGCATCGTAAGGCATGCTGGGTACTGACATCAAAACGGTGACAATAAGTTGAAACTGAAACAGAAAAAGTTGAAACTGAAAAAGACAAAGTTGAAACTGAGAACCGGTGGCATTGAAAAAAAACTTACATTGTAAAGACATGAAGAAAAAAATCTTATGATTGACATTGAAAAACTAATCTTAATGCAAAAAATACCAAAATAGAATAAAAGCTGCAAGCAGCGATGATCGGGACCTCGCAACCCGGTGAACATCGGGCACAGTCGAAGAGCCTTTGTCACAGGCATGTAGATGTTTTCACAGTCGGGCTACTTTCAGACAGAGCAAGGAGAGAAACATCACTTCCTTTGTCCACTCATTTGCCTGCTGCTGGGGCTGCTTTCCTGTACTGTGTTATGGGGGCGCTATGGAGCCAGTTTGCATCACTGATTGAATATTGTAATGTAGATGTGCTCAGGCCTGGACTCTTATCAAACCTGTAAAGTTTCAGGCAGATCCCACCATGTACACTAAAGTTATAGCAATTTTCCTCTGTAATGACGAAACATCAAAACTAAAGGCCACACCACGGCCAAGCGCTTCAATGTACACTAAATCTTTTGATAACTTTTGATCATACACTAGTCTGGATGACACATACTGATTTTGGAGTCCCTACGATGAATTGTAGGAGGAGTTTGTTAAAACACAAGGTATGCGAAATGGCCAAGAAAAGGCGAAAATTGACCAGTTTTTTAGAGATGGCGGACTTCCTGTAGGACTTGGACTGTAGGAGCTTGATATGGCTCCAAGAGGCTTTTTTGTGCATCTTGACATTATACATGTGCCTTGTGAATTTCATTTTTCTACGTTAATCTGGTAGGCGGGGCTTCAACTTTGAAATTTTCAAGGGGTCGCTGTTGAGCCATTTTGCCACACCCATTCAAATGAACGACAAAGGATAACATCACTCTAGACATGTGTGTCAAGTTTCGTGGCTGTAGAGCCACCCCCTCTCCCTGGAAAACAGCATCGTATGTCATGGCGAAGGATGTGTCGCATCTTACTTCTATGACAATCTGGGTTGAGGTGCTCAATTTTCCTAATTTTCTAGGGGGCGCAGTCCAGCCATTTTCAATATCAAATTTTTCAGCAGTCCTGATAAATGTGCAAAATTTCATGAGTTTCTGAAAGGTCGTCAAAACGGCTGTCAAAAATGCGTTTGTTTCGGAATAATAATAATAATAATAATAATGATGATGATAATAATAATAATGATAATGATAATAATAATAATAATCACTACAAATACAAGAGGGCCTTCGCACCGTTCAGTGCTCGAGCCCTAATAAGATTGACAGATTGTAATTTTAATTAAAATTTTTAGAGCGTTTTATTTTTCAGTGGAACTTTTTTCAATGATAATACACTTTTTTTTTTTAATTGCAGGGTTTGATTTCAATGCCAAATTTTATTTCCGATAGCCCCATACAAACCTAATTTTTTTGACCAATTTTTCACTCAAAGTGGGTGTATTTGCATCTAAAATGAGTATAAATTGCCCCTGAGACATATGTGTAGTATCTATGATGACAAAATATAATTTATATTCATATAGTTTATATATAGTCTCCATTTTTACTGCTTAGGTCACTCTTTATGTTAGCTTGCAGTTAGCTAATGTTTGCTAGCTAGCCACAGTGATATCAACCAGTGTTGTGTGCAGCTGTTTGAATTAGAGCTGTTGGACATCATTCCAGGAGTCAAAGATGAATCAAATTGTAAAAGAATTAATACTAACCAAATGCTGAAATTGCTATTCAAATGTGTGTGGCATTTGGGAGGCAAAAAGGCATGGGCAGGAACTTGGAACAAGAGTCCATAGTTTCACACATTTTTGTTCTGAATGCTTTGAGCCAATATACTCATGAGAATGGTTTAGCTAACTTTAATGGTGATGAAACAATTCAATGGTTGTGGTTCTTCTAGGCTTTTGAAATGTGATCGACCAAATGGCTCAAATCCTGATAGTGACTCGCGGGGGTTGTGATTCTAAAAAAAAAGTACCACGTCTTTTTCACAAGTCTTTGAGAAAAAGAATTTTTGGGCCAGTGTGCATCATGTGATTACGCACTTTGGCCACTATGTCAAATTTGCTTCAAAGCCTGGCACTCTTCCTGTATCCAGTTCTCTTTATACATCCATGGCGATAAGCGATAGAGCGAGCATCAGAAAAGTCATGGTGAATGCAAGCGGAGCAGAAGAAAAGGTTAGCAGTAAGCTGTAACAATCTGGTAGTAAATGTACAGTGTAAGTTAATAAATGCTGCAGCTTGTCAAGACCAAGAAAAGTAATGTCTGTTTCCCCAACTGCTCTTGCTACAGGCATTGAGCCTGAAGATGCTAAACAGAGAACAGAGAAATGTGCTAATCGACCTCCCCAGCCAGGGCCAGGTCAGTCAACCTAGGGGAAACACTGCAATCTGTGCTGATATGCATGCTTTTCATTATATATAATTTGAATATGCAGGAAATCAAATGATAATGGATTACAAAAAGAGGTCATTTTGGCATAAGGGTGCCCCCAAAATGCACATATACATTCAGAACAAGTCATATCTGATGATGATCTGTATGTGAAAGAAGTTATAGAAAAATAGTATATTCAGAAGCAGAGATATACACTTCTTTGTGTGATGTTGTGACATAAAGGCCCCCAAATTTCAACCTCTGAATTGATCCATTATGTATATAATGGTATGATATTTGGATGGATATCATTGAAGGATCACATAAAATCTTGAAGTATGTGTATTTTTTTAATAACGTTTTCTTCTTTCTTTAAATCAGAAATTCTTATGAAACTAGCCATTTCCAAGCGAGTTATGATCAAAACAGGCAAAAAGACAAGTGTGTGTAATGAAAAGCTTGTTTTTGCTTATTTTCACCTGTTTGTCGTCTGAAACACTGAGAAACGACTGTTCAGTGCGAGTTAGACTCAAAAATTCAATATATGTGTCTTTATAAGTTTTTCTGCTTTTTCTATTAGAATCTCACATAAAACGTTGAGAATAGCCATTTCCAAGCCAATTATGATCAAAACAGGCAAAAAGACAAGTGTGTGTCATGAAAAGCTTGTTTTGGCTTTTTTTCAACTGTTTAGCGTCTGAAACGCTCAGAAACGACTGTTCAGGGCAAGTTAGACTCAAAAATGCAATATATGTGTTTTTATAAGTTTTTCTGCTTTTCCTATTAGAATCTCACATAAAACGTTGAGAATAGCCATTTCCAAACCAATTATTATCAAAACAGGCAAAAAGACAAGTGTGTGTCATGATAAGCTTGTTTTGGCTTATTTAGACCTGTTTAGCGTCTGAAACGCTCAGAAACGACTGTTCAGGGCAAGTTAGACTCAAAAAATCAATATATGTGTTTTTATAAGTTTTTCTGCTTTTTCTATTAGAATCTCACATAAAACGTTGAGAATAGCCATTTTCAAACCAATTATTATCAAAACAGGCAAAAAGACAAGTGTGTGTCATGATAAGCTTGTTTTGGCTTATTTAGACCTGTTT
The DNA here is from genome assembly GCA_029490765.1 of Euthynnus affinis. Lineage (NCBI taxonomy): Eukaryota > Metazoa > Chordata > Actinopteri > Scombriformes > Scombridae > Euthynnus > Euthynnus affinis. Next base: position 320,811 of record CM055851.1, read on the forward strand.
AGCGTCTGAAACGCTCAGAAACGACTGTTCAGGGCAAGTTAGACTCAAAAATTCAATATATGTGTTTGTATAAGTTTTTCTGCTTTTTCTATTAGAATCTCACATAAAACGTTGAGAATAGCCATTTCCAAGCGAGTTATGATCAAAACAGGCAAAAAGACAAGTGTGTGTAATGAAAAGCTTGTCTTTGCTTATTTACACCTGTTTAGCGTCTGAAACGCTCAGAAACGACTGTTCAGGGCAAGTTAGACTCAAAAATTCAATATATGTGTTTGTATAAGTTTTTCTGCTTTTCCTATTAGAATCTCACATAAAACGTTGAGAATAGCCATTTCCAAACCAATTATTATCAAAACAGGCAAAAAGACAAGTGTGTGTCATGATAAGCTTGTTTTGGCTTATTTAGACCTGTTTAGCGTCTGAAACGCTCAGAAACGACTGTTCAGGGCAAGTTAGACTCAAAAATTCAATATATGTGTTTGTATAAGTTTTTCTGCTTTTCCTATTAGAATCTCACATAAAACGTTGAGAATAGCCATTTCCAAACCAATTATTATCAAAACAGGCAAAAAGACAAGTGTGTGTCATGATAAGCTTGTTTTGGCTTATTTAGACCTGTTTAGCGTCTGAAACGCTCAGAAACGACTGTTCAGGGCAAGTTAGACTCAAAAAATCAATATATGTGTTTTTATAAGTTTTTCTGCTTTTTCTATTAGAATCTCACATAAAACGTTGAGAATAGCCATTTCCAAGCGAATTATGATCAAAACAGGCAAAAAGACAAGTGTGTGTCATGAAAAGCTTGTTTTGGCTTTTTTTCAACTGTTTAGCGTCTGAAACGCTCAGAAACGACTGTTCAGGGCAAGTTAGACTCAAAAATTCAATATATGTGTTTTTACAAGTTTTTCTGCTTTTCCTATTAGAATCTCACATAAAACGTTGAGAATAGCCATTTCCAAGCGAGTTATGATCAAAACAGGCAAAAAGACAAGTGTGTGTCATGATAAGCTTGTTTTGGCTTATTTAGACCTGTTTAGCGTCTGAAACGCTCAGAAACGACTGTTCAGGGCAAGTTAGACTCAAAAATTCAATATATGTGTTTGTATAAGTTTTTCTGCTTTTCCTATTAGAATCTCACATAAAACGTTGAGAATAGCCATTTCCAAACCAATTATTATCAAAACAGGCAAAAAGACAAGTGTGTGTCATGATAAGCTTGTTTTGGCTTATTTAGACCTGTTTAGCGTCTGAAACGCTCAGAAACGACTGTTCAGGGCAAGTTAGACTCAAAAAATCAATATATGTGTTTTTATAAGTTTTTTCTGCTTTTTCTATTAGAATCTCACATAAAACGTTGAGAATAGCCATTTCCAAACCAATTATTATCAAAACAGGCAAAAAGACAAGTGTGTGTCATGATAAGCTTGTTTTGGCTTATTTGGACCTGTTTAGCGTCTGAAACGCTCAGAAACGACTGTTCAGGGCAAGTTAGACTCAAAACTGAAGCATATGTATTATCATAAGTCTTTCTTCTTTTTCTATTAGAATCTCACATAAAACGTTGAGAATAGCCATTTCCAAGCGAGTTATGATCAAAACAGGCAAAAAAACAGGTGTGTGTAATTAAAAGATTGTTTTTTTCTTATTTTTACCTGTTTTGCATCTGAAACGCACAGAAACGAAAGTCTTTTTCTAACATTAAGTAGGCTCTGAGAGACAAGTGTATGTATTTGGTCGCCTGCTCATGCCGGTGGGCTCATGTTCTGGAACTGTAAGAACTCGTCCTCTCTGTGAATTAGTGAGGCTCAGAGAGACAAGCGTATATGTTTGGTTGTCTGCACCTGCATTTTACACCGGCTCCTGTTCTGAAAGTTTCAGAAAGGCATTCTATTGGCCAGTTATTTAGGCACAGAGAGATAAGCGTATGTGCTTGGTCGCCTGCTCATACTTTTTACCACTGGCTCCAGTATTGAAACTGTCAAAAGAGAGTCCTCCCTATGAATCAATAAGGCTCAGAGAGAGAGGCGCATGTGTTTGAGTCACAACTCTTGCTTTTCACACGGCTCATGTTCTGAAACATTACACTTTCTGCAAGTTAGTTAGGCTCACAGAGACATGCGTACGTTTTTGGTTATCCGCACCTGCATTTTACACCAGCTCCTGTTCTTAAACTATCAGAAAGGCATTGTTTGGTCAGTTACTTAGGCACAGAGAGATAAGCGTATGTGTTTTGTCGCCCTGCTCATGCTTTTTACACTGGCTCCAGTATTGAAACTTTCAAAAGAGTGTTTGGGTCACAACTCTTGATTTTCACACTGGCTCATGTTGTGAAACTGCGTTCTTTCTGCAATTTAGTTAGGCTCAGAGAGACAAGCGTATATGTTTTTTTGTCCGCACCTGCATTTTACACCCGCTCCTGTTCTGAATTCTCTTGGCCAGTTATTTAGGTACAGAGAGACCAGGTGACCAAAACACATACGCTTGTATGTGTTTGGTCACCTGCTCATGCATTTTACACTGGCTCCGGTATTGAAACTTTCAAAAAAGCGTCCTCTCTGTGAATTAGTGATGCTCAGAGAGACAAGCGCATGTGTTTGGGTCACAACTCTTGCTTTTCACACAGGGCTCATGTTCTGAAACAGTTAGAACTGCGTTCTTTCTGCAAGTTAGTCTGGCTCAGATAGACAAGCGTATTTTTTTGGTCGCCTGCTCATGATTTTTACACCAGCTCATGTTCTGAAAGTGTTCGAACGCATCTTCTCTGTGAATTAGTAAGGATCAGAGAGACAGGCGTATGTGTTTGTGGTCACAATCCTTGCTTTTTACACCCGCTCAGTTCTGAAACAGTTAGAAATGCTTTCTTTCTACAAATTAGTTTAGGCTCAGAGAGACAAGCGCATGTGTTTGGGTCACAACTCTTGCTTTTCACACCGGCTCAGTTCTGAAACAGTTAGAACTGCATTCTTTCTGCAAGTTAGTTAGGCTCAGAGAGACAAGCGTGTGAGTTTGGTTGTCTGCACCTGCATTTTACACCAGCTACTGTTCTGAAAGTATCAGAAAGGCATTGTCTTGTCTGTTACTTAGGCACAGAGAGATAAGCGTCTGTGTTTTGTCGCCTGCTCATGTGTTTCACACTGGCGCCTGTATTGAAACTTTCAAAAGAGTGTCCTCTCTGTGAATTAGTAAGGCTCAGAGAGACAAGTGTTTGGGTCACAAACTCTTGCTTTTCACACCGGCTCGTGTTCTGAAACAGTTAGAACTGCGTTTTTTCTGCAAGTTAGTTAGGCTCAGAGAAACAAGCGTGTGTGTTTGGTTGTCTACACCTGCATTTTACACCAGCTACTGTTCTGAAACTATCAGAAAGGCATTCTCTTGGCCAGTTATTTAGGGACAGAGAGACAAGCGTATGTGTTTGGGTCACAACCCTTGCTTTTTACACCCGCTAAGTTCTGAAACAGTTAGAACTGCGTTCTTTCTACAAATTAGTTAGGCTAAGAGAGACAAGCGCATGTGTTTGGGTCACAACTCTTGCTTTTCACACCGGATAATGTTGTGAAACTGCGTTCTTTCTGCAATTTAGTTAGGCTCAGAGAGACAAGCGTATATGTTTTTTTCCGCACCTGCATTTTACACCGGCTCCTGTTCTGAAATTCTCTTGGCCAGTTATTTAGTCACAGAGAGACAAGAGTATGTGTTTGGTCGCCTGCTCATGCTTTTTACACTGGCTCCGGTATTTAAACGGTCAAAAGAGCGTCCTCCCTGTGAATTAATAAGGCTCAGAGAGATAAGCGCATGTGTTTGAGTCACAACTCTTGCTTTTCACACAGGCTCATGTTCTGAAACAGTTAGAACTGCGTTCTTTCTGCAAGTTAGTCTGGCTCAGAGAGACAAGCGTATTTTTTTGGTCGCCTGCTCATGATTTTTACACCAGCTCATGTTCTGAAAGTCTGAGAACGCGTCTTCTCTGTGAATTAGTAAGGATCAGAGAGACAAGCGTATGTGTTTGGGTCACAACCCTTGCTTTTTACACCCGCTCAGTTCTGAAACAGTTAGGACTGCGTTTTTTCTGCAAGTTAGTTAGGCTCAGAGAGAAAAGCGTATGTTTTTGGTTGTCCACACCTGCATTTTACACCGCTTCCTGTTCTGAAACTGTCAGAATGACATTCTCTTGGCCAGTTAGTTAGCCAGGCTCAGAGAGACAAGCATATGTGCTATGTCGCCTGCTCCTGCTTTTTACACTGGCTCCGGTATTGAAACTGTCAAAAGAGCGTCCTCTCTGTGAATTAGTAAGGCTCAGAGAGACAAGCGTATGTGTTTGGGACACAACTCTTGCTTTTCACACCGGCTCATGTTCTGAAACAGTTAGAACTGCGTTCTTTCTGCAAGTTAGTTAGGCTCAGAGAGACAAGTGTATTTTTCTGGTCGCCTGCTCATGATTTTTTCACCAGCTCATGTTCTGAAAGTGTTCGAACGCGTCTTCTCTGTGAATTAGTAAGGATCAGAGAGACAGGCGTATGTGTTTGGGTCACAACCCTTGCTTTTTACACCCGCTCATTTCTGAAACAGTTAGAACTGCGTTTTTTCTGCAAATTAGTAAGGCTCAGAGAGACAAGCGTGTGTGTTTGGTTGTCTGCACCTGCATTTTACACCGGCTCCAGTTCTGAAAGTATCAGAAAGGCATTCTCTTGGCCAGTTATTTAGGCACAGAGAGATAAGTGTATGTGTTTTGTCGCCTGCTCATGCTTTTTACACTGGCTCCGGTGTTGAAACTTTCAAAAGAGCGTCCTCTCTGTGAATTAGTGAGGCTCAGAGAGACAAGCGCATGTGTTTGGGTCACAACTCTTGCTTTTCACACCGTCTCATGTTCTGAAACAGTTAGAACTGCATTCTTTCTGCAAGTTAGTTAGGCTCAGAGAGACAAGTGTATTTTTTTGGTCGCCTGCTCATGATTTTTTCACCAGCTCATGTTCTGAAAGTGTTAGAACGCGTCTTTTCTGTGAATTAGTAAGGATCAGAGAGACAAGCGCATGTGTTTGGGTCACAACTCTTGCTTTTCACACCCGTTCAGTTCTGAAACAGTTAGAACTGTGTTCTTTCTGTAAGTTAGTTAGGCTCAGAGACACAAGGGTGTGCGCTTGGGTTCCCGGTCCTGGACTTTACTCTAGCTCCTGTTCTGAAACCGTCAGAGCGGCGTTCTCTCAGTGAGAACGCAGCTATGGAGACAAATGAATCTCTACCATATTGTTTTAAAAGCCCCAAATATTGTCTACCCATCTTTTGCATGAATTAAATTACTCTTATTGGCCTTTTACTCACAGAGATTTAATTGCAGTAATGCAATGACTGTAGTTGTTATCAACTCACGTATTTCACATGCTTCACTGAAGTCTCTCCTCCAAGGATCGCTCAGCCCCGTCTGTGGTGAAAAAGAAGAGAGGAGAGAAACTCAACAAAATGACAGTAAAATGCAGTAATTTATCCCATTCCTTCATTGTCCATTATAATGTTTCACTGTGGACATTGTCATATACCAGTTATGTACAGGTACAACTTGTTTTTCAGATATGAAAGGCAAGACAAGAATAAAGCTTACTTGGGTATTTTAAAAATGACTATGAAATTAGTTTCACATTCATTGTCTATGAAGCAGCTCCACTTCATTCTGGGGTCTCTGGTTTGTGGCTTTGGGAGGAAGTAGTTCATGTTCACAAATAACAGATGTGAGAGGTACACATGTGCAAGTCACAAGCTAGTCTCAAGTCTTAACCTTAAAAGCTGAAGCAAATCCTAAGTCACTGTGTTGAAGACTCAAGTAAGCAAAGTCAATTCACTGCTAAACATCAAACAAGACAGGCCAATTAAGTCAAGTCAAGTCACCATGAAAGAAGCGCTTTAAACTCTAACACTCGTTGTCTCAAGCCATGTCATGAGAAAATGGCACTCTATAGGCTATGGTTAGGAGTCATAAATACCACTATTTATTAGGGGTATAACAATTCCTGCCTGTCAAATCCATGGTTTGGCTCATACCTTGTTTTTTGTTGTTGTTTTAAATAGATTAACTTTGAATTAATTAACTATGTCAACAGAAATAAATGATCTGATCTAACATGTTTTCCAGGATCTAGTGTTCCTAATTTTGTATTTTACTTAATGTCTGTGGATGTGGATGATCAGATTGGTGTGGTAATATTAAGCTCAACTCAAGCTCAGTGCAGGTGTGGGAAAATGCTTTCAACAAGCTCTCAGCTCAATCCTGTCTTGCTTCATTTTCTAGGTTCTGCTAGACAAGGGTTCAGCAAGCTTCAGCCATTTTAGCCCATTTCTCACCATATAAAACCCACCTGGAGCCGCAAAATCCCTCCCTAGTTTGATCCCTAAAATGACTTTACTTTACACAAATGAGTGAATATCTAATTAGGATTACATATTTCACATAAACAAAAACATACAAATGTATTGATTATTCAATAAAACAATCAAAGGTCTTTAGTAGCTTAAGGCTCACATCTGATTTTTAAAAAAATTCTGAGGACCACCTTCCTTTTTGCTTGTGATGCAAACTGGGGTAAAACTAATAACTGGAAAACAGTCACTCACGCCAGTAGAATCCTATGTAATCCTATGTAATGACGCCTAGTTTACTACTCCAGCAAGTAGGTCGAACCTAGCACGCTGCTACTGACTTCAGCTAATGCTTTGTGGAGATCGCGGCATTTGAGAAACCAAACGGAATAAATACCTCACATGTAAACACACACGTCGCATCGTAAGGCATGCTGGGTACTGACATCAAAACGGTGACAATAAGTTGAAACTGAAACAGAAAAAGTTGAAACTGAAAAAGACAAAGTTGAAACTGAGAACCGGTGGCATTGAAAAAAAACTTACATTGTAAAGACATGAAGAAAAAAATCTTATGATTGACATTGAAAAACTAATCTTAATGCAAAAAATACCAAAATAGAATAAAAGCTGCAAGCAGCGATGATCGGGACCTCGCAACCCGGTGAACATCGGGCACAGTCGAAGAGCCTTTGTCACAGGCATGTAGATGTTTTCACAGTCGGGCTACTTTCAGACAGAGCAAGGAGAGAAACATCACTTCCTTTGTCCACTCATTTGCCTGCTGCTGGGGCTGCTTTCCTGTACTGTGTTATGGGGGCGCTATGGAGCCAGTTTGCATCACTGATTGAATATTGTAATGTAGATGTGCTCAGGCCTGGACTGTTATCAAACCTGTAAAGTTTCAGGCAGATCCCACCATGTACACTAAAGTTATAGCAATTTTCCTCTGTAATGACGAAACATCAAAACTAAAGGCCACACCACGGCCAAGCGCTTCAATGTACACTAAATCTTTTGATAACTTTTGATCATACACTAGTCTAGATGACACATACTGATTTTGGAGTCCCTACGATGAATTGTAGGAGGAGTTTGTTAAAACACAAGGTATGCGAAATGGCCAAGAAAAGGCGAAAATTGACCAGTTTTTTAGAGATGGCGGACTTCCTGTAGGACTTGGACTGTAGGAGCTTGATATGGCTCCAAGAGGCTTTTTTGTGCATCTTGACATTATACATGTGCCTTGTGAATTTCATTTTTCTACGTTAATCTGGTAGGCGGGGCTTCAACTTTGAAATTTTCAAGGGGTCGCTGTTGAGCCATTTTGCCACACCCATTCAAATGAACTACAAAGGATAACATCACTCTAGACATGTGTGTCAAGTTTCGTGGCTGTAGAGCCACCCCCTCTCCCTGGAAAACAGCATCGTATGTCATGGCGAAGGATGTGTCGCATCTTACTTCTATGACAATCTGGGTTGAGGTGCTCAATTTTCCTAATTTTCTAGGGGGCGCAGTCCAGCCATTTTCAATATCAAATTTTTCAGCAGTCCTGATAAATGTGCAAAATTTCATGAGTTTCTGAAAGGTCGTCAAAACGGCTGTCAAAAATGCGTTTGTTTCGGAATAATAATAATAATAATAATAATGATGATGATAATAATAATAATGATAATGATAATAATAATAATAATAATCACTACAAATACAAGAGGGCCTTCGCACCGTTCAGTGCTCGAGCCCTAATAAGATTGACAGATTGTAATTTTAATTAAAATTTTTAGAGCGTTTTATTTTTCAGTGGAACTTTTTTCAATGATAATACACTTTTTTTTTTTTAATTGCAGGGTTTGATTTCAATGCCAAATTTTATTTCCGATAGCCCCATACAAACCTAATTTTTTTGACCAATTTTTCACTCAAAGTGGGTGTATTTGCATCTAAAATGAGTATAAATTGCCCCTGAGACATATGTGTAGTATCTATGATGACAAAATATAATTTATATTCATATAGTTTATATATAGTCTCCATTTTTACTGCTTAGGTCACTCTTTATGTTAGCTTACAGCTAGCTAATGTTTGCTAGCTAGCCACAGTGATATCAACCAGTGTTGTGTGCAGCTGTTTGAATTAGAGCTGTTGGACATCATTCCAGGAGTCAAAGATGAATCAAATTGTAAAAGAATTAATACTAACCAAATGCTGAAATTGCTATTCAAATGTGTGTGGCATTTGGGAGGCAAAAAGGCATGGGCAGGAACTTGGAACAAGAGTCCATAGTTTCACACATTTTTGTTCTGAATGCTTTGAGCCAATATACTCATGAGAATGGTTTAGCTAACTTTAATGGTGATGAAACAATTCAATGGTTGTGGTTCTTCTAGGCTTTTGAAATGTGATCGACCAAATGGCTCAAATCCTGATAGTGACTCGCGGGGGTTGTGATTCTAAAAAAAAAGTACCACGTCTTTTTCACAAGTCTTTGAGAAAAAGAATTTTTGGGCCAGTGTGCATCATGTGATTACGCACTTTGGCCACTATGTCAAATTTGCTTCAAAGCCTGGCACTCTTCCTGTATCCAGTTCTCTTTATACATCCATGGCGATAAGCGATAGAGCGAGCATCAGAAAAGTCATGGTGAATGCAAGCGGAGCAGCAGAAAAGGTTAGCAGTAAGCTGTAACAATCTGGTAGTAAATGTACAGTGTAAGTTAATAAATGCTGCAGCTTGTCAAGACCAAGAAAAGTAATGTCTGTTTCCCCAACTGCTCTTGCTATAGGCATTGAGCCTGAAGATGCTAAACAGAGAACAGAGAAATGTGCTAATCGACCTCCCCAGCCAGGGCCAGGTCAGTCAACCTAGGGGAAACACTGCAATCTGTGCTGATATGCATGCTTTTCATTATATATAATTTGAATATGCAGGAAATCAAATGATAATGGATTACAAAAAGAGGTCATTTTGGCATAAGGGTGCCCCCAAAATGCACATATACATTCAGAACAAGTCATATCTGATGATGATCTGTATGTGAAAGAAGTTATAGAAAAATAGTATATTCAGAAGCAGAGATATACACTTCTTTGTGTGACGTTGTGACATAAAGGCCCCCAAATTTCAACCTCTGAATTGATCCATTATGTATATAATGGTATGATATTTGGATGGATATCATTGAAGGATCACATAAAATCTTGAAGTATGTGTATTTTTTTAATAACGTTTTCTTCTTTCTTTAAATCAGAAATTCTTATGAAACTAGCCATTTCCAAGCGAGTTATGATCAAAACAGGCAAAAAGACAAGTGTGTGTAATGAAAAGCTTGTTTTGGCTTATTTTCAACTGTTTGTCGTCTGAAACACTGAGAAACGACTGTTCAGTGCGAGTTAGACTCAAAAATTCAATATATGTGTTTTTATAAGTTTTTCTTCTTTTTCTATTAGAATCTCACATAAAACGTTGAGAATAGCCATTTCCAAGCCAATTATGATCAAAACAGGCAAAAAGACAAGTGTGTGTCATGAAAAGCTTGTTTTGGCTTGTTTTCAACTGTTTAGCGTCTGAAACGCTCAGAAACGACTGTTCAGGGCAAGTTAGACTCAAAAATTCAATATATGTGTTTTTATAAGTTTTTCTGCTTTTTCTATTAGAATCTCACATAAAACGTTGAGAATAGCCATTTCCAAGCGAATTATGATCAAAGCAGGCAAAAAGACAAGTGTGTGTCATGAAAAGCTTGTTTTGGCTTATTTTCAACTGTTTGTCGTCTGAAACACTCAGAAACGACTGTTCAGGGCAAGTTAGACTCAAAAATGCAATATATGTGTTTGTATAAGTTTTTCTTCATTTTGTATTAGAATCTCACATAAAACGTTGAGAATAGCCATTTCCAAGCGAGTTATGATCAAAACAGGCAAAAAGACAAGTGTGTGTCATGAAAAGCTTGTTTTGGCTTATTTAGACCTGTTTAGCGTCTGAAACGCTCAGAAACGACTGTTCAGGGCAAGTTAGACTCAAAAATTCAATATATGTGTTTGTATAAGTTTTTCTGCTTTTCCTATTAGAATCTCACATAAAACGTTGAGAATAGCCATTTCCAAACCAATTATTATCAAAACAGGCAAAAAGACAAGTGTGTGTCATGATAAGCTTGTTTTGGTTTATTTAGACCTGCTTAGCGTCTGAAACGCTCAGAAACGACTGTTCAGGGCAAGTTAGACTCAAAAATTCATTATATGTGTTTGTATAAGTTTTTCTGCTTTTCCTATTAGAATCTCACATAAAACGTTGAGAATAGCCATTTCCAAACCAATTATTATCAAAACAGGCAAAAAGACAAGTGTGTGTCATGATAAGCTTGTTTTGGCTTATTTAGACCTGTTTAGCGTCTGAAACGCTCAGAAACGACTGTTCAGGGCAAGTTAGACTCAAAAAATCAATATATGTGTTTTTATAAGTTTTTCTGCTTTTTCTATTAGAATCTCACATAAAACGTTGAGAATAGCCATTTCCAAGCGAATTATGATCAAAACAGGCAAAAAGACAAGTGTGTGTAATGAAAAGCTTGTTTTGGCTTATTTTCAACTGTTTGTCGTCTGAAACACTGAGAAACGACTGTTCAGTGCGAGTTAGACTCAAAAATTCAATATATGTGTTTTTATAAGTTTTTCTGCTTTTCCTATTAGAATCTCACATAAAACGTTGAGAATAGCCATTTCCAAACCAATTATTATCAAAACAGGCAAAAAGACAAGTGTGTGTCATGATAAGCTTGTTTTGGCTTATTTAGACCTGTTTAGCGTCTGAAACGCTCAGAATCGACTGTTCAGGGCAAGTTAGACTCAAAAACTCAATATATGTGTTTTTATAAGTTTTTCTGCTTTTTCTATTAGAATCTCACATAAAACGTTGAGAATAGCCATTTCCAAGCGAATTATGATCAAAACAGGCAAAAAGACAAGTGTGTGTCATGAAAAGCTTGTTTTGGCTTTTTTTTCAACTGTTTAGCGTCTGAAACGCTCAGAAACGACTGTTCAGGGCAAGTTAGACTCAAAAATGCAATATATGTGTTTGTATAAGTTTTTCTGCTTTTCCTATTAGAATCTCACATAAAACGTTGAGAATAGCCATTTCCAAACCAAAACAGGCAAAAAGACAAGTGTGTGTCATGATAAGCTTGTTTTGGCTTATTTGAACCTGTTTAGCGTCTGAAACGCTCAGAAACGACTGTTCAGGGCAAGTTAGACTCAAAACTGAAGCATATGTATTATCATAAGTCTTTCTTCTTTTTCTATTAGAATCTCACATAAAACGTTGAGAATAGCCATTTCCACGCGAGTTATGATCAAAACAGGCAAAAAAACAGGTGTGTGTAATTAAAAGATTGTTTTTTCTTATTTTCACCTGTTTGGCATCTGAAACGCACAGAAACGAAAGTCTTTTTCTAACATTAAGTAGGCTCTGAGAGACAAGTGTATGTATTTGGTCGCCTGCTCATGCCGGTGGGCTCATGTTCTGGAACTGTAAGAACTCGTCCTCTCTGTGAATTAGTGAGGCTCAGAGAGACAAGCGTATATGTTTGGTTGTCTGCACCTGCATTTTACACCGGCTCCTGTTCTGAAAGTTTCAGAAAGGCATTCTATTGGCCAGTTATTTAGGCACAGAGAGATAAGCGTATGTGCTTGGTCGCCTGCTCATACTTTTTACACTGGCTCCAGTATTGAAACTGTCAAAAGAGCGTCCTCCCTGTGAATCAATAAGGCTCAGAGAGACAAGCGCATGTGTTTGAGTCACAACTCTTGCTTTTCACACGGCTCATGTTCTGAAACATTACACTTTCTGCAAGTTAGTTAGGCTCACAGAGACATGCGTACGTTTTTGGTTATCCGCACCTGCATTTTACACCAGCTCCTGTTCTTAAAGTATCAGAAAGGCATTGTTTGGTCAGTTACTTAGGCACAGAGAGATAAGCGTATGTGTTTTGTCGCCTGCTCATGCTTTTTACACTGGCTCCAGTATTGAAACTTTCAAAAGAGTGTTTGGGTCACAACTCTTGATTTTCACACCGGCTCATGTTGTGAAACTGCGTTCTTTCTGCAATTTAGTTAGGCTCAGAGAGACAAGCGTATATGTTTTTTTGTCCGCACCTGCATTTTACACCCGCTCCTGTTCTGAAATTCTCTTGGCCAGTTATTTAGGTACAGAGAGACCAGGTGACCAAAACACATACGCTTGTATGTGTTTGGTCACCTGCTCATGCATTTTACACTGGCTCCGGTATTGAAACTTTCAAAAAAGCGTCCTCTCTGTGAATTAGTGATGCTCAGAGAGACAAGCGCATGTGTTTGGGTCACAACTCTTGCTTTTCACACAGGCTCATGTTCTGAAACAGTTAGAACTGCGTTCTTTCTGCAAGTTAGTCTGGCTCAGATAGACAAGCGTATTTTTTTGGTCGCCTGCTCATGATTTTTACACCAGCTCATGTTCTGAAAGTGTGAGAACGCGTCTTCTCTGTGAATTAGTAAGGATCAGAGAGACAGGCGTATGTGTTTGGGTCACAATCCTTGCTTTTTACACCCGCTCAGTTCTGAAACAGTTAGAAATGCGTTCTTTCTACAAATTAGTTAGGCTCAGAGAGACAAGCGCATGTGTTTGGGTCACAACTCTTGCTTTTCACACCGGCTCAGTTCTGAAACAGTTAGAACTGCGTTTTTTCTGCAAGTTAGTTAGGCTCAGAGAGACAAGCATGTGTGTTTGGTTGTCTGCACCTGCATTTTACACCAGCTACTGTTCTGAAAGTATCAGAAAGGCATTGTCTTGGTCTGTTACTTAGGCACAGAGAGATAAGCGTCTGTGTTTTGTCGCCTGCTCATGTGTTTCACACTGGCGCCTGTATTGAAACTTTCAAAAGAGTGTCCTCTCTGTGAATTAGTAAGGCTCAGAGAGACAAGTGTTTGGGTCACAACTCTTGCTTTTCACACCGGCTCGTGTTCTGAAACAGTTAGAACTGCGTTTTTTCTGCAAGTTAGTTAGGCTCAGAGAAACAAGCGTGTGTGTTTGGTTGTCTACACCTGCATTTTACACCAGCTACTGTTCTGAAACTATCAGAAAGGCATTCTCTTGGCCAGTTATTTAGGGACAGAGAGACAAGCGTATGTGTTTGGGTCACAACCCTTGCTTTTTACACCCGCTAAGTTCTGAAACAGTTAGAACTGCGTTCTTTCTACAAATTAGTTAGGCTAAGAGAGACAAGCGCATGTGTTTGGGTCACAACTCTTGCTTTTCACACCGGATAATGTTGTGAAACTGCGTTCTTTCTGCAATTTAGTTAGGCTCAGAGAGACAAGCGTATATGTTTTTTTCCGCACCTGCATTTTACACCGGCTCCTGTTCTGAAATTCTCTTGGCCAGTTATTTAGTCACAGAGAGACAAGAGTATGTGTTTGGTCGCCTGCTCATGCTTTTTACACTGGCTCCGGTATTTAAACGGTCAAAAGAGCGTCCTCCCTGTGAATTAATAAGGCTCAGAGAGATAAGCGCATGTGTTTGAGTCACAACTCTTGCTTTTCACACAGGCTCATGTTCTGAAACAGTTAGAACTGCGTTCTTTCTGCAAGTTAGTCTGGCTCAGAGAGACAAGCGTATTTTTTTGGTCGCCTGCTCATGATTTTTACACCAGCTCATGTTCTGAAAGTCTGAGAACGCGTCTTCTCTGTGAATTAGTAAGGATCAGAGAGACAAGCGTATGTGTTTGGGTCACAACCCTTGCTTTTTACACCCGCTCAGTTCTGAAACAGTTAGGACTGCGTTTTTTCTGCAAGTTAGTTAGGCTCAGAGAGAAAAGCGTATGTTTTTGGTTGTCCACACCTGCATTTTACACCGCTTCCTGTTCTGAAACTGTCAGAATGACATTCTCTTGGCCAGTTAGTTAGCCAGGCTCAGAGAGACAAGCATATGTGCTATGTCGCCTGCTCCTGCTTTTTACACTGGCTCCGGTATTGAAACTGTCAAAAGAGCGTCCTCTCTGTGAATTAGTAAGGCTCAGAGAGACAAGCGTATGTGTTTGGGACACAACTCTTGCTTTTCACACCGGCTCATGTTCTGAAACAGTTAGAACTGCGTTCTTTCTGCAAGTTAGTTAGGCTCAGAGAGACAAGTGTATTTTTCTGGTCGCCTGCTCATGATTTTTTCACCAGCTCATGTTCTGAAAGTGTTCGAACGCGTCTTCTCTGTGAATTAGTAAGGATCAGAGAGACAGGCGTATGTGTTTGGGTCACAACCCTTGCTTTTTACACCCGCTCATTTCTGAAACAGTTAGAACTGCGTTTTTTCTGCAAATTAGTAAGGCTCAGAGAGACAAGCGTGTGTGTTTGGTTGTCTGCACCTGCATTTTACACCGGCTCCAGTTCTGAAAGTATCAGAAAGGCATTCTCTTGGCCAGTTATTTAGGCACAGAGAGATAAGTGTATGTGTTTTGTCGCCTGCTCATGCTTTTCACACTGGCTCCGGTGTTGAAACTTTCAAAAGAGCGTCCTCTCTGTGAATTAGTGAGGCTCAGAGAGACAAGCGCATGTGTTTGGGTCACAACTCTTGCTTTTCACACCGTCTCATGTTCTGAAACAGTTAGAACTGCATTCTTTCTGCAAGTTAGTTAGGCTCAGAGAGACAAGTGTATTTTTTTGGTCGCCTGCTCATGATTTTTTCACCAGCTCATGTTCTGAAAGTGTTAGAACGCGTCTTTTCTGTGAATTAGTAAGGATCAGAGAGACAAGCGCATGTGTTTGGGTCACAACTCTTGCTTTTCACACCCGTTCAGTTCTGAAACAGTTAGAACTGTGTTCTTTCTGTAAGTTAGTTAGGCTCAGAGACACAAGGGTGTGCGCTTGGGTTCCCGGTCCTGGACTTTACTCTAGCTCCTGTTCTGAAACCGTCAGAGCGGCGTTCTCTCAGTGAGAACGCAGCTATGGAGACAAATGAATCTCTACCATATTGTTTTAAAAGCCCCAAATATTGTCTACCCATCTTTTGCATGAATTAAATTACTCTTATTGGCCTTTTACTCACAGAGATTTAATTGCAGTAATGCAATGACTGTAGTTGTTATCAACTCACGTATTTCACATGCTTCACTGAAGTCTCTCCTCCAAGGATCGCTCAGCCCCGTCTGTGGTGAAAAAGAAGAGAGGAGAGAAACTCAACAAAATGACAGTAAAATGCAGTAATTTATCCCATTCCTTCATTGTCCATTATAATGTTTCACTGTGGACATTGTCATATACCAGTTATGTACAGGTACAACTTGTTTTTCAGATATGAAAGGCAAGACAAGAATAAAGCTTACTTGGGTATTTTAAAAATGACTATGAAATTAGTTTCACATTCATTGTCTATGAAGCAGCTCCACTTCATTCTGGGGTCTCTGGTTTGTGGCTTTGGGAGGAAGTAGTTCATGTTCACAAATAACAGATGTGAGAGGTACACATGTGCAAGTCACAAGCTAGTCTCAAGTCTTAACCTTAAAAGCTGAAGCAAATCCTAAGTCACTGTGTTGAAGACTCAAGTAAGCAAAGTCAATTCACTGCTAAACATCAAACAAGACAGGCCAATTAAGTCAAGTCAAGTCACCATGAAAGAAGCGCTTTAAACTCTAACACTCGTTGTCTCAAGCCATGTCATGAGAAAATGGCACTCTATAGGCTATGGTTAGGAGTCATAAATACCACTATTTATTAGGGGTATAACAATTCTCCAAATCCATGGTTTGGCTCATACCTTGTTTTTTGTTGTTGTTTTAAATAGATTAACTTTGAATTAATTAACTATGTCAACAGAAATAAATGATCTGATCTAACATGTTTTCCAGGATCTAGTGTTCCTAATTTTGTATTTTACTTAATGTCTGTGGATGTGGATGATCAGATTGGTGTGGTAATATTAAGCTCAACTCAAGCTCAGTGCAGGTGTGGGAAAATGCTTTCAACAAGCTCTCAGCTCAATCCTGTCTTGCTTCATTTTCTAGGTTCTGCTAGACAAGGGTTCAGCAAGCTTCAGCCATTTTAGCCCATTTCTCACCATATAAAACCCACCTGGAGCCGCAAAATCCCTCCCTAGTTTGATCCCTAAAATGACTTTACTTTACACAAATGAGTGAATATCTAATTAGGATTACATATTTCACATAAACAAAAACATACAAATGTATTGATTATTCAATAAAACAATCAAAGGTCTTTAGTAGCTTAAGGCTCACATCTGATTTTTAAAAAAATTCTGAGGACCACCTTCCTTTTTGCTTGTGATGCAAACTGGGGTAAAACTAATAACTGGAAAACAGTCACTCACGCCAGTAGAATCCTATGTAATCCTATGTAATGACGCCTAGTTTACTACTCCAGCAAGTAGGTCGAACCTAGCACGCTGCTACTGACTTCAGCTAATGCTTTGTGGAGATCGCGGCATTTGAGAAACCAAACGGAATAAATACCTCACATGTAAACACACACGTCGCATCGTAAGGCATGCTGGGTACTGACATCAAAACGGTGACAATAAGTTGAAACTGAAACAGAAAAAGTTGAAACTGAAAAAGACAAAGTTGAAACTGAGAACCGGTGGCATTGAAAAAAAACTTACATTGTAAAGACATGAAGAAAAAAATCTTATGATTGACATTGAAAAACTAATCTTAATGCAAAAAATACCAAAATAGAATAAAAGCTGCAAGCAGCGATGATCGGGACCTCGCAACCCGGTGAACATCGGGCACAGTCGAAGAGCCTTTGTCACAGGCATGTAGATGTTTTCACAGTCGGGCTACTTTCAGACAGAGCAAGGAGAGAAACATCACTTCCTTTGTCCACTCATTTGCCTGCTGCTGGGGCTGCTTTCCTGTACTGTGTTATGGGGGCGCTATGGAGCCAGTTTGCATCACTGATTGAATATTGTAATGTAGATGTGCTCAGGCCTGGACTGTTATCAAACCTGTAAAGTTTCAGGCAGATCCCATCATGTACACTAAAGTTATAGCAATTTTCCTCTGTAATGACGAAACATCAAAACTAAAGGCCACACCACGGCCAAGCGCTTCAATGTACACTAAATCTTTTGATAACTTTTGATCATACACTAGTCTGGATGACACATACTGATTTTGGAGTCCCTACGATGAATTGTAGGAGGAGTTTGTTAAAACACAAGGTATGCGAAATGGCCAAGAAAAGGCGAAAATTGACCAGTTTTTTAGAGATGGCGGACTTCCTGTAGGACTTGGACTGTAGGAGCTTGATATGGCTCCAAGAGGCTTTTTTGTGCATCTTGACATTATACATGTGCCTTGTGAATTTCATTTTTCTACGTTAATCTGGTAGGCGGGGCTTCAACTTTGAAATTTTCAAGGGGTCGCTGTTGAGCCATTTTGCCACACCCATTCAAATGAACTACAAAGGATAACATCACTCTAGACATGTGTGTCAAGTTTCGTGGCTGTAGAGCCACCCCCTCTCCCTGGAAAACAGCATCGTATGTCATGGCGAAGGATGTGTCGCATCTTACTTCTATGACAATCTGGGTTGAGGTGCTCAATTTTCCTAATTTTCTAGGGGGCGCAGTCCAGCCATTTTCAATATCAAATTTTTCAGCAGTCCTGATAAATGTGCAAAATTTCATGAGTTTCTGAAAGGTCGTCAAAACGGCTGTCAAAAATGCGTTTGTTTCGGAATAATAATAATAATAATAATAATGATGATGATAATAATAATAATGATAATGATAATAATAATAATAATAATAATCACTACAAATACAAGAGGGCCTTCGCACCGTTCAGTGCTCGAGCCCTAATAAGATTGACAGATTGTAATTTTAATTAAAATTTTTAGAGCGTTTTATTTTTCAGTGGAACTTTTTTCAATGATAATACACTTTTTTTTTTTTAATTGCAGGGTTTGATTTCAATGCCAAATTTTATTTCCGATAGCCCCATACAAACCTAATTTTTTTGACCAATTTTTCACTCAAAGTGGGTGTATTTGCATCTAAAATGAGTATAAATTGCCCCTGAGACATATGTGTAGTATCTATGATGACAAAATATAATTTATATTCATATAGTTTATATATAGTCTCCATTTTTACTGCTTAGGTCACTCTTTATGTTAGCTTGCAGTTAGCTAATGTTTGCTAGCTAGCCACAGTGATATCAACCAGTGTTGTGTGCAGCTGTTTGAATTAGAGCTGTTGGACATCATTCCAGGAGTCAAAGATGAATCAAATTGTAAAAGAATTAATACTAACCAAATGCTGAAATTGCTATTCAAATGTGTGTGGCATTTGGGAGGCAAAAAGGCATGGGCAGGAACTTGGAACAAGAGTCCATAGTTTCACACATTTTTGTTCTGAATGCTTTGAGCCAATATACTCATGAGAATGGTTTAGCTAACTTTAATGGTGATGAAACAATTCAATGGTTGTGGTTCTTCTAGGCTTTTGAAATGTGATCGACCAAATGGCTCAAATCCTGATAGTGACTCGCGGGGGTTGTGATTCTAAAAAAAAAGTACCACGTCTTTTTCACAAGTCTTTGAGAAAAAGAATTTTTGGGCCAGTGTGCATCATGTGATTACGCACTTTGGCCACTATGTCAAATTTGCTTCAAAGCCTGGCACTCTTCCTGTATCCAGTTCTCTTTATACATCCATGGCGATAAGCGATAGAGCGAGCATCAGAAAAGTCATGGTGAATGCAAGCGGAGCAGAAGAAAAGGTTACCAGTAAGCTGTAACAATCTGGTAGTAAATGTTCAGTGTCAGTTAATAAATGCTGCAGCTTGTCAAGACCAAGAAAAGTAATGTCTGTTTCCCCAACTGCTCTTGCTATAGGCATTGAGCCTGAAGATGCTAAACAGAGAACAGAGAAATGTGCTAATCGACCTCCCCAGCCAGGGCCAGGTCAGTCAACCTAGGGGAAACACTGCAATCTGTGCTGATATGCATGCTTTTCATTATATATAATTTGAATATGCAGGAAATCAAATGATAATGGATAACAAAAAGAGGTCATTTTGGCATAAGGGTGCCCCCAAAATGCACATATACATTCAGAACAAGTCATATCTGATGATGATCTGTATGTGAAAGAAGTTATAGAAAAATAGTATATTCAGAAGCAGAGATATACACTTCTTTGTGTGACGTTGTGACATAAAGGCCCCAAAATTTCAACCTCTGAATTGATCCATTATGTATATAATGGTATGATATTTGGATGGATATCATTGAAGGATCACATAAAATCTTGAAGTATGTGTATTTTTTTAATAACGTTTTCTTCTTTCTTTAAATCAGAAATTCTTATGAAACTAGCCATTTCCAAGCGAGTTATGATCAAAACAGGCAAAAAGACAAGTGTGTGTAATGAAAAGCTTGTTTTGGCTTATTTTCAACTGTTTGTCGTCTGAAACACTGAGAAACGACTGTTCAGTGCGAGTTAGACTCAAAAATTCAATATATGTGTTTTTATAAGTTTTTCTTCTTTTTCTATTAGAATCTCACATAAAACGTTGAGAATAGCCATTTCCAAGCCAATTATGATCAAAACAGGCAAAAAGACAAGTGTGTGTCATGAAAAGCTTGTTTTGGCTTTTTTTCAACTGTTTAGCGTCTGAAACGCTCAGAAACGACTGTTCAGGGCAAGTTAGACTCAAAAATTCAATATATGTGTTTTTATAAGTTTTTCTGCTTTTCCTATTAGAATCTCACATAAAACGTTGAGAATAGCCATTTCCAAGCGAATTATGATCAAAACAGGCAAAAAGAAAAGTGTGTGTCATGAAAAGCTTGTTTTGGCTTTTTTTCAACTGTTTAGCGTCTGAAACGCTCAGAAACGACTGTTCAGGGCAAGTTAGACTCAAAAATTCAATATATGTGTTTTTATAAGTTTTTCTGCTTTTCCTATTAGAATCTCACATAAAACGTTGAGAATAGCCATTTCCAAACCAATTATTATCAAAACAGGCAAAAAGACAAGTGTGTGTCATGATAAGCTTGTTTTGGCTTATTTAGACCTGTTTAGCGTCTGAAACGCTCAGAAACGACTGTTCAGGGCAAGTTAGACTCAAAAAATCAATATATGTGTTTTTATAAGTTTTTCTGCTTTTCCTATTAGAATCTCACATAAAACGTTGAGAATAGCCATTTCCAAACCAATTATTATCAAAACAGGCAAAAAGACAAGTGTGTGTCATGATAAGCTTGTTTTGGCTTATTTAGACCTGTTTAGCGTCTGAAACGCTCAGAAACGACTGTTCAGGGCAAGTTAGACTCAAAAAATCAATATATGTGTTTGTATAAGTTTTTCTGCTTTTCCTATTAGAATCTCACATAAAACGTTGAGAATAGCCATTTCCAAGCGAATTATGATCAAAACAGGCAAAAAGAAAAGTGTGTGTCATGAAAAGCTTGTTTTGGCTTTTTTTCAACTGTTTAGCGTCTGAAACGCTCAGAAACGACTGTTCAGGGCAAGTTAGACTCAAAAATTCAATATATGTGTTTTTATAAGTTTTTCTGCTTTTCCTATTAGAATCTCACATAAAACGTTGAGAATAGCCATTTCCAAACCAATTATTATCAAAACAGGCAAAAAGACAAGTGTGTGTCATGATAAGCTTGTTTTGGCTTATTTAGACCTGTTTAGCGTCTGAAACGCTCAGAAACGACTGTTCAGGGCAAGTTAGACTCAAAAATTCAATATATGTGTTTGTATAAGTTTTTCTGCTTTTCCTATTAGAATCTCACATAAAACGTTGAGAATAGCCATTTCCAAACCAATTATTATCAAAACAGGCAAAAAGACAAGTGTGTGTCATGATAAGCTTGTTTTGGCTTTTTTTCAACTGTTTAGCGTCTGAAACGCTCAGAAACGACTGTTCAGGGCAAGTTAGACTCAAAAAATCAATATATGTGTTTTTATAAGTTTTTCTGCTTTTCCTATTAGAATCTCACATAAAACGTTGAGAATAGCCATTTCCAAACCAATTATTATCAAAACAGGCAAAAAGACAAGTGTGTGTCATGATAAGCTTGTTTTGGCTTATTTAGACCTGTTTAGCGTCTGAAACGCTCAGAAACGACTGTTCAGGGCAAGTTAGACTCAAAAATTCAATATATGTGTTTGTATAAGTTTTTCTGCTTTTCCTATTAGAATCTCACATAAAACGTTGAGAATAGCCATTTCCAAACCAATTATTATCAAAACAGGCAAAAAGACAAGTGTGTGTCATGATAAGCTTGTTTTGGCTTATTTAGACCTGTTTAGCGTCTGAAACGCTCAGAAACGACTGTTCAGGGCAAGTTAGACTCAAAAATTCAATATATGTGTTTGTATAAGTTTTTCTGCTTTTCCTATTAGAATCTCACATAAAACGTTGAGAATAGCCATTTCCAAACCAATTATTATCAAAACAGGCAAAAAGACAAGTGTGTGTCATGATAAGCTTGTTTTGGCTTATTTAGACCTGTTTAGCGTCTGAAACGCTCAGAATCGACTGTTCAGGGCAAGTTAGACTCAAAAAATCAATATATGTGTTTTTATAAGTTTTTCTGCTTTTTCTATTAGAATCTCACATAAAACGTTGAGAATAGCCATTTCCAAACCAATTATTATCAAAACAGGCAAAAAGACAAGTGTGTGTCATGATAAGCTTGTTTTGCCTTATTTAGACCTGTTTAGCGTCTGAAACGCTCAGAAACGACTGTTCAGGGCAAGTTAGACTCAAAAAATCAATATATGTGTTTTTATAAGTTTTTCTGCTTTTTCTATTAGAATCTCACATAAAACGTTGAGAATAGCAATTTCCAAGCCAATTATGATCAAAACAGGCAAAAAGACAAGTGTGTGTCATGAAAAGCTTGTTTTGGCTTTTTTTCAACTGTTTTGCGTCTGAAACGCTCAGAAACGACTGTTCAGGGCAAGTTAGACTCAAAAATTCAATATATGTGTTTTTATAAGTTTTTCTGCTTTTCCTATTAGAATCTCACATAAAACGTTGAGAATAGCCATTTCCAAACCAATTATTATCAAAACAGGCAAAAAGACAAGTGTGTGTCATGATAAGCTTGTTTTGGCTTATTTAGACCTGTTTAGCGTCTGAAACGCTCAGAAACGACTGTTCAGGGCAAGTTAGACTCAAAACTGAAGCATATGTATTATCATAAGTCTTTCTTCTTTTTCTATTAGAATCTCACATAAAACGTTCAGAATAGCCATTTCCAAGCGAGTTATGATCAAAACAGGCAAAAAAACAGGTGTGTGTAATTAAAAGATTGTTTTTTCTTATTTTTTTGGCATCTGAAACGCACAGAAACGTAAGTCTTTTTCTAACATTAAGTAGGCTCTGAGAGACAAGTGTATGTATTTGGTCGCCTGCTCATGCCGGTGGGCTCATGTTCTGGAACTGTAAGAACTCGTCCTCTCTGTGAATTAGTAAGGCTCAGAGAGACAAGCGCATATGTTTGGTTGTCTGCACCTGCATTTTACACCGGCTCCTGTTCTGAAAGTTTCAGAAAGGCATTCTATTGGCCAGTTATTTAGGCACAGAGAGATAAGCGTATGTGCTTGGTCGCCTGCTCATACTTTTTACACTGGCTCCAGTATTGAAACTGTCAAAAGAGAGTCCTCCCTGTGAATCAATAAGGCTCAGAGAGAGAGGCGCATGTGTTTGAGTCACAACTCTTGCTTTTCACACGGCTCATGTTCTGAAACATTACACTTTCTGCAAGTTAGTTAGGCTCACAGAGACATGCGTACGTTTTTGGTTATCCGCACCTGCATTTTACACCAGCTCCTGTTCTTAAAGTATCAGAAAGGCATTGTTTGGTCAGTTACTTAGGCACAGAGAGATAAGCGTATGTGTTTTGTCGCCTGCTCATGCTTTGTACACTGGCTCCAGTATTGAAACTTTCAAAAGAGTGTTTGGGTCACAACTCTTGATTTTCACACCAGCTCATGTTGTGAAACTGCGTTCTTTCTGCAATTTAGTTAGGCTCAGAGAGACAAGCGTATATGTTTTTTTGTCCGCACCTGCATTTTACACCCGCTCCTGTTCTGAAATTCTCTTGGCCAGTTATTTAGGTACAGAGGGACCAGGTGACCAAAACACATACGCTTGTATGTGTTTGGTCACCTGCTCATGCATTTTACACTGGCTCCGGTATTGAAACTTTCAAAAAAGCGTCCTCTCTGTGAATTAGTGATGCTCAGAGAGACAAGCGCATGTGTTTGGGTCACAACTCTTGCTTTTCACACAGGCTCATGTTCTGAAACAGTTAGAACTGCGTTCTTTCTGCAAGTTAGTCTGGCTCAGATAGACAAGCGTATTTTTTTGGTCGCCTGCTCATGATTTTTACACCAGCTCATGTTCTGAAAGTGTTCGAATGCATTTTCTCTGTGAATTACTAAGGATCAGAGAGACAGGCGTATGTGTTTGGGTCACAAATCTTGCTTTTTACACCCGCTCAGTTCTGAAACAGTTAGAAATGCGTTCTTTCTACAAATTAGTTAGGCTCAGAGAGACAAGCGTGTGTGTTTGGTTGTCTGCACCTGCATTTTACACCAGCTACTGTTCTGAAAGTATCAGAAAGGCATTGTCTTGGTCAGTTACTTAGGCACAGAGAGATAAGCGTCTGTGTTTTGTCGCCTGCTCATGTGTTTCACACTGGCGCCTGTATTGAAACTTTCAAAAGAGTGTCCTCTCTGTGAATTAGTAAGGCTCAGAGAGACAAGTGTTTGGGTCACAACTCTTGCTTTTCACACCGGCTCGTGTTCTGAAACAGTTAGAACTGCGTTTTTTCTGCAAGTTAGTTAGGCTCAGAGAGACAAGCGTGTGTGTTTGGTTGTCTACACCTGCATTTTACACCAGCTACTGTTCTGAAACTATCAGAAAGGCATTCTCTTGGCCAGTTATTTAGGGACAGAGAGACAAGCGTATGTGTTTGGGTCACAACCCTTGCTTTTTACACCCGCTAAGTTCTGAAACAGTTAGAACTGCGTTCTTTCTACAAATTAGTTAGGCTAAGAGAGACAAGCGCATGTGTTTGGGTCATAACTCTTGCTTTTCACACGGGATAATGTTGTGAAACTGCGTTCTTTCTGCAATTTAGTTAGGCTCAGAGAGACAAGCGTATATGTTTTTTTCCGCACCTGCATTTTACACCGGCTCCTGTTCTGAAATTCTCTTGGCCAGTTATTTAGTCACAGAGAGACAAGAGTATGTGTTTGGTCGCCTGCTCATGCTTTTTATACTGGCTCCGGTATTTAAACGGTCAAAAGAGCATCCTCCCTGTGAATTAATAAGGCTCAGAGAGATAAGCGCATGTGTTTGAGTCACAACTCTTGCTTTTCACACAGGCTCATGTTCTGAAACAGTTAGAACTGCGTTCTTTCTGCAAGTTAGTTAGGCTCAGAGAGACAAGTGTATTTTTCTGGTCGCCTGCTCATGATTTTTTCACCAGCTCATGTTCTGAAAGTGTTCGAACGCGTCTTCTCTGTGAATTAGTAAGGATCAGAGAGACAGGCGTATGTGTTTGGGTCACAACCCTTGCTTTTTACACCCGCTCAGTTCTGAAACAGTTAGAAATGCGTTCTTTCTACAAATTAGTTAGGCTCAGAGAGACAAGCGTGTGTGTTTGGTTGTCTGCACCTGTATTTTACACCAGCTACTGTTCTGAAAGTATCAGAAAGGCATTGTCTTGGTCAGTTACTTAGGCACAGAGAGATAAGCGTCTGTGTTTTGTCGCCTGCTCATGTGTTTCACACTGGCGCCTGTATTGAAACTTTCAAAAGAGTGTCCTCTCTGTGAATTAGTAAGGCTCAGAGAGACAAGTGTTTGGGTCACAACTCTTGCTTTTCACACCGGCTCGTGTTCTGAAACAGTTAGAACTGCGTTTTTACTGCAAGTTAGTTAGGCTCAGAGAGACAAGCGTGTGTGTTTGGTTGTCTACACCTGCATTTTACACCAGCTACT
The DNA here is from genome assembly GCA_029490765.1 of Euthynnus affinis. Classification (NCBI taxonomy): domain Eukaryota; kingdom Metazoa; phylum Chordata; class Actinopteri; order Scombriformes; family Scombridae; genus Euthynnus; species Euthynnus affinis. The sequence goes on from CM055851.1 coordinate 346,176, forward strand.
GTTCTGAAACTATCAGAAAGGCATTCTCTTGGCCAGTTATTTAGGGACAGAGAGACAAGCGTATGTGTTTGGGTCACAACCCTTGCTTTTTACACCCGCTAAGTTCTGAAACAGTTAGAACTGCGTTCTTTCTACAAATTAGTTAGGCTAAGAGAGACAAGCGCATGTGTTTGGGTCACAACTCTTGCTTTTCACACGGGATAATGTTGTGAAACTGCGTTCTTTCTGCAATTTAGTTAGGCTCAGAGAGACAAGCGTATATGTTTTTTTCCGCACCTGCATTTTACACCGGCTCCTGTTCTGAAATTCTCTTGGCCAGTTATTTAGTCACAGAGAGACAAGAGTATGTGTTTGGTCGCCTGCTCATGCTTTTTATACTGGCTCCGGTATTTAAACGGTCAAAAGAGCGTCCTCCCTGTGAATTAATAAGGCTCAGAGAGATAAGCGCATGTGTTTGAGTCACAACTCTTGCTTTTCACACAGGCTCATGTTCTGAAACAGTTAGAACTGCGTCCTTTCTGCAAGTTAGTTAGGCTCAGAGAGACAAGTGTATTTTTCTGGTCGCCTGCTCATGATTTTTTCACCAGCTCATGTTCTGAAAGTGTTCGAACGCGTCTTCTCTGTGAATTAGTAAGGATCAGAGAGACAGGCGTATGTGTTTGGGTCACAACCCTTGCTTTTTACACCCGCTCAGTTCTGAAACAGTTAGAAATGCGTTCTTTCTACAAATTAGTAAGGCTCAGAGAGACAAGCGTGTGTGTTTGGTTGTCTGCACCTGCATTTTACACCGGCTCCAGTTCTGAAAGTATCAGAAAGGCATTCTCTTGGCCAGTTATTTAGGCACAGAGAGATAAGTGTATGTGTTTTGTCGCCTGCTCATGCTTTTTACACTGGCTCCGGTGTTGAAACTTTCAAAAGAGCGTCCTCTCTGTGAATTAGTGAGGCTCAGAGAGACAAGCGCATGTGTTTGGGTCACAACTCTTGCTTTTCACACAGGCTCATGTTCTGAAACAGTTAGAACTGCATTCTTTCTGCAAGTTAGTTAGGCTCAGAGAGACAAGTGTATTTTTTTGGTCGCCTGCTCATGATTTTTTCACCAGCTCATGTTCTGAAAGTGTTAGAACGCGTCTTTTCTGTGAATTAGTAAGGATCAGAGAGACAAGCGCATGTGTTTGGGTCACAACTCTTGCTTTTCACACCCGTTCAGTTCTGAAACAGTTAGAACTGTGTTCTTTCTGTAAGTTAGTTAGGCTCAGAGACACAAGGGTGTGCGCTTGGGTTCCCGGTCCTGGACTTTACTCTAGCTCCTGTTCTGAAACCGTCAGAGCGGCGTTCTCTCAGTGAGAACGCAGCTATGGAGACAAATGAATCTCTACCATATTGTTTTAAAAGCCCCAAATATTGTCTACCCATCTTTTGCATGAATTAAATTACTCTTATTGGCCTTTTACTCACAGAGATTTAATTGCAGTAATGCAATGACTGTAGTTGTTATCAACTCACGTATTTCACATGCTTCACTGAAGTCTCTCCTCCAAGGATCGCTCAGCCCCGTCTGTGGTGAAAAAGAAGAGAGGAGAGAAACTCAACAAAATGACAGTAAAATGCAGTAATTTATCCCATTCATTCATTGTCCATTATAATGTTTCACTGTGGACATTGTCATATACCAGTTATGTACAGGTACAACTTGTTTTTCAGATATGAAAGGCAAGACAAGAATAAAGCTTACTTGGGTATTTTAAAAATGACTATGAAATTAGTTTCACATTCATTGTCTATGAAGCAGCTCCACTTCATTCTGGGGTCTCATGTCTCTGGTTTGTTGCTTTGGGAGGAAGTAGTTCATGTTCACAAATAACAGATGTGAGAGGTACACATGTGCAAGTCACAAGCTAGTCTCAAGTCTTAACCTTAAAAGCTGAAGCAAATCCTAAGTCACTGTGTTTAAGACTCAAGTAAGCAAAGTCAATTCACTGCTAAACATCAAACAAGACAGGCCAATTAAGTCAAGTCAAGTCACCATGAAAGAAGCGCTTTAAACTCTAACACTCGTTGTCTCAAGCCATGTCATGAGAAAATGGCACTCTATAGGCTATGGTTAGGAGTCATAAATACCACTATTTATTAGGGGTATAACAATTCTCCAAATCCATGGTTTGGCTCATACCTTGTTTTTTGTTGTTGTTTTAAATAGATTAACTTTGAATTAATTAACTATGTCAACAGAAATAAATGATCTGATCTAACATGTTTTCCAGGATCTAGTGTTCCTAATTTTGTATTTTACTTAATGTCTGTGGATGTGGATGATCAGATTGGTGTGGTAATATTAAGCTCAACTCAAGCTCAGTGCAGGTGTGGGAAAATGCTTTCAACAAGCTCTCAGCTCAATCCTGTCTTGCTTCATTTTCTAGGTTCTGCTAGACAAGGGTTCAGCAAGCTTCAGCCATTTTAGCCCATTTCTCACCATATAAAACCCACCTGGAGCCGCAAAATCCCTCCCTAGTTTGATCCCTAAAATGACTTTACTTTACACAAATGAGTGAATATCTAATTAGGATTACATATTTCACATAAACAAAAACATACAAATGTATTGATTATTCAATAAAACAATCAAAGGTCTTTAGTAGCTTAAGGCTCACATCTGATTTTTAAAAAAATTCTGAGGACCACCTTCCTTTTTGCTTGTGATGCAAACTGGGGTAAAACTAATAACTGGAAAACAGTCACTCACGCCAGTAGAATCCTATGTAATCCTATGTAATGACGCCTAGTTTACTACTCCAGCAAGTAGGTCGAACCTAGCACGCTGCTACTGACTTCAGCTAATGCTTTGTGGAGATCGCGGCATTTGAGAAACCAAACGGAATAAATACCTCACATGTAAACACACACGTCGCATCGTAAGGCATGCTGGGTACTGACATCAAAACGGTGACAATAAGTTGAAACTGAAACAGAAAAAGTTGAAACTGAAAAAGACAAAGTTGAAACTGAGAACCGGTGGCATTGAAAAAAAACTTACATTGTAAAGACATGAAGAAAAAAATCTTATGATTGACATTGAAAAACTAATCTTAATGCAAAAAATACCAAAATAGAATAAAAGCTGCAAGCAGCGATGATCGGGACCTCGCAACCCGGTGAACATCGGGCACAGTCGAAGAGCCTTTGTCACAGGCATGTAGATGTTTTCACAGTCGGGCTACTTTCAGACAGAGCAAGGAGAGAAACATCACTTCCTTTGTCCACTCATTTGCCTGCTGCTGGGGCTGCTTTCCTGTACTGTGTTATGGGGGCGCTATGGAGCCAGTTTGCATCACTCATTGAATATTGTAATGTAGATGTGCTCAGGCCTGGACTGTTATCAAACCTGTAAAGTTTCAGGCAGATCCCACCATGTACACTAAAGTTATAGCAATTTCCTCTGTAATGACGAAACATCAAAACTAAAGGCCACACCACGGCCAAGCGCTTCAATGTACACTAAATCTTTTGATAACTTTTGATCATACACTAGTCTAGATGACACATACTGATTTTGGAGTCCCTACGATGAATTGTAGGAGGAGTTTGTTAAAACACAAGGTATGCGAAATGGCCAAGAAAAGGCGAAAATTGACCAGTTTTTTAGAGATGGCGGACTTCCTGTAGGACTTGGACTGTAGGAGCTTGATATGGCTCCAAGAGGCTTTTTTGTGCATCTTGATCATGTGCCTCATGTGCCTTGTGAATTTCATTTTTCTACGTTAATCTGGTAGGCGGGGCTTCAACTTTGAAATTTTCAAGAGATCGCTATTGAGCCATTTTGCCACACCCATTCAAATGAACTACAAAGGATTTTTAGCTAACATCACTCTAGACATGTGTGTCTCAATTTTCCTAATTTTCTAGGGGGCGCAGTCCAGCCATTTTCAATATCAAATTTTTCAGCAGTCCTGATAAATGTGCAAAATTTCATGAGTTTCTGAAAGGTCGTCAAAACGGCTGTCAAAAATGCGTTTGTTTCGGAATAATAATAATAATAATAATAATGATGACAATAATAATAATAATGATAATGATAATAATAATAATAATCACTACAAATACAAGAGGGCCTTCGCACCGTTCAGTGCTCGAGCCCTAATAAGATTGACAGATTGTAATTTTAATTAAAATTTTTAGAGCGTTTTATTTTTCAGTGGAACTTTTTTCAATGATAATACACTTTTTTTTTTTTAATTGCAGGGTTTGATTTCAATGCCAAATTTTATTTCCGATAGCCCCATACAAACCTAATTTTTTTGACAAATTTTTCACTCAAAGTGGGTGTATTTGCATCTAAAATGAGTATAAATTGCCCCTGAGACATATGTGTAGTATCTATGATGACAAAATATAATTTATATTTATATAGTTTATATATAGTCTCCATTTTTACTGCTTAGGTCACTCTTTATGTTAGCTAATGTTTGCTAGCTAGCCACAGTGATATCAACCAGTGTTGTGTGCAGCTGTTTGAATTAGAGCTGTTGGACATCATTCCAGGAGTCAAAGATGAATCAAATTGTAAAAGAATTAATACTAACCAAATGCTGAAATTGCTATTCAAATGTGTGTGGCATTTGGGAGGCAAAAAGGCATGGGCAGGAACTTGGAACAAGAGTCCATAGTTTCACACATTTTTGTTCTGAATGCTTTGAGCCAATATACTCATGAGAATGGTTTAGCTAACTTTAATGGTGATGAAACAATTCAATGGTTGTGGTTCTTCTAGGCTTTTGAAATGTGATCGACCAAATGGCTCAAATCCTGATAGTGACTCGCAGGGGTTGTGATTCTAAAAAAAAAGTACCACGTCTTTTTCACAAGTCTTTGAGAAAAAGAATTTTTGGGCCAGTGTGCATCATGTGATTACGCACTTTGGCCACTATGTCAAATTTGCTTCAAAGCCTGGCACTCTTCCTGTATCCAGTTCTCTTTATACATCCATGGCGATAAGCGATAGAGCGAGCATCAGAAAAGTGATGGTGAATGCAAGCGGAGCAGAAGAAAAGGTTAGCAGTAAGCTGTAACAATCTGGTAGTAAATGTACAGTGTAAGTTAATAAATGCTGCAGCTTGTCAAGACCAAGAAAAGTAATGTCTGTTTCCCCAACTGCTCTTGCTATAGGCATTGAGCCTGAAGATGCTAAACAGAGAACAGAGAAATGTGCTAATCGACCTCCCCAGCCAGGGCCAAGTCAGTCAACCTAGGGGAAACACTGCAATCTGTGCTGATATGCATGCTTTTCATTATATATAATTTGAATATGCAGGAAATCAAATGATAATGGATTACAAAAAGAGGTGATTTTGGCATAAGGGTGCCCCCAAAATGCACATATACATTCAGAACAAGTCATATCTGATGATTGTATGTGAAAGAAGTTATGGAAAAATAGTACATTCAGAAGCAGAGATATACACTTCTTTGTGTGACGTTGTGACATAAAGGCCCCAAAATTTCAACCTCTGAATTGATCCATTATGTATATAATGGTATGATATTTGGATGGATATCATTGAAGGATCACATAAAATCTTGAAGTATGTGTATTTTTTTAATAACGTTTTCTTCTTTCTTTAAATCAGAAATTCTTATGAAACTAGCCATTTCCGAGTGAGTTATGATCAAAACAGGCAAAAAGACAAGTGTGTGTCATGAAAAACTTGTTTTGGCTTGTTTTCAACTGTTTAGCGTCTGAAACGCTCAGAAACGACTGTTCAGGGCAAGTTAGACTCAAAAATTCAATATAGGTGTTTTTTATAAGTTTTTCTTCTTTTTCTATTAGAATCTCACATAAAACGTTGAGAATAGCCATTTCCAAGTGAATTATGATCAAAGCAGGCAAAAAGACAAGTGTGTGTCATGAAAAGCTTGTTTTGGCTTATTTTCAACTGTTTGTCGTCTGAAACACTGAGAAACGACTGTTAATAGCGAGTCAGACTCAAAAATTCAATATATGTGTTTTTATAAGTTTTTCTTCTTTTTCTATTAGAATCTCACATAAAACGTTGAGAATAGCCATTTCCAAGCGAATTATGAGCAAAACAGGAAAAAAGACAAGTGTGTGTCATGAAAAGCTTGTTTTGGCTTATTTTCAACTGTTTAGCGTCTGAAACGCTCAGAAACGACTGTTCAGGGCAAGTTAGACTCAATACTGAAGCATATGTGTTTGTATAAGTTTTTTTTCATTTTATATTAGAATCTCACATAAAACGTTGAGAATAGCCATTTCCAAACCAATTATTATCAAAACAGGCAAAAAGACAAGTGTGTGTCATGAAAAGCTTGTTTTGGCTTATTTTCAACTGTTTAGCGTCTGAAACGCTCAGAAACGACTGTTCAGGGCAAGTTAGACTCAAAAATTCAATATATGTGTTTGTATAAGTTTTTCTGCTTTTCCTATCAGAATCTCACATAAAACATTGAGAATAGCCATTTCCAAACCAATTATTATCAAAACAGGCAAAAAGACAAGTGTGTGTCATGAAAAGCTTGTTTTGGCTTATTTTCAACTGTTTAGCGTCTGAAACGCTCAGAAACGACTGTTCAGGGCAAGTTAGACTCAAAAATTCAATATATGTATTTTTATAAGTTTTTCTGCTTTTCCTATTAGAATCTCACATGAAACGTTGAGAATAGCCATTTCCAAACCAATTATTATCAAAACAGGCAAAAAGACAAGTGTGTGTCATGAAAAGCTTGTTTTGGCTTTTTTTCAACTGTTTAGCGTCTGAAACGCTCAGAAACGACTGTTCAGGGCAAGTTAGACTCAATACTGAAGCATATGTGTTTGTATAAGTTTTTCTTCAATTTCTATTAGAATCTCACATAAAACGTTGAGAATAGCCATTTCCAAGCGAGTTATGATCAAAACAGGCAAAAAGACAAGTGTGTGTAATTAAAAGATTGTTTTTTCTTATTTTCAACTGTTTAGCGTCTGAAACGCTCAGAAACGACTGTTCAGGGCAAGTTAGACTCAATACTGAAGCATATGTGTTTGTATAAGTTTTTCTGCTTTTTCTATTAGAATCTCACATAAAACGTTGAGAATAGCCATTTCCAAGCGAGTTATGATCAAAACAGGCACAAAGACAAGTGTGTGTCATGAAAAGCTTGTTTTGGCTTATTTTCAACTGTTTAGCGTCTGAAACGCTCAGAAACGACTGTTCAGGGCAAGTTAGACTCAAAAATTTAATATATGTGTTTGTATAAGTTTTTCTGCTTTTCCTATTAGAATCTCACATAAAACGTTGAGAATAGCCATTTCCAAACCAATTATTATCAAAACAGGCAAAAAGACAAGTGTGTGTCATGATAAGCTTGTTTTGGCTTATTTAGACCTGTTTAGCGTCTGAAACGCTCAGAAACGACTGTTCAGGGCAAGTTAGACTCAATACTGAAGCATATGTGTTTTTATAAGTTTTTCTGCTTTTTCTATTAGAATCTCACATAAAACGTTGAGAATAGCCATTTCCAAGCGAGTTATGATCAAAACAGGCAAAAAGACAAGTGTGTGTCATGATAAGCTTGTTTTGGCTTATTTTCAACTGTTTAGCGTCTGAAACGCTCAGAAACGACTGTTCAGGGCAAGTTAGACTCAAAAATTCAAAATATGTGTTTGTATAAGTTTTTCTGCTTTTCCTATTAGAATATCACATAAAACGTTGAGAATAGCCATTTCCAAACCAATTATTATCAAAACAGGCAAAAAGACAAGTGTGTGTCATGATAAGCTTGTTTTGGCTTATTTAGACCTGTTTAGCGTCTGAAACGCTCAGAAACGACTGTTCAGGGCAAGTTAGACTCAATACTGAAGCATATGTGTTTGTATAAGTTTTTCTTCAATTTCTATTAGAATCTCACATAAAACGTTGAGAATAGCCATTTCCAAGCGAGTTATGATCAAAACAGGCAAAAAGACAAGTGTGTGTCATGAAAAGCTTGTTTTGGCTTATTTTCAACTGTTTAGCGTCTGAAACGCTCAGAAACGACTGTTCAGGGCAAGTTAGACTCAAAAATTCAATATATGTATTATCATAAGTCTTTCTTCTTTTTCTATTAGAATCTCACATAAAACGTTGAGAATAGCCATTTCCAAAATAGTTACAATCAAAAAAGGCAAAAAGACAAGGGTGTGTAATTAAAAGCTTGTTTTTTCTTATTTTCACCTGTTTGGCATCTGAAACGCACAGAAACGAAAGTCTTTTTCTAACATTAAGTAGGCTCTGAGAGACAAGTGTATGTATTTAGTCGCCTGCTCATGCCTTTTACACCGGTTCATGTTATGGAACTGTAAGAACTTGTCCTCTCTATGAATTAGTGAGGCTCAGATAGACAAGCGTATATGTTTGGTTGTCTGCACCTGCATTTTACACCGGCTCCTGTTCTGAAAGTATCAGAAAGGCATTCTCTTGGTCAGTTACTTAGGCACAGAGAGATAAGCGTTTGTGTTTGTCGCCTTCTCATGCTTTTTACACTGGCTACGGTATTGAAACTTTCAAAAGAGCGTCCTCTCTGTGAATTAGTGAGGCTCAGAGAGACAAGCGCATGTGTTTGGGTCACAACTCTTGCTTTTTACACCCGCTCAGTTCTAAAACAGTTAGAACTGCGTTCTTTCTACAAATTAGTTATGCTAAGAGAGACAAGCGCATGTGTTTGGGTCACAACTCTAGCTTTCACACCGGATCATGTTGTGAAACTGCGTTCTTTCTGCAATTTAGTTAGGCTCAGAGAGAAAAGCGTATATGTTTGTTTGTCCGCACCTACATTTTACACCGGCTCTTCTTCTGAAATTCTCTTGGCCACTTATTTAGGCACAGAGAGACAAGAGTATGTGTTTGGTCGCCTGCTCATGCTTTTTACACTGGCTCCGGTATTTAAACGGTCAAAAGAGCGTCCTCCCTGTGAATTAGTAAGGCTCAGAGAGATAAGCGCATATATTTGAGTTACAACTCTTGCTTTTCACACCGGCTCATGTTCTGAAACAGTTAGAACTGCGTTCTTTCTGCAAGTTAGTCTGGCTCAGAGAGACAAGCGTATTTTTTTGGTCGCCTGCTCATGATTTTTACACCAGCTCATGTTCTGAAAGTGTGAGAACGCGTCTTCTCTGTGAATTAGTAAGGATCAGAGAGACAAGCGTATGTGTTTGGGTCACAACCCTTGCTTTTTACACCCGCTCAGTTTTGAAACAGTTAGAACTGCGTTCTTTCTACAAATTAGTTAAGCTCAGAGAGACAAGCGCATGTGTTTGGGTCACAACTCTTGCTTTTCACACCGGCTCAGTTCCGAAACAATTAGAACTACGTTTTTTCTGCAAGTTAGTTAGGCTCAGAGAGAAAAGCGTATGTCTTTGGTTGTCCACACCTGCATTTTACTTCGCCTCCTGTTCTGAAACTGTCAGAAAGACATTCTCTTGGCCAGTTAGTTAGCCAGGCTCAGAGAGACAAGCATATGTGCTATGTCGCCTGCTCCTGCCTTTTACACTGTCTCCGGTATTGAAACTGTCAAAAGAGCGTCCTCTCTGTTAATTAGTAAGGCTCAGAGAGACAAGCGTATGTCTTTGGGTCACAACTCTTTCTTTTCACACCGTCTCATGTTCTGAAAAGTTAGAACTGCGTTCTTTCTGCAAGTTAGTTAGGCTCAGAGAGATAAGTGCATGTGTTTGGGTCAAAACCCTTGCTTTTCACACCGTCTCATGTTCTGAAACAGTTAGAACTGTGTTCTTTCTACAAGTTAGTTAGGCACAGAGAGATAAGCGTATGTGTTTGGTCGCCTGCTCATGCTTTTTATACTGGCTGCGGTATTTAAACTGTCATAAGAGCGTCCTCCCTATGAATTAATTAGGCTCAGAGAGATAAGCGCATGTGTTTGGGTCACAACTCTTGCTTTTCACACCGGCTCAGTTCTGAAATAGTTAGAACTGCGTTTTTTCTGCAAGTTAGTTAGGCTCAGAGAGACAAGCGTGTGTGTTTGGTTGCCTGCACCTGCATTTTACACCAGTTACTGTTCTGACAGTATCAGAAAGGCATTGTCTTGGTCAGTTATTTAGGCACAGAGAGATAAGCGTCTGTGTTTTGTCGCCTGCTCATGTGTTTTACACTGGCACCTGTATTGAAACTTTCAAAAGAGTGTCCTCTCTGTGAATTAGTAAGGCTCAGAGAGACAAGTGTTTGGGTCATAACTCTTGCTTTTCACACCGGCTCGTGTCCTGAAACAGTTAGAACTGCGTTCTTTCTGCAAGTTAGTTAGGCTCAGAGAGAAAAGCGTATGTTTTTGGTTGTCCGCACCTGCATTTTACACCGCCTCCTGTTCTGGAACTGTCACAAAGACATTCTCTTGGCCAGTTAGTTAGCCAGGCTCAGAGAGACAAGCATGTGTGCTATGTCGCCTGCTCCTGCTTTTTACACTGGCTCCGGTATTGAAACTGTCAAAAGAGCGTCCTCTCTGTGAATTAGTAAGGCTCAGAGAGACAAGCGTATGTGTTTGGGTCACAACTCTTGCTTTTCACACCGGCTCATGTTCTGAAACAGTTAGAATTGCGTTCTTTCTGCAAGTCAGTTAGGCTCAGAGAGACAAGCGTATGTTTACGGTTGTCCGCACCTGCATTTTACACCGGCTCCTCTTCCTGAAAGTATCAGAAAGGCATTCTCTTGGCCAGTTATTTAGGCAACAAGACATAAGCGTATGTGTTTGGTCGCCTGCTCATACTTTTTACACTGGCTCTGGTATGAAACTGTCAAAAGAGCGTCCTCTCTGTGACTTAGTAAGGTTCAGAGAGACAAGCGCATGTGTTTGGGTCATAAGTCTTGCTTTTCACACCGGCTCGTGTTCTGAAACTGTTAGAACTGCATTCTTTCTGTAAGTTAGTTAGGCTCAGAGAGACAAGAGTATGTTTTTGGTTGTCCGCACCTGCATTTTACACCGGCTCCTGTCCTGAAAGTATCAGAAAGGCATTCTCTTGGCCAGTTATTTAGGCACAGAGAGATAAGCGTCTGCGTTTTGTCGCCTGCTCATGTGTTTTACACTGGCACCTGTATTGAAACTTTCAAAAGAGTGTCCTCTCTGTGAATTAGTAAGACTCAGAGAGACAAGTGTTTGGGTCATAACTCTTGCTTTTCACACCGGCTCGTGTTCTGAAACAGTTAGAACTGCGTTCTTTCTGCAAGGTAGTTAGGCTCAGAGAGACAAGCGTGTGTGTTTGGTTGTCTGCACCTGCATTTTACACCGCCTCCTGTTCTGAAACTGTCACAAAGACATTCTCTTGGCCAGTTAGTTAGCCAGGTTCAGAGAGACAAGCATATGTGCTATGTCGCCTGCTCCTGCTTCTTACACTGGTTCCGGTATTGAAACTGTCAAAAGAGCGTCTTATCTGTGAATTAGTAAGGCTCAGAGAGACAAGTGCATGTGTTTGGGTCACAACTCTTGATTTTCACACCGGCTCATGTTGTGAAACTGCGTTCTTTCTGCAATTTAGTTAGGCTCAGAGAGACAAGCGTATGTTTTTGGTTGTCCGCACCTGCATTTTACACCCGCTCCTGTTTTGAAATTCTCTTGGCCAGTTATTTAGGTACAGAGAGATAAGCGTATGTGTTTGGTCACCTGCTCATGCATTTTACACTGGCTCCGGTATTTAAACTCTCAAAAGAGCGTCCTCTCTGTGAATTAGTGAGGCTCAGAGAGACAAGCGCATGTGTTTGGGTCACAACTCTTGCTTTTCACACCGTCTCATGTTCTGAAACAGTTAGAACTGCGTTCTTTCTGTAAGTTAGTTAGGCTCAGAGACACAAGTGTGCGTGCTTGGGTTCCCGGTCCTGGACTTTACTCTAGCTCCCGTTCTGAAACCGTCAGAGCGGCGTTCTCTCAGTGAGAACGCAGCTATGGAGACAAATGAATCTCTATCATATTGTTTTAAAAGCCCCAAATATTGTCTACCCATCTTTTGCATGAATTAAATTACTCTTATTGGCCTTTTACTCACAGAGATTTAATTGCAGTAATGCAATGACTGTAGTAGTTATCAACTCACGTATTTCACATGCTTCACTGAAGTCTCTCCTCCAAGGATCGCTCAGCCTCGTCTGTGGTGAAAAAGAAGAGAGGAGAGAAATTCAACAAAATGACAGTAAAATGCAGTAATTTATCCCATTCAAAATCATTGTCCATTATAATGTTTCACTGTGGACATTGTCATATACCAGTTATGTACAGGTACAACTTGTTTTTCAGATATGAAAGGCAAGACAAGAATAAAGCTTACTTGGGTATTTTAAAAATGACTATGAAATTAGTTTCACATTCATTGTCTATGAAGCAGCTCCACTTCATTCTGGGGTCTCATGCCTCTGGTTTGTGGCTTTGGGAGGAAGTAGTTCATGTTCACAAATAACAGATGTGAGAGGTACACATGTGCAAGTCACAAGCTAGTCTCAAGTCTTAACCTTAAAAGCTGAAGCAAATCCTAAGTCACTGTGTTTAAGACTCAAGTAAGCAAAGTCAATTCACTGCAATTCACAAGCGCTTCAATGTACACTAAATCTTTTGATAACTTTTGATCATACACTAGTCTAGAAGACACACACTGATTTTGGAGTCCTTACGATGAATCCTGTAGGAGGAGTTTGTTAAAACACAAGGTATGCGAAATGGCCAAGAAAAGGCGAAAATTGACCAGTTTTTTCGAGATGGCGGACTTCCTGTAGGACTTGGACTGTAGGAGCTTGATATGGCTCCAAGAGGCTTTTTTGTGCATCTTGACATTATACATGTGCCTTGTGAATTTCATTTTTCTACGTTAATCTGGTAGGCGGGGCTTCAACTTTGAAATTTTCAAGGGATCGCTGTTGAGCCATTTTGCCACACCCATTCAAATGAACTACAAAGGATTTTTAGCTAACATCACTCTAGACATGTGTGTCAAGTTTCGTGGCTGTAGAGCCATCCCCTCTCCCTGGAAAACAGCATCGTATGTCATGGCGAAGGATGTGTCGCATCTTACTTCTATGACAATCTTGGTTGAGGTGCTCAGTTTTCCTAATTTTCTAGGGGGCGCAGTCCAGCCATTTTCAATATCAAATTTTTCAGCAGTCCTGACAAATGTGCAAAATTTCACGAGTTTTCGAAAGGTGTATTTGCATCTAAAATGAGTATAAATTGCCCCTGAGACATATGTGTAGTATCTATGATGACAAAATATAATTTATATTTATATAGTATATATATAGTCTCCATTTTTACTGCTTAGGTCACTCTTTATGTTAGCTTGCAGTTAGCTAATGTTTGCTAGCTAGCCACAGTGATATCAACCAGTGTTGTGTGCAGCTGTTTGAATTAGAGCTGTTGGACATCATTCCAGGAGTCAAAGATGAATCAAATTGTAAAAGAATTAATACTAACCAAATGCTGAAATTGCTATTCAAATGTGTATGGCATTTGGGAGGCAAAAAGGCATGGGCAGGAACTTGGAACAAGAGTCCATAGTTTCACACATTTTTGTTCTGAATGCTTTGAGCCAATATACTCATGAGAATGGTTTAGCTAACTTTAAAGGTGATGAAACAATTCAATGGTTGTGGTTCTTCTAGGCTTTTGAAATGTGATCGACCAAATGGCTCAAATCCTGATAGTGACTCGCGGGGGTTAGTGACTCGCGGGGGTTGTGATTCTCAGAAAAAAGTACCACGTCTTTTTCACAAGTCTTTGAGAAAAAGAATTTTTGGGCCAGTGTGCATCATGTGATTACGCACTTTGGCCACTATGTCAAATTTGCTTCAAAGCCTGGCACTCTTCCTGTATCCAGTTCTCTTTATACATCCATGGCGATAAGCGATAGAGCGAGCATCAGAAAAGTGATGGTGAATGCAAGCGGAGCAGAAGAAAAGGTTAGCAGTAAGCTGTAACAATCTGGTAGTAAATGGTCAGTCAACCTAGGGGAAACACTGCAATCTGTGCTGATATGCATGCTTTTCATTATATATAATTTGAATATGCAGGAAATCAAATGATAATGGATTACAAAAAGAGGTGATTTTGGCATAAGGGTGCTCCCAAAATGCACATATACATTCAGAACAAGTCATATCTGATGATTGTATGTGAAAGAAGTTATAGGAAAATAGTATATTCAGAAGCAGAGATATACACTTCTTTGTGTGACGTTGTGACATAAAGGCCCCAAAATTTCAACCTCTGAATTGATCCATTATGTATATAATGGTATGATATTTGGGTGGATATCATTGGAGGATCACATAAAATCTTGAAGTATGTGTATTTTTTTCATAACGTTTTCTTCTTTTTTTTAAATCAGAAATTCTTATGAATTTCCAAGCGAGTTATGATCAAAACAGGCAAAAAGACAAGTGTGTGTAATGAAAAGCTTGTTTTGGCTTATTTTCAACTGTTTACCGTCTGAAACGCTCAGAAACGACTGTTCAGGGCAAGTTAGACTCAAAAATTCAATATATGTGTTTTTATAAGTTTTTCTTCTTTTTCTATTAGAATCTCACATAAAACGTTGAGAATAGCCATTTCCAAGCGAATTATGATCAAAACAGGCAAAAAGACAAGTGTGTGTCATGAAAATCTTGTTTTGGCTTAATTTCAACTGTTTAGCGTCTGAAACACTCAGAAACGACTGTTTAGTGCGAGTTAGACTCAAAAATGCAATATATGTGTTTGTATAAGTTTTTCTTCTTTTTCTATAAGAATCTCACATAAAACGTTGAGAATAGCCATTTCCAAGCGAGTTATGATCAAAACAGGCAAAAAGACAAGTGTGTGTCATGAAAAGCTTGTTTTGGCTTATTTACACCTGTTTAGCGTCTGAAACACTCAGAAACGACTGTTCAGGGCAAGTTAGACTCAAAAATGCAATATATGTGTTTGTATAGGTTTTTCTTCTTTTTCTATTAGAATCTCACATAAAACATTGAGAATAGCCATTTCCAAGCGAGTTATGATCAAAACAGGCAAAAAGACAAGTGTGTGTAAAGAAAAGCTTGTTTTGGCTTATTTTCAACTGTTTAGCGTCTGAAACGCTCAGAAACGACTGTTCAGGGCAAGTTAGACTCAAAAATTCAATATATGTGTTTTTATAAGTTTTTCTTCTTTTTCTATTAGAATCTCACATAAAACGTTGAGAATAGCCATTTCCAAGCGAATTATGATCAAAACAGGCAAAAAGACAAGTGTGTGTCATGAAAATCTTGTTTTGGCTTAATTTCAACTGTTTAGCGTCTGAAACGCTCAGAAACGACTGTTCAGGGCAAGTTAGACTCAAAAATGCAATATATGTGTTTGTATAAGTTTTTCTTCTTTTTATATCAGATTCTATTATAAAACGTTGAGAATAGCCATTTCCAAGCGAGTTATGATCAAAACTGGCAAAAAGACAAGTGTGTGTCATGAAAAGCTTGTTTTGGCTTATTTTCAACTGTTTAGCGTCTGAAACGCTCAGAAACGACTGTTCAGGGCAAGTTAGACTCAATACTGAAGCATATGTGTTTGTATAAGTTTTTCTTCATTTTCTATTAGAATCTCACATAAAACGTTGAGAATAGCCATTTCCAAGCGACTTATGATCAAAACAGGCAAAAAGACAAGTGTGTGTTATGAAAAGCTTGTTTTGGCTTATTTTCAACTGTTTAGCGTCTGAAACGCTCAGAAACGACTGTTCAGGGCAAGTTAGACTCAAAACTGAAGCATATCATAAGTCTTTCTTCTTTTTCTATTAGAATCTCACATAAAACGTTGAGAATAGCCATTTCCAAAATAGTTACAATCAAAAAAGGCAAAAAGACAAGGGTGTGTAATTAAAAGCTTGTCTTTTCTTATTTTCACCTGTTTGGCATCTGAAACGCAAACAAACGAAAGTCTTTTTCTAACATTAAGTAGGCTCTGAGAGACAAGTGTATGTATTTGGTCGCCTGCTCATGCCTTTTACACCGGCTCATGTTCTGGAACTGTAAGAACTCGTCCTCTCTGTGAATTAGTGAGGTTCAGAGAGACAAGCATATATGTTTGGTTGTCTGCACCTGCATTTTACACCGGCTCCTGTTCTGAAAAATTCAGAAAGCCATTCTATTGGCCAGTTATTTAGACACAGAGAGACAAGCGCATGTGTTTGGGTCACAACTCTTGCTTTTCACACCAGCTCATGTTCTGAAAAAGTTAGAACTGCATTCTTTCTGCAAGTTAGTTAGGCTCAGAGAGACAAGTGTATTTTTTTGGTCGCCTGCTCATGATTTTTTCACCAGCTCACGTTCTGAAAGTGTTCGAACGCATCTTCTCTGTGAATTAGTAAGGCTCAGAGAAACAAGCGCATGTGTTTGAGTCACAACTCTTGCTTTTCACACCGGCTTATGTTATGAAACAGTTAGAACTGCGTTCTTTCTGCAAGTTAGTTAGGCTCACAGAGACAAGCGTGTGTGTTTGGTTGTCTGCACCTGCATTTTACACCGGCTCCTGTTCTGAAAGTATCAGAAAGGCATTCTCTTGGCCAGTTATTTAGGCACAGAGAGATAAGTGTATGTGTTTTGTCACCTGCTCATGCTTTTTACACTGGCTCCGGTATTGAAACTTTCAAAAGAGCGTCCTCTCTGTGAATTAGTAAGGCTCAGAGAGACAAGTGTTTGGGTCATCACTCTTGCTTTTCACACCGGCTCATGTTCTGAAACAGTTAGAACTGCGTTCTTTCTGCAAGTTAGTTAGGCTCAGAGAGACAAGCGTGTGTGTTTGGTTGTCTGCACCTGCATTTTACACCGGCTCCTGTTCTGAAAGTATCAGAAAGGCATTCTCTTGGCCAGTTATTTAGGCACAGAGAGATAAGTGTATGTGTTTTGTCGCCTGCTCATGCTTTTTACACTGGCTCCGGTATTGAAACTTTCAAAAGAGCGTCCTCTCTGTGAATTAGTAAGGCTCAAAGAGACAAGTGTTTGGGTCATCACTCTTGCTTTTCACACCGGCTCGTGTTCTGAAACAGTTAGAAAAGCGTTCTTTCTGCAAGTTAGTTAGGCTCAGAGAGAAAAGCGTGTGTGTTTGGTTGTCTGCACCTGCATTTTACACCGGCTCCTGTTCTGAAAGTATCAGAAAGGCATTCTCTTGGCCAGTTATTTAGGCACAGAGAGATAAGTGTATGTGTTTTGTCGCCTGCTCATGCTTTTTACACTGGCTCCGGTATTGAAACTTTCAAAAGAGCGTCCTCTCTGTGAATTAGTAAGGCTCAGAGAGACAAGTGTTTGGGTCATCACTCTTGCTTTTCACACCGGCTCGTGTTCTGAAACAGTTAGAAAAGCGTTCTTTCTGCAAGTTAGTTAGGCTCAGAGAGAAAAGCGTATGTTTTTGGTTGTCCGCACCTGCATTTTACACCGGCTCCTGTCCTGAAAGTATCAGAAAGGCATTCTCTTGGCCAGTTATTTAGGCAACAAGACATAAGCGTATGTGTTTGGTCGCCTGCTCATACTTTTTTACAGTGGCTCTGGTATTGAAACTGTCAAAAGAGCGTCCTCTCTGTGACTTAGTAAGGCTCAGAGAGACAAGTGCATGTGTTTGGGTCACAACACTTGCTTTTCACACCGGCTCATGTTCTGAAACAGTTAGAACTGCGTTCTTTCTGCAAGTCAGTTAGAATCAGATTGAAAAGCGTATGTTTATGGTTTTCCGCACCTGCATTTTACACCGGCTCCTGTCCTGAAAGTATCAGAAAGGCATTCTCTTGGCCAGTTATTTAGGCAACGAGACATAAGCGTATGTGTTTGGTCGCCTGCTCATACTTTTTACACTGGCTCCGGTATTTAAACTCTCAAAAGAGCGTCCTCTCTGTGAATTAGTGAGGCTCAGAGAGACAAGCGCATGTGTTTGGGTCACAACTCTTGCTTTTCACACCAGCTCATGTTCTGAAACATTTAGAACTGTGTTCTTTCTGTAAGTTAGTTAGGCTCAGAGACACAAGTGTGTGTGCTTGGGTTCCCGGTCCTGGACTTTACTCTAGCTCCCGTTCTGAAACCGTCAGAGCGGCGTTCTCTCAGTGAGAACGCAGCTATGGAGACAAATGAATCTCTATCATATTGTTTTAAAAGCCCCAAATATTGTCTACCCATCTTTTGCATGAATTAAATTACTCTTATTGGCCTTTTACTCACAGAGATTTAATTGCAGTAATGCAATGACTGTAGTTGTTATCAACTCACGTATTTCACATGCTTCACTGAAGTCTCTCCTCCAAGGATCGCTCAGCCTCGTCTGTGGTGAAAAAGAAGAGAGGAGAGAAATTCAACAAAATGACAGTAAAATGCAGTAATTTATCCCATTCAATATCATTGTCCATTATAATGTTTCACTGTGGACATTGTCATATACCAGTTATGTACAGGTACAACTTGTTTTTCAGATATGAAAGGCAAGACAAGAATAAAGCTTACTTGGGTATTTTAAAAATGACTATGAAATTAGTTTCACATTCATTGTCTATGAAGCAGCTCCACTTCATTCTGGGGTCTCATGCCTCTGGTTTGTGGCTTTGGGAGGAAGTAGTTCATGTTCACAAATAACAGATGTGAGAGGTACACATGTGCAAGTCACAAGCTAGTCTCAAGTCTTAACCTTAAAAGCTGAAGCAAATCCTAAGTCACTGTGTTTAAGACTCAAGTAAGCAAAGTCAATTCACTGCAATTCACAAGCGCTTCAATGTACACTAAATCTTTTGATAACTTTTGATCATACACTAGTCTAGATGACACACACTGATTTTGGAGTCCTTACGATGAATCCTGTAGGAGGAGTTTGTTAAAACACAAGGTATGCGAAATGGCCAAGAAAAGGCGAAAATTGACCAGTTTTTTCGAGATGGCGGACTTCCTGTAGGACTTGGACTGTAGGAGCTTGATATGGCTCCAAGAGGCTTTTTTGTGCATCTTGACATTATACATGTGCCTTGTGAATTTCATTTTTCTACGTTAATCTGGTAGGCGGGGCTTCAACTTTGAAATTTTCAAGGGATCGCTGTTGAGCCATTTTGCCACACCCATTCAAATGAACTACAAAGGATTTTTAGCTAACATCACTCTAGACATGTGTGTCAAGTTTCGTGGCTGTAGAGCCATCCCCTCTCCCTGGAAAACAGCATCGTATGTCATGGCGAAGGATGTGTCGCATCTTACTTCTATGACAATCTTGGTTGAGGTGCTCAGTTTTCCTAATTTTCTAGGGGGCGCAGTCCAGCCATTTTCAATATCAAATTTTTCAGCAGTCCTGACAAATGTGCAAAATTTCACGAGTTTTCGAAAGGTGTATTTGCATCTAAAATGAGTATAAATTGCCCCTGAGACATATGTGTAGTATCTATGATGACAAAATATAATTTATATTTATATAGTATATATATAGTCTCCATTTTTACTGCTTAGGTCACTCTTTATGTTAGCTTGCAGTTAGCTAATGTTTGCTAGCTAGCCACAGTGATATCAACCAGTGTTGTGTGCAGCTGTTTGAATTAGAGCTGTTGGACATCATTCCAGGAGTCAAAGATGAATCAAATTGTAAAAGAATTAATACTAACCAAATGCTGAAATTGCTATTCAAATGTGTATGGCATTTGGGAGGCAAAAAGGCATGGGCAGGAACTTGGAACAAGAGTCCATAGTTTCACACATTTTTGTTCTGAATGCTTTGAGCCAATATACTCATGAGAATGGTTTAGCTAACTTTAAAGGTGATGAAACAATTCAATGGTTGTGGTTCTTCTAGGCTTTTGAAATGTGATCGACCAAATGGCTCAAATCCTGATAGTGACTCGCGGGGGTTAGTGACTCGCGGGGGTTGTGATTCTCAGAAAAAAGTACCACGTCTTTTTCACAAGTCTTTGAGAAAAAGAATTTTTGGGCCAGTGTGCATCATGTGATTACGCACTTTGGCCACTATGTCAAATTTGCTTCAAAGCCTGGCACTCTTCCTGTATCCAGTTCTCTTTATACATCCATGGCGATAAGCGATAGAGCGAGCATCAGAAAAGTGATGGTGAATGCAAGCGGAGCAGAAGAAAAGGTTAGCAGTAAGCTGTAACAATCTGGTAGTAAATGGTCAGTCAACCTAGGGGAAACACTGCAATCTGTGCTGATATGCATGCTTTTCATTATATATAATTTGAATATGCAGGAAATCAAATGATAATGGATTACAAAAAGAGGTGATTTTGGCATAAGGGTGCTCCCAAAATGCACATATACATTCAGAACAAGTCATATCTGATGATTGTATGTGAAAGAAGTTATAGGAAAATAGTATATTCAGAAGCAGAGATATACACTTCTTTGTGTGACGTTGTGACATAAAGGCCCCAAAATTTCAACCTCTGAATTGATCCATTATGTATATAATGGTATGATATTTGGGTGGATATCATTGGAGGATCACATAAAATCTTGAAGTATGTGTATTTTTTTCATAACGTTTTCTTCTTTTTTTTAAATCAGAAATTCTTATGAATTTCCAAGCGAGTTATGATCAAAACAGGCAAAAAGACAAGTGTGTGTAATGAAAAGCTTGTTTTGGCTTATTTTCAACTGTTTACCGTCTGAAACGCTCAGAAACGACTGTTCAGGGCAAGTTAGACTCAATACTGAAGCATATGTGTTTTCATAAATTTTTCTTCTTTTTCTATTAGAATCTCACATAAAACGTTGAGAATAGCCATTTCCAAGCGAGATATGATCAAAACAGCCAAAAAGACAAGTGTGTGTAATGAAAACCTTGTTCTTGCTTATTTTCAACTGTTTAGCGTCTGAAACACCCAGAAACGACTGTTTAATGCGAGTTAGACTCAAAAATGCAATATATGTGTTTGTATAAGTTTTTCTTCAATTTCTATTAGAATCTCACATAAAACGTTGAGAATAGCAATTTCCAAGCGAATTATGATCTAAACAGGCAAAAAGACAAGTGTGTGTCATGAAAGTCGTTTTGGCTTATTTTCAACTGTTTACCGTCTGAAACGCTCAGAAAAGACTGTTCAGGGCGAGTTAGACTCAATACTGAAGCATATGTGTTTGTATAAGTTTTTCTTCATTTTCTATTAGAATCTCACATAAAACGTTGAGAATAGCCATTTCCAAGCGAGATATGATCAAAACAGGCAAAAAGACAAGTGTGTGTCATGAAAAGCTTGTTTTGGCTTAATTTCAACTGTTTAGCGTCTGAAACGCTCAGAAACGACTGTTCAGGGCAAGTTAGACTCAAAAATGCAATATATGTGTTTGTATAAGTTTTTCTTCTTTTTATATCAGATTCGATTATAAAACGTTGAGAATAGCCATTTCCAAGCGAGTTATGATCAAAACAGGCAAAAAGACAAGTGTGTGTCATGAAAAGCTTGTTTTGGCTTATTTTGGCTTATTTACACCTATTTAGCGTCTGAAACGCTCAGAAACGACTGTTCAGGGCAAGTTAGACTCAAAAATTCAATATATGTGTTTGTATAAGTTTTTCTTCATTTTCTATTAGAATCTCCCATAAAACGTTGAGAATAGCCATTTCCAAGCGAGTTATGATCTAAACAGGCAAAAAGACAAGTGTGTGTAATGAAAAGCTTGTTTTGGCTTATTTTCAACTGTTTAGCGTCTGAAACGCTCAGAAACGACTGTTCAGGGCAAGTTAGACTTAAAACTGAAGCATATGTATTATCATAAGTCTTTCTTCTTTTTCTATTAGAATCTCACATAAAACGTTGAGAATAGCCATTTCCAAAATATATGTATGTATGTATTTGGTCGCCTGCTCATGCCTTTTACACCGGCTCATGTTCTGGAACTGTAAGAACTCGTCCTCTCTGTGAATTAGTGAGGCTCAGAGAGACAAGCGTATATATCTTTGGATGTCTGCACCTGCATTTTACACCAGCTCCTGTTCTGAAAGTATCAGAAAGGCATTGTCTTGGTCAGTTACTTAGGCACAGAGAGATAAGCGTATGTGTTTTGTCGCCTGCTCATGGTTTTTACACTGGCTCCAGTATTGAAACTTTCAAAAGAGCGTCCTCTCTGTGAATTAGTGAGGCTCAGAGAGACAAGCACATGTGTTTGGGTCACAACTCTTGCTTTTCACACCGTCTCATGTTCTGAAACAGTTAGAACTGTGTTCTTTCTGCAAGTTAGTTAGGCTCAGAGAGACAAGTGTATTTTCTTGGTCGCCTGCTCATGATTTTTTCACCAGCTCATGTTCTGAAAGTGTTCGAACGCGTCTTCTCTGTGAATTAGTAAGGATCAGAGAGACAGGCGTATGTGTTTGGGTCACAATCCTTGCTATTTACACCCGCTCAGTTTTGAAACAGTTAGTACTGCATTTTTTCTGCAAATTAGTTAGGCTCAGAGAGACAAGCGCATGTGTTTGGTTGTCTACACCTGCATTTTACACCAGCTCCTGTTCTGAAATTCTCTTGGCCAGTTATTTAGGTACAGAGAGATAAGCGTATGTGTTTGGTCACCTGCTCATGCATTTTACATTGGCTCAGGTATTGAAACTTTCAAAAGAGCGTCCTTTCTGTGAATTAGTGATGCTCAGAGAGACAAGCGCATGTGTTTGGGTCACAACTCTTGTTTTTCACACCGTCTCATGTTCTGAAACAGTTAGAACTGCGTTTTTTCTGCAAGTTAGTTAGGCGCAGAAAGACAAGCGTGTGTGTTTGGTTGTCTGCACCTGCATTTTACACCAGCTACTGTTCTGAAAGTATCAGAAAGGCATTGTCTTGGTCAGTTACTCAGGCACAGAGAGAAAAGCGTATGTGTTTTGTCGCCTGCTCATGCTTTTTACACTGGCTCCAGTATTGAAACTTTCAAAAGAGTGTCCTCTCTGTGAATTAGTGAGGCTCAGAGAGACAAGCGCATGTGTTTGGGTCACAACTCTTGCTTTTCACACCGTCTCATGTTCTGAAACAGTTAGAACTGCGTTCTTTCTGCAAGTTAGTTAGGCTCAGAGAGACAAGTGTATTTTCTTGGTCGCCTGCTCATGATTTTTTCACCAGCTCATGTTCTGAAAGTGTTCGAACGCGTCTTCTCTGTGAATTAGTAAGGATCAGAGAGACAGGCGTATGTGTTTGGGTCACAACCCTTGCTTTTTACACCCGCTCAGTTCTGAAACAGTTAGTACTGCGTTTTTTCTGCAAGTTAGTTAGGCTCAGAGAGACAAGCGTGTGTGTTTGGTTGTCTGCACCTGCATTTTACACCAGCTCCTGTTCTGAAATTCTCTTGGCCAGTTATTTAGGTACAGAGAGATAAGCGTATGTGTTTGGTCACCTGCTCATGCATTTTACACTGGCTCCGGTATTGAAACTTTCAAAAGAGCGTCCTCTCTGTGAATTAGTGATGCTCAGAGAGACAAGCGCATGTGTTTGGGTCACAACTCTTGCTTTTCACACCGTCTCATGTTCTGAAACAGTTAGAACTGCGTTTTTTCTGCAAATTAGTTAGGCTCAGAGAGACAAGCGTGTGTGTTTGGTTGTCTGCACCTGCATTTTACACCAGCTCCTGTTCTGAAAGTATCAGAAAGGCATTGTCTTGGTCAGTAACTTAGGCACAGAGAGATAAGCGTTTGTGTTTTGTCGCCTGCTCATGCTTTTTACACTGGCTCCGGTATTGAAACTTTCAAAAGAGCGTCCTCTCTGTGAATTAGTGAGGCTCAGAGAGACAAGCGCATATGTTTGTTTGTTTGCACCTGCATTTTACACCCGCTCCTGTTCTGAAATTCTCTTGGCCAGTTATTTAGGTACAGAGAGGTAAGCGTATGTGTTTTGTCACCTGCTCATGCATTTTACACTGGCTCCGGTATTGAAACTTTCAAAAGAGCGTCCTCTCTGTGAGTTAGTAAGGCTCAGAGAGACAAGCGCATGTGTTTGGGTCACAACTCTTGATTTTCACACCGTCTCATGTTCTGAAACAGTTAGAACTGCGTTCTTTCTGCAAGTTAGTCTGACTCAGAGAGACAAGCGTATTTTTTTGGTCGCCTGCTCATGATTTTTACACCAGCTCATGTTCTGAAAGTGTTCGAACGTGTCTTCTCTGTGAATTAGTAAGGATCAGAGAGACAGGCGTATGTGTTTGGGTCACAACCCTTGCTTTTTACACCCGCTCAGTTCTGAAACAGTTAGAAATGCGTTCTTTCTACAAATTAGTTAGGCTCAGAGAGACAAGCGCATGTGTTTGGGTCACAACTCTTGCTTTTCACACCGGCTCAGTTCTGAAACAGTTAGAACTGCGTTTTTTCTGCAAGTTAGTTAGGCTCAGAGAGACAAGCGTGTGTGTTTGGTTGTCTGCACCTGCATTTTACAACAGCTCCTGTTCTGAAAGTATCAGAAAGGCATTGTCTTGGTCAGTTACTTAGGCACAGAGAGATAAGCGTTTGTGTTTTGTCGCCTGCTCATGCTTTTTACACTGGCTCCGGTATTGAAACTTTCAAAAGAGCGTCCTCTCTGTGAATTAGTGATGCTCAGAGAGACAAGCGCATGTGTTTGGGTCACAACTCTTGCTTTTCACACCGTCTCATGTTCAGAAACAGTTAGAACTGCGTTCTTTCTGCAAGTTAGTCTGACTCAGAGAGACAAGCGTATTTTTTTGGTCGCCTGCTCATGATTTTTACACCAGCTCATGTTCTGAAAGTGTTCAAACGCGTCTTCTCTGTGAATTAGTAAAGATCAGAGAGACAGGCGTATGTGTTTGGGTCACAATCCTTGCTTTTTACACCCGCTCAGTTCTGAAACAGTTAGAAATGCGTTCTTTCTACAAATTAGTTAGGCTCAGAGAGACAAGCGCATGTGTTTGGGTCACAACTCTTGCTTTTCACACCGGCTCAGTTCTGAAACAGTTAGAACTGCGTTTTTTCTGCAAGTTAGTTAGGCTCAGAGAGACAAGCGTGTGTGTTTGGTTGTCTGCACCTGCATTTTACACCAGCTACTGTTCTGAAAGTATCAGAAAGGCATTGTCTTGGTCAGTTACTTAGGCACAGAGAGATAAGCGTCTGTGTTTTGTCGCCTGCTCATGTGTTTTACACTGGCACCTGTATTGAAACTTTCAAAAGAGCGTCCTCTCTGTGAATTAGTAAGGCTCAGAGAGACAAGTGTTTGGGTCATAACTCTTGCTTTTCACACCGGCTCGTGTTCTGAAACAGTTAGAACTGCTTTCTTTCTGCAAGTTAGTTAGGCTCAGAGAGAAAAGCGTATGTTTTTGGTTGTCCGCACCTGCATTTTACACCGCCTCCTGTTCTGAAACTGTCACAAAGACATTCTCTTGGCCAGTTAGTTAGCCAGGCTCAGAGAGACAAGCATATGTGCTATGTCGCCTGCTCCTGCTTTTTACACTGGCTCCGGTATTGAAACTGTCAAAAGAGCGTCCTCTCTGTGAATTAGTAAGGCTCAGAGAGACAAGCGTATGTGTTTGGGTCACAACTCTTGCTTTTCACACCGGCTCATGTTCTGAAACAGTCAGAACTGCGTTCTTTCTGCAAGTCAGTTAGGCTCAGAGAGAGAAGCGTATGTTTACGTTTGTCCGCACCTACATTTTACACCGGCTCTTGTCCTGAAAGTATCAGAAAGGCATTCTCTTGGCCAGTTATTTAGGCAACAAGACATAAGCGTATGTGTTTGGTCGCCTGCTCATACTTTTTACACTGGCTCCGGTATTTAAACTTTCAAAAGAGCGTCCTCTCTGCGAATTAGTGAGGCTCAGAGAGACAAGCGCATGTGTTTGGGTCACAACTCTTGCTTTTCACACCAGCTCATGTTCTGAAACATTTAGAACTGTGTTCTTTCTGTAAGTTAGTTAGGCTCAGAGACACAAGTGTGTGTGCTTGGGTTCCCGGTCCTGGACTTTACTCTAGCTCCTGTTCTGAAACCGTCAGAGCGGCGTTCTCTCAGTGAGAACGCAGCTATGGAGACAAATGAATCTCTACCATATTGTTTTAAAAGCCCCAAATATTGTCTACCCATCTTTTGCATGAATTAAATTACTCTTATTGGCCTTTTACTCACAGAGATTTAATTGCAGTAATGCAATGACTGTAGTTGTTATCAACTCACGTATTTCACATGCTTCACTGAAGTCTCTCCTCCAAGGATCGCTCAGCCCCGTCTGTGGTGAAAAAGAAGAGAGGAGAGAAACTCAACAAAATGACAGTAAAATGCAGTAATTTATCCCATTCAATATCATTGTCCATTATAATGTTTCACTGTGGACATTGTCATATACCAGTTATGTACAGGTACAACTTTTTTTTCAGATATGAAAGGCAAGACAAGAATAAAGCTTACTTGGGTATTTTAAAAATGACTATGAAATTAGTTTCACATTCATTGTCTATGAAGCAGCTCCACTACATTCTGGGATCTCATGCCTCTGGTTTGTGGCTTTGGGAGGAAGTAGTTCATGTTCACAAATAACAGATGTGAGAGGTACACATGTGCAAGTCACAAGCTAGTCTCAAGTCTTAACCTTAAAAGCTGAAGCAAATCCTAAGTCACTGTGTTTAAGACTCAAGTAAGCAAAGTCAATTCACTGCTAAACATCAAACAAGACAGGCCAATTAAGTCAAGTCAAGTCACCATGAAAGAAGCGCTTTAAACTCTAACACTCGTTGTCTCAAGCCATGTCATGAGAAAATGGCACTCTATAGGCTATGGTTAGGAGTCATAAATACCACTATTTATTAGGGGTATAACAATTCTCCAAATCCATGGTTTGGCTCATACCTTGTTTTTTGTTGTTGTTTTAAATAGATTAACTTTGAATTAATTAACTATGTCAACAAAAATAAATGATCTGATCTAACATGTTTTCCAGGATCTAGTGTTCCTAATTTTGTATTTTACTTAATGTCTGTGGATGTGGATGATCAGATTGGTGTGGTAATATTAAGCTCAACTCAAGCTCAGTGCAGGTGTGGGAAAATGCTTTCAACAAGCTCTCAGCTCAATCCTGTCTTGCTTCATTTTCTAGCTTCTGCTAGACAAGGGGTCAGCAAGCTTCAGCCATTTTAGCCCATTTCTCACCATATAAAACCCACCTGGAGCCGCAAAGTCCCTCCCTAGTCTGATCCCTAAAATGACTTTACGTTACACGAATGAGTGAATATCTAATTAGGATTACATATTTCACATAAACAAAAACATACAAATGTATTGATTATTCAATAAAACAATCAAAGGTCTTTAGTAGCTTAAGGCTCACATCTGATTTTTTAAAAAATTCTGAGGACCACCTTCCCAAATAAATGAAAAAATAAACAAAACAAAACATAACATGACAAATCAATAGTCAAGTGTAATATTGCAATTACACAACATTTGTGAGGCAGTTCACTCTAAAAATAAAAGACTTTTTGCTTGTGATGCAAACTGGGGTAAAACTAATAACTGGAAAACAGTCACTCACGCCAGTAGAATCCTATGTAATCCTATGTAATGAAGCCTAGTTTACTACTCCAGCAAGTAGGTCGAACCTAGCACGCTGCTACTGACTTCAGCTAATGCTTTGTGGAGATCGCGGCATTTGAGAAACCAAACGGAATAACATGTAAACACACACGTCGCATCGTAAGGCATGCTGGGTACTGACATCAAAACGGTGACAATAAGTTGAAACTGAAACAGAAAAAGTTGAAACTGAAAAAGACAAAGTTGAAACTGAGAACCGGTGGCATTGAAAAAAAACTTACATTGTAAAGACATGAAGAAAAAAATCTTATGATTGACATTGAAAAACTAATCTTAATGCAAAAAATACCAAAATAGAATAAAAGCTGCAAGCAGCGATGATCGGGACCTCGCACCCCGGTGAACATCGGGCACAGTCGAAGAGCCTTTGTCACAGGCATGTA
Source organism: Euthynnus affinis (assembly GCA_029490765.1). Classification (NCBI taxonomy): domain Eukaryota; kingdom Metazoa; phylum Chordata; class Actinopteri; order Scombriformes; family Scombridae; genus Euthynnus; species Euthynnus affinis. The sequence continues at coordinate 374,058 of CM055851.1, forward strand.
GATGTTTTCACAGTCGGGCTACTTTCAGACAGAGCAAGGAGAGAAACATCACTTCCTTTGTCCACTCATTTGCCTGCTGCTGGGGCTGCTTTCCTGTACTGTACTTATGGGGGCGCTATGGAGCCAGTTTGCATCACTGATTGAATATTGTAATGTAGATGTGCTCAGGCCTGGACTGTTATCAAACCTGTAAAGTTTCAGGCAGATCCCACCATGTACACTAAAGTTATAGCAATTTCCTCTGTAATGACGAAACATCAAAACTAAAGGCCACACCACGGCCGAGAGCTTCAATGTACACTAAATCTTTTGATAACTTTTGATCATACACTAGTCTAGATGACACACACTGATTTTGGAGTCCTTATGATGAATCCTGTAGGAGGAGTTTGTTAAAACACAAGGTATGCGAAATGGCCAAGAAAAGGCGAAAATTGACCAGTTTTTTCAAGATGACGGACTTCCTGTAGGACTTGGACTGTAGGAGCTTGATATGGCTCCAAGAGGCTTTTTTTTGCATCTTGACATGTGCCTTGTGAATTTCATTGTTCTACGTTAATCTGGTAGGCGGGGCTTCAACTTTGAAATTTTCAAGGGATCGCTGTTGAGCCATTTTGCCACACCCATTCAAATGAACTACAAAGGATTTTTAGCTAACATCACTCTAGACATGTGTGTCAAGTTTCGTGGCTGTAGAGCCATCCCCTCTCCCTGGAAAACAGCATCGTATGTCATGGCGAAGGATGTGTCGCATCTTACTTCTATGACAATCTGGGTTGAGGTGCTCAATTTTCCTAATTTTCTAGGGGGCGCAGTCCAGCCATTTTCAATATCCAACTTTTCAGCAGTCCTGACAAATGTGCAAAATTTCACGAGTTTTCGAAAGGTCGTCAAAACGGCTGTCAAAAATGCGTTTGTTTCGGAATAATAATAATAATAATGATGATGATAATAATAATAATGATAATGATAATAATAATAATAATCACTACAAATACAGGGTCTTCGCACCGTTCAGTGCTCGAGCCCTAATAAGATTGACAGATTGTAATTTTAGTTAAAATTTTTAGAGCGTTTTATTTTTCAGTGGAACGTTTTTCAATGATGATACACTTTTTTTTTTTAATTGCAGGGTTTGATTTCAATGCCAAATTTTATTTCCGATAGCCCCATACAAACCTAATTTTTTTGACAAATTTTTCACTCAAAGTGGGTGTATTTGCATCTAAGACATATCTAAGACATCTAAGACACATCTGAGACATATGTGTAGTATCTATGATGACAAAATATAATTTATATTTATATAGTTTATATATAGTCTCCATTTTTACTGCTTAGGTCACTCTTTATGTTAGCTTGCAGTTAGCTAATGTTTGCTAGCTAGCCACAGTGATATCAACCAGTGTTGTGTGCAGCTGTTTGAATTAGAGCTGTTGGACCTCATTCTAGGAGTCAAAGATGAATTTGCATTTGGGAGGCAAAAAGGCATGGCAGGAACTTGGAACAAGAGTCCATAGTTTCGCACATTTTTGTTCTGAATGCTTTGAGCCAATATACTCATGAGAATGGTTTAGCTAACTTTAAAGGTGATGAAACAATTCAATGGTTGTGGTTCTTCTAGGCTTTTGAAATGTGATCGACCAAATGGCTCAAATCCTGATAGTGACTCGCGGGGGTTAGTGACTCGCGGGGATTGTGATTCTCAAAAAAAAGTACCACGTCTTTTTCACAAGTCTTTGAGAAAAAGAATTTTTGGGCCAGTGTGCATCATGTGATTACGCACTTTGGCCACTATGTCAAATTTGCTTCAAAGCCTGGCACTCTTCCTGTATCCACTTCTCTTTATACATCCATGGCGATAAGCGATAGAGCGAGCATCAGAAAAGTGATGGTGAATGCAAGCGGAGCAGAAGAAAAGGTTAGCAGTAAGCTGTAACAATCTGGTAGTAAATGTACAGTGTCAGTTAATAAATGCTGCAGCTTGTCAAGACCAAGAAAAGTAATGTCTGTTTCCCCAACTGCTCTTGCTAGGCATTGAGCCTGAAGATGCTAAACAGAGAACAGAGAAATGTGCTAATCGACCTCCCCAGCCAGGGCCAGGTCAGTCAACCTAGGGGAAACACTGCAATCTGTGCTGATATGCATGCTTTTCATTATATATAATTTGAATATGCAGGAAATCAAATGATAATGGATTACAAAAAGAGGTCATTTTGGCATAAGGGTGCCCCCAAAATGCACATATACATTCAGAACAAGTCATATCTGATGATTGTATGTGAAAGAAGTTATAGGAAAATAGTATATTCAGAAGCAGAGATATACACTTCTTTGTGTGACGTTGTGACATAAAGGCCCCAAAATTTCAACCTCTGAATTGATCCATTATGTATATAATGGTATGATATTTGGATGGATATCATTGAAGGATCACATAAAATCTTGAAGTATGTGTATTTTTTTCCTAAAGTTTTCTTCTTTTTTTAAATCAGAAATTCTTATGAAACTAGCCATTTCCAAGCGAGTTATGATCAAAACAGGCAAAAAGACAAGTGTGTGTAATGAAAAGCTTGTTCTTGCTTATTTTCACCTGTTTGTCGTCTGAAACACTGAGAAACGACTGTTCAGTGCGAGTTAGACTCAAAAGTTCAATATATGTATTTTTATAAGTTTTTCTTCTTTTTCTATTAGAATCTCACATAAAACGTTGAGAATAGCCATTTCCAAGCGAATTATGATCAAGTCAGACAAAAAGACAAGTGTGTGTAATGAAAAGCTTGTTCTTGCTTATTTTCATCTGTTTAGCGTCTGAAACGCATAGAAACGACTGTTCAGGGCAAGTTAGACTCAAAACTGAAGCATATGTGTTTTTATAAGTTTTTCTTCTTTTTATATCAGATTCTATTATAGAACGTTGAGAATAGCCATTTCCAAGCGAGTTATGATCAAAACAGGCAAAAAGACAAGTGTGTGTAATGAAAAGCTTGTTCTTGCTTATTTTCACCTGTTTAGCATCTGAAACACTCAGAAACGACTGTTTAGTGCGAGTTAGACTCAAAAATGCAATATATGTGTTTGTATAAGTTTTTCTTCTTTTTCTATTAGAATCTCACATAAAACATTGAGAATAGCCATTTCCAAGGGAGTTATGATCAAAACAGGCAAAAAGAAAAGTGTGTGTAATGAAAAGCTTGTTCTTGCTTATTTTCACCTGTTTAGCGTCTGAAACACTCAGAAACGACTGTTTAGTGCGAGTTAGACTCAAAAATGCAATATATGTGTTTGTATAAGTTTTTCTTCTTTTTCTATTAGAATCTCACATAAAACATTGAGAATAGCCATTTCCAAGTGAGTTATGATCAAAACAGGCAAAAAGACAAGTGTGTGTCATGAAAAGCTTGTTTTGGCTTATTTACACCTGTTTAGCGTCTGAAACGCTCAGAAACGACTGTTCAGGGCAAGATAGACTCAAAATTGAAGCATATGTGTTTTTATAAGTTTTTCTTCTTTTTATGTCAGATTCTATTATAGAACGTTGAGAATATCCATTTCCAAGCGAGTTATGATCAAAACAGGCAAAAAGACAAGTGTGTGTCATGAAAAGCTTGTTTTGGCTTATTTTCATCTGTTTAGCGTCTGAAACGCTCAGAAACGACTGTTCAGGGCAAGTTAGACTCAAAAATTCAATATATGTGTTTATATATGTTTTTCTTCATTTTCTATTAGAATCTCCCATAAAACGTTGAGAATAGCCATTTCCAAGCGAGTTATGATCAAAACAGGCAAAAAGACAAGTGTGTGTAATGAAAAACTTGTTTTTGCTTATTTACACCTGTTTAGCGTCTGAAACGCTCAGAAACGACTGTTCAGGGCAAGTTAGACTCAAAAATTCAATATATGTGTTTTTATAAGTTTTTCTTCTTTTTCAATTAGAATCTCACATAAAACGTTGAGAATAGCCATTTCCAAGCGAATTATGATCAAAACAGGCAAAAAGACAAGTGTGTGTCATGAAAAGCTTGTTTTTGCTTATTTACACCTGTTTAGCGTCTGAAACACTCAGAAACGACTGTTTAGTGCGAGTTAGACTCAAAAATGCAATATATGTGTTTGTATAAGTTTTTCTTCAATTTCTATTAGAATCTCACATAAAACATTGAGAATAGCCATTTCCAAGCGAATTATGATCAAAACAGGCAAAAAGACAAGTGTGTGTCATGAAAAGCTTGTTTTGGCTTATTTTCATCTGTTTAGCGTCTGAAACGCTCAGAAACGACTGTTCAGGGCAAGTTAGACTCAAAAATTCAATATATGTGTTTATATATGTTTTTCTTCATTTTCTATTAGAATCTCCCATAAAACGTTGAGAATAGCCATTTCCAAGCGAGTTATGATCAAAACAGGCAAAAAGACAAGTGTGTGTAATGAAAAACTTGTTTTTGCTTATTTACACCTGTTTAGCGTCTGAAACGCTCAGAAACGACTGTTCAGGGCAAGTTAGACTCAAAAATTCAATATATGTGTTTTTATAAGTTTTTCTTCTTTTTCAATTAGAATCTCACATAAAACGTTGAGAATAGCCATTTCCAAGCGAATTATGATCAAAACAGGCAAAAAGACAAGTGTGTGTCATGAAAAGCTTGTTTTTGCTTATTTACACCTGTTTAGCGTCTGAAACACTCAGAAACGACTGTTTAGTGCGAGTTAGACTCAAAAATGCAATATATGTGTTTGTATAAGTTTTTCTTCAATTTCTATTAGAATCTCACATAAAACATTGAGAATAGCCATTTCCAAGCGAATTATGATCAAAACAGGCAAAAAGACAAGTGTGTGTCATGAAAAGCTTGTTTTTGCTTATTTTCAAATGTTTAGCGTCTGAAACGCTCAGAAACGACTGTTCAGGGCAAGTTAGACTCAAAAATTCAATATATGTGTTTTTATAAGTTTTTCTGCTTTTCCTATTAGAATCTCACATAAAACGTTGAGAATAGCCATTTCCAAGCGAGTTATGATCAAAACAGGCAAAAAGACAAGTGTGTGTCATGAAAAGCTTGTTTTTGCTTCTTTACACCTGTTTAGCGTCTGAAACACTCAGAAACGACTGTTTAGTGCGAGTTAGACTCAAAAATGCAATATATGTGTTTGTATAAGTTTTTCTTCAATTTCTATTAGAATCTCATATAAAACATTGAGAATAGCCATTTCCAAGCGAATTATGATCAAAACAGGCAAAAAGACAAGTGTGTGTCATGAAAAGCTTGTTTTTGCTTATTTTCAACTGTTTAGCGTCTGAAACGCTCAGAAACGACTGTTCAGGGCAAGTTAGACTTAAAACTGAAGCATATGTATTATCATAAGTCTTTCTTCTTTTTCTATTAGAATCTCACATAAAACGTTGAGAATAGCCATTTCCAAAATAGTTACAATCAAAAACGGCAAAAAGACAAGGGTTTGTAATTAAAAGCTTGTCTTTTCTTATTTTCACCTGTTTGGCATTTGAAACGCACAGAAACGAAAGTCTTTTTCTAACATTAAGTAGGCTCTGAGAGACAAGTGTATGTATTTGGTCGCCTGCTCATGCCTTTTACATGTTCTGGAACTGTAAGAACTCGTCCTCTCTGTGAATTAGTGAGGCTCAGAGAGACAAGCGTATATATCTTTGGTTGTCTGCACCTGCATTTTACACTGGCTCCTGTTCTGACAGTATCAGAAAGGCATTGTATTGGTCAGTTACTTAGGCACAGAGAGATGAGCGTATGTGTTTTGTCGCCTTCTCATGCTTTTTACACTTGCTCCAGTATTGAAACTTTCAACAGAGCGTCCTCTCTATGAATTAGTGAGGCTCAGAGAGACAAGCGCATGTGTTTGAGTCACAACTCTTGCTTTTCACACGGCTCATGTTCTGAAACACTTAGAACTGCGTTCTTTCTGCAAGTTAGTTAGGCTCAGAGAGACAAGCGTATGTTTTTGGTTATCCGCACCTGCATTTTACACCACCTCCTGTTCTGAAAGTATCAGAAAGGCATTGTCTTGGTCAGTTACTCAGGCACAGAGAGATAAGCGTATGTGTTTTGTCGCCTGCTCATGCTTTTTACACTGGCTCCAGTATTGAAAATTTCAAAAGAGCGTCCTCTCTGTGAATTAGTGAGGCTCAGAGAGACAAGCGCATGTGTTTGGGTCACAACTCTTGCTTTTCACACCGTCTCATGTTCTGAAACAGTTAGAACTGCGTTCTTTCTGCAAGTTAGTTAGGCTCAGAGAGACAAGTGTATTTTCTTGGTCGCCTGCTCATGATTTTTTCACCAGCTCATGTTCTGAAAGTGTTCGAACGCGTCTTCTCTGTGAATTAGTAAGGATCAGAGAGACAGGCGTATGTGTTTGGGTCACAACCCTTGCTTTTTACACCCGCTCAGTTCTGAAACAGTTAGTACTGCGTTTTTTCTGCAAGTTAGTTAGGCTCAGAGAGACAAGCGTGTGTGTTTGGTTTTCTGCACCTGCCTTTTACACCAGTTCCTGTTCTGAAATTCTCTTGGCCAGTTATTTAGGTACAGAGAGATAAGCGTATGTGTTTGGTCACCTGCTCATGCATTTTACACTGGCTCCGGTATTGAAACTTTCAAAAGAGCGTCCTCTCTGTGAATTAGTGATGCTCAGAGAGACAAGCGCATGTGTTTGGGTCATAGCTCTTGCTTTTCACACCGCCTCATGTTCTGAAACACTTAGAACTGCGTTTTTTCTGCAAATTAGTTAGGCTCAGAGAGACAAGCGTGTGTGTTTGGTTGTCTGCACCTGCATTTTACACCAGCTCCTGTTTTGAAAGTATCAGAAAGGCATTGTCTTGGTCAGTTACTTAGGCACAGAGAGATAAGCGTTTGTGTTTTGTCGCCTGCTCATGCTTTTTACACTGGCTCCGGTATTGAAACTTTCAAAAGAGCGTCCTCTCTGTGAATTAGTGAGGCTCAGAGAGACAAGCGCATGTGTTTGGGTCACAACTCTTGCTTTTCACACCGTCTCATGTTCTGAAACAGTTAGAACTGCGTTCTTTCTACAAATTAGTTAGGCTCAGAGAGACAAGCGCATGTGCTTGGGTCATGACTCTTGCTTTTCACACCGGTTCATGTTGTGAAACTGCGTTCTTTCTGCAATTCAGTTAGGCTCAGAGAGACAAGTGTATATGTTTGTTTGTCCGCACCTGCATTTTACACCGGCCCCTGTTCTGAAATTCTCTTGGCCAGTTATTTAGGCACAGAGAGACAAGAGTATGTGTTTGGTCGCCTGCTCATACTTTTTACACTGGCTCCAGTATTGAAACTGTCAAAAGAGCGTCCTCCCTGTGAATTAATAAGGCACAGAGAGATAAGCGCATGTGTTTGAGTCACAACTCTTGCTTTTCACAAGAGTTCTGAAAAAAGTGTTCTGAAACACTTAGAACTGCGTTCTTTCTGAAAGTTAGTTAGGCTCAGAGAGACAAGCGTGTGTGTTTGGTTGTCCGGACCTGCATCTTTCACCCGCTCCTGTTCTGAAATTGTCTTTGCTGGTTATTTAGGCACAGAGAGATAAGCGTATGTGTTTGGTTGTCCACACCTGCATTTTACACCGCCTCCTGTTCTGGAACTGTCACAAAGACATTCTCTTGGCCAGTTAGTTAGTAAGGCTCAGAGAGACAAGCGTATGTGCTATGTCGCCTGCTCCTGCTTTTTACAATGGTTCCGGTATTGAAATTGTCAAAAGAGCGTCTTCTCTGTGAATTAGTAAGGCTCAGAGAGACAAGTGCATGTGTTTGGGTCACAACTCTTGATTTTCACACCGGCTCATGTTGTGAAACTGCATTTTTTCTGCAATTTAGTTAGGCTCAGAGAGACAAGCGTATATGTTTGTTTGTTTGCACCTGCATTTTACACCCGCTCCTGTTCTGAAATTCTCTTGGCCAGTTATTTAGGTACAGAGAGGTAAGCGTATGTGTTTGGTCACCTGCTCATGCATTTTACACTGGCTCCGGCATTGAAACTTTCAAAAGAGCGTCCTCTCTGTGAATTAGTGATGCTCAGAGAGACAAGCGCATGTGTTTGGGTCACAACTCTTGCTTTTCACACCGTCTCATGTTCTGAAACAGTTAGAACTGCGTTCTTTCTGCAAGTTAGTCTGACTCAGAGAGACAAGCGTATTTTTTTTGGTCGCCTGCTCATGATTTTTACACCAGCTCATGTTCTGAAAGTGTTCGAACGCGTCTTCTCTGTGAATTAGTAAGGATCAGAGAGACAGGCGTATGTGTTTGGGTCACAACCCTTGCTTTTTACACCCGCTCAGTTCTGAAACAGTTAGAAATGCGTTCTTTCTACAAATTAGTTAGGCTCAGAGAGACAAGCGCATGTGTTTGGGTCACAACTCTTGCTTTTCACACCGGCTCAGTTCTGAAACAGTTAGAACTGAGTTTTTTCTGCAAGTTAGTTAGGCTCAGAGAGACAAGCGTGTGTGTTTGGTTGTCTGCACCTGCATTTTACACCAGCTCCTGTTCTGAAAGTATCAGAAAGGCATTGTCTTGGTCAGTTACTTAGGCACAGAGAGATAAGCGTTTGTGTTTTGTCGCCTGCTCATGCTTTTTACACTGGCTCCGGTATTGAAACTTTCAAAAGAGCGTCCTCTCTGTGAATTAGTGAGGCTCAGAGAGACAAGCGCATGTGTTTGGGTCACAACTCTTGCTTTTCACACCGTCTCATGTTCTGAAACAGTTAGAACTGCGTTCTTTCTACAAATTAGTTAGGCTCAGAGAGACAAGTGCATGTGTTTGGGTCACAACTCTTGATTTTCACACCGGCTCATGTTGTGAAACTGCGTTTTTTCTGCAATTTAGTTAGGCTCAGAGAGACAAGCGTATATGTTTGTTTGTTTGCACCTGCATTTTACACCCGCTCCTGTTCTGAAATTCTCTTGGCCAGTTATTTAGGTACAGAGAGGTAAGCGTATGTGTTTGGTCACCTGCTCATGCATTTTACACTGGCTCCGGTATTGAAACTTTCAAAAGAGCGCCCTCTCTGTGAATTAGTGATGCTCAGAGAGACAAGCGCATGTGTTTGGGTCACAACTCTTGCTTTTCACACCGTCTCATGTTCTGAAACAGTTAGAACTGTGTTCTTTCTGCAAGTTAGTCTGATTCAGAGAGACAAGCGTATTTTTTTGGTCGCCTGCTCATGATTTTTACACCAGCTCATGTTCTGAAAGTGTTCGAACGCGTCTTCTCTGTGAATTAGTAAGGATCAGAGAGACAGGCGTATGTGTTTGGGTCACAACCCTTGCTTTTTACACCCGCTCAGTTCTGAAACAGTTAGAACTGCGTTTTTTCTACAAATTAGTTAGGCTCAGAGAGACAAGCGTGTGTGTTTGGTTGTCTGCACCTGCATTTTACACCAGCTACTGTTCTGAAAGTATCAGAAAGGCATTGTCTTGGTCAGTTACTTAGGCACAGAGAGATAAGCGTCTGTGTTTTGTCGCCTGCTCATGTGTTTTACACTGGCACCTGTATTGAAACTTTCAAAAGAGCGTCCTCTCTGTGAATTAGTAAGGCTCAGAGAGACAAGTGTTTGGGTCATAACTCTTGCTTTTCACACCGGCTCGTGTTCTGAAACAGTTAGAACTGCGTTCTTTCTGCAAGTTAGTTAGGCTCAGAGAGAAAAGCGTATGTTTTTGGTTGTCCGCACCTGCATTTTACACCGCCTCCTGTTCTGAAACTGTCACAAAGACACTCTCTTGGCCAGTTAGTTAGCCAGGCTCAGAGAGACAAGCATATGTGCTATGTCGCCTGCTCCTGCTTTTTACACTGGCTCCGGTATTGAAACTGTCAAAAGAGCGTCCTCTCTGTGAATTAGTAAGGCTCAGAGAGACAAGCGTATGTGTTTGGGTCACAACTCTTGCTTTTCACACCGGCTCATGTTCTGAAACAGTTAGAACTGCGTTCTTTCTGCAAGTCAGTTAGGCTCAGAGAGAGAAGCGTATGTTTACGTTTGTCCGCACCTGCATTTTACACCGGCTCTTGTCCTGAAAGTATCAGAAAGGCATTCTCTTGGCCAGTTATTTAGGCAACAAGACATAAGCGTATGTGTTTGGTCGCCTGCTCATACTTTTTACACTGGCTCCGGTATTTAAACTTTCAAAAGAGGGTCCTCTCTGCGAATTAGTGAGGCTCAGAGAGACAAGCGCATGTGTTTGGGTCACAACTCTTGCTTTTCACACCAGCTCATGTTCTGAAACATTTAGAACTGTGTTCTTTCTGTAAGTTAGTTAGGCTCAGAGACACAAGTGTGTGTGCTTGGGTTCCCGGTCCTGGACTTTACTCTAGCTCCTGTTCTGAAACCGGCAGAGTGGCGTTCTCTCAGTGAGAACGCAGCTATGGAGACAAATGAATCTCTACCATATTGTTTTAAAAGCCCCAAATATTGTCTACCCATCTTTTGCATGAATTAAATTACTCTTATTGGCCTTTTACTCACAGAGATTTAATTGCAGTAATGCAATGACTGTAGTTGTTATCAACTCACGTATTTCACATGCTTCACTGAAGTCTCTCCTCCAAGGATCGCTCAGCCCCGTCTGTGGTGAAAAAGAAGAGAGGAGAGAAACTCAACAAAATGACAGTAAAATGCAGTAATTTATCCCATTCAATATCATTGTCCATTATAATGTTTCACTGTGGACATTGTCATATACCAGTTATGTACAGGTACAACTTTTTTTTCAGATATGAAAGGCAAGACAAGAATAAAGCTTACTTGGGTATTTTAAAAATGACTATGAAATTAGTTTCACATTCCTTGTCTATGAAGCAGCTCCACTACATTCTGGGATCTCATGCCTCTGGTTTGTGGCTTTGGGAGGAAGTAGTTCATGTTCACAAATAACAGATGTGAGAGGTACACATGTGCAAGTCACAAGCTAGTCTCAAGTCTTAACCTTAAAAGCTGAAGCAAATCCTAAGTCACTGTGTTTAAGACTCAAGTAAGCAAAGTCAATTCACTGCTAAACATCAAACAAGACAGGCCAATTAAGTCAAGTCAAGTCACCATGAAAGAAGCGCTTTAAACTCTAACACTCGTTGTCTCAAGCCATGTCATGAGAAAATGGCACTCTATAGGCTATGGTTAGGAGTCATAAATACCACTATTTATTAGGGGTATAACAATTCTCCAAATCCATGGTTTGGCTCATACCTTGTTTTTTGTTGTTGTTTTAAATAGATTAACTTTGAATTAATTAACTATGTCAACAAAAATAAATGATCTGATCTAACATGTTTTCCAGGATCTAGTGTTCCTAATTTTGTATTTTACTTAATGTCTGTGGATGTGGATGATCAGATTGGTGTGGTAATATTAAGCTCAACTCAAGCTCAGTGCAGGTGTGGGAAAATGCTTTCAACAAGCTCTCAGCTCAATCCTGTCTTGCTTCATTTTCTAGCTTCTGCTAGACAAGGGGTCAGCAAGCTTCAGCCATTTTAGCCCATTTCTCACCATATAAAACCCACCTGGAGCCGCAAAGTCCCTCCCTAGTCTGATCCCTAAAATGACTTTACGTTACACGAATGAGTGAATATCTAATTAGGATTACATATTTCACATAAACAAAAACATACAAATGTATTGATTATTCAATAAAACAATCAAAGGTCTTTAGTAGCTTAAGGCTCACATCTGATTTTTTAAAAAATTCTGAGGACCACCTTCCCAAATAAATGAAAAAATAAACAAAACAAAACATAACATGACAAATCAATAGTCAAGTGTAATATTGCAATTACACAACATTTGTGAGGCAGTTCACTCTAAAAATAAAAGACTTTTTGCTTGTGATGCAAACTGGGGTAAAACTAATAACTGGAAAACAGTCACTCACGCCAGTAGAATCCTATGTAATCCTATGTAATGAAGCCTAGTTTACTACTCCAGCAAGTAGGTCGAACCTAGCACGCTGCTACTGACTTCAGCTAATGCTTTGTGGAGATCGCGGCATTTGAGAAACCAAACGGAATAAATACCTCACATGTAAACACACACGTCGCATCGTAAGGCATGCTGGGTACTGACATCAAAACGGTGACAATAAGTTGAAACTGAAACAGAAAAAGTTGAAACTGAAAAAGACAAAGTTGAAACTGAGAACCGGTGGCATTGAAAAAAAACTTACATTGTAAAGACATGAAGAAAAAAATCTTATGATTGACATTGAAAAACTAATCTTAATGCAAAAAATACCAAAATAGAATTAAAGCTGCAAGCAGCGATGATCGGGACCTCGCACCCCGGTGAACATCGGGCACAGTCGAAGAGCCTTTGTCACAGGCATGTAGATGTTTTCACAGTCGGGCTACTTTCAGACAGAGCAAGGAGAGAAACATCACTTCCTTTGTCCACTCATTTGCCTGCTGCTGGGGCTGCTTTCCTGTACTGTGTTATGGGGGCGCTATGGAGCCAGTTTGCATCACTGATTGAATATTGTAATGTAGATGTGCTCAGGCCTGGACTGTTATCAAACCTGTAAAGTTTCAGGCAGATCCCACCATGTACACTAAAGTTATAGCAATTTCCTCTGTAATGACGAAACATCAAAACTAAAGGCCACACCACGGCCAAGCGCTTCAATGTACACTAAATCTTTTGATAACTTTTGATCATACACTAGTCTAGATGACACACACTGATTTTGGAGTCCTTATGATGAATCCTGTAGGAGGAGTTTGTTAAAACACAAGGTATGCGAAATGGCCAAGAAAAGGCGAAAATTGACCAGTTTTTTCAAGATGACGGACTTCCTGTAGGACTTGGACTGTAGGAGCTTGATATGGCTCCAAGAGGCTTTTTTGTGCATCTTGACATGTGCCTTGTGAATTTCATTTTTCTACGTTAATCTGGTAGGCGGGGCTTCAACTTTGAAATTTTCAAGGGATCGCTGTTGAGCCATTTTGCCACACCCATTCAAATGAACTACAAAGGATTTTTAGCTAACATCACTCTAGACATGTGTGTCAAGTTTCGTGGCTGTAGCTGATGTGGCTCAAGTTTCCCTGGAAAACAGCATCGTATGTCATGGCGAAGGATGTGTCGCATCTTACTTCTATGACAATCTGGGTTGAGGTGCTCAATTTTCCTAATTTTCTAGGGGGCGCAGTCCAGCCATTTTCAATATCAAATTTTTCAGCAGTCCTGACAAATGTGCAAAATTTCACGAGTTTTCGAAAGGTCGTCAAAACGGCTGTCAAAAATGCGTTTGTTTCGGAATAATAATAATAATAATGATGATGATAATAATAATAATGATAATGATAATAATAATAATAATCACTACAAATACAGGGCCTTCGCACCGTTCAGTGCTCGAGCCCTAATAAGATTGACAGATTGTAATTTTAGTTAAAATTTTTAGAGCGTTTTATTTTTCAGTGGAACGTTTTTCAATGATAATACACTTTTTTTTTTTTAATTGCAGGGTTTGATTTCAATGCCAAATTTTATTTCCGATAGCCCCATACAAACCTAATTTTTTTGACAAATTTTTCACTCAAAGTGGGTGTATTTGCATCTAAGACATATCTAAGACATCAAAGACGCATCTGAGACATATGTGTAGTATCTATGATGACAAAATATAATTTATATTTATATAGTTTATATATAGTCTCCATTTTTACTGCTTAGGTCACTCTTTATGTTAGCTTGCAGTTAGCTAATGTTTGCTAGCTAGCCACAGTGATATCAACCAGTGTTGTGTGCAGCTGTTTGAATTAGAGCTGTTGGACCTCATTCTAGGAGTCAAAGATGAATTTGCATTTGGGAGGCAAAAAGGCATGGCAGGAACTTGGAACAAGAGTCCATAGTTTCGCACATTTTTGTTCTGAATGCTTTGAGCCAATATACTCATGAGAATGGTTTAGCTAACTTTAAAGGTGATGAAACAATTCAATGGTTGTGGTTCTTCTAGGCTTTTGAAATGTGATCGACCAAATGGCTCAAATCCTGATAGTGACTCGTGGGGGTTAGTGACTCGCGGGGGTTGTGATTCTCAAAAAAAAGTACCACGTCTTTTTCACAAGTCTTTGAGAAAAAGAATTTTTGGGCCAGTGTGCATCATGTGATTACGCACTTTGGCCACTATGTCAAATTTGCTTCAAAGCCTGGCACTCTTCCTGTATCCACTTCTCTTTATACATCCATGGCGATAAGCGATAGAGCGAGCATCAGAAAAGTGATGGTGAATGCAAGCGGAGCAGAAGAAAAGGTTAGCAGTAAGCTGTAACAATTTGGTATAGTAAATGTACAGTGTCAGTTAATAAATGCTGCAGCTTGTCAAGACCAAGAAAAGTAATGTCTGTTTCCCCAACTGCTCTTGCTAGGCATTGAGCCTGAAAGATGCTAAACAGAGAACAGAAAAATGTGCTAATCGACCTCCCCAGCCAGGGCCAGGTCAGTCAACCTAGGGGAAACACTGCAATCTGTATTGATATGCATGCTTTTCATTATATATAATTTGAATATGCAGGAAATCAAATGATAATGGATTACAAAAAGAGGTCATTTTGGCATAAGGGTGCCCCCAAAATGCACATATACATTCAGAACAAGTCATATCTGATGATTGTATGTGAAAGAAGTTATAGGAAAATAGTATATTCAGAAGCAGAGATATACACTTCTTTGTGTGACGTTGTGACATGAAGGCCCCAAAATTTCAACCTCTGAATTGATCCATTATGTATATAATGGTATGATATTTGGATGGATATCATTGGAGGATCACATAAAATCTTGAAGTATGTGTATTTTTTTCATAACGTTTTCTTCTTTTTTTAAATCATAAATTCTTATGAAACTAGCCATTTCCAAGCGAGTTATGATCAAAACAGGCAAAAAGACAAGTGTGTGTAATGAAAAGCTTGTTTTTGCTTATTTTCATATGTTTGTCCTCTGAAACACTCAGAAACGACTGTTTAGTGCAAGTTAGACTCAAAATTGAAACATATGTGTTTTTATAAGTTTTTCTTCTTTTTATATCAGATTCTATTATAAAACGTTGAGAATAGCCATTTCCAAGCGAGTTATGATCAAAACAGGCAAAAAGACAAGTGTGTGTCATGAAAAGCTTGTTTTGGCTTATTTACACCTGTTTAGCGTCTGAAACGCTCAGAAACGACTGTTCAGGGCAAGTTAGACTCAAAAATGCAATATATGTGTTTGTATAAGTTTTTCTTCTTTTTCTATTAGAATCTCACATAAAACATTGAGAATAGCCATTTCCAAGCGAGTTATGATCAAAACAGGCAAAAAGACAAGTGTGTGTCATGAAAAGCTTGTTTTGGCTTAATTTCAACTGTTTAGCGTCTGAAACGCTCAGAAACAACTGTTCAGGGCAAGTTAGACTCAAAATTGAAACATATGTGTTTTTATAAGTTTTTCTTCTTTTTATATCAGATTCTATTATAAAACGTTGAGAATAGCCATTTCCAAGCGAGTTATGATCAAAACAGGCAAAAAGACAAGTGTGTGTCATGAAAAGCTTGTTTTGGCTTATTTACACCTGTTTAGCGTCTGAAACGCTCAGAAACGACTGTTCAGGGCAAGTTAGACTCAAAAATGCAATATATGTGTTTGTATAAGTTTTTCTTCTTTTTCTATTAGAATCTCACATAAAACATTGAGAATAGCCATTTCCAAGCGAGTTATGATCAAAACAGGCAAAAAGACAAGTGTGTGTCATGAAAAGCTTGTTTTGGCTTATTTACACCTGTTTAGCGTCTGAAACGCTCAGAAACGACTGTTCAGGGCAAGTTAGACTCAAAAATGCAATATATGTGTTTGTATAAGTTTTTCTTCTTTTTCTATTAGAATCTCACATAAAACATTGAGAATAGCCATTTCCAAGCGAGTTATGATCAAAACAGGCAAAAAGACAAGTGTGTGTCATGAAAAGCTTGTTTTGGCTTAATTTCAACTGTTTAGCGTCTGAAACGCTCAGAAACGACTGTTCAGGGCAAGTTAGACTCAAAAATGCAATATATGTGTTTGTATAAGTTTTTCTTCTTTTTCTATTAGAATCTCACATAAAACATTGAGAATAGCCATTTCCAAGCGAGTTATGATCAAATCAGGCAAAAAGACAAGTGTGTGTCATGAAAAGCTTGTTTTTGCTTATTTACACCTGTTTAGCGTCTGAAACGCTCAGAAACGACTGTTTAGTGCGAGTTAGACTCAAAAATGCAATATATGTGTTTGTATAAGTTTTTCTTCTTTTTCTATTAGAATCTCACATAAAACGTTGAGAATAGCCATTTTCAAGCGAGTTATGATCAAAACAGGCAAAAAGACAAGTGTGTGTCATGAAAAGCTTGTTTTGGCTTAATTTCAACTGTTTAGCGTCTGAAACGCTCAGAAACGACTGTTCAGGGCAAGTTAGACTCAAAATTGAAACATATGTGTTTTTATAAGTTTTTCTTCTTTTTGTATCAGATTCTATTATAAAACGTTGAGAATAGCCATTTCCAAGCGAGTTATGATCAAAACAGGCAAAAAGACAAGTGTGTGTCATGAAAAGCTTGTTTTGGCTTATTTACACCTGTTTAGCGTCTGAAACGCTCAGAAACGACTGTTCAGGGCAAGTTAGACTCAAAAATGCAATATATGTGTTTGTATAAGTTTTTCTTCTTTTTCTATTAGAATCTCACATAAAACATTGAGAATAGCCATTTCCAAGCGAGTTATGATCAAAACAGGCAAAAAGACAAGTGTGTGTCATGAAAAGCTTGTTTTGGCTTATTTACACCTGTTTAGCGTCTGAAACGCTCAGAAACGACTGTTTAGTGCGAGTTAGACTCAAAAATGCAATATATGTGTTTGTATAAGTTTTTCTTCTTTTTCTATTAGAATCTCACATAAAACATTGAGAATAGCCATTTCCAAGCGAGTTATGATCAAAACAGGCAAAAAGACAAGTGTGTGTCATGAAAAGCTTGTTTTGGCTTATTTACACCTGTTTAGCGTCTGAAACGCTCAGAAACGACTGTTCAGGGCAAGTTAGACTCAAAAATGCAATATATGTGTTTGTATAAGTTTTTCTTCTTTTTCTATTAGAATCTCACATAAAACATTGAGAATAGCCATTTCCAAGCGAGTTATGATCAAAACAGGCAAAAAGACAAGTGTGTGTCATGAAAAGCTTGTTTTGGCTTATTTACACCTGTTTAGCGTCTGAAACGCTCAGAAACGACTGTTTAGTGCGAGTTAGACTCAAAAATGCAATATATGTGTTTGTATAAGTTTTTCTTCTTTTTCTATTAGAATCTCACATAAAACATTGAGAATAGCCATTTCCAAGCGAGTTATGATCAAATCAGGCAAAAAGACAAGTGTGTGTCATGAAAAGCTTGTTTTGGCTTATTTACACCTGTTTAGCGTCTGAAACGCTCAGAAACGACTGTTCAGGGCAAGTTAGACTCAAAAATGCAATATATGTGTTTGTATAAGTTTTTCTTCTTTTTCTATTAGAATCTCACATAAAACATTGAGAATAGCCATTTCCAAGCGAGTTATGATCAAAACAGGCAAAAAGACAAGTGTGTGTCATGAAAAGCTTGTTTTGGCTTATTTACACCTGTTTAGCGTCTGAAACGCTCAGAAACGACTGTTCAGGGCAAGTTAGACTCAAAAATGCAATATATGTGTTTGTATAAGTTTTTCTTCTTTTTCTATTAGAATCTCACATAAAACATTGAGAATAGCCATTTCCAAGCGAGTTATGATCAAAACAGGCAAAAAGACAAGTGTGTGTCATGAAAAGCTTGTTTTGGCTTAATTTCAACTGTTTAGCGTCTGAAACGCTCAGAAACGACTGTTCAGGGCAAGTTAGACTCAAAAATGCAATATATGTGTTTGTATAAGTTTTTCTTCTTTTTCTATTAGAATCTCACATAAAACATTGAGAATAGCCATTTCCAAGCGAGTTATGATCAAAACAGGCAAAAAGACAAGTGTGTGTCATGAAAAGCTTGTTTTGGCTTATTTACACCTGTTTAGCGTCTGAAACGCTCAGAAACGACTGTTCAGGGCAAGTTAGACTCAAAAATGCAATATATGTGTTTGTATAAGTTTTTCTTCTTTTTCTATTAGAATCTCACATAAAACATTGAGAATAGCCATTTCCAAGCGAGTTATGATCAAAACAGGCAAAAAGACAAGTGTGTGTCATGAAAAGCTTGTTTTGGCTTATTTACACCTGTTTAGCGTCTGAAACGCTCAGAAACGACTGTTTAGTGCGAGTTAGACTCAAAAATGCAATATATGTGTTTGTATAAGTTTTTCTTCTTTTTCTATTAGAATCTCACATAAAACATTGAGAATAGCCATTTCCAAGCGAGTTATGATCAAAACAGGCAAAAAGACAAGTGTGTGTCATGAAAAGCTTGTTTTGGCTTATTTACACCTGTTTAGCGTCTGAAACGCTCAGAAACGACTGTTCAGGGCAAGTTAGACTCAAAAATGCAATATATGTGTTTGTATAAGTTTTTCTTCTTTTTCTATTAGAATCTCACATAAAACATTGAGAATAGCCATTTCCAAGCGAGTTATGATCAAATCAGGCAAAAAGACAAGTGTGTGTCATGAAAAGCTTGTTTTGGCTTATTTACACCTGTTTAGCGTCTGAAACGCTCAGAAACGACTGTTCAGGGCAAGTTAGACTCAAAAATGCAATATATGTGTTTGTATAAGTTTTTCTTCTTTTTCTATTAGAATCTCACATAAAACATTGAGAATAGCCATTTCCAAGCGAGTTATGATCAAATCAGGCAAAAAGACAAGTGTGTGTCATGAAAAGCTTGTTTTGGCTTATTTACACCTGTTTAGCGTCTGAAACGCTCAGAAACGACTGTTCAGGGCAAGTTAGACTCAAAAATGCAATATATGTGTTTGTATAAGTTTTTCTTCTTTTTCTATTAGAATCTCACATAAAACATTGAGAATAGCCATTTCCAAGCGAGTTATGATCAAAACAGGCAAAAAGACAAGTGTGTGTCATGAAAAGCTTGTTTTGGCTTATTTACACCTGTTTAGCGTCTGAAACGCTCAGAAACGACTGTTTAGTGCGAGTTAGACTCAAAAATGCAATATATGTGTTTGTATAAGTTTTTCTTCTTTTTCTATTAGAATCTCACATAAAACATTGAGAATAGCCATTTCCAAGCGAGTTATGATCAAAACAGGCAAAAAGACAAGTGTGTGTCATGAAAAGCTTGTTTTGGCTTATTTACACCTGTTTAGCGTCTGAAACGCTCAGAAACGACTGTTCAGGGCAAGTTAGACTCAAAAATGCAATATATGTGTTTGTATAAGTTTTTCTTCTTTTTCTATTAGAATCTCACATAAAACATTGAGAATAGCCATTTCCAAGCGAGTTATGATCAAAACAGGCAAAAAGACAAGTGTGTGTCATGAAAAGCTTGTTTTGGCTTATTTACACCTGTTTAGCGTCTGAAACGCTCAGAAACGACTGTTCAGGGCAAGTTAGACTCAAAAATGCAATATATGTGTTTGTATAAGTTTTTCTTCTTTTTCTATTAGAATCCCACATAAAACATTGAGAATAGCCATTTCCAAGCGAGTTATGATCAAAACAGGCAAAAAGACAAGTGTGTGTCATGAAAAGCTTGTTTTGGCTTATTTACACCTGTTTAGCGTCTGAAACGCTCAGAAACGACTGTTCAGGGCAAGTTAGACTCAAAAATGCAATATATGTGTTTGTATAAGTTTTTCTTCTTTTTCTATTAGAATCTCACATAAAACATTGAGAATAGCCATTTCCAAGCGAGTTATGATCAAAACAGGCAAAAAGACAAGTGTGTGTCATGAAAAGCTTGTTTTGGCTTAATTTCAACTGTTTAGCGTCTGAAACGCTCAGAAACAACTGTTCAGGGCAAGTTAGACTCAAAATTGAAACATATGTGTTTTTATAAGTTTTTCTTCTTTTTATATCAGATTCTATTATAAAACGTTGAGAATATCCATTTCCAAGCGAGTTATGATCAAAACAGGCAAAAAGACAAGTGTGTGTCATGAAAAGCTTGTTTTGGCTTATTTACACCTGTTTAGCGTCTGAAACGCTCAGAAACGACTGTTCAGGGCAAGTTAGACTCAAAAATGCAATATATGTGTTTGTATAAGTTTTTCTTCTTTTTCTATTAGAATCTCACATAAAACATTGAGAATAGCCATTTCCAAGCGAGTTATGATCAAAACAGGCAAAAAGACAAGTGTGTGTCATGAAAAGCTTGTTTTGGCTTATTTACACCTGTTTAGCGTCTGAAACGCTCAGAAACGACTGTTCAGGGCAAGTTAGACTCAAAAATGCAATATATGTGTTTGTATAAGTTTTTCTTCTTTTTCTATTAGAATCTCACATAAAACATTGAGAATAGCCATTTCCAAGCGAGTTATGATCAAATCAGGCAAAAAGACAAGTGTGTGTCATGAAAAGCTTGTTTTGGCTTATTTACACCTGTTTAGCGTCTGAAACGCTCAGAAACGACTGTTCAGGGCAAGTTAGACTCAAAATTGAAACATATGTGTTTTTATAAGTTTTTCTTCTTTTTATATCAGATTCTATTATAAAACGTTGAGAATAGCCATTTCCAAGCGAGTTATGATCAAAACAGGCAAAAAGACAAGTGTGTGTCATGAAAAGCTTGTTTTGGCTTATTTACACCTGTTTAGCGTCTGAAACGCTCAGAAACGACTGTTCAGGGCAAGTTAGACTCAAAATTGAAATATATGTGTTTGTATAAGTTTTTCTTCTTTTTCTATTAGAATCTCACATAAAACATTGAGAATAGCCATTTCCAAGCGAGTTATGATCAAAACAGGCAAAAAGACAAGTGTGTGTCATGAAAAGCTTGTTTTGGCTTATTTACACCTGTTTAGCGTCTGAAACGCTCAGAAACGACTGTTCAGGGCAAGTTAGACTCAAAAATGCAATATATGTGTTTGTATAAGTTTTTCTTCTTTTTCTATTAGAATCTCACATAAAACATTGAGAATAGCCATTTCCAAGCGAGTTATGATCAAAACAGGCAAAAAGACAAGTGTGTGTCATGAAAAGCTTGTTTTGGCTTATTTACACCTGTTTAGCGTCTGAAACGCTCAGAAACGACTGTTCAGGGCAAGTTAGACTCAAAAATGCAATATATGTGTTTGTATAAGTTTTTCTTCTTTTTCTATTAGAATCTCACATAAAACATTGAGAATAGCCATTTCCAAGCGAGTTATGATCAAAACAGGCAAAAAGACAAGTGTGTGTCATGAAAAGCTTGTTTTGGCTTATTTACACCTGTTTAGCGTCTGAAACGCTCAGAAACGACTGTTCAGGGCAAGTTAGACTCAAAAATGCAATATATGTGTTTTTATAAGTTTTTCTTCTTTTTATATCAGATTCTATTATAAAACGTTGAGAATAGCCATTTCCAAGCGAGTTATGATCAAATCAGGCAAAAAGACAAGTGTGTGTCATGAAAAGCTTGTTTTGGCTTATTTACACCTGTTTAGCGTCTGAAACGCTCAGAAACGACTGTTTAGTGCGAGTTAGACTCAAAAATGCAATATATGTGTTTGTATAAGTTTTTCTTCTTTTTCTATTAGAATCTCACATAAAACATTGAGAATAGCCATTTCCAAGCGAGTTATGATCAAATCAGGCAAAAAGACAAGTGTGTGTCATGAAAAGCTTGTTTTGGCTTATTTACACCTGTTTAGCGTCTGAAACGCTCAGAAACGACTGTTTAGTGCGAGTTAGACTCAAAAATGCAATATATGTGTTTGTATAAGTTTTTCTTCTTTTTGTATCAGATTCTATTATAAAACGTTGAGAATAGCCATTTCCAAGCGAGTTATGATCAAAACAGGCAAAAAGACAAGTGTGTGTCATGAAAAGCTTGTTTTGGCTTATTTACACCTGTTTAGCGTCTGAAACGCTCAGAAACGACTGTTCAGGGCAAGTTAGACTCAAAAATGCAATATATGTGTTTGTATAAGTTTTTCTTCTTTTTCTATTAGAATCTCACATAAAACATTGAGAATAGCCATTTCCAAGCGAGTTATGATCAAAACAGGCAAAAAGACAAGTGTGTGTCATGAAAAGCTTGTTTTGGCTTAATTTCAACTGTTTAGCGTCTGAAACGCTCAGAAACAACTGTTCAGGGCAAGTTAGACTCAAAATTGAAACATATGTGTTTTTATAAGTTTTTCTTCTTTTTATATCAGATTCTATTATAAAACGTTGAGAATATCCATTTCCAAGCGAGTTATGATCAAAACAGGCAAAAAGACAAGTGTGTGTCATGAAAAGCTTGTTTTGGCTTATTTACACCTGTTTAGCGTCTGAAACGCTCAGAAACGACTGTTCAGGGCAAGTTAGACTCAAAAATGCAATATATGTGTTTGTATAAGTTTTTCTTCTTTTTCTATTAGAATCTCACATAAAACATTGAGAATAGCCATTTCCAAGCGAGTTATGATCAAATCAGGCAAAAAGACAAGTGTGTGTCATGAAAAGCTTGTTTTGGCTTATTTACACCTGTTTAGCGTCTGAAACGCTCAGAAACGACTGTTCAGGGCAAGTTAGACTCAAAATTGAAACATATGTGTTTTTATAAGTTTTTCTTCTTTTTATATCAGATTCTATTATAAAACGTTGAGAATAGCCATTTCCAAGCGAGTTATGATCAAAACAGGCAAAAAGACAAGTGTGTGTCATGAAAAGCTTGTTTTGGCTTATTTACACCTGTTTAGCGTCTGAAACGCTCAGAAACGACTGTTCAGGGCAAGTTAGACTCAAAATTGAAATATATGTGTTTGTATAAGTTTTTCTTCTTTTTCTATTAGAATCTCACATAAAACATTGAGAATAGCCATTTCCAAGCGAGTTATGATCAAATCAGGCAAAAAGACAAGTGTGTGTCATGAAAAGCTTGTTTTGGCTTAATTTCAACTGTTTAGCGTCTGAAACGCTCAGAAACGACTGTTCAGGGCAAGTTAGACTCAAAAATGCAATATATGTGTTTGTATAAGTTTTTCTTCTTTTTCTATTAGAATCTCACATAAAACATTGAGAATAGCCATTTCCAAGCGAGTTATGATCAAATCAGGCAAAAAGACAAGTGTGTGTCATGAAAAGCTTGTTTTGGCTTATTTACACCTGTTTAGCGTCTGAAACGCTCAGAAACGACTGTTCAGGGCAAGTTAGACTCAAAAATGCAATATATGTGTTTGTATAAGTTTTTCTTCTTTTTCTATTAGAATCTCACATAAAACATTGAGAATAGCCATTTCCAAGCGAGTTATGATCAAATCAGGCAAAAAGACAAGTGTGTGTCATGAAAAGCTTGTTTTGGCTTATTTACACCTGTTTAGCGTCTGAAACGCTCAGAAACGACTGTTCAGGGCAAGTTAGACTCAAAATTGAAACATATGTGTTTTTATAAGTTTTTCTGCTTTTTATATCAGATTCTATTATAAAACGTTGAGAATAGCCATTTCCAAGCGAGTTATGATCAAATCAGGCAAAAAGACAAGTGTGTGTCATGAAAAGCTTGTTTTGGCTTATTTACACCTGTTTAGCGTCTGAAACGCTCAGAAACGACTGTTTAGTGCGAGTTAGACTCAAAAATGCAATATATGTGTTTGTATAAGTTTTTCTTCTTTTTCTATTAGAATCTCACATAAAACATTGAGAATAGCCATTTCCAAGCGAGTTATGATCAAATCAGGCAAAAAGACAAGTGTGTGTCATGAAAAGCTTGTTTTGGCTTATTTACACCTGTTTAGCGTCTGAAACGCTCAGAAACGACTGTTCAGGGCAAGTTAGACTCAAAAATGCAATATATGTGTTTGTATAAGTTTTTCTTCTTTTTCTATTAGAATCTCACATAAAACATTGAGAATAGCCATTTCCAAGCGAGTTATGATCAAAACAGGCAAAAAGACAAGTGTGTGTCATGAAAAGCTTGTTTTGGCTTAATTTCAACTGTTTAGCGTCTGAAACGCTCAGAAACGACTGTTCAGGGCAAGTTAGACTCAAAATTGAAACATATGTGTTTTTATAAGTTTTTCTTCTTTTTATATCAGATTCTATTATAAAACGTTGAGAATAGCCATTTCCAAGCGAGTTATGATCAAAACAGGCAAAAAGACAAGTGTGTGTCATGAAAAGCTTGTTTTGGCTTATTTACACCTGTTTAGCGTCTGAAACGCTCAGAAACGACTGTTCAGGGCAAGTTAGACTCAAAATTGAAATATATGTGTTTGTATAAGTTTTTCTTCTTTTTCTATTAGAATCTCACATAAAACATTGAGAATAGCCATTTCCAAGCGAGTTATGATCAAATCAGGCAAAAAGACAAGTGTGTGTCATGAAAAGCTTGTTTTGGCTTAATTTCAACTGTTTAGCGTCTGAAACGCTCAGAAACGACTGTTCAGGGCAAGTTAGACTCAAAAATGCAATATATGTGTTTGTATAAGTTTTTCTTCTTTTTCTATTAGAATCTCACATAAAACATTGAGAATAGCCATTTCCAAGCGAGTTATGATCAAATCAGGCAAAAAGACAAGTGTGTGTCATGAAAAGCTTGTTTTGGCTTATTTACACCTGTTTAGCGTCTGAAACGCTCAGAAACGACTGTTTAGTGCGAGTTAGACTCAAAAATGCAATATATGTGTTTGTATAAGTTTTTCTTCTTTTTCTATTAGAATCTCACATAAAACATTGAGAATAGCCATTTCCAAGCGAGTTATGATCAAATCAGGCAAAAAGACAAGTGTGTGTCATGAAAAGCTTGTTTTGGCTTATTTACACCTGTTTAGCGTCTGAAACGCTCAGAAACGACTGTTCAGGGCAAGTTAGATTCAAAAATGCAATATATGTGTTTGTATAAGTTTTTCTTCTTTTTCTATTAGAATCTCACATAAAACATTGAGAATAGCCATTTCCAAGCGAGTTATGATCAAATCAGGCAAAAAGACAAGTGTGTGTCATGAAAAGCTTGTTTTGGCTTATTTACACCTGTTTAGCGTCTGAAACGCTCAGAAACGACTGTTTAGTGCGAGTTAGACTCAAAAATGCAATATATGTGTTTGTATAAGTTTTTCTTCTTTTTCTATTAGAATCTCACATAAAACATTGAGAATAGCCATTTCCAAGCGAGTTATGATCAAAACAGGCAAAAAGACAAGTGTGTGTCATGAAAAGCTTGTTTTGGCTTAATTTCAACTGTTTAGCGTCTGAAACGCTCAGAAACGACTGTTCAGGGCAAGTTAGACTCAAAATTGAAACATATGTGTTTTTATAAGTTTTTCTTCTTTTTATATCAGATTCTATTATAAAACGTTGAGAATAGCCATTTCCAAGCGAGTTATGATCAAAACAGGCAAAAAGACAAGTGTGTGTCATGAAAAGCTAGTTTTGGTTTAATTTCAACTGTTTAGCGTCTGAAACGCTCAGAAACGACTGTTTAGTGCGAGTTAGACTCAAAAATGCAATATATGTGTTTGTATAAGTTTTTCTTCAATTTCTATTAGAATCTCACATAAAACGTTGAGAATAGCCATTTCCAAGCGAGTTATGATCAAAACAGGCAAAAAGACAAGTGTGTGTCATGAAAAGCTTGTTTTGGCTTAATTTCAACTGTTTAGCGTCTGAAACACTCAGAAACGACTGTTCAGGGCAAGTTAGACTCAATACTGAAGCATATGTGTTTTTATAAGTTTTTCTTCATTTTCTATTAAAATCTCACATAAAACGTTGAGAATAGCCATTTCCAAGCGAGTTATGATCAAAACAGGCAAAAAGACAAGTGTGTGTAATTAAAAGTTTGTTTTTTCTTATTTTCACCTATTTGGCATCTGAAACGCACAGATACGAAAGTCTTTTTCTAACATTAAGTAGGCTCTGAGAGACAAGTGTATGTAGTTGGTCGCCTGCTCATGCCTTTTACACCGGCTCATGTTCTGGAACTGTAAGAACTCGTCCTCTCTGTGAATTAGTGAGGCTCAGACAAGCGCATGTGTTTGAGTCACAACTCTTGCTT
The DNA here is from genome assembly GCA_029490765.1 of Euthynnus affinis. Taxonomy (NCBI): domain Eukaryota; kingdom Metazoa; phylum Chordata; class Actinopteri; order Scombriformes; family Scombridae; genus Euthynnus; species Euthynnus affinis. Next base: position 400,168 of record CM055851.1, read on the forward strand.
TTCACATGGCTCATGTTCTGAAACACTTAGAACTGCGTTCTTTCTGCAAGTTAGTTAGGCTCAGAGAGACAAGCGTATGTTTTTGGTTATCCGCACCTGCATTTTACACCAGCTCCTGTTCTGAAAGTATCAGAAAGGCATTGTCTTGGTCAGTTACTTAGGCACAGAGAGATAAGCGTATGTGTTTTGTCGTCTGCTCATGCTTTTTACACTGGCTCCGGTATTGAAACTTTCAAAAGAGCGTCCTCTCTGTGAATTAGTGAGGCTCAGAGAGACAAGCGCATGTGTTTGGGTCACAACTCTTGCTTTTCACACCGGCTCATGTTTCGAAACACTTAGAACTACGTTCTTTCTGCAAGTTAGTTAGGCTCAGAGAGACAAGCGTGTGTGTTTGGTTGTCCAAACCTGCATCTTTCACCCGCTCCTGTTCTGAAAATGTCTTGGCTGGTTATTTAGGCACAGAGAGATAAGCGTATGTGTTTGGTTGTCCACACCTGCATTTTACACCGCCTCCTGTTCTGAAACTGTCAGAAAGACATTCTCTTGGCCAGTTAGTTAGTAAGGCTCAGAGAGACAAGCGTATGTGCTATGTCGTCTGCTCCTGCTTTTTACACTGGTTCCGGTATTGAAATTGTCAAAAGAGCGTCTTCTCTGTGAATTAGTAAGGATCAGAGAGACAAGCGTATGTGTTTATGTCACAACCCTTGGTTTTTGCACCCGCTCAGTTCTGAAACAGTTAGAACTGCGTTCTTTCTACAAATTAGTTAGGCTCAGAGAGACAAGCGCATGTGTTTAGGTCACAACTCTTGCTTTTCACACCGACTCATGTTCTGAAACAGTTAGAACTGCGTTCTTTCTGCAAGTTAGTTAGGCTCAGAGAGACAAGCGTATTTTTTTGGTCGCCTGCTCATGATTTTTTCATCAGCTCATGTTCTGAAAGTGTTCGAACGCATCTTCTCTGTGAATTAGTAAGGCTCAGAGAGACAGGCGCATTTTTTTGGTCGCCTGCTCATGATTTTTTCACCAGCTCATGTTCTGAAAGTGTGAGAACGCATGTTCTCTGTGAATTAGTAAGGATCAGAGAGACAGGCGTATGTGTTTGGGTCACAACCCTTGCTTTTTACACCCGCTCATTTCTGAAACAGTTAGGACTGCGTTTTTTCTGCAAATTAGTTAGGCTCAGAGAGACAAGCGTGTGTGTTTGGTTGTCCGCACCTGCATCTTTCACCTGCTCCTGTTCTGAAATTGTCTTGGCTGGTTATTTAGGCACAGAGAGATAAGCGTATGTGTTTGGTTGTCCACACCTGCATTTTACACCGCCTCCTGTTCTGAAACTGTCAGAAAGACATTCTCTTGGCCAGTTAGTTAGTAGGGCTCAGAGAGACAAGCGTATGTGCTATGTCGTCTGCTCCTGCTTTTTACACTGGTTCCGGTATTGAAATTGTCAAAAGAGCGTCTTCTCTGTGAATTAGTAAGGATCAGAGAGACAAGCGTATGTGTTTATGTCACAACCCTTGGTTTTTGCACCCGCTCAGTTCTGAAACAGTTAGAATTGCGTTTTTTCTGCAAGTTAGTTAGGCTCAGAGAGACAAGCGTGTGTGTTTGGTTGTCTGCACCTGCATTTTACACCAGCTACTGTTCTGAAAGTATCAGAAAGGCATTGTCTTTCTCAGTTACTTATGCACAGGGAGATAAGCGTCTGTGTTTTGTCGCCTGCTCATGTGTTTTACACTGGCTCCGGTATTGAAACTTTCAAAAGAGTGTCCTCTCTGTGACTTAGTAAGGCTCAGAGAGACAAGTGCATGTGTTTGGGTCACAACTCTTGCTTTTCACACCGGCTCGTGTTCTGAAACAGTTAGAACTGCATTCTTTCTGCGAGTTAATTAGGCTCAGAGAGACAAACGTATGTTATTGGTTATCCGCACCTGCATTTTACACCAGCTCCTGTTCTGAAAGTATCAGAAAGGCATTGTCTTGGTCAGTTACTTAGGCACAGAGAGATGAGCGTATGTGTTTTGTCGCCTGCTCATGCTTTTTACACTGGCTCCGGTATTGAAACTTTCAAAAGAGCGTCCTCTCTGTGAATTAGTGAGGCTCAGAGAGACAAGCGCATGTGTTTGGGTCACAACTCTTGCTTTACACACCGTCTCATGTTCTGAAACAGTTAGAACTGCGTTCTTTCTGCAAGTTAGTTAGGCTCAGAGAGACAAGCGTATGTTTTTGGTTGTCCGCACCTGCATTTAACACCGGCTCCTGTCCTGAAAGTATCAGAAAGGCATTCTCTTGGCCAGTTATTTAGGCAACGAGACATAAGCGTATGTGTTTGGTCGCCTGCTCATACTTTTTATACTGGCTCCGGTATTGAAACTTTCAAAAGAGCGTCCTCTATGTGAATTAGTGAGGCTCAGAGAGACAAGCACATGTGTTTGGTTCACAACTCTTGCTATTCATACCAGCTCATGTTCTGAAACATTTAGAACTGCGTTCTTTCTACAAATTAGTCTGGCTCAGAGAGACAAGCGTATTTCTTTGGTCGCCTGCTCATGATTTTTACACCAGCTCATGTTCTGAAAGTGTGAGAACGCGTCTTCTCTGTGAATTAGTAAGGATCAGAGAGACAAGGTGTATGTGTTTGGGTCACAACCCTTGCTTTTTACACCCGCTCAGTTCTGAAACAGTTAGAACTGCGTTCTTTCTACAAATTAGTTAGGCTCAGAGAGACAAGCGCATGTGTTTGGGTCACAACTCTTGCTTTTCACACCGGCTCAGTTCTGAAACATTTAGAACTGCGTTTTTTCTGCAAGTTAGTTAGGCTCAGAGAGACAAGCGTGTGTGTTTGGTTGTCTGCACCTGCATTTTACACCAGCTACTGTTCTGAAAGTATCAGAAAGGTATTGTTTTGGTCAGTTACTTAGGCACAGAGAGATAAGCGTCTGTGTTTTGTCGCCTGCTCATGTGTTTTACACTGGCTCCTGTATTGAAACTTTCAAAAGAGTGTCTTCTCTGTGAATTAGTAAGGCTCAGAGAGACAAGTGCATGTGTTTGGGTCATAACTCTTGCTTTTCACACCGGCTCGTGTTCTGAAACTGTTAGAACTACGTTCTTTCTGAAAGTTAGTTAGGCTCAGAGAGAAAAGCGTACGTTTTTGGTTGTCCGCACCTGCATTTTACACCGCCTCCTGTTCTGAAACTGTCAGAAAGACATTCTATTGGCCAGTTAGTTAGCCAGGCTCAGAGAGACAAGCATATGTGCAATGTCCCCTGCTCCTGCTTTTTAAACTGGCTCCGGTATTGAAACTGTCAAAAGAGCGTCCTCTCTGTGAATTAGTAAGGCGCAGAGAGACAAGCATATGTTTATGGCTGTCCGCACCTGCGTTTTACACCGGCTCCTGTCCTGAAAGTATCAGAAAGGCATTCTCTTGGCCAGTTATTTAGGCAACAAGACATAAGCGTATGTGTTTGGTCACCTGCTCATGCTTTTTATAGTGGCTCCAGTATTGAAACTTTCAAAAGAGCGTCCTCTCTGTGAATTAGTGAGGTTCAGAGAGACAAGCGCATGTGTTTGGGTCAAAATTCTTGCTTTTCACACCGCCTCATGTTCTGAAACAGTTAGAACTGCGTTCTTTCTGCAAGTTACTTAGGCTCAGAGAGACAAGCGTATTTTTTTTGGTCGCCTGCTCATGATTTTTACACCAGCTCATGTTCTGAAAGTGTTAGAACGCGTCCTCTCTGTGAATTTCTAAGGATCAGAGAGACAAGTGTATGTGTTTGGGTCACAACCCTTGCTTTTTACACCCGCTCATGTTCTGAAACACTTAGAACTGTGTTCTTTCTACAAGTTTGTTAGGCACAGAGAGATAAGCGTATGTGTTTGGTCGGCTGCTCATGCTTTTTACACTGGCTCTGGTATTGAAACTGTCAAAAGAGTGTCCTCTCTGTGACTTAGTGAGGCTCAGAGAGACAAGCGCATGTGTTTGGTTCACAACTCTTGCTATTCATACCAGCTCATGTTCTGAAACATTTAGAACTGCGTTCTTTCTGTAAGTTAGTTAGCTTCAGAGAGACAAGTGTGTGTGCTTGGGTTCCCCGGTCCTGGACTTTACTCCAGCTCCTGTTCTGAAACTGTCAGAGTGGCGTTCTCTCAGTAAGAACGCAGCTATGGAGACAAATGAATCTCTACCGTATGGTTTTAAAAGCCCCAAATATTGTCTACCCATCTTTTGCATGAATTAAATTACTCTTATTGGCCTTTTACTCACAGAGATTTAATTGCATTAATGCAATGACTGTAGTTGTCATCAACTCACGTATTTTACATGCTTCACTGAAGTCTCTCCTCCAAGGATCGCTCAGCCCCGTCTGTGGTGAAAAAGAAGAGAGGAGAGAAACTCAACAAAATGACAGTAAAATGCAGTAATTTATGCCATTCAATATCATTGTCCATTATAATGTTTCACTGTGGACATTGTCATATACCAGTTATGTACAGGTACAACTTGTTTTTCAGATATGAAAGGCAAGACAAGAATAAAGCTTACTTGGGTATTTTAAAAATGACTATGAAATTAGTTTCACATTCATTGTCTATGAAGCAGCTCCACTACATTCTGGGGTCTCATGCCTCTGGTTTGTGGCTTTGGGAGGAAGTAGTTCATGTTCACAAATAACAGATGTGAGAGGTACACATGTGCAAGTCACAAGCTAGTCTCAAGCAAGACTCAAGTAAGCAAAGTCAATTCACTGCTAAACATCAAACAAGACAAGCCAATTAAGTCAAGTCAAGTCACCATGAAAGAAGCGCTTTAAACTCTAACACTCGTTGTCTCAAGCCATGTTATGAGAAAATGGCGCTATGGTTAGGATTTATAAATACTACTATTTATTAGGGGTATAACAATTCTCCAAATCTATGGTTTGGCTCATACCTTGTTTATTGTTGTTGTTTTAAATAGATTAACTTTGAATTAATTAACTATGTCAACAAAAATAAATGATCTGATCTAACATGTTTTCCAGGATGTAGTGTAGTAGTCTATTTTGTATTTTACTTAATGTCTGTGGATGTGGATGATCAGATTGGTGTGGTAATATTAAGCTCAACTCAAGCTCAGTGCAGGTGTGGGAAAATGCTTTCAACAAGCTCTCAGCTCAATCCTGTCTTGCTTCATTTTCTAGGTTCTGCTAGACAAGGGGTCAGCAAGCTTCAGCCATTTTAGCCCATTTCTCACCATTTAAAACCACCTGGAGCCGCAAAATCTGTTTGATCCCTAAAATGACTTTACATTACACGAATGAGTGAATATCCACTTCTCTTTATACATCCATGGCGATAAGCGATAGAGCGAGCATCAGAAAAGTGATGGTGAATGCAAGCGGAGCAGAAGAAAAGGTTAGCAGTAAGCTGTAACAATCTGGTAGTAAATGTACAGTGTCAGTTAATAAATGCTGCAGCTTGTCAAGACCAAGAAAAGTAATGTCTAGCAACTGCTCTTGCTAGGCATTGAGCCTGAAGATGCTAAACAGAGAACAGAGAAATGTGCTAATAGACCTCCCCAGCCAGGGCCAAGTCAGTCAACCTAGGGGAAACACTGCAATCTGTGCTGATATGCATGCTTTTCATTATATATAATTTGAATATGCAGGAAATCAAATGATAATGGATTACAAAAAAAGGTCATTTTGGCATAAGGGTGCCCCCAAAATGCACATATACATTCAGAACAAGTCATATCTGATGATTGTATGTGAAAGAAGTTATAGGAAAATAGTATATTCAGAATCAGAGATATACACTTCTTTGTGTGACGTTGTGACATAAAGGCCCCAAAATTTCAACTTCTGAATTGATCCATTATGTATATAATGATATGCTATTTGAATGGATATCATTGGAGGATCACATAAAATCTTGAAGTATGTGTATTTTTTTCATAACATTTTCTTCTTTTTTTAAATCAGAAATTCTTATGAAATGTTGAGAATAGCCATTTCCAAGCGAGTTATGATCAAAACAGGCAAAAAGACAAATGTGTGTAATTAAAAGCTTGTTTTTGCTTATTTTCATATGTTTGTCCTCTGAAACATTCAGAAACAACTGTTCAGAGCGAGTTAGACTCAAAACTGCAATATATGTGTTTGTATAAGTTTTTCTTCTTTTTCTATTAGACTCTCACATAAAACATTGAGAATAGCCATTTCCAAGCGAGTTATGATCAAAACAGGCAAAAAGACAAGTGTGTGTCATGAAAATCTTGTTTTGGCTTAATTTCAACTGTTTAGCGTCTGAAACACTCAGAAACGACTGTTTAGTGCGAGTTAGACTCAAAAATGCAATATATGTGTTTGTATAAGTTTTTCTTCTTTTTCTATAAGAATCTCACATAAAACGTTGAGAATAGCCATTTCCAAGCGAGTTATGATCAAAACAGGCAAAAAGACAAGTGTGTGTCATGAAAAGCTTGTTTTGGCTTATTTACACCTGTTTAGCGTCTGAAACACTCAGAAACGACTGTTCAGGGCAAGTTAGACTCAAAAATGCAATATATGTGTTTGTATAGGTTTTTCTTCTTTTTCTATTAGAATCTCACATAAAACATTGAGAATAGCCATTTCCAAGCGAGTTATGATCAAAACAGGCAAAAAGACAAGTGTGTGTCATGAAAATCTTGTTTTGGCTTAATTTCAACTGTTTAGCGTCTGAAACGCTCAGAAACGACTGTTTAGTGCGAGTTAGACTCAAAAATGCAATATATGTGTTTGTATAAGTTTTTCTTCTTTTTCTATAAGAATCTCACATAAAACATTGAGAATAGCCATTTCCAAGCGAGTTATGATCAAAACAGGCAAAAAGACAAGTGTGTATGTGCTTGGTTGTCCACACCTGCATTTTACACCAGCTCCTGTTCTGAAAGTATCAGAAAGGCATTGTCTTGGTCAGTTACTTAGGCACAGAGAGATAAGCGTATGTGTTTTGTCGCCTGCTCATGCTTTTTACACTGGCTCCGGTATTGAAACTTTCAAAAGAGCGTCCTCTCTGTGAATTAGTGAGGCTCAGAGAGACAAGCGCATGTGTTTGGGTCACAACCCTTGCTTTTACACCCGCTCATTTGTGAAACAGTTAGGACTTCGTTTTTTCTGCAAATTAGTTAGGCTCAGAGAGAAAAGCGTGTGTGTTTGGTTGTCTGCACCTGTATTTTACACCGGCTCCTGTTCTGAAAGTATCAGAAAGGCATTCTCTTGGCCAGTTATTTAGGCACAGAGAGATAAGTGTATGTGTTTTATCGCCTGCTCATGCTTTTTACACTGGCTCCGGTATTGAAACTTTCAAAAGAGCGTCCTCTCTGTGAATGAGTGAGGCTCAGAGAGACAAGCGCATATGTTTGGGTCACAACTCTTGCTTTTCACACCGGCTCATGTTCCGAAACACTTAGAACTACGTTCTTTCTGCAAGTTAGTTAGGCTCAGAGAGACAAGCGTGTGTGTTTGGTTGTCCAAACCTGCATCTTTCACCCGCTCCTGTTCTGAAATTGTCTTGGCTGGTTATTTAGGCACAGAGAGATAAGCGTATGTGTTTGGTTGTCCACACCTGCATTTTACACCGCCTCCTGTTCTGAAACTGTCAGAAAGACATTCTCTTGGCCAGTTAGTTAGTAAGGCTCAGAGAGACAAGCGTATGTGCTATGTCGTCTGCTCCTGCTTTTTACACTGGTTCCGGTATTGAAATTGTCAAAAGAGCGTCTTCTCTGTGAATTAGTAAGGATCAGAGAGACAAGCGTATGTGTTTATGTCACAACCCTTGGTTTTTGCACCCGCTCAGTTCTGAAACAGTTAGAACTGCGTTCTTTCTACAAATTAGTTAGGCTCAGAGAGACAAGCGCATGTGTTTAGGTCACAACTCTTGCTTTTCACACCGACTCATGTTCTGAAACAGTTAGAACTGCGTTCTTTCTGCAAGTTAGTTAGGCTCAGAGAGACAAGCGTATTTTTTTGGTCGCCTGCTCATGATTTTTTCATCAGCTCATGTTCTGAAAGTGTTCGAACGCATCTTCTCTGTGAATTAGTAAGGATCAGAGAGACAGGCGTATGTGTTTGGGTCACAACCCTTGCTTTTCACACCCGCTCATTTCTGAAACAGTTAGGACTGCGTTTTTTCTGCAAATTAGTTAGGCTCAGAGAGACAAGCGTGTGTGTTTGGTTGTCCGCACCTGCATCTTTCACCTGCTCCTGTTCTGAAATTGTCTTGGCTGGTTATTTAGGCACAGAGAGATAAGCGTATGTGTTTGGTTGTCCACACCTGCATTTTACACCGCCTCCTGTTCTGAAACTGTCAGAAAGACATTCTCTTGGCCAGTTAGTTAGTAGGGCTCAGAGAGACAAGCGTATGTGCTATGTCGTCTGCTCCTGCTTTTTACACTGGTTCCGGTATTGAAATTGTCAAAAGAGCGTCTTCTCTGTGAATTAGTAAGGATCAGAGAGACAAGCGTATGTGTTTATGTCACAACCCTTGGTTTTTGCACCCGCTCAGTTCTGAAACAGTTAGAATTGCGTTTTTTCTGCAAGTTAGTTAGGCTCAGAGAGACAAGCGTGTGTGTTTGGTTGTCTGCACCTGCATTTTACACCAGCTACTGTTCTGAAAGTATCAGAAAGGCATTGTCTTTCTCAGTTACTTATGCACAGGGAGATAAGCGTCTGTGTTTTGTCGCCTGCTCATGTGTTTTACACTGGCTCCGGTATTGAAACTTTCAAAAGAGTGTCCTCTCTGTGACTTAGTAAGGCTCAGAGAGACAAGTGCATGTGTTTGGGTCACAACTCTTGCTTTTCACACCGGCTCGTGTTCTGAAACAGTTAGAACTGCATTCTTTCTGCGAGTTAATTAGGCTCAGAGAGACAAACGTATGTTATTGGTTATCCGCACCTGCATTTTACACCAGCTCCTGTTCTGAAAGTATCAGAAAGGCATTGTCTTGGTCAGTTACTTAGGCACAGAGAGATGAGCGTATGTGTTTTGTCGCCTGCTCATGCTTTTTACACTGGCTCCGGTATTGAAACTTTCAAAAGAGCGTCCTCTCTGTGAATTAGTGAGGCTCAGAGAGACAAGCGCATGTGTTTGGGTCACAACTCTTGCTTTACACACCGTCTCATGTTCTGAAACAGTTAGAACTGCGTTCTTTCTGCAAGTTAGTTAGGCTCAGAGAGACAAGCGTATGTTTTTGGTTGTCCGCACCTGCATTTAACACCGGCTCCTGTCCTGAAAGTATCAGAAAGGCATTCTCTTGGCCAGTTATTTAGGCAACGAGACATAAGCGTATGTGTTTGGTCGCCTGCTCATACTTTTTATACTGGCTCCGGTATTGAAACTTTCAAAAGAGCGTCCTCTATGTGAATTAGTGAGGCTCAGAGAGACAAGCACATGTGTTTGGTTCACAACTCTTGCTATTCATACCAGCTCATGTTCTGAAACATTTAGAACTGCGTTCTTTCTACAAATTAGTCTGGCTCAGAGAGACAAGCGTATTTCTTTGGTCGCCTGCTCATGATTTTTACACCAGCTCATGTTCTGAAAGTGTGAGAACGCGTCTTCTCTGTGAATTAGTAAGGATCAGAGAGACAAGGTGTATGTGTTTGGGTCACAACCCTTGCTTTTTACACCCGCTCAGTTCTGAAACAGTTAGAACTGCGTTCTTTCTACAAATTAGTTAGGCTCAGAGAGACAAGCGCATGTGTTTGGGTCACAACTCTTGCTTTTCACACCGGCTCAGTTCTGAAACATTTAGAACTGCGTTTTTTCTGCAAGTTAGTTAGGCTCAGAGAGACAAGCGTGTGTGTTTGGTTGTCTGCACCTGCATTTTACACCAGCTACTGTTCTGAAAGTATCAGAAAGGTATTGTTTTGGTCAGTTACTTAGGCACAGAGAGATAAGCGTCTGTGTTTTGTCGCCTGCTCATGTGTTTTACACTGGCTCCTGTATTGAAACTTTCAAAAGAGTGTCTTCTCTGTGAATTAGTAAGGCTCAGAGAGACAAGTGCATGTGTTTGGGTCATAACTCTTGCTTTTCACACCGGCTCGTGTTCTGAAACTGTTAGAACTACGTTCTTTCTGAAAGTTAGTTAGGCTCAGAGAGAAAAGCGTACGTTTTTGGTTGTCCGCACCTGCATTTTACACCGCCTCCTGTTCTGAAACTGTCAGAAAGACATTCTATTGGCCAGTTAGTTAGCCAGGCTCAGAGAGACAAGCATATGTGCAATGTCCCCTGCTCCTGCTTTTTAAACTGGCTCCGGTATTGAAACTGTCAAAAGAGCGTCCTCTCTGTGAATTAGTAAGGCGCAGAGAGACAAGCATATGTTTATGGCTGTCCGCACCTGCGTTTTACACCGGCTCCTGTCCTGAAAGTATCAGAAAGGCATTCTCTTGGCCAGTTATTTAGGCAACAAGACATAAGCGTATGTGTTTGGTCACCTGCTCATGCTTTTTATAGTGGCTCCAGTATTGAAACTTTCAAAAGAGCGTCCTCTCTGTGAATTAGTGAGGTTCAGAGAGACAAGCGCATGTGTTTGGGTCAAAATTCTTGCTTTTCACACCGCCTCATGTTCTGAAACAGTTAGAACTGCGTTCTTTCTGCAAGTTACTTAGGCTCAGAGAGACAAGCGTATTTTTTTTGGTCGCCTGCTCATGATTTTTACACCAGCTCATGTTCTGAAAGTGTTAGAACGCGTCCTCTCTGTGAATTTCTAAGGATCAGAGAGACAAGTGTATGTGTTTGGGTCACAACCCTTGCTTTTTACACCCGCTCATGTTCTGAAACACTTAGAACTGTGTTCTTTCTACAAGTTTGTTAGGCACAGAGAGATAAGCGTATGTGTTTGGTCGGCTGCTCATGCTTTTTACACTGGCTCTGGTATTGAAACTGTCAAAAGAGTGTCCTCTCTGTGACTTAGTGAGGCTCAGAGAGACAAGCGCATGTGTTTGGTTCACAACTCTTGCTATTCATACCAGCTCATGTTCTGAAACATTTAGAACTGCGTTCTTTCTGTAAGTTAGTTAGCTTCAGAGAGACAAGTGTGTGTGCTTGGGTTCCCCGGTCCTGGACTTTACTCCAGCTCCTGTTCTGAAACTGTCAGAGTGGCGTTCTCTCAGTAAGAACGCAGCTATGGAGACAAATGAATCTCTACCGTATGGTTTTAAAAGCCCCAAATATTGTCTACCCATCTTTTGCATGAATTAAATTACTCTTATTGGCCTTTTACTCACAGAGATTTAATTGCATTAATGCAATGACTGTAGTTGTCATCAACTCACGTATTTTACATGCTTCACTGAAGTCTCTCCTCCAAGGATCGCTCAGCCCCGTCTGTGGTGAAAAAGAAGAGAGGAGAGAAACTCAACAAAATGACAGTAAAATGCAGTAATTTATGCCATTCAATATCATTGTCCATTATAATGTTTCACTGTGGACATTGTCATATACCAGTTATGTACAGGTACAACTTGTTTTTCAGATATGAAAGGCAAGACAAGAATAAAGCTTACTTGGGTATTTTAAAAATGACTATGAAATTAGTTTCACATTCATTGTCTATGAAGCAGCTCCACTACATTCTGGGGTCTCATGCCTCTGGTTTGTGGCTTTGGGAGGAAGTAGTTCATGTTCACAAATAACAGATGTGAGAGGTACACATGTGCAAGTCACAAGCTAGTCTCAAGCAAGACTCAAGTAAGCAAAGTCAATTCACTGCTAAACATCAAACAAGACAAGCCAATTAAGTCAAGTCAAGTCACCATGAAAGAAGCGCTTTAAACTCTAACACTCGTTGTCTCAAGCCATGTTATGAGAAAATGGCGCTATGGTTAGGATTTATAAATACTACTATTTATTAGGGGTATAACAATTCTCCAAATCTATGGTTTGGCTCATACCTTGTTTATTGTTGTTGTTTTAAATAGATTAACTTTGAATTAATTAACTATGTCAACAAAAATAAATGATCTGATCTAACATGTTTTCCAGGATGTAGTGTAGTAGTCTATTTTGTATTTTACTTAATGTCTGTGGATGTGGATGATCAGATTGGTGTGGTAATATTAAGCTCAACTCAAGCTCAGTGCAGGTGTGGGAAAATGCTTTCAACAAGCTCTCAGCTCAATCCTGTCTTGCTTCATTTTCTAGGTTCTGCTAGACAAGGGGTCAGCAAGCTTCAGCCATTTTAGCCCATTTCTCACCATTTAAAACCACCTGGAGCCGCAAAATCTGTTTGATCCCTAAAATGACTTTACATTACACGAATGAGTGAATATCCACTTCTCTTTATACATCCATGGCGATAAGCGATAGAGCGAGCATCAGAAAAGTGATGGTGAATGCAAGCGGAGCAGAAGAAAAGGTTAGCAGTAAGCTGTAACAATCTGGTAGTAAATGTACAGTGTCAGTTAATAAATGCTGCAGCTTGTCAAGACCAAGAAAAGTAATGTCTAGCAACTGCTCTTGCTAGGCATTGAGCCTGAAGATGCTAAACAGAGAACAGAGAAATGTGCTAATAGACCTCCCCAGCCAGGGCCAAGTCAGTCAACCTAGGGGAAACACTGCAATCTGTGCTGATATGCATGCTTTTCATTATATATAATTTGAATATGCAGGAAATCAAATGATAATGGATTACAAAAAAAGGTCATTTTGGCATAAGGGTGCCCCCAAAATGCACATATACATTCAGAACAAGTCATATCTGATGATTGTATGTGAAAGAAGTTATAGGAAAATAGTATATTCAGAATCAGAGATATACACTTCTTTGTGTGACGTTGTGACATAAAGGCCCCAAAATTTCAACTTCTGAATTGATCCATTATGTATATAATGATATGCTATTTGAATGGATATCATTGGAGGATCACATAAAATCTTGAAGTATGTGTATTTTTTTCATAACATTTTCTTCTTTTTTTAAATCAGAAATTCTTATGAAATGTTGAGAATAGCCATTTCCAAGCGAGTTATGATCAAAACAGGCAAAAAGACAAATGTGTGTAATTAAAAGCTTGTTTTTGCTTATTTTCATATGTTTGTCCTCTGAAACATTCAGAAACAACTGTTCAGAGCGAGTTAGACTCAAAACTGCAATATATGTGTTTGTATAAGTTTTTCTTCTTTTTCTATTAGACTCTCACATAAAACATTGAGAATAGCCATTTCCAAGCGAGTTATGATCAAAACAGGCAAAAAGACAAGTGTGTGTCATGAAAATCTTGTTTTGGCTTAATTTCAACTGTTTAGCGTCTGAAACACTCAGAAACGACTGTTTAGTGCGAGTTAGACTCAAAAATGCAATATATGTGTTTGTATAAGTTTTTCTTCTTTTTCTATAAGAATCTCACATAAAACGTTGAGAATAGCCATTTCCAAGCGAGTTATGATCAAAACAGGCAAAAAGACAAGTGTGTGTCATGAAAAGCTTGTTTTGGCTTATTTACACCTGTTTAGCGTCTGAAACACTCAGAAACGACTGTTCAGGGCAAGTTAGACTCAAAAATGCAATATATGTGTTTGTATAGGTTTTTCTTCTTTTTCTATTAGAATCTCACATAAAACATTGAGAATAGCCATTTCCAAGCGAGTTATGATCAAAACAGGCAAAAAGACAAGTGTGTGTCATGAAAATCTTGTTTTGGCTTAATTTCAACTGTTTAGCGTCTGAAACGCTCAGAAACGACTGTTTAGTGCGAGTTAGACTCAAAAATGCAATATATGTGTTTGTATAAGTTTTTCTTCTTTTTCTATAAGAATCTCACATAAAACATTGAGAATAGCCATTTCCAAGCGAGTTATGATCAAAACAGGCAAAAAGACAAGTGTGTGTCATGAAAAGCTTGTTTTGGCTTATTTACACCTGTTTAGCGTCTGAAACGCTCAGAAACGACTGTTCAGGGCAAGTTAGACTCAAAATTGAAACATATGTGTTTTTATAAGTTTTTCTTCTTTTTATATCAGATTCTATTATAAAACGTTGAGAATAGCCATTTCCAAGCGAGTTATGATCAAAACAGGCAAAAAGACAAGTGTGTGTAATTAAAAGTTTGTTTTTTCTTATTTTCACCTATTTGGCATCTGAAACGCACAGAAACGAAAGTCTTTTTCTAACATTAAGTAGGCTCTGAGAGACAAGTGTATGTAGTTGGTCGCCTGCTCATGCCTTTTACACCGGCTCATGTTCTGGAACTGTAAGAACTCGTCCTCTCTGTGAATTAGTGAGGCTCAGACAAGCGCATGTGTTTGAGTCACAACTCTTGCTTTTCACATGGCTCATGTTCTGAAACACTTAGAACTGCGTTCTTTCTGCAAGTTAGTTAGGCTCAGAGAGACAAGCGTATGTTTTTGGTTATCCGCACCTGCATTTTACACCAGCTCCTGTTCTGAAAGTATCAGAAAGGCATTGTCTTGGTCAGTTACTTAGGCACAGAGAGATAAGCGTATGTGTTTTGTCGCCTGCTCATGCTTTTTACACTGGCTCCGGTATTGAAACTTTCAAAAGAGCGTCCTCTCTGTGAATTAGTGAGGCTCAGAGAGACAAGCGCATGTGTTTGGGTCACAACCCTTGCTTTTACACCCGCTCATTTGTGAAACAGTTAGGACTTCGTTTTTTCTGCAAATTAGTTAGGCTCAGAGAGAAAAGCGTGTGTGTTTGGTTGTCTGCACCTGTATTTTACACCGGCTCCTGTTCTGAAAGTATCAGAAAGGCATTCTCTTGGCCAGTTATTTAGGCACAGAGAGATAAGTGTATGTGTTTTATCGCCTGCTCATGCTTTTTACACTGGCTCCGGTATTGAAACTTTCAAAAGAGCGTCCTCTCTGTGAATGAGTGAGGCTCAGAGAGACAAGCGCATATGTTTGGGTCACAACTCTTGCTTTTCACACCGGCTCATGTTCCGAAACACTTAGAACTACGTTCTTTCTGCAAGTTAGTTAGGCTCAGAGAGACAAGCGTGTGTGTTTGGTTGTCCAAACCTGCATCTTTCACCCGCTCCTGTTCTGAAATTGTCTTGGCTGGTTATTTAGGCACAGAGAGATAAGCGTATGTGTTTGGTTGTCCACACCTGCATTTTACACCGCCTCCTGTTCTGAAACTGTCAGAAAGACATTCTCTTGGCCAGTTAGTTAGTAAGGCTCAGAGAGACAAGCGTATGTGCTATGTCGTCTGCTCCTGCTTTTTACACTGGTTCCGGTATTGAAATTGTCAAAAGAGCGTCTTCTCTGTGAATTAGTAAGGATCAGAGAGACAAGCGTATGTGTTTATGTCACAACCCTTGGTTTTTGCACCCGCTCAGTTCTGAAACAGTTAGAACTGCGTTCTTTCTACAAATTAGTTAGGCTCAGAGAGACAAGCGCATGTGTTTAGGTCACAACTCTTGCTTTTCACACCGACTCATGTTCTGAAACAGTTAGAACTGCGTTCTTTCTGCAAGTTAGTTAGGCTCAGAGAGACAAGCGTATTTTTTTGGTCGCCTGCTCATGATTTTTTCATCAGCTCATGTTCTGAAAGTGTTCGAACGCATCTTCTCTGTGAATTAGTAAGGATCAGAGAGACAGGCGTATGTGTTTGGGTCACAACCCTTGCTTTTCACACCCGCTCATTTCTGAAACAGTTAGGACTGCGTTTTTTCTGCAAATTAGTTAGGCTCAGAGAGACAAGCGTGTGTGTTTGGTTGTCCGCACCTGCATCTTTCACCTGCTCCTGTTCTGAAATTGTCTTGGCTGGTTATTTAGGCACAGAGAGATAAGCGTATGTGTTTGGTTGTCCACACCTGCATTTTACACCGCCTCCTGTTCTGAAACTGTCAGAAAGACATTCTCTTGGCCAGTTAGTTAGTAGGGCTCAGAGAGACAAGCGTATGTGCTATGTCGTCTGCTCCTGCTTTTTACACTGGTTCCGGTATTGAAATTGTCAAAAGAGCATCTTCTCTGTGAATTAGTAAGGATCAGAGAGACAAGCGTATGTGTTTATGTCACAACCCTTGGTTTTTGCACCCGCTCAGTTCTGAAACAGTTAGAATTGCGTTTTTTCTGCAAGTTAGTTAGGCTCAGAGAGACAAGCGTGTGTGTTTGGTTGTCTGCACCTGCATTTTACACCAGCTACTGTTCTGAAAGTATCAGAAAGGCATTGTCTTTGTCAGTTACTTATGCACAGGGAGATAAGCGTCTGTGTTTTGTCGCCTGCTCATGTGTTTTACACTGGCTCCGGTATTGAAACTTTCAAAAGAGTGTCCTCTCTGTGAATTAGTAAGGCTCAGAGAGACAAGTGCATGTGTTTGGGTCACAACTCTTGCTTTTCACACCGGCTCGTGTTCTGAAACAGTTAGAACTGCATTCTTTCTGCGAGTTAATTAGGCTCAGAGAGACAAACGTATGTTATTGGTTATCCGCACCTGCATTTTACACCAGCTCCTGTTCTGAAAGTATCAGAAAGGCATTGTCTTGGTCAGTTACTTAGGCACAGAGAGATGAGCGTATGTGTTTTGTCGCCTGCTCATGCTTTTTACACTGGCTCCGGTATTGAAACTTTCAAAAGAGCGTCCTCTCTGTGAATTAGTGAGGCTCAGAGAGACAAGCGCATGTGTTTGGGTCACAACTCTTGCTTTACACACCGTCTCATGTTCTGAAACAGTTAGAACTGCGTTCTTTCTGCAAGTTAGTTAGGCTCAGAGAGACAAGCGTATGTTTTTGGTTGTCCGCACCTGCATTTAACACCGGCTCCTGTCCTGAAAGTATCAGAAAGGCATTCTCTTGGCCAGTTATTTAGGCAACGAGACATAAGCGTATGTGTTTGGTCGCCTGCTCATACTTTTTATACTGGCTCCGGTATTGAAACTTTCAAAAGAGCGTCCTCTATGTGAATTAGTGAGGCTCAGAGAGACAAGCACATGTGTTTGGTTCACAACTCTTGCTATTCATACCAGCTCATGTTCTGAAACATTTAGAACTGCGTTCTTTCTACAAATTAGTCTGGCTCAGAGAGACAAGCGTATTTCTTTAGTCGCCTGCTCATGATTTTTACACCAGCTCATGTTCTGAAAGTGTGAGAACGCGTCTTCTCTGTGAATTAGTAAGGATCAGAGAGACAAGGTGTATGTGTTTGGGTCACAACCCTTGCTTTTTACACCCGCTCAGTTCTGAAACAGTTAGAACTGCGTTCTTTCTACAAATTAGTTAGGCTCAGAGAGACAAGCGCATGTGTTTGGGTCACAACTCTTGCTTTTCACACCGGCTCAGTTCTGAAACATTTAGAACTGCGTTTTTTCTGCAAGTTAGTTAGGCTCAGAGAGACAAGCATGTGTGTTTGGTTGTCTGCACCTGCATTTTACACCAGCTACTGTTCTGAAAGTATCAGAAAGGTATTGTCTTGGTCAGTTACTTAGGCACAGAGAGATAAGCGTCTGTGTTTTGTCGCCTGCTCATGTGTTTTACACTGGCTCCTGTATTGAAACTTTCAAAAGAGTGTCTTCTCTGTGAATTAGTAAGGCTCAGAGAGACAAGTGCATGTGTTTGGGTCATAACTCTTGCTTTTCACACCGGCTCGTGTTCTGAAACAGTTAGAACTACGTTCTTTCTGCAAGTTAGTTAGGCTCAGAGAGAAAAGCGTACGTTTTTGGTTGTCCGCACCTGCATTTTACACCGCCTCCTGTTCTGAAACTGTCAGAAAGACATTCTATTGGCCAGTTAGTTAGCCAGGCTCAGAGAGACAAGCATATGTGCAATGTCCCCTGCTCCTGCTTTTTAAACTGGCTCCGGTATTGAAACTGTCAAAAGAGCGTCCTCTCTGTGAATTAGTAAGGCGCAGAGAGACAAGCATATGTTTATGGCTGTCCGCACCTGCGTTTTACACCGGCTCCTGTCCTGAAAGTATCAGAAAGGCATTCTCTTGGCCAGTTATTTAGGCAACAAGACATAAGCGTATGTGTTTGGTCACCTGCTCATGCTTTTTATAGTGGCTCCAGTATTGAAACTTTCAAAAGAGCGTCCTCTCTGTGAATTAGTGAGGTTCAGAGAGACAAGCGCATGTGTTTGGGTCAAAATTCTTGCTTTTCACACCGCCTCATGTTCTGAAACAGTTAGAACTGCGTTCTTTCTGCAAGTTAGTTAGGCTCAGAGAGACAAGCGTATTTTTTTTGGTCGCCTGCTCATGATTTTTACACCAGCTCATGTTCTGAAAGTGTTAGAACGCGTCCTCTCTGTGAATTTCTAAGGATCAGAGGGACAAGCGTATGTGTTTGGGTCACAACCCTTGCTTTTTACACCCGCTCATGTTCTGAAACACTTAGAACTGTGTTCTTTCTACAAGTTTGTTAGGCACAGAGAGATAAGCGTATGTGTTTGGTCGGCTGCTCATGCTTTTTACACTGGCTCTGGTATTGAAACTGTCAAAAGAGTGTCCTCTCTGTGACTTAGTGAGGCTCAGAGAGACAAGCGCATGTGTTTGGTTCACAACTCTTGCTATTCATACCAGCTCATGTTCTGAAACATTTAGAACTGCGTTCTTTCTGTAAGTTAGTTAGCTTCAGAGAGACAAGTGTGTGTGCTTGGGTTCCCCGGTCCTGGACTTTACTCCAGCTCCTGTTCTGAAACTGTCAGAGTGGCGTTCTCTCAGTAAGAACGCAGCTATGGAGACAAATGAATCTCTACCGTATGGTTTTAAAAGCCCCAAATATTGTCTACCCATCTTTTGCATGAATTAAATTACTCTTATTGGCCTTTTACTCACAGAGATTTAATTGCATTAATGCAATGACTGTAGTTGTCATCAACTCACGTATTTTACATGCTTCACTGAAGTCTCTCCTCCAAGGATCGCTCAGCCCCGTCTGTGGTGAAAAAGAAGAGAGGAGAGAAACTCAACAAAATGACAGTAAAATGCAGTAATTTATGCCATTCAATATCATTGTCCATTATAATGTTTCACTGTGGACATTGTCATATACCAGTTATGTACAGGTACAACTTGTTTTTCAGATATGAAAGGCAAGACAAGAATAAAGCTTACTTGGGTATTTTAAAAATGACTATGAAATTAGTTTCACATTCATTGTCTATGAAGCAGCTCCACTTCATTCTGGGGTCTCATGCCTCTGGTTTGTGGCTTTGGGAGGAAGTAGTTCATGTTCACAAATAACAGATGTGAGAGGTACACATGTGCAAGTCACAAGCTAGTCTCAAGCAAGACTCAAGTAAGCAAAGTCAATTCACTGCTAAACATCAAACAAGACAAGCCAATTAAGTCAAGTCAAGTCACCATGAAAGAAGCGCTTTAAACTCTAACACTCGTTGTCTCAAGCCATGTTATGAGAAAATGGCGCTATGGTTAGGATTTATAAATACTACTATTTATTAGGGGTATAACAATTCTCCAAATCTATGGTTTGGCTCATACCTTGTTTATTGTTGTTGTTTTAAATAGATTAACTTTGAATTAATTAACTATGTCAACAAAAATAAATGATCTGATCTAACATGTTTTCCAGGATGTAGTGTAGTAGTCTATTTTGTATTTTACTTAATGTCTGTGGATGTGGATGATCAGATTGGTGTGGTAATATTAAGCTCAACTCAAGCTCAGTGCAGGTGTGGGAAAATGCTTTCAACAAGCTCTCAGCTCAATCCTGTCTTGCTTCATTTTCTAGGTTCTGCTAGACAAGGGGTCAGCAAGCTTCAGCCATTTTAGCCCATTTCTCACCATTTAAAACCACCTGGAGCCGCAAAATCTGTTTGATCCCTAAAATGACTTTACATTACACGAATGAGTGAATATCCACTTCTCTTTATACATCCATGGCGATAAGCGATAGAGCGAGCATCAGAAAAGTGATGGTGAATGCAAGCGGAGCAGAAGAAAAGGTTAGCAGTAAGCTGTAACAATCTGGTAGTAAATGTACAGTGTCAGTTAATAAATGCTGCAGCTTGTCAAGACCAAGAAAAGTAATGTCTAGCAACTGCTCTTGCTAGGCATTGAGCCTGAAGATGCTAAACAGAGAACAGAGAAATGTGCTAATAGACCTCCCCAGCCAGGGCCAAGTCAGTCAACCTAGGGGAAACACTGCAATCTGTGCTGATATGCATGCTTTTCATTATATATAATTTGAATATGCAGGAAATCAAATGATAATGGATTACAAAAAAAGGTCATTTTGGCATAAGGGTGCCCCCAAAATGCACATATACATTCAGAACAAGTCATATCTGATGATTGTATGTGAAAGAAGTTATAGGAAAATAGTATATTCAGAATCAGAGATATACACTTCTTTGTGTGACGTTGTGACATAAAGGCCCCAAAATTTCAACTTCTGAATTGATCCATTATGTATATAATGATATGCTATTTGAATGGATATCATTGGAGGATCACATAAAATCTTGAAGTATGTGTATTTTTTTCATAACATTTTCTTCTTTTTTTAAATCAGAAATTCTTATGAAATGTTGAGAATAGCCATTTCCAAGCGAGTTATGATCAAAACAGGCAAAAAGACAAATGTGTGTAATTAAAAGCTTGTTTTTGCTTATTTTCATATGTTTGTCCTCTGAAACATTCAGAAACAACTGTTCAGAGCGAGTTAGACTCAAAACTGCAATATATGTGTTTGTATAAGTTTTTCTTCTTTTTCTATTAGACTCTCACATAAAACATTGAGAATAGCCATTTCCAAGCGAGTTATGATCAAAACAGGCAAAAAGACAAGTGTGTGTCATGAAAATCTTGTTTTGGCTTAATTTCAACTGTTTAGCGTCTGAAACACTCAGAAACGACTGTTTAGTGCGAGTTAGACTCAAAAATGCAATATATGTGTTTGTATAAGTTTTTCTTCTTTTTCTATAAGAATCTCACATAAAACGTTGAGAATAGCCATTTCCAAGCGAGTTATGATCAAAACAGGCAAAAAGACAAGTGTGTGTCATGAAAAGCTTGTTTTGGCTTATTTACACCTGTTTAGCGTCTGAAACACTCAGAAACGACTGTTCAGGGCAAGTTAGACTCAAAAATGCAATATATGTGTTTGTATAGGTTTTTCTTCTTTTTCTATTAGAATCTCACATAAAATATTGAGAATAGCCATTTCCAAGCGAGTTATGATCAAAACAGGCAAAAAGACAAGTGTGTGTCATGAAAATCTTGTTTTGGCTTAATTTCAACTGTTTAGCGTCTGAAACGCTCAGAAACGACTGTTTAGTGCGAGTTAGACTCAAAAATGCAATATATGTGTTTGTATAAGTTTTTCTTCTTTTTCTACAAGAATCTCACATAAAACATTGAGAATAGCCATTTCCAAGCGAGTTATGATCAAAACAGGCAAAAAGACAAGTGTGTGTCATGAAAAGCTTGTTTTGGCTTATTTACACCTGTTTAGCGTCTGAAACGCTCAGAAACGACTGTTCAGGGCAAGTTAGACTCAAAATTGAAACATATGTGTTTTTATAAGTTTTTCTTCTTTTTATATCAGATTCTATTATAAAACGTTGAGAATAGCCATTTCCAAGCGAGTTATGATCAAAACAGGCAAAAAGACAAGTGTGTGTCATGAAAAGCTTGTTTTGGCTTATTTGCACCTGTTTAGCGTCTGAAACGCTCAGAAACGACTGTTCAGGGCAAGTTAGACTCAAAAATGCAATATATGTGTTTGTATAAGTTTTTCTTATTTTTCTATTAGAATCTCACATAAAACATTGAGAATAACCATTTCCAAGCGAGTTATGATCAAATCAGGCAAAAAGACAAGTGTGTGTCATGAAAAGCTTGTTTTGGCTTATTTACACCTGTTTAGCGTCTGAAACGCTCAGAAACGACTGTTCAGGGCAAGTTAGACTCAAAAATGCAATATATGTGTTTGTATAAGTTTTTCTTCTTTTTCTATTAGAATCTCACATAAAACATTGAGAATAGCCATTTCCAAGCGATTTATGATCAAATCAGGCAAAAAGACAAGTGTGTGTCATGAAAATCTTGTTTTGGCTTAATTTCAACTGTTTAGCGTCTGAAACACTCAGAAACGACTGTTTAGTGCGAGTTAGACTCAAAAATGCAATATATGTGTTTGTATAAGTTTTTCT
This sequence comes from Euthynnus affinis, assembly GCA_029490765.1. Taxonomy (NCBI): domain Eukaryota; kingdom Metazoa; phylum Chordata; class Actinopteri; order Scombriformes; family Scombridae; genus Euthynnus; species Euthynnus affinis. The sequence goes on from CM055851.1 coordinate 422,254, forward strand.
TCTTTTTCTATAAGAATCTCACATAAAACATTGAGAATAGCCATTTCCAAGCGAGTTATGATCAAAACAGGCAAAAAGACAAGTGTGTGTCATGAAAAGCTTGTTTTGGCTTATTTACACCTGTTTAGCGTCTGAAACACTCAGAAACGACTGTTCAGGGCAAGTTAGACTCAGTACTGAAGCATATGTGTTTTCATAAGTTTTTCTTCATTTTCTATTAGAATCTCACATAAAACGTTGAGAATAGCCATTTCCAAGCGAGTTATGATCAAAACAGGCAAAAAGACAAGTGTGTGTAATGAAAAGCTTGTTTTTGCTTATTTACACCGGTTTAGCGTCTGAAACACTCAGAAACGACTGTTTAGTGCGAGTTAGACTCAAAAATGCAATATATGTGTTTGTATAAGTTTTTCTTCTTTTTCTATTAGAATCTCACATACAACGTTCAGAATAGCCATTTCCAAGCGAGTTATGATCAAAACAGGCAAAAAGACAAGTGTGTGTCATGAAAAGCTTGTTTTGGCTTAATTTCAACTGTTTAGCGTCTGAAACACTCAGAAACGACTGTTCAGGGCAAGTGAGACTCAAAAATGAAGCATATGTGTTTTTATAAGTTTTTCTTCTTTTTATATCAGACTCTATTATAGAACGTTGAGAATAGCCATTTCCAAGCGAGTTATGATCAAAACAGGCAAAAAGACAAGTGTGTGTCATGAAAAGCTTGTTTTGGCTTAATTTCAACTGTTTAGCGTCTGAAACACTCAGAAACGACTGTTTAGTGCGAGTTAGACTCAAAAATGCAATATATGTGTTTGTATAAGTTTTTCTTCAATTTCTATTAGAATCTCACATAAAACGTTGAGAATAGCCATTTCCAAGCGAGTTAAGATCAAAACAGGCAAAAAGACAAGTGTGTGTCATGAAAAGCTTGTTTTGGCTTAATTTCAACTGTTTAGCGTCTGAAACACTCAGAAACGACTGTTCAGGGCAAGTTAGACTCAATAATGAAGCATATGTGTTTTTATAAGTTTTTCTTCATTTACTATTAAAATCTCACATAAAACGTTGAGAATAGCCATTTCCAAGCGAGTTATGATCAAAACAGGCAAAAAGACAAGTGTGTGTAATTAAAAGTTTGTTTTTTCTTATTTTCACCTATTTGGCATCTGAAACGCACAGAAACGAAAGTCTTTTTCTAACATTAAGTAGGCTCTGAGAGACAAGTGTATGTAGTTGGTCGCCTGCTCATGCCTTTTACACCGGCTCATGTTCTGGAACTGTAAGAACTCGTCCTCTCTGTGAATTAGTGAGGCTCAGACAAGCGCATGTGTTTGAGTCACAACTCTTGCTTTTCACATGGCTCATGTTCTGAAACACTTAGAACTGCGTTCTTTCTGCAAGTTAGTTAGGCTCAGAGAGACAAGCGTATGTTTTTGGTTATCCGCACCTGCATTTTACACCAGCTCCTGTTCTGAAAGTATCAGAAAGGCATTGTCTTGGTCAGTTACTTAGGCACAGAGAGATAAGCGTATGTGTTTTGTCGCCTGCTCATGCTTTTTACACTGGCTCCGGTATTGAAACTTTCAAAAGAGCGTCCTCTCTGTGAATTAGTGAGGCTCAGAGAGACAAGCGCATGTGTTTGGGTCACAACCCTTGCTTTTTACACCCGCTCATTTGTGAAACAGTTAGGACTTCGTTTTTTCTGCAAATTAGTTAGGCTCAGAGAGAAAAGCGTGTGTGTTTGGTTGTCTGCACCTGTATTTTACACCGGCTCCTGTTCTGAAAGTATCAGAAAGGCATTCTCTTGGTCAGTTATTTAGGCACAGAGAGATAAGTGTATGTGTTTTATCGCCTGCTCATGCTTTTTACACTGGCTCCGGTATTGAAACTTTCAAAAGAGCGTCCTCTCTGTGAATTAGTGAGGCTCAGAGAGACAAGCGCATATGTTTGGGTCACAACTCTTGCTTTTCACACCGGCTCATGTTCCGAAACACTTAGAACTACGTTCTTTCTGCAAGTTAGTTAGGCTCAGAGAGACAAGCGTGTGTGTTTGGTTGTCCGCACCTGCATCTTTCACCTGCTCCTGTTCTGAAATTGTCTTGGCTGGTTATTTAGGCACAGAGAGATAAGCGTATGTGTTTGGTTGTCCACACCTGCATTTTACACCGCCTCCTGTTCTGAAACTGTCAGAAAGACATTCTCTTGGCCAGTTAGTTAGTAGGGCTCAGAGAGACAAGCGTATGTGCTATGTCGTCTGCTCCTGCTTTTTACACTGGTTCCGGTATTGAAATTGTCAAAAGAGCGTCTTCTCTGTGAATTAGTTAGGCTCAGAGAGACAAGCGCATGTGTTTGGGTCACAACTCTTGCTTTTCACACCGACTCATGTTCTGAAACAGTTAGAACTGCGTTCTTTCTGCAAGTTAGTTAGGCTCAGAGAGACAAGCGTATTTTTTTGGTCGCCTGCTCATGATTTTTTCATCAGCTCATGTTCTGAAAGTGTTCGAACGCATCTTCTCTGTGAATTAGTAAGGCTCAGAGAGACAGGCGCATTTTTTTGGTCGCCTGCTCATGATTTTTTCACCAGCTCATGTTCTGAAAGTGTTCGAACGCATCTTCTCTGTGAATTAGTAAGGATCAGAGAGACAAGCGCATGTGTTTGGGTCACAACTCTTGCTTTTCACACCGGCTCAGTTCTGAAACAGTTAGAACTGCGTTTTTTCTGCAAGTTAGTTAGGCTCAGAGAGACAAGCGTGTGTGTTTGGTTGTCTGCACCTGCATTTTACACCAGCTACTGTTCTGAAAGTATCAGAAAGGCATTGTCTTTGTCAGTTACTTAGGCACAGGGAGATAAGCGTCTGTGTTTTGTCGCCTGCTCATGTGTTTTACACTGGCTCCGGTATTGAAACTTTCAAAAGAGTGTCCTCTCTGTGAATTAGTAAGGCTCAGAGAGACAAGTGCATGTGTTTGGGTCACAACTCTTGCTTTTCACACCGGCTCGTGTTCTGAAACAGTTAGAACTGCATTCTTTCTGCGAGTTAATTAGGCTCAGAGAGACAAACGTATGTTATTGGTTATCCGCACCTGCATTTTACACCAGCTCCTGTTCTGAAAGTATCAGAAAGGCATTGTCTTGGTCAGTTACTTAGGCACAGAGAGATGAGCGTATGTGTTTTGTCGCCTGCTCATACTTTTCACACTGGCTCCGGTATTGAAACTTTCAAAAGAGCGTCCTCTCTGTGAATTAGTGAGGCTCAGAGAGACAAGCGCATGTGTTTGGGTCACAACTCTAGCTTTACACACCGTCTCATGTTCTGAAACAGTTAGAACTGCGTTCTTTCTGCAAGTTAGTTAGGCTCTGAGAGACAAGCGTATGTTTTTGGTTGTCCGCACCTGCATTTTACACCGGCTCCTGTCCTGAAAGTATCAGAAAGGCATTCTCTTGGCCAGTTATTTAGGCAATGAGACATAAGCGTATGTGTTTGGTCGCCTGCTCATACTTTTTACACTGGCTCCGGTATTGAAACTTTCAAAAGAGCGTCCTCTCTGTGAATTAGTGAGGCTCAGAGAGACAAGCGCATGTGTTTGGTTCACAACTCTTGCTATTCATACCAGCTCATGTTCTGAAACATTTAGAACTGCGTTCTTTCTGCAAATTAGTCTGGCTCAGAGAGACAAGCGTATGTTTTTTGGTCGCCTGCTCATGATTTTTACACCAGCTCATGTTCTGAAAGTGTGAGAACGCGTCTTCTCTGTGAATTAGTAAGGATCAGAGAGACAGGCGTATGTGTTTGGGTCACAACCCTTGCTTTTTACACCCGCTCAGTTCTGAAACAGTTAGAACTGCGTTCTTTCTACAAATTAGTTAGGCTCAGAGAGACAAGCGCATGTGTTTGGGTCACAACACTTGCTTTTCACACCGGCTCAGTTCTGAAACAGTTAGAACTGCGTTATTTCTGCAAGTTAGTTAGGCTCAGAGAGACAAGCGTGTGTGTTTGGTTGTCTGCACCTGCATTTTACACCAGCTACTGTTATGAAAGTATCAGAAAGGTATTGTCTTGGTCAGTTACTTAGGCACAGAGAGATAAGCGTCTGTGTTTTGTCGCCTGCTCATGCTTTTTACACTGGCTCCTGTATTGAAACTTTCAAAAGAGTGTCTTCTCTGTGAATTAGTAAGGCTCAGAGAGACAAGTGCATGTGTTTGGGTCATAACTCTTGCTTTTCACACCGGCTCGTGTTCTGAAACAGTTAGAACTGCATTCTTTCTACAAGTAAGTTAGGCTCAGAGAGAAAAGCGTATGCTTTTGGTTGTCCGCACCTGCATTTTACACAGCCTCCTGTTCTGAAACTGTCAGAAAGACATTCTCTTGGCCAGTTAGTTAGCCAGGCTCAGAGAGACAAGCATATGTGCTATTTCCCCTGCTCCTGCTTTTTACACTGACTCCGGTATTGAAACTTTCAAAAGAGTGTCCTCTCTGTGAATTAGTGAGGCTCAGAGAGACAAGCGCATATGTTTGGGTCCCAACTCTTGCTTTTCACACCGCCTCATGTTCTGAAACACTTAGAACTGCGTTCTTTCTGCAAGTTAGTTAGGCTCAGAGAGACAAGCGTGTGTGTTTGGTTGTCCGCACCTGCATCTTTCACCCGCTTCTGTTCTGAAATTGTCTTGGCTGGTTATTTAGGCACAGAGAGATAAGCGTATGTGTTTGGTTGTCCACACCTGCATTTTACACCGCCTCCTGTTCTGAAACTGTCAGAAAGACATTCTCTTGGCCAGTTAGTTAGTAAGGCTAAGAGAGACAAGCGTATGTGCTATGTCGTCTGCTCCTGCTTTTTACACTGGTTCCGGTATTGAAATTGTCAAAAGAGCGTCTTCTCTGTGAATTAGTAAGGCTCAGAGATACAAGCGCATGTGTTTGGGTCACAACTCTTGATTTTCACACCGGCTCATGTTGTGAAACTGCGTTCTTTCTGCAATTTAGTTAGGCTCAGAGAGACAAGCGAATATGTTTGTTTGTCCGCACCTGCATTTTACAACCGCTCCTGTTCTGAAATTCTCTTGGCCAGTTATTTGGGTACAGAGAGATAAGCGTATGTGTTTGGTCACCTGCTCATGCATTTTAGACTGGCTCCGGTATTGAAACTTTCAAAAGAGTGTCCTCTCTGTGAATTAGTAAGGCTCAGAGAGACAAGTGCATGTGTTTGGGTCATAACTCTTGCTTTTCACACCGGCTCGTGTTCTGAAACAGTTAGAACTGCATTCTTTCTGCGAGTTAATTAGGCTCAGAGAGACAAACGTATGTTATTGGTTATCCGCACCTGCATTTTACACCAGCTCCTGTTCTGAAAGTATCAGAAAGGCATTGTCTTGGTCAGTTACTTAGGCACAGAGAGATGAGCGTATGTGTTTTGTCGCCTGCTCATGTGTTTTACACTGGCTCCGGTATTGAAACTTTCAAAAGAGTGTCCTCTCTGTGAATTAGTAAGGCTCAGAGAGACAAGTGCATGTGTTTGGGTCATAACTCTTGCTTTTCACACCGGCTCGTATTCTGAAACAGTTAGAACTGCATTCTTTCTGCGAGTTAATTAGGCTCAGAGAGACAAACGTATGTCATTGGTTATCCGCACCTGCATTTTACACCAGCTCCTGTTCTGAAAGTATCAGAAAGGCATTGTCTTGGTCAGTTACTACGGCACAGAGAGATGAGCGTATGTGTTTTGTCGCCTGCTCATGCTTTTTACACTGGCTCCGGTATTGAAACTTTCAAAAGAGCGTCCTCTCTGTGAATTAGTGAGGCTCAGAGAGACAAGCGCATGTGTTTGGGTCACGACTCTTGCTTTACACACCGTCTCATCTTCTGAAACAGTTAGAACTGCGTTCTTTCTGCAAGTTAGTTAGGCTCAGAGAGACAAGCGTATGTTTTTGGTTGTCCGCACCTGCATTATACACCGGCTCCTGTCCTGAAAGTATCAGAAAGGCATTCTCTTGGCCAGTGATTTAGGCAACGAGACATAAGCGTATGTGTTTGGTCGCCTGCTCATACTTTTTACACTGGCTCCGGTATTTAAACTTTCAAAAGAGCGTCCTCTCTGTGAATTAGTGAGGCTCAGAGAGACAAGCGCATGTGTTTGGTTCACAACTCTTGCTATTCATACCAGCTCATGTTCTGAAACATTTAGAGCTGCGTTCTTTCTGCAAATTAGTCTGGCTCAGAGAGACAAGCGTATTTTTTTGGTCGCCTGCTCATGATTTTTACACCAGCTCATGTTCTGAAAGTGTGAGAACGCGCCTTCTCTGTGAATTAGTAAGGATCAGAGAGACAGGCGTATGTGTTTGGGTCACAACCCTTGCTTTTTACACCCGCTCAGTTCTGAAACAGTTAGAACTGCGTTCTTTCTACAAATTAGTTAGGCTCAGAGAGACAAGCGCATGTGTTTGGGTCACAACACTTGCTTTTCACACCGGCTCAGTTCTGAAACAGTTAGAACTGCTTTCTTTCTGCAAGTTAGTTAGGCTCAGAGAGACAAGCGTGTGTGTTTGGTTGTCTGCACCTGCATTTTACACCAGCTCCTGTTCTGAAAGTATCAGAAAGGCATTGTCTTGGTCAGTTACTTAGGCACAGAGAGATGAGCGTATGTGTTTTGTCGCCTGCTCATACTTTTCACACTGGCTCCGGTATTGAAACTTTCAAAAGAGCGTCCTCTCTGTGAATTAGTGAGGCTCAGAGAGACAAGCGCATGTGTTTGGGTCACAACTCTAGCTTTACACACCGTCTCATGTTCTGAAACAGTTAGAACTGCGTTCTTTCTGCAAGTTAGTTAGGCTCTGAGAGACAAGCGTATGTTTTTGGTTGTCCGCACCTGCATTTTACACCGGCTCCTGTCCTGAAAGTATCAGAAAGGCATTCTCTTGGCCAGTTATTTAGGCAATGAGACATAAGCGTATGTGTTTGGTCGCCTGCTCATACTTTTTACACTGGCTCCGGTATTGAAACTTTCAAAAGAGCGTCCTCTCTGTGAATTAGTGAGGCTCAGAGAGACAAGCGCATGTGTTTGGTTCACAACTCTTGCTATTCATACCAGCTCATGTTCTGAAACATTTAGAACTGCGTTCTTTCTGCAAATTAGTCTGGCTCAGAGAGACAAGCGTATGTTTTTTGGTCGCCTGCTCATGATTTTTACACCAGCTCATGTTCTGAAAGTGTGAGAACGCGTCTTCTCTGTGAATTAGTAAGGATCAGAGAGACAGGCGTATGTGTTTGGGTCACAACCCTTGCTTTTTACACCCGCTCAGTTCTGAAACAGTTAGAACTGCGTTCTTTCTACAAATTAGTTAGGCTCAGAGAGACAAGCGCATGTGTTTGGGTCACAACACTTGCTTTTCACACCGGCTCAGTTCTGAAACAGTTAGAACTGCGTTATTTCTGCAAGTTAGTTAGGCTCAGAGAGACAAGCGTGTGTGTTTGGTTGTCTGCACCTGCATTTTACACCAGCTACTGTTATGAAAGTATCAGAAAGGTATTGTCTTGGTCAGTTACTTAGGCACAGAGAGATAAGCGTCTGTGTTTTGTCGCCTGCTCATGCTTTTTACACTGGCTCCTGTATTGAAACTTTCAAAAGAGTGTCTTCTCTGTGAATTAGTAAGGCTCAGAGAGACAAGTGCATGTGTTTGGGTCATAACTCTTGCTTTTCACACCGGCTCGTGTTCTGAAACAGTTAGAACTGCATTCTTTCTACAAGTAAGTTAGGCTCAGAGAGAAAAGCGTATGCTTTTGGTTGTCCGCACCTGCATTTTACACAGCCTCCTGTTCTGAAACTGTCAGAAAGACATTCTCTTGGCCAGTTAGTTAGCCAGGCTCAGAGAGACAAGCATATGTGCTATTTCCCCTGCTCCTGCTTTTTACACTGACTCCGGTATTGAAACTTTCAAAAGAGTGTCCTCTCTGTGAATTAGTGAGGCTCAGAGAGACAAGCGCATATGTTTGGGTCCCAACTCTTGCTTTTCACACCGCCTCATGTTCTGAAACACTTAGAACTGCGTTCTTTCTGCAAGTTAGTTAGGCTCAGAGAGACAAGCGTGTGTGTTTGGTTGTCCGCACCTGCATCTTTCACCCGCTTCTGTTCTGAAATTGTCTTGGCTGGTTATTTAGGCACAGAGAGATAAGCGTATGTGTTTGGTTGTCCACACCTGCATTTTACACCGCCTCCTGTTCTGAAACTGTCAGAAAGACATTCTCTTGGCCAGTTAGTTAGTAAGGCTAAGAGAGACAAGCGTATGTGCTATGTCGTCTGCTCCTGCTTTTTACACTGGTTCCGGTATTGAAATTGTCAAAAGAGCGTCTTCTCTGTGAATTAGTAAGGCTCAGAGATACAAGCGCATGTGTTTGGGTCACAACTCTTGATTTTCACACCGGCTCATGTTGTGAAACTGCGTTCTTTCTGCAATTTAGTTAGGCTCAGAGAGACAAGCGAATATGTTTGTTTGTCCGCACCTGCATTTTACAACCGCTCCTGTTCTGAAATTCTCTTGGCCAGTTATTTGGGTACAGAGAGATAAGCGTATGTGTTTGGTCACCTGCTCATGCATTTTAGACTGGCTCCGGTATTGAAACTTTCAAAAGAGTGTCCTCTCTGTGAATTAGTAAGGCTCAGAGAGACAAGTGCATGTGTTTGGGTCATAACTCTTGCTTTTCACACCGGCTCGTGTTCTGAAACAGTTAGAACTGCATTCTTTCTGCGAGTTAATTAGGCTCAGAGAGACAAACGTATGTTATTGGTTATCCGCACCTGCATTTTACACCAGCTCCTGTTCTGAAAGTATCAGAAAGGCATTGTCTTGGTCAGTTACTTAGGCACAGAGAGATGAGCGTATGTGTTTTGTCGCCTGCTCATGTGTTTTACACTGGCTCCGGTATTGAAACTTTCAAAAGAGTGTCCTCTCTGTGAATTAGTAAGGCTCAGAGAGACAAGTGCATGTGTTTGGGTCATAACTCTTGCTTTTCACACCGGCTCGTATTCTGAAACAGTTAGAACTGCATTCTTTCTGCGAGTTAATTAGGCTCAGAGAGACAAACGTATGTCATTGGTTATCCGCACCTGCATTTTACACCAGCTCCTGTTCTGAAAGTATCAGAAAGGCATTGTCTTGGTCAGTTACTACGGCACAGAGAGATGAGCGTATGTGTTTTGTCGCCTGCTCATGCTTTTTACACTGGCTCCGGTATTGAAACTTTCAAAAGAGCGTCCTCTCTGTGAATTAGTGAGGCTCAGAGAGACAAGCGCATGTGTTTGGGTCACGACTCTTGCTTTACACACCGTCTCATCTTCTGAAACAGTTAGAACTGCGTTCTTTCTGCAAGTTAGTTAGGCTCAGAGAGACAAGCGTATGTTTTTGGTTGTCCGCACCTGCATTATACACCGGCTCCTGTCCTGAAAGTATCAGAAAGGCATTCTCTTGGCCAGTGATTTAGGCAACGAGACATAAGCGTATGTGTTTGGTCGCCTGCTCATACTTTTTACACTGGCTCCGGTATTTAAACTTTCAAAAGAGCGTCCTCTCTGTGAATTAGTGAGGCTCAGAGAGACAAGCGCATGTGTTTGGTTCACAACTCTTGCTATTCATACCAGCTCATGTTCTGAAACATTTAGAGCTGCGTTCTTTCTGCAAATTAGTCTGGCTCAGAGAGACAAGCGTATTTTTTTGGTCGCCTGCTCATGATTTTTACACCAGCTCATGTTCTGAAAGTGTGAGAACGCGCCTTCTCTGTGAATTAGTAAGGATCAGAGAGACAGGCGTATGTGTTTGGGTCACAACCCTTGCTTTTTACACCCGCTCAGTTCTGAAACAGTTAGAACTGCGTTCTTTCTACAAATTAGTTAGGCTCAGAGAGACAAGCGCATGTGTTTGGGTCACAACACTTGCTTTTCACACCGGCTCAGTTCTGAAACAGTTAGAACTGCTTTCTTTCTGCAAGTTAGTTAGGCTCAGAGAGACAAGCGTGTGTGTTTGGTTGTCTGCACCTGCATTTTACACCAGCTACTGTTCTGAAAGTATCAGAAAGGTATTGTCTTGGTCAGTTACTTAGGCACAGAGAGATAAGCGTCTGTGTTTTGTCGCCTGCTCATGCTTTTTACACTGGCTCCTGTATTGAAACTTTCAAAAGAGTGTCTTCTCTGTGAATTAGTAAGGCTCAGAGAGACAAGTGCATGTGTTTGGGTCATAACTCTTGCTTTTCACACCGGCTCGTGTTCTGAAACAGTTAGAACTACGTTCTTTCTGCAAGTAAGTTAGGCTCAGACAGAAAAGCGTATGTTTTTGGTTGTCCGCACCTGCACTTTACACCGCCTCCTGTTCTGAAACTGTCAGAAAGACATTTTCTTGGCCAGTTAGTTAGCCAGGCTCAGAGAGACAAGCATATGTGCTATTTCCCCTGCTCCTGCTTTTTACACTGGCTCCGGTATTGAAACTTTCAAAAGAGTGTCCTCTCTGTGAATTAGTGAGGCTCAGAGAGACAAGCGCATATGTTTGGGTCACAAATCTTGCTTTTCACACCGCCTCATGTTCTGAAACACTTAGAACTGCGTTCTTTCTGCAAGTTAGTTAGGCTCAGAGAGACAAGCGCGTGTGTTTGGTTGTCCGCACCTGCATCTTTCACCCGCTCCTGTTCTGAAATTGTCTTGGCTGGTTATTTAGGCACAGAGAGATAAGCGTATGTGTTTGGTTGTCCACACTTGCATTTTACACCGCCTCCTGTTCTGAAACTGTCAGAAAGACATTCTCTTGGCCAGTTAGTTAGTAAGGCTCAGAGAGACAAGCGTATGTGCTATGTCGTCTGCTCCTGCTTTTTACACTGGTTCCGGTATTGAAATTGTCAACAGAGCGTCTTCTCTGTGAATTAGTAAGGCTCAGAGAGACAAGTGCATGTGTTTGGGTCACAACTCTTGATTTTCACACCGGCTCATGTTGTGAAACTGCGTTCTTTCTGCAATTTAGTTAGGCTCAGAGAGACAAGCGAATATGTTTGTCCGCCCCTGCATTTTACAACCGCTCCTGTTCTGAAATTCTCTTGGCCAGTTATTTAGGTACAGAGAGATAAGCGTATGTGTTTGGTCACCTGCTCATGCATTTTACACTGGCTCCGGTACTGTAACTTTCAAAAGAGCGTCCTCTCTGTGAATTAGTGATGCTCAGAGAGACAAGCGCATGTGTTTGGGTCACAACTCTTGCTTTTCACACCGGCTCAGTTCTGAAACAGTTAAAACTTCCTTTTTTTCTGCAAGTTAGTAAGGCTCAGAGAGACAAGCGTGTGTGTTTGGTTGTCTGCACCTGCATTTTACACCAGCTACTGTTCTGAAAGTATCAGAAAGGCATTGTCTTGGTCAGTTACTTAGGCACAGAGAGATAAGCGTCTGTGTTTTGTCGCCTGCTCATGTGTTTTACACTGGCTCCTGTATTGAAACTTTCAAAAGAGTGTCTTCTCTGTGAATTAGTAAGGCTCAGAGAGACAAGTGCATGTGTTTGGGTCATAACTCTTGCTTTTAACACCGGCTCGTGTTCTGAAACAGTTAGAACTGCATTCTTTCTGCGAGTTAATTAGGCTCAGAGAGACAAACGTATGTTATTGGTTATCCGCACCTGCATTTTACACCAGCTCCTGTTCTGAAACTGTCAGAAAGACATTCTATTGGCCAGTTAGTTAGCCAGGCTCAGAGAGACAAGCATAAGTGCTATGTCCCCTGCTCCTGCTTTTTACACTGGCTCCGGTATTGAAACTGTCAAAAGAGCGTCCTCTCTGTGAATTAGTAAGGCTCAGAGAGTCAAGCGTATGTGTTTGGGTCACAACTCTAGCTTTTCACACCGGCTCATGTTCTGAAACAGTTAGAACTGCGTTCTTTCTGCAAGTTAGTTAGGCGCAGAGAGACAAGCATATGTTTATGGCTGTCCGCACCGGCGTTTTACACCGGCTCCTGTCCTGAAAGTATCAGAAAGGCATTCTCTTGGCCAGTTATTTAGGCAACAAGACATAAGCGTATGTGTTTGGTCGCCTGCTCATGCTTTTTATAGTGGCTCCGGTATTGAAACTTTCAAAGGAGTGTCCTCTCTGTGAATTAGTGAGGCTCAGAGAGACAAGCGCATATGTTTGGGTCACAAATCTTGCTTTTCACACCGCCTCATGTTCTGAAACACTTAGAACTGCGTTCTTTCTGCAAGTTAGTTAGGCTCAGAGAGACAAGCGTGTGTTTGGTTGTCCGCACCTGCATCTTTCACCCACTTTTGTTCTGAAATTGTCTTGGCTGGTTATTTAGGCACAGAGAGATAAGCGTATGTGTTTGGTTGTCCACACCTGCATTTTACACCGCCTCCTGTTCTGAAACTGTCAGAAAGACATTCTCTTGGCCAGTTAGTTAGTAAGGCTCAGAGAGACAAGCGTATGTGCTATGTCGTCTGTTCCTGCTTTTTACACTGGTTCCGGTATTGAAATTGTCAAAAGAGCGTCTTCTCTGTGAATTAGTAAGGCTCAGAGAGACAAGTGCATGTGTTTGGGTCACAACTCTTGATTTTCACACCGGCTCATGTTGTGAAACTGCGTTCTTTCTGCAATTTAGTTAGGCTCAGAGAGACAAGCGAATATGTTTGTTTGTCCGCACCTGCATTTTACAACCGCTCCTGTTATGAAATTCTCTTGGCCAGTTATTTAGGTACAGAGAGATAAGTGTATGTGTTTGGTCACCTGCTCATGCATTTTACACTGGCTCCTGTCCTGAAAGTATCAGAAAGGCATTCTCTTGGCCAGTTATTTAGGCAACGAGACATAAGCGTATGTGTTTGGTCGCCTGCTCATACTTTTTACACTGGCTCCGGTATTTAAACTTTCAAAAGAGCGTCCTCTCTGTGAATTAGTGAGGCTCAGAGAGACAAGCGCATGTGTTTGGGTCACAACTCTTGCTATTCATACCAGCTCATGTTCTGAAACATTTAGAACTGCGTTCTTTCTGCAAATTAGTCTGGCTCAGAGAGACAAGCGTATTTCTTTGGTCGCCTACTCATGATTTTTACACCAGCTCATGTTCTGAAAGTGTGAGAACATGTCTTCTCTGTGAATTAGTAAGGATCAGAGAGACAGGCGTATGTGTTTGGGTCACAACCCTTGCTTTTTACACCCGCTCAGTTCTGAAACAGTTAGAACTGCGTTCTTTCTGCAAGTTAGTTAGGCGCAGAGAGACAAGCATATGTTTATGGCTGTCCGCACCGGCGTTTTACACCGGCTCCTGTCCTGAAAGTATCAGAAAGGCATTCTCTTGGCCAGTTATTTAGGCAACAAGACATAAGCGTATGTGTTTGGTCGCCTGCTCATGCTTTTTATAGTGGCTCCGGTATTGAAACTTTCAAAGGAGTGTCCTCTCTGTGAATTAGTGAGGCTCAGAGAGACAAGCGCATATGTTTGGGTCACAAATCTTGCTTTTCACACCGCCTCATGTTCTGAAACACTTAGAACTGCGTTCTTTCTGCAAGTTAGTTAGGCTCAGAGAGACAAGCGTGTGTTTGGTTGTCCGCACCTGCATCTTTCACCCGCTTTTGTTCTGAAATTGTCTTGGCTGGTTATTTAGGCACAGAGAGATAAGCGTATGTGTTTGGTTGTCCACACCTGCATTTTACACCGCCTCCTGTTCTGAAACTGTCAGAAAGACATTCTCTTGGCCAGTTAGTTAGTAAGGCTCAGAGAGACAAGCGTATGTGCTATGTCGTCTGTTCCTGCTTTTTACACTGGTTCCGGTATTGAAATTGTCAAAAGAGCGTCTTCTCTGTGAATTAGTAAGGCTCAGAGAGACAAGTGCATGTGTTTGGGTCACAACTCTTGATTTTCACACCGGCTCATGTTGTGAAACTGCGTTCTTTCTGCAATTTAGTTAGGCTCAGAGAGACAAGCGAATATGTTTGTTTGTCCGCACCTGCATTTTACAACCGCTCCTGTTATGAAATTCTCTTGGCCAGTTATTTAGGTACAGAGAGATAAGTGTATGTGTTTGGTCACCTGCTCATGCATTTTACACTGGCTCCTGTCCTGAAAGTATCAGAAAGGCATTCTCTTGGCCAGTTATTTAGGCAACGAGACATAAGCGTATGTGTTTGGTCGCCTGCTCATACTTTTTACACTGGCTCCGGTATTTAAACTTTCAAAAGAGCGTCCTCTCTGTGAATTAGTGAGGCTCAGAGAGACAAGCGCATGTGTTTGGGTCACAACTCTTGCTATTCATACCAGCTCATGTTCTGAAACATTTAGAACTGCGTTCTTTCTGCAAATTAGTCTGGCTCAGAGAGACAAGCGTATTTCTTTGGTCGCCTACTCATGATTTTTACACCAGCTCATGTTCTGAAAGTGTGAGAACATGTCTTCTCTGTGAATTAGTAAGGATCAGAGAGACAGGCGTATGTGTTTGGGTCACAACCCTTGCTTTTTACACCCGCTCAGTTCTGAAACAGTTAGAACTGCGTTCTTTCTACAAATTAGTTAGGCTCAGAGAGACAAGCGCATGTGTTTGGGTCACAACTCTTGCTTTTCACACCGGCTCAGTTCTGAAACATTTAGAACTGCGTTTTTTCTGCAAGTTAGTTAGGCTCAGAGAGACAAGCGTATTTTTTTTGGTCGCCTGCTCATGATTTTTACACCAGCTCATGTTCTGAAAGTGTTAGAACGCGTCCTCTCTGTGAATTTCTAAGGATCAGAGAGACAAGCGTATGTGTTTGGGTCACAACCCTTGCTTTTTACACCCGCTCATGTTCTGAAACACTTAGAACTGTGTTCTTTCTACAAGTTAGTTAGGCACAGAGAGATAAGCGTATGTGTTTGGTCGGCTGCTCATGCTTTTTACACTGGCTCTGGTATTGAAACTGTCAAAAGAGTGTCCTCTCTGTGACTTAGTGAGGCTCAGAGAGACAAGCGCATGTGTTTGGTTCACAACTCTTGCTATTCATACCAGCTCATGTTCTGAAACATTTAGAACTGCGTTCTTTCTGTAAGTTAGTTAGCTTCAGAGAGACAAGTGTGTGTGCTTGGGTTCCCCGGTCCTGGACTTTACTCCAGCTCCTGTTCTGAAACTGTCAGAGTGGCGTTCTCTCAGTAAGAACGCAGCTATGGAGACAAATGAATCTCTACCGTATGGTTTTAAAAGCCCCAAATATTGTCTACCCATCTTTTGCATGAATTAAATTACTCTTATTGGCCTTTTACTCACAGAGATTTAATTGCAGTAATGCAATGACTGTAGTTGTCATCAACTCACGTATTTCACATGCTTCACTGAAGTCTCTCCACCAAGGATCGCTCAGCCCCGTCTGTGGTGAAAAAGAAGAGAGGAGAGAAACTCAACAAAATGACAGTAAAATGCAGTAATTTATGCCATTCAATATCATTGTCCATTATAATGTTTCACTGTGGACATTGTCATATACCAGTTATGTACAGGTACAACTTGTTTTTCAGATATGAAAGGCAAGACAAGAATAAAGCTTACTTGGGTATTTTAAAAATGACTATGAAATTAGTTTCACATTCATTGTCTATGAAGCAGCTCCACTTCATTCTGGGGTCTCATGCCTCTGGTTTGTGGCTTTGGGAGGAAGTAGTTCATGTTCACAAATAACAGATGTGAGAGGTACACATGTGCAAGTCACAAGCTAGTCTCAAGTCTTAACCTTAAAGCTGAAGCAAATCCTAAGTCACTGTGTTTAAGACTCAAGTAAGCAAAGTCAATTCACTGCTAAACATCAAACAAGACAAGCCAATTAAGTCAAGTCAAGTCACCATGAAAGAAGCGCTTTGTCACTCGTTGTCTCAAGCCATGTTATGAGAAAATGGCGCTATGGTTAGGATTTATAAATACTACTATTTATTAGGGGCATAACAATTCTCCAAATCTATGGTTTGGCTCATACCTTGTTTATTGTTGTTGTTTTAAATAGATTAACTTTGAATTAATTAACTATGTCAACAAAAATAAATGATCTGATCTAACATGTTTTCCAGGATGTAGTCTATTTTGTATTTATTTAATGTCTGTGGATGTGGACGATCAGATTGGTGTGGTAATATTAAGCTCAACTCAAGCTCAGTGCAGGTGTGGGAAAATGCTTTCAACAAGCTCTCAGCTCAATCCTGTCTTGCTTCATTTTCTAGGTTCTGCTAGACAAGGGGTCAGCAAGCTTCAGCCATTTTAGCCCATTTCTCACCATTTAAAACCACCTGGAGCCGCAAAATCTGTTTGATCCCTAAAATGACTTTACATTACACGAATGAGTGAATATCCACTTCTCTTTATACATCCATGGCGATAAGCGATAGAGCGAGCATCAGAAAAGTGATGGTGAATGCAAGCGGAGCAGAAGAAAAGGTTAGCAGTAAGCTGTAACAATCTGGTAGTAAATGTACAGTGTCAGTTAATAAATGCTGCAGCTTGTCAAGACCAAGAAAAGTAATGTCTAGCAACTGCTCTTGCTAGGCATTGAGCCTGAAGATGCTAAACAGAGAACAGAGAAATGTGCTAATAGACCTCCCCAGCCAGGGCCAAGTCAGTCAACCTAGGGGAAACACTGCAATCTGTGCTGATATGCATGCTTTTCATTATATATAATTTGAATATGCAGGAAATCAAATGATAATGGATTACAAAAAAAGGTCATTTTGGCATAAGGGTGCCCCCAAAATGCACATATACATTCAGAACAAGTCATATCTGATGATTGTATGTGAAAGAAGTTATAGGAAAATAGTATATTCAGAAGCAGAGATATACACTTCTTTGTGTGACGTTGTGACATAAAGGCCCCAAAATTTCAACTTCTGAATTGATCCATTATGTATATAATGATATGCTATTTGAATGGATATCATTGGAGGATCACATAAAATCTTGAAGTATGTGTATTTTTTTCATAACATTTTCTTCTTTTTTTAAATCAGAAATTCTTATGAAACGTTGAGAATAGCCATTTCCAAGCGAGTTATGATCAAAACAGGCAAAAAGACAAATGTGTGTAATTAAAAGCTTGTTTTTGCTTATTTTCATATGTTTGTCCTCTGAAACATTCAGAAACGACTGTTCAGAGCGAGTTAGACTCAAAACTGCAATATATGTGTTTGTATAAGTTTTTCTTCTTTTTCTATTAGACTCTCACATGAAACGTTGAGAATAGCCATTTCCAAGCGAGTTATGATCAAAACAGGCAAAAAGACAAGTGTGTATGATGAAAAGCTTGTTTTTGCTTATTTTCAACTGTTTAGCATCTCAAACGCACAGAAACGACTGTTCAGGGTAAGTTAGATTAAATACTGAAACATACATGTTTTTATAAGTTTTTCTTCTTTTTATATCAGATTCTATTATAGAACGTTGAGAATAGCCACTTCCAAATGAGTTATGATCAAAACAGGCAAAAAGACAAGTGTGTGTAATGAAAAGCTTGTTTTTGCTTATTTACACCTGTTTAGCGTCTGAAACACTCAGAAACGACTGTTCAGGGCAAGTTAGACTCAATACTGAAGCATATGTGTTTGTATAAGTTTTTCTTATTTTTCTATTAGAATCTCACATAAAACGTTGAGAATAGCCATTCCCAAGCGAGTTATGATCAAAACAGGCAAAAAACAAGTGTGTGTAATGAAAAGCTTGTTTTTGCTTATTTACACCTGTTTAGCGTCTGAAACACTCAGAAACGACTGTTCAGGGCAAGTGAGACTCAAAACTGAAGCATATGTGTTTTTATAAGTTTTTCTTCTTTTTATATCAGATTCTATTATAGAACGTTGAGAATAGCCATTTCCAAGCGAGTTATGATCAAAACAGGTAAAAAGACAAGTGTGTGTAATGAAAAGCTTGTTTTTGCTTATTTACACCTGTTTAGCATCTGAAACACTCAGAAACGACTGTTCAGGGCAAGTGAGACTAAAAACTGAAGCATATGTGTTTTTATAGGTTTTTCTGCTTTTTATATCAGATTCTATCATAAAACGTTGAGAATAGCCATTTCCAAGCGAGTTATGATCAAAACAGGCAAAAAGACAAGTGTGTGTAATGAAAAGCTTGTTTTTGCTTATTTACACCTGTTTAGCGTCTGAAACACTCAGAAACGACTGTTCAGGGCAAGTTAGACTCAAAAATGCAATATATGTGTTTGTATAAGTTTTTCTTCTTTTCCTATTAGAATCTCACATAAAACGTTGAGAATAGCCATTTCCAAGCGAGTTATGATCAAAACAGGCAAAAAGACAAGTGTGTGTCATGAAAAGCTTGTTTTTGCTTATTTACACCTGTTTAGCGTCTGAAACACTCAGAAACGACTGTTAAGGGCAAATTAGACTCAAAAATGCAATATATGTGTTTTTATAAGTTTTTCTTCTTTTTATATTAGAATCTCACATAAAACGTTGAGAATAGCCATTTCCAAGTGAGTTATGATCAAAACAGGCAAAAAACAAGTGTGTGTAATGAAAAGCTTGTTTTTGCTTATTTACACCTGTTTAGCGTCTGAAACACTCAGAAACGACTGTTCAGGGCAAATTAGACTCAAAAATGCAATATATGTGTTTGTATAAGTTTTTCTTATTTTTCTATTAGAATCTCACATAAAACGTTGAGAATAGCCATTTCCAAGTGAGTTATGATCAAAACAGGCAAAAAACAAGTGTGTGTAATGAAAAGCTTGTTTTTGCTTATTTACACCTGTTTAGCGTCTGAAACACTCAGAAACGACTGTTCAGGGCAAGTGAGACTCAAAACTGAAGCATATGTGTTTTTATAGGTTTTTCTGCTTTTTATATCAGATTTTATCATAAAATGTTGAGAATAGCCATTTCCAAGCGAGTTATGATCAAAACAGGCAAAAAGACAAGTGTGTGTAATGAAAAACTTGTTTTTGCTTATTTATACCTGTTTAGCGTCTGAAACACTCAAAAACGACTGTTTAGTGCGAGTTAGACTCAAAACTGAAGCATATGTGTTTTTATAGGTTTTTCTGCTTTTTATATCAGATTCTATCATAAAACGTTGAGAATAGCCATTTCCAAGCGAGTTATGATCGAAACAGGCAAAAAGACAAGTATGTGTAATGAAAAGCTTGTTTTTGCTTATTTTCAACTGTTTAGCGTCTGAAACGCATAGAAACGACTGTTCAGGGCAAGTGAGACTCAAAACTGAAGCATATGTGTTTTTATAAGTTTTTCTGCTTTTTCTATTAGAATCTCACATAAAACGTTGAGAATAGCCATTTCCAAGCGAATTATGATCAAAACAGGCAAAAAGACAAGTGTGGGTAATGAAAAGCTTGTCTTTGCTTATTTTCACCTGTTAAGCGTCTGAAACGCACAGAATCGAAAGTCTTTTTCTAACATTAAGTAGGCTCTGAGAGACAAGTGTATGTATTTGGTCGCCTGCTCATGCTTTTTACACTGGCTCCAGTATTGAAATTTTCAAAAGAGCATCCTCTCTGTGAATTAGTAAGGCTCAGAGAGACAAGCGTATGTGTTTGGGTCGTAACTCTTGCTTTTCACACCGGCTCATGTTCTGAAACAGTTAGAACTGCGTTCTTTCTGCAATTTAATTAGGCTCAGAGAGAAAAGCGTATGTTTTTGGTTATCCGCACCTGCATTTTACACCGGCTCCTGTTCTGAAAGTGTCAGAAAGGCATTCTCTTGGCCAGTTATTTAGGCACAGAGAGATAAGCGTATGTGTTTGGTCGCCTGCTCATGATTTTAACACCGGCTCTGGTATTGAGACTGCCAAAAGTGCATCCTCCCTGTGAATTAGTAAGGCTCAGAGAGACAAGCGCATGTGTTTGGGTCAGAACTCTTGCTTTTAACACTGGTTCATGTTCTGAAACAGTTAGAACTGCATTCTTTCTGCAAGTTAGGTAGGCACAGAGAAATAAACGTATGTGTTTTGTCCCATGCTCATACTTTTCACACTGGCTCCGGTATTGAAACTGTCAAAAAAGCATCCTCTCTGTGAAATAGTAAGGCTCAGAGAGACAAGCGTATGTGTTTGGGTCACAACCCTTGCTTTTTACACCCGCTCAGTTCTGAAACAGTTAGAACTGCGTCCTTTCTGCAAATTAGTTAGGCTCAGAGAGACAAGCGTGTGTGTTTGGTTATCCGCACCTGCATTTTACACCGCCTGCTGTCCTGCAAGTATGAGAAAAGCATTCTCTTGTCCAGTTATTTAGGCACAGAGAGACAAGCGTATGTGTTTGGTCGCCTGCTCATGATTTTTACACTGGCTCCGGTATTGAAACTTTCAAAAGAGCGTCCTCTCTGTGAATTAGTGAGGCTCAGAGAGACAAGCGCATATGTTTGGGTCACAACTCTTGCTTTTCACACCGCCTCATGTTCTGAAACAGTTAGAACTGCGTTCTTTCTGCAAGTTAGTCTGGCTCAGAGAGACAAGTGTATTTTTTTGGTCGCCTGCTCATGATTTTAACCCAGCTCATGTTCTGAAAGTGTGAGAACGCGCCTTCTCTGTGAATTAGTAAGGATCAGAGAGACAGGCGTATGTGTTTGGATCACAACCCTTGCTTTTTGCACCGGCTCAGTTCTGAAACAGTTAGAACTGCGTTCTTTCTACAAATTAGTTAGGCTCAGAGAGACAAGCGCATGTGTTTGGGTCACAACTCTTGCTTTTCACACCGGCTCAGTTCTGAAACAGTTAGAACTGCGTTTTTTCTGCAAGTTAGTTAGGCTCAGAGAGACAAGCGTGTGTGTTTGGTTGTCTGCACCTGCATTTTACACCAGCTACTGTTCTGAAAGTATCAGAAAGGCATTGTCTTGGTCAGTTACTTAGGCACAGAGAGATAAGCGTCTGTGTTTTGTCGCCTGCTCATGTGTTTTACACTGGCTCCGGTATTGAAACTTTCAAAAGAGCGTCCTCTCTGTGAATTAGTGAGGCTCAGAGAGACAAGCGCATGTGTTTGGGTCACAACTCTTGCTTTACACACCGTCTCATGTTCTTAAACAGTTAGAACTGCGTTCTTTCTGCAAGTTAGTTAGGCTCAGAGAGACAAGCCTATTTCTTTGGTCGCCTGCTCATGATTTTTTCACCAGCTCATGTTCTGAAAGTGTTCGAACGCGTCTTCTCTGTGAATTAGTAAGGATCAGAGAGACAGGTATATGTGTTTGGGTCACAACCCTTGCTTTTTACACCCGCTCATTTCTGAAACACTTAGAACTACGTTCGTTCCGCAAGTTAGTTAGGCTCAGAGAGACAAGCGTGTGTGTTTGGTTGTCCGCACCTGCATCTTTCACCCGCTCCTGTTCTGAAATTGTCTTGGCTGGTTATTTAGGCACAGAGAGATAAGCGTATGTGTTTGGTTGCCCACACCTGCATTTTACACCGCCTCCTGTTCTGAAACTGTCAGAAAGACATTCTCTTGGCCAGTTAGTTAGTAAGGCTCAGAGAGACAAGCGTATGTGCTATGTCGTCTGCTCCTGCTTTTTACACTGGTTCCGGTATTGAAATTGTCAAAAGAGCGTCTTCTCTGTGAATAAGTAAGGATCAGAGAGACAAGCGTATGTGTTTATGTCACAACCCTTGGTTTTTGCACCCGCTCAGTTCTGAAACAGTTAGAACTGCGTTCTTTCTACAAATTAGTTAGGCTCAGAGAGACAAGCGCATGTGTTTGGGTCACAACTCTTGCTTTTCACACCGACTCATGCTCTGAAACAGTTAGAACTGCGTTCATTCTGCAAGTTAGTTAGGCTCAGAGAGACAAGCGTATTTTTTTGGTCGCCTGCTCATGATTTTTTCATCAGCTCATGTTCTGAAAGTGTTCGAACGCATCTTCTCTGTGAATTAGTAAGGCTCAGAGAGACAGGCGCATTTTTTTGGTCGCCTGCTCATGATTTTTTCACCAGCTCATGTTCTGAAAGTGTTCGAACGCATCTTCTCTGTGAATTAGTAAGGATCAGAGAGACAGGCGTATGTGTTTGGGTCACAACCCTTGCTTTTTACACCCGCTCATTTCTGAAACAGTTAGGACTGCGTTTTTTCTGCAAATTGGTTAGGCTCAGAGAGACAAGCGTGTGTGTTTGGTTGTCTGCACCTACATTTTACACCGGCTCCTGTTCTGACAGCATCAGAAAGGCATTCTCTTGGCCAGTTATTTAGGCACAGAGAGATAAGTGTATGTGTTTTATCGCCTGCTCATGCTTCTTACACTGGCTCCGGTATTGAAACTTTCAAAAGAGCGTCCTCTCTGTGAATTAGTGAGGCTCAGAGAGACAAGCGCATATGTTTGGGTCACAACTCTTGCTTTTCACACCGCCTCATGTTCTGAAACAGTTAGAACTGCGTTCTTTCTGCAAGTTAGTCTGGCTCAGAGAGACAAGTGTATTTTTTTGTTCGCCTGCTCATGATTTTAACCCAGCTCATGTTCTGAAAGTGTGAGAACGCGTCTTCTCTGTGAATTAGTAAGGATCAGAGAGACAGGCGTATGTGTTTGGGTCACAACCCTTGCTTTTTGCACCCGCTCAGTTCTGAAACAGTTAGAACTGCGTTTTTTCTACAAATTAGTTAGGCTCAGAGAGACAAGCGCATGTGTTTGGGTCACAACTCTTGCTTTTCACACCGGCTCAGTTCTGAAACAGTTAGAACTGCGTTTTTTCTGCAAGTTAGTTAGGCTCAGAGAGACAAGCGTGTGTGTTTGGTTGTCTGCACCTGCATTTTACACCAGCTACTGTTCTGAAAGTATCAGAAAGGCATTGTCTTGGTCAGTTACTTAGGAACAGAGAGATAAGCGTATGTGTTTTGTCGCCTGCTCATGTGTTTTACACTGGCTCCGGTATTGAAACTTTCAAAAGAGCGTCCTCTCTGTGAATTAGTGAGGCTCAGAGAGACAAGCACATGTGTTTGGGTCACAACTCTTGCTTTACACACCGTCTCATGTTCTGAAACAGTTAGAACTGCGTTCTTTCTGCAAGTTAGTTAGGCTCAGAGAGACAAGCGTATTTCTTTGGTCGCCTGCTCATGATTTTTTCACCAGCTCATGTTCTGAAAGTGTTCGAACATGTCTTCTCTGTGAATTAGTAAGGATCAGAGAGACAGGCATATGTGTTTGAGTCACAACCCTTGCTTTTTACACCCGCTCATTTCTGAAACACTTAGAACTACGTTCGTTCTGCAAGTTAGTTAGGCTCAGAGAGACAAGCGTGTGTGTTTGGTTGTCCGCACCTGCATCTCTCACCCGCTCCTGTTCTGAAATTGTCTTGGCTGGTTATTTAGGCACAGAGAGATAAGCGTATGTGTTTGGTTGCCCACACCTGCATTTTACACCGCCTCCTGTTCTGAAACTGTCAGAAAGACATTCTCTTGGCCAGTTAGTTAGTAAGGCTCAGAGAGACAAGCGTATGTGCTATGTCGTCTGCTCCTGCTTTTTACACTGGTTCCGGTATTGAAATTGTCAAAAGAGCGTCTTCTCTGTGAATTAGTAAGGCTCAGAGAGACAAGTGCATGTGTTTGGGTCACAACTCTAGCTTTTCACACCGGCTCATGTTCTGAAACAGTTAGAACTACGTTCTTTCTGCAAGTTAGTTAGGCTCAGAGAGAAAAGCGTATGTTTTTGGTTGTCCGCACCTGCATTTTACACCGCCTCCTGTTCTGAAACTGTCAGAAAGACATTCTATTGGCCAGTTAGTTAGCCAGGCTCAGAGAGACAAGCATAAGTGCTATGTCCCCTGCTCCTGCTTTTTACACTGGCTCCGGTATTGAAACTGTCAAAAGAGCGTCCTCTCTGTGAATTAGTAAGGCTCAGAGAGTCAAGCGTATGTGTTTGGGTCACAACTCTAGCTTTTCACACCGGCTCATGTTCTGAAACAGTTAGAACTGCGTTCTTTCTGCAAGTTAGTTAGGCGCAGAGAGACAAGCATATTTTTATGGCTGTCCGCACCTGCGTTTTACACCGGCTCCTGTTCTGAAAGTATCAGAAAGGCATTCTCTTGGCCAGTTATTTAGGCAACAAGACATAAGCGTATGTGTTTGGTCGCCTGCTCATGCTTTTTATAGTGGCTCCAGTATTGAAACTTTCAAAAGAGCGTCCTCTCTGTGAATTAGTGAGGCTCAGAGAGACAAGCGCATGTGTTTGGGTCACAATTCTTGCTTTTCACACCGCCTCATGTTCTGAAACAGTTAGAACTGCGTTCTTTCTGCAAGTTAGTTAGGCTCAGAGAGACAAGCGTATTTTTTTTGGTCGCCTGCTCATTATTTTTACACCAGCTCATGTTCTGAAAGTGTTAGAACGCGTCCTCTCTGTGAATTTCAAAGGATCAGAGAGACAAGCGTATGTGTTTGGGTCACAACCCTTGCTTTTTACACCCGCTCAGTTCTGAAACACTTAGAACTGTGTTCTTTCTACAAGTTAGTTAGGCACAGAGAGATAAACGTATGTGTTTGGTCGGCTGCTCATGCTTTTTACACTGGCTCTGGTATTGAAACTGTCAAAAGAGTGTCCTCTCTGTGACTTAGTGAGGCTCAGAGAGACAAGCGCATGTGTTTGGTTCACAACTCTTGCTATTCATACCAGCTAATGTTCTGAAACATTTAGAACTGCGTTCTTTCTGTAAGTTAGTTAGCTTCAGAGAGACAAGTGTGTGTGCTTGGGTTCCCCGGTCCTGGACTTTACTCCAGCTCCTGTTCTGAAACTGTCAGAGTGGCGTTCTCTCAGTAAGAACGCAGCTATGGAGACAAATGAATCTCTACCGTATGGTTTTAAAAGCCCCAAATATTGTCTACCCATCTTTTGCATGAATTAAATTACTCTTATTGGCCTTTTACTCACAGAGATTTAATTGCAGTAATGCAATGACTGTAGTTGTCATCAACTCACGTATTTCACATGCTTCACTGAAGTCTCTCCTCCAAGGATCGCTCAGCCCCGTCTGAGGTGAAAAAGAAGAGAGGAGAGAAACTCAACAAAATGACAGTAAAATGCAGTAATTTATGCCATTCAATATCATTGTCCATTATAATGTTTCACTGTGGACATTGTCATATACCAGTTATGTACAGGTACAACTTGTTTTTCAGATATGAAAGGCAAGACAAGAATAAAGCTTACTTGGGTATTTTAAAAATGACTATGAAATTAGTTTCACATTCATTGTCTATGAAGCAGCTCCACTTCATTCTGGGGTCTCATGCCTCTGGTTTGTGGCTTTGGGAGGAAGTAGTTCATGTTCACAAATAACAGATGTGAGAGGTACACATGTGCAAGTCACAAGCTAGTCTCAAGCAAGACTCAAGTAAGCAAAGTCAATTCACTGCTAAACATCAAACAAGACAAGCCAATTAAGTCAAGTCAAGTCACCATGAAAGAAGCGCTTTAAACTCTAACACTCGTTGTCTCAAGCCATGTTATGAGAAAATGGCGCTATGGTTAGGATTTATAAATACTACTATTTATTAGGGGTATAACAATTCTCCAAATCTATGGTTTGGCTCATACCTTGTTTATTGTTGTTGTTTTAAATAGATTAACTTTGAATTAATTAACTATGTCAACAAAAATAAATGATCTGATCTAACATGTTTTCCAGGATGTAGTGTAGTAGTCTATTTTGTATTTTTCTTAATGTCTGTGGATGTGGATGATCAGATTGGTGTGGTAATATTAAGCTCAACTCAAGCTCAGTGCAGGTGTGGGAAAATGCTTTCAACAAGCTCTCAGCTCAATCCTGTCTTGCTTCATTTTCTAGGTTCTGCTAGACAAGGGGTCAGCAAGCTTCAGCCATTTTAGCCCATTTCTCACCATTTAAAACCACCTGGAGCCGCAAAATCTGTTTGATCCCTAAAATGACTTTACATTACACGAATGAGTGAATATCCACTTCTCTTTATACATCCATGGCGATAAGCGATAGAGCGAGCATCAGAAAAGTGATGGTGAATGCAAGCGGAGCAGAAGAAAAGGTTAGCAGTAAGCTGTAACAATCTGGTAGTAAATGTACAGTGTCAGTTAATAAATGCTGCAGCTTGTCAAGACCAAGAAAAGTAATGTCTAGCAACTGCTCTTGCTAGGCATTGAGCCTGAAGATGCTAAACAGAGAACAGAGAAATGTGCTAATAGACCTCCCCAGCCAGGGCCAAGTCAGTCAACCTAGGGGAAACACTGCAATCTGTGCTGATATGCATGCTTTTCATTATATATAATTTGAATATGCAGGAAATCAAATGATAATGGATTACAAAAAAAGGTCATTTTGGCATAAGGGTGCCCCCAAAATGCACATATACATTCAGAACAAGTCATATCTGATGATTGTATGTGAAAGAAGTTATAGGAAAATAGTATATTCAGAAGCAGAGATATACACTTCTTTGTGTGACGTTGTGACATAAAGGCCCCAAAATTTCAACTTCTGAATTGATCCATTATGTATATAATGATATGCTATTTGAATGGATATCATTGGAGGATCACATAAAATCTTGAAGTATGTGTATTTTTTTCATAACATTTTCTTCTTTTTTTAAATCAGAAATTCTTATGAAACGTTGAGAATAGCCATTTCCAAGCGAGTTATGATCAAAACAGGCAAAAAGACAAATGTGTGTAATTAAAAGCTTGTTTTTGCTTATTTTCATATGTTTGTCCTCTGAAACATTCAGAAACGACTGTTCAGAGCGAGTTAGACTCAAAACTGCAATATATGTGTTTGTATAAGTTTTTCTTCTTTTTCTATTAGACTCTCACATAAAACGTTGAGAATAGCCATTTCCAAGCGAGTTATGATCAAAACAGGCAAAAAGACAAGTGTGTATGATGAAAAGCTTGTTTTTGCTTGTTTTCAACTGTTTAGCATCTCAAACGCACAGAAACGACTGTTCAGGGCAAGTTAGACTCAATACTGAAGCATATGTGTTTGTATAAGTTTTTCTTATTTTTCTATTAGAATCTCACATAAAACGTTGAGAATAGCCATTTCCAAGTGAGTTATGATCAAAACAGGCAAAAAACAAGTGTGTGTAATGAAAAGCTTGTTTTTGCTTATTTACACCTGTTTAGCGTCTGAAACACTCAGAAACGACTGTTCAGGGCAAGTGAGACTCAAAACTGAAGCATATGTGTTTTTATAAGTTTTTCTTCTTTTTATATCAGATTCTATTATAGAACGTTGAGAATAGCCATTTCCAAGCGAGTTATGATCAAAACAGGCAAAAAGACAAGTGTGTGTAATGAAAAGCTTGTTTTTGCTTATTTACACCTGTTTAGCATTTGAAACACTCAGAAACGACTGTTCAGGGCAAGTGAGACTCAAAACTGAAGCAGATGTGTTTTTATAGGTTTTTCTGCTTTTTATATCAGATTCTATCATAAAATGTTGAGAATAGCTATTTCCAAGCGAGTTATGATCAAAACAGGCAAAAAGACAAGTGTGTGTAATGAAAAACTTGTTTTTGCTTATTTACACCTGTTTAGCGTCTGAAACACTCAGAAACGACTGTTCAGGGCAAGTGAGACTCAAAACTGAAGCATATGTGTTTTTATAGGTTTTTCTGCTTTTTATATCAGATTCTATCATAAAACGTTGAGAATAGCCATTTCCAAGCGAGTTATGATCGAAACAGGCAAAAAGACAAGTATGTGTAATGAAAAGCTTGTTTTTGCTTATTTTCAACTGTTTAGCGTCTGAAACGCATAGAAACGACTGTTTAGGGCAAGTGAGACTCAAAACTGAAGCATATGTGTTTTTATAAGTTTTTCTGCTTTTTCTATTAGAATCTCACATAAAACGTTGAGAATAGCCATTTCCAAGCGAATTATGATCAAAACAGGCAAAAAGACAAGTGTGGGTAATGAAAAGCTTGTCTTTGCTTATTTTCACCTCTTAAGCGTCTGAAACACACAGAATCGAAAGTCTTTTTCTAACATTAAGTAGGCTCTGAGAGACAAGTGTATGTATTTGGTCGCCTGCTCATGCCTTTTACACTGGCTCCAGTATTGAAATTTTCAAAAGAGCATCCTCTCTGTGAATTAGTAAGGCTCAGAGAGACAAGCGTATGTGTTTGGGTCACAAGTCTTGCTTTTCACACCGGCTCATGTTCTGAAACAGTTAGAACTGCGTTCTTTCTGCAATTTAATTAGGCTCAGAGAGAAAAGCGTATGTTTTTGGTTATCTGCACCTGCATTTTACACCGGCTCCTGTTCTGAAAGTGTCAGAAAGGCATTCTCTTGGTCAGTTATTTAGGCACAGAGAGATAAGCGTATGTGTTTGGTCGCCTGCTCATGATTTTAACACCGGCTCTGGTATTGAGACTGCCAAAAGTGCATCCTCCCTGTGAATTAGTAAGGCTCAGAGAGACAAGTGCATGTGTTTGGGTCACAACTCTTGATTTTCACACCGGCTCATGTTGTGAAACTGCGTTCTTTCTGCAATTTAGTTAGGCTCAGAGAGACAAGCGTATATGTTTGTTTGTCCGCACCTGCATTTTACACCCGCTCCTGTTCTGAAATTCTCTTGGCCAGTTATTTAGGCACAGAGAGATAAGCGTATGTGTTTGGTCACCTGCTCATGCATTTTACACTGGCTCCGGTATTGAAACTTTCAAAAGAGCGTCCTCTCTGTGAATTAGTGATGCTCAGAGAGACAAGCGCATGTGTTTGGGTCACAACTCTTGCTTTTCACACCGGCTCAGTTCTGAAACAGTTAGAACTGCGTTTTTTCTGCAAGTTAGTTAGGCTCAGAGAGACAAGCGTGTGTGTTTGGTTGTCTGCACCTGCATTTTACACCAGCTACTGTTCTGAAAGTATCAGAAAGGCATTGTCTTGGTCAGTTACTTAGGCACAGAGAGATAAGCGTCTGTGTTTTGTCGCCTGCTCATGTGTTTTACACTGGCACCTGTATTGAAACTTTCAAAAGAGTATCCTCTCTGTGAATTAGTAAGACTCAGAGAGACAAGTGTTTGGGTCATAACTCTTGCTTTTCACACCGGCTCGTGTTCTGAAACAGTTAGAACTGCGTTCTTTCTGCAAGTTAGTTAGGCTCAGAGAGAAAAGCGTATGTTTTTGGTTGTCCGCACCTGCATTTTACACCGCCTCCTGTTCTGAAACTGTCACAAAGACATTCTCTTGGCCAGTTAGTTAGCCAGGCTCAGAGAGACAAGCATATGTGCTATGTCGCCTGCTCCTGCTTTTTACACTGGCTCCGGTATTGAAACTGTCAAAAGAGCGTCCTCTCTGTGAATTAGTAAGGCTCAGAGAGACAAGCGTATGTGTTTGGGTCACAACTCTTGCTTTTCACACCGGCTCATGTTCTGAAACAGTTAGAACTGCGTTCTTCCTGCAAGTTAGTCTGGCTCAGAGAGACAAGCGTATTTTTTTGGTCGCCTGCTCATGATTTTTACACCAGCTCATGTTCTGAAAGTGTGAGAACGCGTCTTCTCTGTGAATTAGTAAGGATCAGAGAGACAGGCGTATGTGTTTGGGTCACAACACCTGCTTTTTACACCCGCTCAGTTCTGAAACAATTAGAAATGCGTTCTTTCTACAAATTAGTTAGGCTCAGAGAGACAAGGGCATGTGTTTGGGTCACAACTCTTGCTTTTCACACCGGCTCAGTTCTGAAACAGTTAGAACTGCGTTTTTTCTGCAAGTTAGTTAGGCTCAGAGAGACAAGCGTGTGTGTTTGGTTGTCTGCACCTGCATTTTACACCAGCTACTGTTCTGAAAGTATCAGAAAGGCATTTTCTTGGTCAATTACTTAGGCACAGAGAGATAAGCGTCTGTGTTTTGTCGCCTGCTCATGTGTTTTACACTGGCACCTGTATTGAAACTTTCAAAAGAGTGTCCTCTCTGTGAATTAGTAAGGCTCAGAGAGACAAGTGTTTGGGTCATAACTCTTGCTTTTCACACCGGCTCGTGTTCTGAAACAGTTAGAACTGCGTTCTTTCTGCAAGTTAGTTAGGCTCAGAGAGAAAAGCGTATGTTTTTGGTTGTCCGCACCTGCATTTTACACCGCCTCCTGTTCTGAAACTGTCACAAAGACATTCTCTTGGCCAGTTAGTTAGCCAGGCTCAGAGAGACAAGCATATGTGCTATGTCGTCTGCTCCTGCTTTTTACACTGGTTCCGGTATTGAAATTGTCAAAAGAGCATCTTCTCTGTGAATTAGTAAGGCTCAGAGAGACAAGTGCATGTGTTTGGGTCACAACTCTTGATTTTCACACCGGCTCATGTTGTGAAACTGCGTTCTTTCTGCAATTTAGTTAGGCTCAGAGAGACAAGCATATATGTTTGTTTGTCCGCACCTGCATTTTACACCCGCTCATGTTCTGAAATTCTCTTGGCCAGTTATTTAGGTACAGAGAGATAAGCGTATGTGTTTGGTCACCTGCTCATGCATTTTACACTGGCTCCGGTATTGAAACTTTCAAAAGAGTGTCCTCTCTGTGAATTAGTGATGCTCAGAGAGACAAGCGCATGTGTTTGGGTCACAACTCTTGCTTTTCACACCGTCTCATGTTCTGAAATAGTTCGAACTGCGTTCTTTCTGCAAGTTAGTCTGGCTCAGAGAGACAAGCGTATTTTTTTGGTCGCCAGCTCATGATTTTTACACCAGCTCATGTTCTGAAAGTGTGAGAACGCGTCTTCTCTGTGAATTAGTAAGGATCAGAGAGACAGGCGTATGTGTTTGGGTCACAACCATTGCTTTTTACACCCGTTCAGTTCTGAAACAGTTAGAAATGCGTTCTTTCTACAAATTAGTTAGGCTCAGAGAGACAAGCGCATGTGTTTGGGTCACAACTCTTGCTTTTCACACCGGCTCAGTTCTGCAACAGTTAGAACTGCGTTTTTTCTGCAAGTTAGTTAGGCTCAGAGAGACAAGCGTGTGTGTTTGGTTGTCTGCACCTGCATTTTACACCAGCTACTGTTCTGAAAGTATCAGAAAGGCATTGTCTTGGTCAGTTACTTAGGCACAGAGAGATAAGCGTCTGTGTTTTGTCGCCTGCTCATGTGTTTTACACTGGCACCTGTATTGAAACTTTCAAAAGAGTGTCCTCTCTGTGAATTAGTAAGACTCAGAGAGACAAGTGTTTGGGTCACAACTCTTGCTTTTCACACCGGCTCGTGTTCTGAAACAGTTAGAACTACGTTCTTTCTGCAAGTTAGTTAGGCTCAGAGAGAAAAGCGTATGTTTTTGGCTGTCCGCACCTGCATTTTACACCGCCTCCTGTTCTGAAACTGTCACAAAGACATTCTCTTGGCCAGTTAGTTAGCCAGGCTCAGAGAGACAAGCATATGTGCTATGTCGCCTGCTCCTGCTTTTTACACTGGCTCTGGTATTGAAACTGTCAAAAGAGCGTCCTCTCTGTGACTTAGTAAGGCTCAGAGAGACAAGCGCATGTGTCTGGGTCAAAACTCTTGCTTTTCACGCCGGCTCATGTTTTGAAACAGTTAGAACTGCATTCTTTCTGCAAGTTAGTTAGGCTCAGAGAGACAAGCGTATGTTTTTGGTTGTCCGCACCTGCATTTTACATCGGCTCCTGTCCTGAAAGTATCAGAAAGGCATTCTCTTGGCCAGCTATTTAGGCAACGAGACATAAGCGTATGTGTTTGGTCGCCTGCTCATACTTTTTACACTGGCTCCGTTATTTAAACTCTCAAAAGAGCGTCCTCTTTGTGAATTAGTGAGGCTCAGAGAGACAAGCGCATGTGTTTGGGTCACAACTCTTGCTTTTCACACCAGCTCATGTTCTGAAACATTTAGAACTGTGTTCTTTCTGTAAGTCAGTTAGGCTCAGAGATACAAGTGTGTGTGCTTGGGTTTCCGGTCCTGGACTTTACTCTAGCTCCTGTTCTGAAACCGTCAGAGTGGCGTTCTCTCAGTGAGAACGCAGCTATGGAGACAAATGAATCTCTACCATATTGTTTTAAAAGCCCCAAATATTGTCTACCCATCTTTTGCATGAATTAAATTACTCTTATTGGCCTTTTACTCACAGAGATTTAATTGCAGTAATGCAATGACTGTAGTTGTTATCAACTCACGTATTTCACATGCTTCACTGAAGTCTCTCCTCCAAGGATCGCTCAGCCCCGTCTGTGGTGAAAAAGAAGAGAGGAGAGAAACTCAACAAAATGACAGTAAAATGCAGTAATTTATCCCATTCAATATCATCGTCCATTATAATGTTTCACTGTGGACATTGTCATATAGCAGTTATGTACAGGTACAACTTGTTTTTCAGATATGAAAGGCAAGACAAGAATAAAGCTTACTTGGGTATTTTAAAAATGACTATGAAATTAGTTTCACATTCATTGTCTATGAAGCAGCTCCACTTCATTCTGGGGTCTCATGCCTCTGGTTTGTGGCTTTGGGAGGAAGTAGTTCATGTTCACAAATAACAGATGTGAGAGGTACACATGTGCAAGTCACAAGCTAGTCTCAAGTCTTAACCTTAAAAGCTGAAGCAAATCCTAAGTCACTGTGTTTAAGACTCAAGTAAGCAAAGTCAATTCACTGCTAAACATCAAACAAGACAGGCCAATTAAGTCAAGTCAAGTCACCATGAAAGAAGCGCTTTAAACTCTAACACTTGTTGTCTCAAGCCATGTCATGAGAAAATGGCACTCTATAGGCTATGGTTAGGAGTCATAAATACCACTATTTATTAGGGGTATAACAATTCTCCAAATCCATGGTTTGGCTCATACCTTGTTTTTTGTTGTTGTTTTAAATAGATTAACTTTGAATTAATTAACTATGTCAACAAAAATAAATGATCTGATCTAACATGTTTTCCAGGATCTAGTGTTCCTAATTTTGTATTTTACTTAATGTCTGTGGATGTGGATGATCAGATTGGTGTGGTAATATTAAGCTCAACTCAAGCTCAGTGCAGGTGTGGGAAAATGCTTTCAACAAGCTCTCAGCTCAATCCTGTCTTGCTTCATTTTCTAGCTTCTGCTAGACAAGGGGTCAGCAAGCTTCAGCCATTTTAGCCCATTTCTCACCATATAAAACCCACCTGGAGCCGCAAAATCCCTCCCTAGTCTGATCCCTAAAATGACTTTACGTTACACGAATGAGTGAATATCTAATTAGGATTACATATTTCACATAAACAAAAACATACAAATGTATTGATTATTCAATAAAACAATCAAAGGTCTTTAGTAGCTTTAGGCTCACATCTGATTTTTAAAAAAATTCTGAGGACCACCTTCCCAAATAAATGAAAAAATAAACAAAACAAAACATAACATGACAAATCAATAGTCAAGTGTAATATTGCAATTACACAACATTTGTGAGGCAGTTCACTCTAAAAATAAAAGACTTTTTGCTTGTGATGCAAACTGGGGTAAAACAAATAACTGGAAAACAGTCACTCACGCCAGTAAAATCCCATGTAATCCTATGTAATGAAGCCTAGTTTACTACTCCAGCAAGTAGGTCAAACCTAGCACGCTGCTGCTGACTTCAGCTAATGCTTTGTGGAGATCGCGGCATTTGAGAAACCAAACGGAATAAATACCTCACATGTAAACACACACGTCGCATCGTAAGGCATGCTGGGTACTGACATCAAAACGGTGACAATAAGTTGAAACTGAGAACCGGTGGCATTGAAAAAAAACTTACATTGTAAAGACATGAAGAAAAAAATCTTATGATTGACATTGAAAAACTAATCTTAATGCAAAAAATACCAAAATAGAATAAAAGCTGCAAGCAGCGATGATCGGGACCTCGCAACCCGGTGAATATCGGGCACAGTCGAAGAGCCTTTGTCACAGGCATGTAGATGTTTTCACAGTCGGGCTACTTTCAGACAGAGCAAGGAGAGAAACATCACTTCCTTTGTCCACTCATTTGCCTGCTGCTGGGGCTGCTTTCCTGTACTGTGTTATGGGGGCGCTATGGAGCCAGTTTGCATCACTGATTGAATATTGTAATGTAGATGTGCTCAGGCCTGGACCTGTAAAGTTTCAGGCAGATCCCACCATGTACACTAAAGTTATAGCAATTTCCTCTGTAATGACGAAACATCAAAACTAAAGGCCACACCACGGCCAAGCGCTTCAATGTACACTAAATCTTTTGATAACTTTTGATCACACACTAGTCTAGATGACACACACTGATTTTGGAGTCCTTACGATGAATCCTGTAGGAGGAGTTTGTTAAAACACAAGGTATGCGAAATGGCCAAGAAAAGGCGAAAATTGACCAGTTTTTTAGAGATGGCGGACTTCCTGTAGGACTTGGACTGTAGGAGCTTGATATGGCTCCAAGAGGCTTTTTTGTGCATCTTGACATTATACATGTGCCTTGTGAATTTCATTTTTCTACGTTAATCTGGTAGGCGGGGCTTCAACTTTGAAATTTTCAAGGGATCGCTGTTGAGCCATTTTGCCACACCCATTCAAATGAACTACAAAGGAGTTTTAGCTAACATCACTCTAGACATGTGTGTCAAGTTTCGTGGCTGTAGAGCCATCCCCTCTCCCTGGAAAACAGCATCGTATGTCATGGCGAAGGATGTGTCGCATCTTACTTCTATGACAATCTGGGTTGAGGTGCTCAATTTTCCTAATTTTCTAGGGGGCGCAGTCCAGCCATTTTCAATATCAAATTTTTCAGCAGTCCTGACAAATGTGCAAAATTTCACGAGTTTTCGAACGGTCGTCAAAACGGCTGTCAAAAATGCGTTTGTTTCGGAATAATAATAATAATAATGATGATGATAATAATAATAATGATAATGATAATGATAATAATAATAATAATCACTACAAATACAGGGCCTTCGCACCGTTCAGTGCTCTAGCCCTAATAAGATTGACAGATTGTAATTTTAGTTAAAATTTTTAGAGCGTTTTATTTTTCAGTGGAACGTTTTTCAATGATAATACACTTTTTTTTTTTTTTAATTGCAGGGTTTGATTTCAATGCCAAATTTTATTTCCGATAGCCCCATACAAACCTAATTTTTTTGACAAATTTTTCACTCAAAGTGGGTGTATTTGCATCTAAAATGAGTATAAATTGCCCCTGAGACATATGTGTAGTATCTATGATGACAAAATATAATTTATATTTATATAGTTTATATATAGTCTCCATTTTTACTGCTTAGGTCACTCTTTATGTTAGCTTGCAGTTAGCTAATGTTTGCTAGCTAGCCACAGTGATATCAACCAGTGTTGTGTGCAGCTGTTTGAATTAGAGCTGTTGGACATCATTCCAGGAGTCAAAGATGAATCAAATTGTAAAAGAATTAATACTAACCAAATGCTGAAATTGCTATTCAAATGTGTGTGGCATTTGGGAGGCAAAAAGGCATGGGCAGGAACTTGGAACAAGAGTCCATAGTTTCACACATTTTTGTTCTGAATGCTTTGAGCCAATATACTCATGAGAATGGTTTAGCTAACTTTAATGGTGATGAAACAATTCAATGGTTGTGGTTCTTCTAGGCTTTTGAAATGTGATCGACCAAATGGCTCAAATCCTGATAGTGACTCGCGGGGGTTAGTGACTCGCGGGGGTTGTGATTCTCAAAAAAAGTACCACGTCTTTTTCACAAGTCTTTGAGAAAAAGAATTTTTGGGCCAGTGTGCATCATGTGATTACGCACTTTGGCCACTATGTCAAATTTGCTTCAAAGCCTGGCACTCTTCGTGTATCCAGTTCTCTTTATACATCCATGGCGATAAGTGATAGAGTGAGCATCAGAAAAGTGATGGTGAATGCAAGCGGAGCAGAAGAAAAGGTTAGCAGTAAGCTGTAACAATCTGGTAGTAAATGTACAGTGTCAGTTAATAAATGCTGCAGCTTGTCAAGACCAAGAAAAGTAATGTCTGTTTCCCCAACTGCTCTTGCTAGGCATTGAGCCTGAAAGATGCTAAACAGAGAACAGAGAAATGTGCTAATCGACCTCCCCAGCCAGGGCCAGGTCAGTCAACCTAGGGGAAACACTGCAATCTGTGCTGATATGCATGCTTTTCATTATATATAATTTGAATATGCAGGAAATCAAATGATAATGGATAACAAAAAGAGGTCATTTTGGCATAAGGGTGCCCCCAAAATGCACATATACATTCAGAACAAGTCATATCTGATGATTGTATGTGAAAGAAGTTATAGGAAAATAGTATATTCAGAAGCAGAGATATACACTTCTCGTTGTGACATGAAGGCCCCAGAATTTCAACCTCTGAATTGATCCATTCTGTATATAATGGTATGATATTTGGATGGATATCATTGGAGGATCACATAAAATCTTGAAGTATGTGTATTTTTTTCATAACGTTTTCTTCTTTTTTTAAATCAGAAATTCTTATGAAACTAGCCATTTCCAAGCGAGTTATGATCAAAACAGGCAAAAAGACAAGTGTGTGTAATGAAAAGCTTGTTTTTGCTTATTTTCAACTGTTTAGCGTCTGAAACGCTCAGAAATGACTGTTCAGGGCAAGTTAGACTCAAAAATTCAATATATGTGTTTTTATAAGTTTTTCTTCATTTTCTATTAGAATCTCACATAAAACGTTTAGAATAGCCATTTCCAAGCGAGTTATGATCAAAACAGGCAAAAAGACAAGTGTGTGTCATGAAAAGCTTGTTTTGGCTTAATTTCAACTGTTTAGCGTCTGAAACACTCAGAAACGACTGTTCAGGGCAAGTGAGACTCAAAACTGAAGCATATGTGTTTTCATAAGTTTTTCTTCTTTTTATATCAGATTCTATTATAGAACGTTGAGAATAGCCATTTCCAAGCGAGTTATGATCAAAACAGGCAAAAAGACAAGTGTGTGTAATGAAAAGCTTGTTTTTGCTTATTTACACCTGTTTAGCGTCTGAAACACTCAGAAAAGACTGTTCAGGGCAAGTTAGACTCAAAACTGAAGCATATGTATTATCATGAGTCTTTCTTCTTTTTCTAATAGAATCTCACATAAAACGTTGAGAATAGCCATTTCCAAAATATTTATAATCAAAAAAGGCAAAAAGGGTGTGTAATTAAAAGCTTGTTTTTTCTTCTTTTCACCTGTTTGGCATCTGAAACGCACAGAAACGCAAGTCTTTTTCTAACATTAAGTAGGCTCTGAGAGACAAGTGTATGTATTTGGTCGCCTGCTCATGCCTTTTACACCGGCTCATGTTCTGGAACTGTAAGAACTCGTCCCCTCTGTGAATTAGTGAGGCTCAGAGAGACAAGGGTATATGTTTGGTTGTCTGCACCTGCATTTTACACCGGCTCCTGTTCTGAAAGTTTCAGAAAGGCATTTTATTGGCCAGTTATTTAGGCACAGAGAGATAAGCGTATGTGTTTGGTCGCCTGCTAATACTTTTTACACTGGCTCCAGTATTGAAACTGTCAAAAGAGCGTCCTCCCTGTGAATCAATAAGGCTCAGAGAGACAAGCGCATGTGTTTGAGTTACAACTCTTGCTTTTCACATGGCTCATGTTCTGAAACACTTAGAACTGCGTTCTTTCTGCAAGTTAGTTAGGCTCAGAGAGACAAGCGTATTTTTTTGGTCGCCTGCTCATGATTTTTTCACCAGCTCATGTTCTGAAAGTGTTCGAACGCGTCTTCTCTGTGAATTAGTAAGGATCAGAGAGACAGGCGTATGTGTTTGGGTCACAACCCTTGCTTTTTACACCCGCTCATTTCTGAAACTGTTAGAACTGCGTTCTTTCTGTAAGTTAGTTAGGCTCAGAGAGACAAGCGTATGTTTTTGGTGTTTGGGTCACAACTCTTGCTTTTCACACCGTCTCATGTTCTGAAACAGTTAGAACTGCGTTCTTTCTGTAAGTTAGTTAGGCTCAGAGACACAAGTGTGTGTGCTTGGGTTCCCGGTCCTGGACTTTACTCCAGCTCCTGTTCTGAAACCGTCAGAGTGGCGTTCTCTCAGTGAGAACGCAGCTATGGAGACAAATGAATCTCTGCCATATTGTTTTAAAAGCCCCAAATATTGTCTACCCATCTTTTGCATGAATTAAATTACTCTTATTGGCCTTTTACTCACAGAGATTTAATTGCAGTAATGCAATGACTGTAGTTGTTATCAACTCACGTATTTCACATGCTTCACTGAAGTCTCTCCTCCAAGGATCGCTCAAGATCGGCAAGACAAGAATAAAGCTTAATTGGGTATTTTAAAAATTACTTGACTATGAAATTAGTTTCACATTCATTGTCTATGAAGCAGCTCCACTTCATTCTGGGGTCTCATGGCTCAAATCCTGATAGTGACTCGCGGGGGTTGTGATTCTCAAAAAAAAGTACCACGTCTTTTTCACAAGTCTTTGAGAAAAAGAATTTTTGGGCCAGTGTGCATCATGTGATTACGCACTTTGGCCACTATGTCAAATTTGCTTCAAAGCCTGGCACTCTTCCTGTATCCAGTTCTCTTTATACATCCATGGTGATAAGCGATAGAGCGAGCATCAGAAAAGTGATGGTGAATGCAAGCGGAGCAGAAGAAAAGGTTAGCAGTAAGCTGTAACAATCTGGTAGTAAATGTACAGTGTCAGTTAATAAATGCTGCAGCTTGTCAAGACCAAGAAAAGTAATGTCTGTTTCCCCAACTGCTCTTGCTAGGCATTGAGCCTGAAAGATGCTAAACAGAGAACAGAGAAATGTGCTAATCGACCTCCCCAGCCAGGGCCAAGTCAGTCAACCTAGGGGAAACACTGCAATCTGTGCTGATATGCATGCTTTTCATTATATATAATTTGAATATGCAGGAAATCAAATGATAATGGATTACAAA
The DNA here is from genome assembly GCA_029490765.1 of Euthynnus affinis. NCBI lineage: Eukaryota > Metazoa > Chordata > Actinopteri > Scombriformes > Scombridae > Euthynnus > Euthynnus affinis. Next base: position 461,021 of record CM055851.1, read on the forward strand.
AAGAGGTCATTTTGGCGTAAGGGTGCCCCCAAAATGCACATATACATTCAGAACAAGTCATATCTGATGATTGCATGTGAAAGAAGTTATAGGAAAATAGTATATTCAGAAGCAGAGATATACACTTCTTTGTGTGACGTTGTGACATAAAAGCCCCAAAATTTCAACCTCTGAATTGATCCATTGTGTATATAATGGTATGATATTTGGATGGATATCATTGGAGGATCACATAAAATCTTGAAGTATGTGTATTTTTTTCATAACATTTTCTTCTTTTTTTAAATCAGAAATTCTTATGAAACTAGCCATTTCCAATCGAGTTATTATCAAAACAGGCAAAAAGACAAGTGTGTGTAATGAAAAGCTTGTTTTGGTTTATTTTCACCTGTTTAGCGTCTGAAACACTGAGAAACGACTGTTCAGGGCAAGTTAGACTCAAAAATTCAATATATGTGTTTTTATAAGTTTTTCTTATTTTTTTATTAGAATCTCACATAAAACGTTGAGAATAGCCATTTCCAAGCCAATTATGATCAAAACAGGCAAAAAGTCAAGTGTGTGTAATGAAAAGCTTGTTTTGGTTTATTTTCACCTGTTTAGCGTCTGAAACACTGAGAAACGACTGTTCAGGGCAAGTTAGACTCAAAAATTCAATATATGTGTTTTTATAAGTTTTTCTTATTTTTTTATTAGAATCTCACATAAAACGTTGAGAATAGCCATTTCCAAGCGAATTATGATCAAAACAGGCAAAAAGTCAAGTGTGTGTCATGAGAAGCTTGTTTTGGCTTATTTTCAACTGTTTAGCCTCTGAAACGCTCAGAAACGACTGTTCAGGGCAAGTTAGACTCAAAAATTCAATATATGTGTTTTTATAAGTTTTTCTTCTTTTTCTATTAGAATCTCACATAAAACATTGAGAATAGCAATTTCCAAAATTGTTATAATCAAAAAAGGCAAAAAGACAAGGGTGTGTAATTAAAAGCTTGTTTTTTCTTCTTTTCACCTGTTTGGCATCTGAAACGCACAGAAACGCAAGTCTTTTTCTAACATTAAGTAGGCTCTGAGAGACAAGTGTATGTATTTGGTCGCCTGCTCATGCCTTTTACACCGGCTCATGTTCTGGAACTGTAAGAACTCGTCCTCTCTGTGAATTAGTGAGGCTCAGAGAGACAAGCGTATATGTTTGGTTGTCTGCACCTGCATTTTACACCGGCTCCTGTTCTGAAAGTTTCAGAAAGGCATTCTATTGGCCAGTTATTTAGGCACAGAGAGATAAGCATATGTATTTGGTCGCCTGCTCATGCTTTTTACACTGGCTCCGGTATTGAAACTTTCAAAAGAGCGTCCTCTCTGTGAATTAATGAGGCTCAGAGAGACAAGCGCATGTGTTTGGGTCACAACTCTTGCTTTTCACATCGTCTCATGTTCTGAAACAGTTAGAACTGCGTTCTTTCTGCAAGTAAGTTAGGCTCAGAGAGACAAGTGTATTTTTTTGGTCGCCTGCTCATGATTTTTTCACCGGCTCATGTTCTGAAAGTGTTCGAACGCATCTTCTCTGTGAATTAGTAAGGCTCAGAGAGACAAGCGCATGTAATTGAGTCACAACTCTTGCTTTTCACACCGGCTCATGTTATGAAACAGTTAGAACTGCGTTCTTTCTGCAAGTTAGTTAGGCTCAGAGAGCCAAGCGTATGTTTTTGGTTATCCGCACCTGCATTTTACACCAGCTCCTGTTCTGAAAGTTTCAGAAAGGCATTGTCTTGGTCAGTTACTAAGGTACAGAGAGATAAGTGCATGTATCTTGTTGCCTGCTCATGCTTTTTACAATGGCTCCGGTATTGAAACTTTCAAAAGAGCGTCCTCTCTGTGAATTAGTGAGGCTCAGAGAGAAAAGCGCATGTGTTTGGGTCACAACTTTTGCTTTTCACACCGGCTCATGTTCTGAAACAGTTAGAACTGCGTTCTTTCTGCAAGTTAGTTAGGCTCAGAGAGACAAGGGTATTTTTTTGGTCGCCTGCTCATGATTTTTTCACAAGCTCATGTTCTGAAAGTGTTCGAAAGCGTCTTCTCTGTGAATTAGTAAGGATCAGAGAGACAGGCGTATGTGTTTGGGTCACAACCCTTGCTTTTTACACCCGCTCATTTCTGAAACCGTTAGAACTGCGTTTTTTCTGCAAATTAGTAAGGCTCAGAGAGACAAGCGTGTGTGTTTGGTTGTCTGCACCTGCATTTTACACCGGCTCCTATCCTGAAAGTATCAGAAAGGCATTGTCTTGGCCATTTATTTAGGCAACGAGACATAAGTGTATGTGTTTGGTCGCCTACTCATACTTTTTACACTGGCTCCGGTATTTAAACTCTCAAAAGAGCGTCCTCTCTGTGAATTAGTGAGGATCACAGAGACAAGCGTATGTGTTTGGGTCACAACCCTTGCTTTTTACACCCGCTCAGTTCTGAAACAGTTAGAACTGCGTTCTTTCTACAAATTAGTTAGGCTAAGAGAGACAAGCGCATGTGTTTGGGTCACAACTCTTGCTTTTCACACGGGCTCATGTTGTGAAACTGCGTTCTTTCTGCAATTTAGTTAGGCTCAGAGAGACAAGCGTATATGTTTGTTTGTCCGCACATGCACTTTACACCGGCTCCTGTTCTGAAATTCTCTCGGCCAGTTATTTAGGCACAGAGAGACAAGCGTATGTGTTTGGTCACCTGCTCATGCATTTTACACTGGCTCCGGTATTGAATCTTTCAAAAGAGCATCCTCTCTGTGAATTAGTGATGCTCAGAGAGATAAGCGCATGTGTTTGGGTCACAACTCTTGCTTTTCACACCGTCTAATGTTCTGAAACAGTTAGAACTGCGTTCTTTCTGCAAGTTAGTCTGGCTCAGAGAGACAAGCGTATTTTTTTGGTCGCCTGCTCATGATTTTTACACCAGCTCATGTTCTGAAAGTGCGAGAACGCGTCTTCTCTGTGAATTAGTAAGGATCAGAGAGACAGGCGTATGTGTTTGGGTCACAACCCTTGCTTTTTACACCCGCTCATTTCTGAAACAGTTAGAACTGCGTTCTTTCTACAAATTAGTTAGGCTCAGAGAGGCAAGCGCATGTGTTTGGGTCACAACTCTTGCTTTTCACACCAGCTCAGTTCTGAAACAGTTAGAACTGCGTTTTTTCTGCAAGTTAGTTAGGCTCAGAGAGAAAAGCGTATGTTTTTGGTTGTCCGCACCTGCATTTTACACCGCCTCCTGTTCTGAAACTGTCAGAAAGACATTCTCTTGGCCAGTTAGTCAGCCAGGCTCAGAGAGACAAGCATATGTGCTATGTCGCCTGCTCCTGCTTTTTACACTGGCTCCGGTTTTGAAACTGTCAAAAGAGCGTCCTCTCTGTGAATTAGTAAGGCTCAGAGAGACAAGTGCATGTGTTTGGGTCATAACTCTTGCTTTTCACACCGGCTCATGTTCTGAAACTGTTAGAACTGCATTCTTTCTGCAAGTTAGTTAGGCTCAGAGAGACAAGCGTATGTTTTTGGTTGTCCGCACCTGCATTTTACACTGGCTCCTGTCCTGAAAGTATCAGAAAGGCATTCTCTTGGCCAGTTATTTAGGCAACGAGACATAAGCGTATGTGTTTGGTCGCCTACTCATACTTTTTACACTGGCTCCGGTATTTAAACTCTCAAAAGAGTGTCCTCTCTGTGAATTAGTGAGGCTCAGAGAGACAAGCGCAAGTGTTTGGGTCACAACTCTTGCTTTTCACACCAGCTCATTTTCTGAAACATTTAGAACTGCGTTCTTTCTGTAAGTTAGTTAGGCTCAGAGACACAAGTGTGTGTGCTTGGGTTCCCGGTCCTGGACTTTACTCCAGCTCCTGTTCTGAAACTGTCAGAGTGGCGTTCTCTCAGTGACTTAGTTACCATTCAATCTCTAACATATTGTTTTAAAAGTCCCCAATATTGTTAGCCATCTTTTGCATGGATTAAATTACTCTTATTGGCCTTTTACTCACAGAGATTTTATTGCAGTAATGCAATGACTGTAGTTGTCATCAATCAAGTACTTCACATGCTTCACTGAAGTCTCTCCTCCAAGGATCGCTCAGCCCCGCCTGTGGTGAAACAGAAGAGAGGAGAGAAACTCAACAAAATGCAGTAATATATCCTATTCAATATCATTTTCCAATATAATGTTTCACTGTGGACATTGTCATATACCAGTTATGTACTGTATGTTTTTCAGATATGAAAAAGCTTACTTGGGTATTTTAAAAATTACTATGAAATTAGTTTCACATTCAAAAAGTTGAAACTGAAAAAGACAAAGTTGAAACTGAAAACCGGTGATATTAAAAGAAACTTATATTTACTGAAAAAAAAAGACAGACATGAAGAAAAATGATTTACATTGAAAAACAAATCTTAATGCAAAAATACTGAAATAAAATAAGATAATAAGATTGACAGAATATAATTTTTTAAAATGTTAAATTTTTTAAAGTGTTTTATTTTTCAGTGGAGCTTTTTTCAATGACAATACACTTTTTTCAATTGCAAGGTTTGATTTCAATGGCAAATTTTATTTCCGATGCCAAAATGTGAATGTCAGTGTTCTGCCCCATATAAACCTAATTTTTTTTGACAGATTTTCCTTTCAAAATGCTCCTATAGGTGTATTTGCATCTAAAATGGGTATGAATTACCCCTGAGACATATGTGTAGTATCTATGATGACAAAATATGATTTACATTATAATATATTACAATATTAGTATAATATTTTCACTGTAACCCCTCCCCCCTTCCCCAGGCCTCAGCAGTGGCACATGATGCAGGTACAGTGCGTGTGTGAAAATCTGACAAGAGCCTGTTATTGGGGTCTTACTTCCCATCAGTAGTTCAAACAAAGAATATGTCAGACATTTCTTTACTTCTACCACTCAGTACTATAAAACACATTTATAATCATCACTAGTCTCCATTTTCACTGCTTAGGTCACTCTACATTAGTAGTTAGCTAATGTTTGCTAGCTAGCCACAGTGTTGTGTGCAGCTGTTGGAATTTGAGCTGTTGGACATAATTTCAGGAGTCAAATATAAATCAAATTGTAAAAGAATTAGTACTAATCAAATGCTGAAATTGCTATTCAAATGTGTGTGGCATTTAGGAGGCAAAACGGCTGTATCCAGTTCTCTTTATACATTCATGGCGATAAGCAATAGAGTGAGCATCAGAAAAGTGATGGTGAATGTGAGTGGAGCAGAGGAAAAGGTTAGCAGTAAGCTGTCACAATCTGGTAGTAAATGTACAGTGAAGTACTGCAGCTTGTCAAGACCAAGAAAAGTCATGTCAGTTTCCCCAACTGCTGGAAAATGAAGGGTGTGAGCAACAATGCCTAGCCTGACGATGCTAAACAGAGAACAGAAAAATGTGCTAATCGACCTCCCCAGCCAGGCCAAGTCAGTCAACCTAGGGGAAACACTGCAATCTGTGCTGATATGCATAACAGTTTTCATTATATATAGAGAGAAATTTGGATGTGCAGAAAATAAAATGATAATGAATGATTTATGACCTAATATGCTGGATTCAAAAAAGGACATTTTGGCATAAGGGTGCCTCCAAAATGCACATGTACATTCAGAACAGGTCATATCTGATGGTTGTATGTGAAAGAATGCCCTAGAAAACCAATGTATAGACACAAGTTATATGAAAATAGTATATTCAGAATCTGCTTCTGAATATACTATTTTCATATACTAATCACATACTTCACATACTACATTCACATAATACACACTTCTTTGTGTGACATTGTGACATAAAGGCCTCAAAATTTCAACCTCTGAATTTACCTTGGTCCATTATGTATTTAACTTTTATATTATATTTATATTTGGATGTCTGTAAGGATCACATAAAATCTTGAAGTGTGTGTATTTTTTTCATAACTTTTTCATCTTTTTCTTATCAGAAACTCTTATTTAACAGTCAGAATAGCTTTTTCCAAGCAAGTTGTGATCAAAACAGGAAAAGAAAAGAAATGTGTGTATTTTAAAGCTTGTGTCATGTTTATTACATCTGTCTGTCTTAATAAACTGTCTGAATCGACTTTTCTGAGCAAGTTAGACTCAAAAATAAAGTATTTGTCTTTTTATAACTTTTTCTTCTTTTTATATCAGAATCTCTTATATACAAGTCAGAATAGCTTTTTTCCAAGCGAGTTCTGATCAAAACAGGAAAAAAAAAGAAGTGGTTGTCACGCACAGACCTGTCAGCCAAGGAAAAGGAGGCAGACAGGGAGGGGTGAACTCAGATCTTTCATACTAGCTCTGGAGACATATATATGCTTTTGACAGAAACCACTCCTAGCGGTTGACTCACTGACCATTGAAATATACGACTATTTCTCTGTGTCCACCTGCAATTTCTTCTTTTCTCTGCACACTTCATAGTACACATTTCAATCTAACTTTTATCTGGTAATGTGGGTTAAAACTCTTTACTTTACCTAACATGGACTTGAGGAAAATTAGGACACTCATTTCTTTTACACATCATCTTTTATACTTTAACTCATCACAAGTTTTCGACATATTGATTCAGATTACACTTAAGGGCCAAAATACTTGCATAATTTAGACATCATCACAAGTTTTCTACATATTGATTCAGATTACAGTAAAGGGGCACAATACTTGATTTACTTGATTTTGATAACACTGCTGTGAGGCACGCACACATCTCATTCTGCAAAAAACATTCTAACATTCTCACACCGTTGACATTTGATGTTCGCTATGACAGGGAAGTTGCTATAACTTTACTGTACATGCTCCTAATCTACACTGCACTTTACATGGCTGCCAAGTCACACCCCTCAGACCGGGTTGATGGACTATAGTTCACTGTCTATCCTCTGCTCCACTCAGAGAACATACACTCAAGCAAGGATCGCTCAGTCCCGCCTGCGGTGAAACAAAGGAGAGGAGAGAACCTTAAATGACAGCAAAATGCAGTGATTAATATCATTGTCCATCATGATTTTTCACTGTGGACATTGTCATAAAAAAATAGCATTGCAGTCGGCTGCTCTCTTTGTGCTGCAGAACAGATAGATTTAGGAGGTCTTTTGTCCCCACAGCAATTAGACTCTTCAACTCTTTGAACCGACTAGTTTTTGTTTTTTGTTTCATTCGTGATAATTGGATGAGCTTGGACAATTAGAATTTCCCTTCGGGGATTCATATAGTATCAATCAATCAATCAATCAATCACTCAATCAATCAAACAATATGCCAGTTCACCCAACCCCAGTATACAGGAACATTTTCTTTTCAGATATGAAAGGTTACCTATAGAATAAAGCTTACTTGAGTATTTTAAAAATTACTATAAAATTAGCTTCACATTCATTGTCTATGAAGCAGCTCCAGACTTTATTCCGGATGGCTTCAGAAATTTGAGTCTCACGCCTCTGGTTTGTGGCTATGGGAGGAAGTAGTTCATGTTCACAAATAACAGTTACACATCTCACAGTTGTGCAAGTCACAAGCTAGTCTCAAGTCTTAACTTTAAAGGCTGACGAAAGTCCTAAGTCACTGTGTTTTAGACTCAAGTAAGTAAAGTCAAGTCACTGCTAAACATCAAGCAAGACAAGTCAATTAAGTCACAAGTCAAGTCACCATGTTTTAACACTAAGAAAGGGCAAACCATGTCGTGAGAAAATGGCACTCTAATGGCTATGGTTAGGATTCATAAATACTGCTATTTATTAGGGGTATAATTCTCCAAATCCATGGTTTGGTTCATACTTTGTTTTGTTGTTGTTGTTTTTAATAGATTAACTTTAAATGAACTAAGTAAAAAAAAAATTATCTGATGTTTTCCAGGATCTAGTGTTTATAATTCTGTATTTTATGCAGTGTTGATGTCTGTGGATGTGGATGATCAGATTGGTGTGGGAAAATGCTTTCAACAAGCTTTCAGCTCAATCCTGTCTTGCATCATTTTCTAGATTCTGCTAGAGCAGGGGACAGCAACCTTCAGCGTACAAAGAGCCATTTGAGCCCATTTCTCACCATATAAAACCCACCTGGAGCTGCAAAATCTGTTTGATCCCTAAAATGATGATTACACCACTAGTTACATTACAAGAATGAGTGAATATCTAATTAGGATTACATATTTCACATAAACAAAAACATACAGATGTATTGTTTACTCAATAAAACGATCAGTTTTAAAACAGTTTAAATTAAAATATTCATTTGTTAAGCTTTTTTGATATTTTAAGGGAAAACATATTTTTGCTAGTTAATTTGTCAACTATGTTATGGACAGCCTGTATGCCATTACAGACTGAGTATTTTTAATCATAAATCCGCCTCACAGATCATTAAGACGTTTTAAGATATGTTATACAAAACTCCAACCTGTGTGGATGTAATGTACTTCTTGATCACTGACCTCCATCAGACCTGCTCCTTCAGCCCTGTCAGTCTCCTCCATCTTCCTCCTCTCCCTCTCTTTTCCTGTTTTTAGTAACAGGTTGTTTTATTAAACTCAGATTTACAAGAATGAGTGGTCAACCAGTTTGAATTTGTATTTGTCTCAACTGGCAAAATCTTCTGCAATTTCATATATCCATCTACAGGCTGAGTTATTAAGGGATGTAAAATTTTGTTATGATCAACACAATGTGACCTTTTCACTGACATAAACTGATTATAAAGAATAATCTATGCCTACTGATGTTTCGAAATACTTAAGAGGCACACACAAAAAGCTGTTCAAAATACTGAGGACATACAGATGGGCCCCAGACGGCACTGAGACGTACCAAGAGGCCAGCAATAGTGAGGAGATTCAATTATTACTACAAAAGTATACAGAATACCCAGACTGTCCAAAATATAAATTACATCTTCAACAAAACAGCAAATAAAACTACGTACAAGGAAAAGAAAAACAGACAAGAACCAATAGTTTGACAAAGAATGTCAAAACCTGAAAAATGAAGCTAGAAAATGATCTAACCTCAAACACAGAGCCTTCACCTTCAGTACTGTGAAGCTCTCAAGACATATCAATACAATCAAAACCAAAAAGATAAACCATACTGAGAAACAGCTGTGATTACTTGAAGAGAGTCTAACTCCTTCTGGGACCAGTGGAACTCTATAAAAATGCATTTTATTATATTGTATTTAATATTATTGTTTATATTTACATATTATTGTATGAATATTAATCTGTCAGTGTCAATAATTTTCTGTAGTGCTTTTTCTGTAGGTTTCTGTCATGCCAATAAAGCTTATTTGAATTTGAATTGTGCCCCAGTCGCTAATATTAATACCATACCCAGATAGCAAAATTTCTGTGGACCTGATCCGGCTCACACCCAACACTTTCAGCACTTTCATCCAGCCCACATGCCGCATGGAATGATGGCACTTGGCTCCCAGATCTGGGCCACAGGCAAGCCGTATGTCAACCAAGAACACACCAGGGGCCTGTTTCAGAAAGCAGGTTTAGCAAACTCTGAGTCTAACCCTGAACTCTGAGTGGATGAATCTCAAGATGGGAAACTCTGAGTTTTCGGTTTCAGAACAGCTGATCAGAGTCACCCTGTCTCCTCAAAATTACGTTCCCACACAACTAAATTGCATTCTGCGTTTTTCTTAACACACCTGGATTTGTCCTTTTTCAACGTGCCGGTACTAATTTTAATTAATGGATTGATTTATAATTGCTGTATATCTTGTATCTCCACTGACATCTGATGATTTGCGCATTATGACCGCTTTTTTAAGTAACCGCCTGCCATTGCTGTGAAGAATAAAATGAGAGAAAGAAATGACGAACTCAAATTTTCTGGCCATTGTTTTCTAACCTCATAAGAAGGGACTGAAAAAAGAAAGAAATACTAAATGTGTCAAAGGGAATTCCCAGTGACGTCATGCGTAGTAAGGTCCCACAAAATGGACCCCCCCCCCCTCTCCCCGCCCCCTACAACACCCCCTTTTTTTGGCTTGACTTCTTCTTCATCGCTCTTTTGACAGACAGTGGATGGCTCAACGAACCAGACAGACTAGCGACCCCACGTGTGTCTACATTGAAATGACATCTTCATTCTTGAAAACCCGAGGTTGCGAGTTGGTGGGTTTCAGTCCACCAAAAGAGTAATTCGTAAAATGTTGGCGCGAGCGCAAACATCCCCCCTTCCCCCCACCACATGTTGCACATCTTTTATCTTGAAATCATAGATCAAAACCACAGAGACGTGACCGTAAGCTCTCAATCTGATTCAGTAATAACGTGTTCGGTGATTTGTACTTGAAAAGCCGTCAAGATTAAAATACTATTTCAAATTTTTAGACATCTATTTGTATTTCGGCTCAACAGCATTCAGTGACTTTATTTCTGCTGCTTCAACAAATGTAGTATATAGTCACACTGAAATGCTGTTAAAATATAGGAATGATCAGTGCGACCAATCACATCATGAGTGATGGAGATATTATTATTTATATTTTATAAATTATATATAGATATATTATTCATTGAGCCCACGTGTCTCAAGCTTCTTCCTGATGTTTCAAATTTAAATTGAGGTTACATATTATTTGCTAATAAACATTAGCACAATGTTATAATGATTTCAGTGCATGAGCTGCTCTTACAAACTAAGAGCTGTCGATTTTATTCTGAGCTGACGCTAAACTCACGCTGTTTAATATCTGAATGCGGGTAAAAAAAAAAAACGCTTTACAAGACTGATGTGCATAAAAGCGGTAACTTTACAAAGTTCTGAGTAATTAATTAATATCCAACCAGGATTTAGATAGTAATCCTCCGCTACTGAATGCTTTTATACGGACTGAGTTAAGAGGGAGGACACAGAGAGAAACTCAGGGTTTGTTGAAGCTAACCTGCCAGCGAGCATGCTTCACATGGCATATATATATATATATATATATATATATATATATATATATATATATATATATATATATATATATATATATATATAATTATTATTATTGTATGCTGTAATGTTGTGGGTATTCAGTCTTACTGTATGTTATAAAAGGACCAACTCGGACGCTTGTCGTGAGCTTAACTTTTTACTGCTCTTTTATTGCTTTGTCAAAAACTATCAACAACCGTTACAACCGTTACAAATGTTACAACTGTTTCAACCGTTTGCGCATCCCCACAGGTCTTAAAGTCACAAAACACATTTCATTCATCACATCTCCCCCCTCTGGAATGTTCCACATAAAGGTTTCTTACAGATTCTTAATGTAATTTAATTCTTAACTGTGAATACTTAAACTTCACATTAAAACAACCGCTTTGCTTATATATATATTAGCTTTAGGATTATTTCAAAATCTTGTTTAACATTTAAATAAACACTTTCTATAATGTACAACATAAATATCAAAGATAAACATCTTTGTCTTGCATTGTCCTTTGACTAGATGACAGGTATAAATGCAGTCTCTTATTTACACACACACACACACGCACACACACACACACACACACACACACACACACACACACACACAGCCTTAGCCTTATTAGCCTGTTATAAGCAACCTACGATACCAAGTGGCTAGCTTACACACAGCTGGTGCAACCCAGTGCAGAAATCATTATTTATAGCGTTATTTATAGATATTGGTCAGTGAAATTTCAGCACAGTGCCTTACGTTGTAGGAAGGAGCAGTTATCCAAATAGCTGCTACTGGCAATCAATTCGATTCATATCCATTTCAACAGCTCTAATAGCTAGCTAGCATCATTAGCTGCTACAGATGAAACGTCTAAGGTTACACACAAAACAGCTTTTTAATGTTAACAAAAGAGGACATACCCGTAGATTGGCGTTCTTTCCTTCTCCTGTTTTCTCTATTTTCTTCCTTATGCACCTTGTGCATCTGGGCCTTAAAGATGCCCCCGCAGCGTATACTTTACGGAGTATACTATACCCTTATATGAATGGGGGGTGGGGAGGGTCGCCTGTAAAACTTTGTCGTCCCCCCCCCCCCCCCCCCCCCCTCCCCAGGTCCGGTCATTATCTTTTCTGTATTTTGAACATACACATAAAACAAATATTTTAAATTAAATTAAAATTTTACTGTTTGATACTTGGGGACTTTTGGTCCAATTAATATTAGCATCAGCACCGCTGTCGCTGTCAGAGACAAAATGAAACGAAAATATCTGAGCGGTGCCCAAAAGCGACATAACAAAGAGAAATCTGAGGAATTTTCTTCCAAACTAACAAAAATAACGTCTTATTCGGAACTCTAAATCCTGTCAGACGTGAACAAGGATGCAGTATGTCAGCAGGTGGGTTCCTGCATAGTTGACATTGTTCAGCTACTATACAGTTATCAACCATTTTGCCAAGATGAACAGTTTTTAAATAGCCTTATTGTGTGACGTTACTTTGCCTATATGTTATGCTGGGGTTTTTTCCCCTTTTTTTTCGGAATAATATAATGTTATTAGGCTTTCATATAGCCTAACCTACGGGGTTAGGTTATAAATAACTATTTCTGCACTGGGTTGCACCAGCTGTGTGTAAGCTAGCCACTTGGTATCGTAGTCTTTAGGCACAAAAACGACTACAGCCCACACACAGAGAAAAATATTGCTAAGTTGCTGCCAAACAAGTGTCATAAATACAGGATAGGCTATTTCATAAATAAAAACACAAGCTATAATAAAAATGTTAACGGAATATTAAAAGTTTAGCTTCAGCGCTAGGACAGGGAGAGCGCAGGCCCGCAGCGTCACCACAATCCAGTCAGGGGGAGCATTCAGTCGATTCAGTGTCGGTTGAAGGAGAACCCAGAGCGCCCCTATCTACAACCAACCAGCCAACAAAAGCGAATAGCAGCAGTGACATAGCCTCAGATAGCTCTGCATCTCAAATTAGCCCGGAATCAGCTCTTAAAACTGGTATATCTTACCCCAGGGACAGGGCAAATTTCCCTGTAGATATTACAGATGCAAATGTGAACATTTTTATTTTGAGGCAGGGACTATGCAGATTTGAAGGTCCGTACCCTAGAGATACAAAAGGCAGGTGCTTTTCCAACGAGTATTACAACAGAATATCAAAAAGGTTCATAGATACCACACAAATGGCGATCCATTTTTGGTACTCCCCAAAAATGGATCGTGTCTATTGTGAGCCCTGTTTGGCTTTTTGGTGAGAGGAAATCAGTGTGTCATAATTTGGCCTGGACAACTGGAATTTTGGTCCGAGGTATTGACAAGAATGGTTGATGTTACCATGACACTTGCATCCAGTAACTCCGTTTCCGTGCAGGTTGTTCGAAATTGGGAGAAACAACAACGGAAACTTTTTTGTCCGTCATAGAACTTCTTGGCCGATATGACCCTGTATTACCAACAATACTGCCGCTTGGTCAGTGGCCCGACATTTCAACGTATGACGCTCTGGGTACCCCTTTCGGGTCAGTTCTGCGCGCGCAGGGCTGTTCAACATATATCAACGGAGTAGTGACTCAGTCGAAATTATACCGTTTATTCTTTCCTCTTGAAGTTCATAGACCAACGTAATAGCTTGTGGCCATTCTCGAAAGGTGCTAAACTAATGTCATAGCGCATTCTCCTTGTTTATATTTATCACTTGTTTCTCTCCCCGTGCTTTGTATTACCACTGCTGTGCTGTTTGCTCCCATTTTTACATACATACACTGTCTTTTCAAAATACATTTCCGTGGTCACAGGAAACAGCTAAATAAGCGCAATACTAAAGATATATTACAAGCGCACAGGGACGAGGCTGCATCTAACCTATGTGACAATGTAATAATAATCATATATTTAGAAATAGGGTTTGTCTTTGGCCCCGACAACACTGAGGCAAAATTACAGCAGATAATGAGTTTATATGCTATTATTTGTATGTTGCTAATCGCGGTGACGGAAGAAGTGGTGCATGCCGGGTAATGTTGTTTGTTTTGGAGGTGGACTTTTATAATACATCCATGGCTAACTTTGATAAACATACGAAGTGCATCACGATCTCTCTTTCTATCGTTTTTTCTCGAAATCAAATGAGAAGTAATTAAAAATGGTGACCATGATGTCTTTGTATTATGCGCGTGTGGCGCATAATACAATGACCCCCCCCCCCCCCCCCCCCCCCCCACCATAACACCCCCTTTTTTATTGTCTTTTTACTTTAGAATGAAAACAAGAGGAGGAGGAAAACAGCCCCTCAGAGTTGTGCTTAAATAATCATTCGCAATGCACTTTGCATGCTGTTAACTGGGAATGTTTACATCTCGGACAGGAAACACATCACGTTACTTCGTCTTCTTCGTCGCTCTTTTGACAGACAGTGGGTGGCTCAACGAACCAGACAGACTAGCGACCCCACGTGTGTCTACATTGAAATGACATCTTCATTCTTGAAAACCCGAGGTTGCAAGCAAAACGAGTTGGTGGGTTTTCAGTCCGCCAAAAGAGTCAAAAAATGTCGGCACGCGCGCAAACACACACGCACGCACGCACGCACACACAAACAAACACACACACACACACACACACACACACACACACACACACACACACGTCTAAAATAAAGCAACATCATTTAGATTCAGTGTAATTAGTCTAGTTGTTGTAAATATTTGATATATTCAGTAGTTATGTTGTTTTATGAACCTATTTTACGACTACTTTACAAAACAGAACAACTGCCATCCCAAAAACGTTTATGTTTTTGAAACACTCACGAAAATATCTTAAACAAACCAACATCTTAACTTTTAGTTGATATAGATCATTTAGATGCAGTGTGATTATTAGTTCGGGTGTATTAAATGTTTGATATATTCAACAGATAGATCTTCTCACAACCCTATCTTACTGCCCTAATCTACAACCAGAAGAACTACAACTGTGGTGCTTATTTGTATCAAGAAACATGGCGAGGCTCATGGGAATTGTAGTTTTAAATACATATTAGCGTTTTTAATATATTAGGAAGTTGTAAATACTAAACTGAGAGTACACTAGAGAGTTTAAGGGGACGATAAACACATTTGTGTAATCAGATTTTAAATATCTAATTGCTTTATGAGTGAAAATTAATTTTAACCATATTTTACCCCTTTTTATGAGAGCGTCACCAATTGTTGACTATATTCACATGATAGCTGAGGCCCAGAGTTCTCTATAACAGTTGGTGCCATGTCTGTACCCCCTTTTGTTGATGAATTATAAGCCTTCAAATATGCACGGAGGTCAAGGTTCAAAGGTCAGTTTTTCAAAGCAGGAGCCATGTGGTATCTTCATACTTACATATGTTATTTTCCAACCCGAGACCTTTCCAAAAATGTATTTGGTGTAGCTCTATCATGATTCTTGGTTTTAGGATTCTATATCAGCATGACCAGATCAGAATCCTTTTTTTTTTTAGCCAATGCGCACATACAAAGAATGCGCCTTAGCTCCCACATTATCATTCTTAATAATAATAATGAAACAAAGTAATATTAAAATTAAACCGAAAACTTTAGATCTATTTACAGTATGGAATAGTAGGCTAATAGTTTTGAGATAGGATATGATGCCTTATTGCTTATTGCTATAAAACTTGAAGTGACTGTACAAAGGAAATAGTCTATGGTCTGTGCTATGGACAAATAAATGAAGTGTATGAAATTTATGGAGGTGAAGAGAGCAAAAATTAACATGCGCATATATGATTAATTGTGAATTCCAGTTTAATAACCCTGTGCTCTCTGAAAATAGGCCTTGGGCGGCTTGTGTCCTTGAAATGTGAAAATTAAAACTTTGTCATAGATATTCATCAAATACATTGTTGGAAAGGTCTCAACTTGGAAAATAACATTTGTAAGTATGAAGATTCCACATGGCTCCTGCTTTGAAAAAC
The DNA here is from genome assembly GCA_029490765.1 of Euthynnus affinis. Lineage (NCBI taxonomy): Eukaryota > Metazoa > Chordata > Actinopteri > Scombriformes > Scombridae > Euthynnus > Euthynnus affinis. The sequence goes on from CM055851.1 coordinate 476,979, forward strand.
TGACTTTTGAACCTTGACCTCAGTGCACATTTGAAGGCTTATAATTCATCAACAAAAGGGGGTACAGACATGGCACCAACTGTTATAGAGAGCTCTGGGCCTCAGCTATCATGTGAATATAGTCAACAATTGGGGACGCTGTCAGATATGGGTAAAATATGGTTAAAATTAATTTACACTCATAAAGGAATTAGATATTTAAAATCTGATTACACAAATGTGTTTATCGTCCCCTTAAACTCCCTAGTGTACTCTCAGTTTAGTATTTACAACGTCAATTATATTAAAAACGCTAATTATGTTTTTAAAACTACAATTCCCATGAGCCACGCCATGCTTCTTGATACAAATAAGCACCACCAGTTGTAGTTCTTCTGGTTGTAGAGTAGGGCGGTAAGATAGGGTCGTGAAAAGGTCTATCTGTTGAATATATCAACATTTAATACACCCGAACTAATAATCACTCTGCATCTAAATGGTCTATGTTAACAAAAAGTTAAGATGTTGGTTTGTTTAAGATATTTTAGTGAGTGTTTCATAAACAGCGTTTTTGGGATGGCAGTTCTTCTGTTTTGTAAAGTAGGGTCCTAAAATAGGTCATAAAACAACACAACTACTGAATATATCAAATATTTACAACAACCAGACTAATCACAGAGACTAATGCATCTAGATGATCTATGTTTCAGAACACGATAGAAAGAGATATCGTGATGCATTTGTATGCATGTTTATCAAAGTTAGCCATGGATGTATGACAAAAGTCCACCTCCAGAACAAACCACATTACCCTGCATGCACCACTTCTTCCGTCACCGCGATTAGTAACATAAAACTCATTATCTGCTGTATTTTGCACTCAGTGGGCCAAAGACAAACCCTATTTTTAAATATATGATGATATATATGATATTGCATTGTCGCATAGGTTAGATGCAGCCTCGTCCTTGTGCGCATTGTAATATATTTTTGTATTGCTCTTATTTAGGTGTTTCCTGTGACCACGGAAATGTATTTTGAAAAGACAGTGTATGCATGTAAAAATGGGAGCAAACAGCACAGAAGTGTAGAAAGAGAGAGAAACAAGTAATAAAAATAAACAGGGAGAATGCGCCATGACATTTGTTTAGCACCTTTTGAGAGTGGCCACAAACTATTACGTTGGTCTATGAACTTCAAGGGGAAAGAATAAACGGCATAATTTCGACTTGGGTCACTACTCTGTTGAAATTTGTTGAACAGCCCTGCGAATGCAGAACTGATGCGAAAGGGATACCTAGAGCGTCATATTTTGAAGTGTGGGGCCACTGACCAAGCGGCAGTATATGACGCGTTAGGGATGAGATCGTGTTGAATTAAAATATTTTTTCTTGTTCATTTACACCTGTTCATCCTCTAAACCTGTCAGAAACAAGTGTTCTGAGCGAGTTTAAGTCAGACATAAAGTAATATGTCTTTCTCTAACATTAGTTAGGCTCTGAGGGACAAGCGTATGTGTTTGGTCACCTGCTCATGATTTTTACAACAGCTCATGTTCTGAAACTGTCAGAACGTGTCCTCTATGTGAATTAGTAAGGCTCAGAGAGACAAGCGTATATGTTTGGATCACAACTCTTGCTTTTTTACACGGGATCCTTTTCTGAAAAAGAACTGCGTTGTCTCTGCGAATTAGTTAGGCTCAGAGAGACAAGCGTATGTGTTGCTTGTCCGCACCTGCATTTTACACTGGCTCCTGTTCTGAAGCTGTCAGTAAGGCATTCTCTTGGCCAGTTAGTTAGGCTCAGAGAGACATGCGTATGTGTTTGGTTGTCCGCACCTGCATTTTACACCGGCTCATGTTCTGAAAGTGCTAGAACACGTCCCTCTCTGTGAATTAGTGAGGCTCAGAAAGAAAAGCGTATGTGTTTGGGTCATAACCCTTGCTTTTCACACCGGCTCAGTTCTGAAAACAATTAGAACTGCGTTCTTTCTGCAAATTAGTTAGGCTCAGAGAGACAAGCGTGTGTGTTTGGTTTTCCGCATCTGCATTTTACACCTGCTCCTGTTCTCAAAGTATCAGAAAGGCATTCTCTTGGCCAGTTTCTTAGGCACAGAGAGATAAGCGTATGTGTTTGGTCGCATGCACATGCTTTTTACACTGGCTCCGGTATTGAAACTGTCAAAAGAGCGTCCTCTCTGTGAATTAGTGAGGCTCAGAGAGACAAGAGCATGTGTTTGGGTCACAGCTCTTGCTTTTCAAACCGGCTCATGTTCTGAAACAGTTAGAACTGCGTTCTTTCTGCAAGTTAGTTAGGCTCAGAGAGACAGACGCATGTTTTTGGTTGTCCGCACCTGCATTTTACACCGGCTGCTGTTCTGAAAGTATCAGAAAGGCATTCTCTTGGCCAGTTATTTAGGCTCAGAGAGACAAGCGCATGTGTTTGGGTCACAAGTCTTGCTTTTCACACTGGCTCATGTTCTGAAACAGTTAGAACTGTGTTCTTTCGCAAGTTAGTTAGGCTCAGAGAGACAAGTGTACTTTTTTGGTTGTCCGCAACTGCATGTTACACCGGCTCCTGTTCTGAAAGTGTCAGAAATGAATTCTCTTGGCCAGTTATTTAGGTACACAGCAATAAGCGTATGTGTTTGGTCGCCTGCTCATGCTTTTTACACTGGTTTCCGTATTGAAACTGTCAAAAGAGCGTCCTCTCTGTGAATTAGTAAGGCTCAGAGAGACAAGCGCATGTGTTTGGGTCACAACTCTTGTTTTTCACACCGGCTTATGTTCTGAAACAGTTAGAACTGCGTTCATTCTGCAAGTTAGTTAGGCTCAGAGAGACAAGTGTATGTTTTAGGTTGTCCGCACCTGCATTTTACACTGGCTCCGGTATTGAAACTGTCAAAAGAGCGTCCTCTCTGTGAATTAGTAAGGCTCAGAGAGACAGGCGCATGTGTTTGGGTCACAACTCTTGCTTTTCACACCGACTTATGTTCTGAAACAGTTAGAACTGCGTTCTTCCTGCAAGTTAGTTAGGCTCAGAGAGACAAGTGTGTGTGTTTGGGTTTCCGGTCCTGGACTTTACTCCAGCTCCTGTTCTGAAACTGTCAGAGTGGCTTTCTCTCAGTGAGAACGCAGCTGTGGAGACAAATGAATCTTTACCATATTCTTTTAAAAGCCCCAAATATTGTCTACCCATCTTTTTCATGAATTAAATTAATCTTATTGGCCTTTTACTCACAGAGATTTAATTGCAGTAATGCAATGACTGTAGTTGTTATCAACTCAAGTATTTCACATGCTTCACTGAAATCTCTCCTCCAAGGATCGCTTAGCCCGTCTGTGGTGAAAAAGAAGAGGGAAGAGAAACTCAACAAAATGACAGTAAAATGCAGTAATTTATCCCATTCAATATCATTGTCCATTATAATGTTTCACTGTGGACATTGTCATATAGCAGTTATGTACAGGTACAACTTGTTTTTCAGATATGAAAGGCAAGACAAGAATAAAGCTTACTTGGGTATTTTAAAAATGACTGAAATTTGTTTCACATTCATTGTCTATGAAAATTTGAGTCTCATGCTTCTGGTTTGTGGCTTTGGGAGGAAGTAGTTCATGTTCACAAATAACAGATGTGAGAGGTACACATGTGCAAGTCACAAGCTAGTCTCAAGTCTTAACCTTAAAGCTGAAGCAAATCCTAAGTCACTGTGTTTAAGACTCAAGTAAGCAAAGTCAATTCACTGCTAAACATCAAACAAGACAAGCCAATTAAGTCAAATCAAGTCACCATGAAAGAAGCGCTTTAAACTCTAACACTCGTTGTCTCAAGCCATGTTATGAGAAAATGGCGCTATGGTTAGGACTTATAAATACTACTATTTATTAGGGGTATAACAATTCTCCAAATCTATGGTTTGGCTCATACCTTGTTTATTGTTGTTGTTTTAAATAGATTAACTTTGAATTAATTAACTATATCAACAAAAATAAATGATCTGATCTAACATGTTTTCCAGGATCTAGTGTAGTAGTCTATTTTGTATTTTACTTAATGTCTGTGGATGTGGATGATCAGATTGGTGTGGTAATATTAAGCTCAACTCAAGCTCAGTGCAGGTGTGGGAAAATGCTTTCAACAAGCTCTCAGCTCAATCCTGTCTTGCTTCATTTTCTAGGTTCTGCTAGACAAGGGGTCAGCAAGCTTCAGCCATTTTAGCCCATTTCTCACCATTTAAAACCACCTGGAGCCGCAAAATCTGTTTGATCCCTAAAATGACTTTATACATCCATGGCGATAAGCGATAGAGCGAGCATCAGAAAAGTGATGGTGAATGCAAGCGGAGCAGAAGAAAAGGTTAGCAGTAAGCTGTAACAATCTGCTAGTAAATGTACAGTGTCAGTTAATAAATGCTGCAGCTTGTCAAGACCAAGAAAAGTAATGTCTAGCAACTGCTCTTGCTAGGCATTGAGCCTGAAGATGCTAAACAGAGAACAGAGTGCTAATAGACCTCCCCAGCCAGGGCCAAGTCAGTGAACCTAGGGAAACACTGCAATCTGTGCTGATATGCATGCTTTTCATTATATATAATTTGAATATGCAGGAAATCAAATGATAATGGATTACAAAAAAAGGTCATTTTGGCATAAGGGTGCCCCCAAAATGCACATATACATTCAGTATGTGAATGTGAAAGAAGTTATAGGAAAATAGTATATTCAGAAGCAGAGATATACACTTCTTTGTGTGACGTTGTGACATAAAGGCCCCAAAATTTCAACCTCTGAATTGATCCATTATGTATATAATGATATGCTATTTGAATGGATATCATTGGAGGATCACATAAAATCTTGAAGTGTGTGTATTTTTTTCATAACGTTTTCTTCTTTTTTTAAATCAGAAATTCTTATGAAACGTTGAGAATAGCCATTTCCAAGCGAGTTATGATCAAAACAGGCAAAAAGACAAATGTGTGTAATTAAAAGCTTGTTTTTGCTTATTTTCATTTGTTTGTCCTCTGAAACACCCAGAAACGACTGTTCAGGCAAGTTAGACTCAAAACGGCAATATATGTGTTTTTATAAGTTTTTCTTCTTTTTCTATTAGAATCTCACATAAAACGTTGAGAATAGCCATTTCCAAGCGAGTTATGATCAAAACAGGCAAAAAGACAAGTGTGTGTAATGAAAAGCTTGTTTTTGCTTATTTTCACCTGTTTAGCATCTCAAACGCACAGAAACGACTGTTCAGGGTAAGTTAGATTCAATACTGAAACATATGTGTTTTTATAAGTTTTTCTTCTTTTTATATCAGATTTTATTATAAAACGTTGAGAATAGCCACTTCCAAGCGAGTTATGATCAAAACAGGCAAAAAGGCAAGTATGTGTAATTAAAAGCTTGTTTTTGCTTATTTTCATTTGTTTGTCCTCTGAAACACCCAGAAACGACTGCTCAGGGCCAGTTAGACTCAAAACGGCAATATATGTGTTTGTATAAGTTTTTCTTCTTTTTCTATTAGAATCTCACATAAAACGTTGAGAATAGCCATTTCCAAGCGAGTTATGATCAAAACAGGCAAAAAGACAAGTGTGTGTAATGAAAAGCTTGTTTTTGCTTATTTTCAACTGTTTAGCGTCTGAAACACTCAGAAACGACTGTTCAGGGCAAGTTAGACTCATATGTGTTAGAAGCATATGTGTTTTTATAAGTTTTTCTTCTTTTTATATCAGATTCTATTATAGAACGTTGAGAATAGCCATTTCCAAGCGAGTTATGATCAAAGCAGGCAAAAAGACAAGTGTGTGTAATGAAAAGCTTGTTTTTGCTTATTTACACCTGTTTAGCGTCTGAAACACTCAGAAACGACTGTTCAGGGCAAATTAGACTCAAAAATGCAATATATGTGTTTTTATAAGTTTTTCTTCTTTTTCTATTAGAATCTCACATAAAACGTTGAGAATAGCCATTTCCAAGCGAGTTATGATCAAAACAGGCAAAAAGACAAGTGTGTGTAATGAAAAGCTTGTTTTTGCTTATTTACACCTGTTTAGCGTCTGAAACACTCAGAAACGACTGTTCAGGGCAAATTAGACTCAAAAATGCAATATATGTGTTTTTATAAGTTTTTCTTCTTTTTATATCAGATTCTATTATAGAACGTTGAGAATAGCCATTTTCAAGCGAGTTATGATCAAAACAGGCAAAAAGACAAGTGTGTGTAATGAAAAGCTTGTTTTTGCTTATTTACACCTGTTTAGCGTCTGAAACACTCAGAAACGACTGTTTAGTGCGAGTTAGACTCAAAAATTCAATATATGTGCTTGTATAAGTTTTTCTTCAATTTCTATTAGAATCTCACATAAAACGTTGAGAATAGCCATTTCCAAGCGAATTATGATCAAAACAGGCAAAAAGACAAGTGTGGGAAATGAAAAGCTTGTCTTTGCTTATTTTCACCTGTTAAGCGTCTGAAACGCACAGAATCGAAAGTCTTTTTCTAACATTAAGTAGGCTCTGAGAGACAAGTGTATGTATTTGGTCGCCTGCTCATGCCTTTTACACTGGCTCCAGTATTGAAACTTTCAAAAGAGCATCCTCTCTGTGAATTAGTAAGGCTCAGAGAGACAAGCGTATGTGTTTGGGTCATAACTCTTGCTTTTCACACCGGCTCATGTTCTGAAACAGTTAGAACTGCGTTCTTTCTGCAATTTAATTAGGCACAGAGAGATAAGCGTATGTGTTTGGTCGCCTGCTCATGATTTTTACACCAACTCATGTTCTGAAAGTGTTAGAACGCGTCTTTTCTGTGAATTAGTAAGGATCAGAGAGACAGGTGTATGTGTTTGGGTCACAACCCTTGGTTTTTAAACCTGCTCAGTTCTGAAACAGTTAAAACTGCGTTTTTTCTGCAAGTTAGTTAGGCTCAGAGAGACAAGCGTGTGTTTGGTTGTCCGCACCTGCATTTTACACCGGCTACTGTTCTGAAAGTATCAGAAAGGCATTCTCTTTGCCAGTTATTTTTTATGTTTTGTCGCCTGCTCATGCTTTTCACACTGGCTCCGGTATTGAAACTGTCAAAAGAGTGTCCTCCCTGTCAATTAGTAAGGCTCAGAGAGACAAGCGCATGTGTTTGGGTCACAACTCTTGCTTTTCACACCGGCTCATGTTCTGAAACTGCGTTCTTTCTGCAATTTAGTTAGGCTCAGAGAGACAAGCGTATATGTTTGATTGTCCGCACTTGCATTTTACACCGGCTCCTTTTCTGAAATTCTCTTGGTCAGTTATTTAGGCACAGAGAGACAAGCGTCTGTGGTTTGTCGCCTGCTCATGCATTTACACTGGCTCCAGTATTGAAACTTTCAAAAGAGCGTCCTCTCTGTGAATTAGTAAGGCTCAGAGATATAAGCGCATGTGTTTGGGTCATAACTCCTGCTTTTCACACCGGCTCATGTTCTGAAACAGTTAGAACTGCGTTCTTTCTGCAAGTTAGTTAGGGTCAGAGAGACAAGCGTATGTTTTTGGTTGTCCGCGCCTGCATTTTACACCGGCTCCTGTTCTGAAAGTGTCTGAAAGGCATTCTCTTGGCCAGTTATTTAGGCAACGAGACATAAGCGTATGTGATTGGTCGCCTGCTCATGCTTTTTACACTGGCTCCAGTATTGATACTTTCAAAAGAGTGTCCTCTTTGTGAATTAGTGAGGATCATAGAGACAAGCGCATGTGTTTGGGTCACAACTCTTGCTTTTCACACCGTCTCATGTTCTGAAACAGCTTTTTTTCAATGACAATACATTTTTTTCAATTGAAAGGTTTGATTTCAATGGCAAATTTTATTTCCGATGCCAAAATGTGAATGCTCCTGCTTTTCATACTGGCTCCGGTATTGAAACTGTCAAAAGAGCGTCCTCTCTGTGAATTAGTAAGGCTCAGAGATACAAGCGCATGTGTTTGGGTCATAACTCCTGCTTTTAACACCGGCTCATGTTCTGAAACAGTTAGAACTGCGTTCTTTCTGCAAGTTAGTTAGGCTAAGGGGGACAAGCGTATTTTTTTTGGTCGCCTGCTCATGCTTTTTACACTGGCTCCGGTATTGAAACTTTCAAAAGAGCGTCCTCTCTGTGAATTAGTGAGGCTCAGAGAGACAAGCGCATGTGTTTGGGTCATAACTCCTGCTTTTAACACCGGCTCATGTTCTGAAACAGTTAGAACTGCGTTCTTTCTGCAAGTTAGTTAGGCTAAGGGGGACAAGCGTATTTTTTTTGGTCGCCTGGTCATGCTTTTTACACTGGCTCCGGTATTGAAACTTTCAAAAGAGCGTCCTCTCTGTGAATTAGTGAGGCTCAGAGAGACAAGCGCATGTGTTTAGGTCACAACTCTTGCTTTTCACACCGTCTCATGTTCTGAAACAGTTAGAACTGCGTTCTTTCTGCAAGTTAGTCTGGCTCAGAGAGACAAGCGTATTTTTTTGGTCACCTGCTCATGATTTTCACACCGGCTCATGTTCTGAAACACTTAAGAACTGCGTTCTTTCTGAAAGTTAGTTAGGCTCAGAGAGACAAGCGTGTGTGTTTGGTTGTCCGCACCTGCATCTTTCACCCGCTCCTGTTCTGAAATTGTCTTGGCTGGTTATTTAGGCACAGAGAGATAAGCGTATGTGTTTTGTTGTCCACACCTGCATTTTACACCGCCTCCTGTTCTGAAACTGTCAGAAAGACATTCTCTTGGACAGTTAGTTAGTAAGGCTCAGAGAGACAAGCGTATGTGCTATGTCGTCTGCTCCTGCTTTTTACACTGGTTCCGGTATTGAAATTGTCAAAAGAGCGTCTTCTCTGTGAGTTAGTAAGGCTCAGAGAGACAAGTGCATGTGTTTGGGTCACAACTCTTGATTTTCACACCGGCTCATGTTGTGAAACTGCGTTTTTTCTGCAAGTTAGTTAGGCTCAGAGAGACAAGCGTGTGTGTTTGGTTGTCTGCACCTGCATTTTACACCAGCTACTGTTCTGAAAGTATCAGAAAGGCATTGTCTTGGTCAGTTACTTAGGCACAGAGAGATAAGCGTCTGTGTTTTGTCACCTGCTCATGTGTTTTACACTGGATCCTGTATTGAAACTTTCAAAAGAGTGTCCTCTCTGTGAATTAGTAAGGCTCAGAGAGACAAGTGCATGTGTTTGGGTCACAACTCTTGCTTTTCTCACCGGCTCGTGTTCTGAAACAGTTAGAACTGCGTTCTTTCAGCAAGTTAGTTAGGCTCAGAGAGAAAAGCGTATGTTTTTGGTTGTCCGCACCTGCATTTTACACCGCCTCCTGTTCTGAAACTGTCAGAAAGACATTCTCTTGGCCAGTTAGTTAGCCAGGCTCAGAGAGACGAGCATATGTGCTTGGTCGCCTTCTCCTGCTTCTTACACTGCTCCGGTATTGAAACTGTCAAAAGAGTGTCCTCTCTGTGAATTAGTAAGACTCAGAGAGTCAAGCGTTGGTGTTTGGATCACAACTCTTGCTTTTCACACCGGCTCATGTTCGGAAACAGTTAGAACTGCGTTCTTTCTGCAAGTTAGTTAGGCTCAGAGAGACAAGCGTATGTTTATGGTTGTCCGCACCTGCATTTTACACCGACTCCTGTCCTGAAAGTATCAGAAAGGCATTCTCTTGGCCAGTTATTTAGGCAACAAGACATAAGCGTATGTGTTTGGTCGCCTGCTCATGCTTTTTACAATGGCTCCGGTATTTAAACGGTCAAAAGAGCGTCCTCTCTGTGAATTAATAAGGCTCAGAGAGATAAGCGCATGTGTTTGAGTCACAACTCTTGCTTTTCACACCGGCTCATGTTCTGAAACAGTTAGAACTGCGTTCTTTCTGCAAGTTAGTCTGGCTCAGAGAGACAAGTGTATTTTTTAGGTCGCCTGCTCATGATTTTTACACCAGCTCATGTTCTGAAAGTGTGAGAACACGTCTTCTCTGTGAATTAGTAAGGATCAGAGAGACAAGCGTATGTGTTTGGGTCACAACCCTTGCTTTTTACACTCGCTCAGTTCTGAAACAGTTAGAACTGCGTTCTTTCTACAAATTAGTTAGGCTCAGAGAGAAAAGCGCATGTGTTTGGGTCACAACTCTTGCTTTTCACACCGGCTCAGTTCTGAAACAGTTAGAACTGCGTTTTTTCTGCAAGTTAGTTAGGCTCAGAGAGAAAAGCGTATGTTTTTGGTAGTCCACACCTGCATTTTACACCGCCTCCTGTTCTGAAAGTGTCAGAAAGACATTCTCTTGGCCAGTTAGTTAGCCAGGCTCAGAGAGACAAGCATATGTGCTATGTCGCCTGCTCCTGCTTTTTACACTGGCTCCGGTATTGTAACTGTCAAAAGAGCGTCCTCTCTGTGAATTAGTAAGGCTCAGAGAGACAAGCGTATGTGTTTGGGTCACAACTCTTGCTTTTCACACCGTCTCATGTTCTGAAAAGTTAGAACTGCGTTCTTTCTGCAAGTTAGTTAGGCTCAGAGAGACAAGCGTATTTTTTTTGGTCGCCTGCTGATGATTTTTACACCAGCTCATGTTCTGAAAGTGTTAGAACGCGTCTTCTCTGTGAATTAGTTAGGATCAGAGAGACAAGCGTATGTGTTTGGGTCACAACCCTTGCTTTTTACACCCGCTCAGTTCTGAAACAGGTAGAACTGTGTTCTTTCTACAAGTTAGTTAGGCACAGAGAGATAAGCGTATGTGTTTGGTCGCCTGCTCATGCTTTTTACACTGGCTCCGGTATGGAAACTGTCAAAAGAGCGTCCTCTCTGTGAATTAGTAAGGCTAAGAAAGACAAGCGCATGTGTTTGGGTCATAACTCTTGCTTTTCACACCGGCTCATGTTCTGAAACAGTTAGAACTGCGTTCTTTCTGCAAGTTAGTTAGACTCAGAGAGACAAGTATATATTTTTTGTTGTCCGCATCTGCATTTTACACTGGCTCCGGTATTGAAACTGTCAAAAGAGTGTCCTCTCTGTGAATTAGTAAGGATCAGAGAGACAAGCGTATGTGTTTGGGTCCCAGCATTTGCTTTTTATACCCGCTAAATTCTGAAACAATTAGAACTGCGTTCTTTCTGCAACTTAGTTATGCTCAGAGTGACAAGCGTGTGTGTTTGGTTTTCTGCACCTGCATTTTACACCGGCTCCTGTCCTGAAATTCTCTAGGCACATAGAGATAAGCGTATGTGTTTGGTCGCCTGCTCATGCTTTTTACACTGGCTCCAGTATTTAAACAGTGAAAAGAGCGTCCTCTATGTGAATTAATAAGGCAGAGAGAGAAGCGTATGTGTTTGGGTCACAACTCTTGCTTTTCACACCGGCTCATGTTCTGAAACAGTTAGAACTGCGTTCTTTCTGCAAGTTAGTTATACTCAAAAAGACAAGCGTATATGTTTGTTTGTCCGCACCTGCATTTTACACCGGCTCCTGTTCTGAAATTCTCTTGGCCAGTTATTTAGGCACAGAGAGACAAGCACATATGCTTGGTTGCCTGCTCATGCTTTTTACACTGGCTACGGTATTGAAACTGTCAAAAAAGCGTCCTCTCTGTGAATAAGTAAGGCTCAGAGAGACAAGCGTATGTGTTTGGGTCACATGTCTTGCTTTTTACACGGGTACCTTTTCTGTAACAGTTAGAACTACGTTCTTTCTGTGAGCTAGTTAGGCTCAGAGAGACAAGTGTATCTTTTTGGTTGTCCGCACCTGAATTTTACACCAGATCCTGTTCTGAAAGTGTCAGAAAGGCTTTTTCTTGGCCAGTTATTTGGGTACAGAGAGACAAGCGTATGTGCTATGTCGCCTGCTCATGGTTTTTACACTGGCTCTGGTATTGAAACTGTCAAAAGAGCGTCCTCTCTGTGAATTAGTAAGGCTCAGAGAGACAAGCGCATGTGTCTGGGTCACAACTCTTGCTTTGCACACCAGCTCATGTTCTGAAACAGTTAGAACTGCGTTCTTTCTGCAAGTTAGTTAGGCTCAGAGAGAAAAGCGTATGTTTTTGGTTTTCCGCACCTGCATTTTACACCGGCTCCTGTTCTGAAAGTGTCTGAAAGGCATTCTCTTGGTCAGTTATTTAGGCACAGAGAGATAAGCGTATGTGTTTGGTCGCTTGCTCATACTTTTTACACTGGCACCAGTATTGAAACTGTCAAAAGAGCGTCCTCTCTGTGAATTAGTAAGGATCAGAGAGACAAGCGTATGTGTTTGGTCGCCTGTCCATGATTTTTACACCGACTCATGTTCTGAAACAGTTAAAACGCGTCTTCTCTGTGAATTAGTAAGGATCAGAGAGAATAGCGCATGTGTTTGGGACACAACTCTTGTTCTTAACACCGGCTCATGTTCTGAAACAGTTAGAACTGCGTTGTTTCTGCAAGTTAGTTAGGCTCAAAGAGACAAGCGTATGTATTTGGTTGTCCGCACCTGCATTTTACACCGGCTCATGTTCTGAAAGTATCAGAGAGGCATTCTCTTGGCCAGTTATTTAGGCACAGAGAGATAAGCGTAAATGTTTGGTCGCCTGCTCATGCTTTTTACACTGGCTCCGGTATTGAAACTTTCAAATGAGCGCCCTCTCTGTGAGTTAGTGAGGCTCAGAGAGACAAGCGCATGTGGTTGGGTCACAACTCTTGCTTTGCACATCGTCTCATGTTCTGAAACAGTTGTAACTGCGTTCTTTCTGCAAGTTAGTTAGGCTAAGGGAGACAAGTATGTCTTTTTGGTTGTCCGCACCTGCATTTTACACCAGCTCCTGTTCTGAAAGTGTCCGAACGGCATTCTTTTGGCCAGTTATGTAGATACAGAGAGATAAGCGCATGTGTTTGGTCGCCTGCTCATACTTTTTACACTGTCTCCGGTATTGAAACTTTCAAAAGAGCGTCCTCTCTGTGAATTAGTGAGGCTCAGAGAGACAAGCGCATGTGTTTGGGTCACAACTCTTGCTTTTCACACCGTCTCATGTTCTGAAACAGTTAGAACTGCGTTCTTTCTGCAATTTAGTTAGGCTCAGAGAGACAAGCGAATGTTATTGGTTATCCGCACCTGCATTTTACACCAGCTCCTGTTCTGAAAGTATCAGAAAGGCATTATCTTGGTCAGTTACTTAGGCACAGAGAGATAAGCGTTTGTGTTTTGTCGCCTGCTCATGCTTTTTACACTGGCTCCGGTATTGAAACTTTCAAAAGAGCGTCCTCTCTGTGAATTAGTGAGGCTCAGAGAGACAAGCGCATGTGTTTGGGTCACAACTCTTGCTTTTCACACCGTCTCATGTTCTGAAACAGTTAGAACTGCGTTCTTTCTGCAAGTCAGTTAGGCTCAGAGAGACAAGCGTATTTTTTTGGTCGCCTGCTCATGCTTTTTACACTGGCTCCGGTATTGAAACTTTCAAAAGAGCATCCTCTCTGTGAATTAGTGAGGCTCAGAGAGACAAGCGCATGTGTTTGGGTCACAACTCTTGCTTTTCACACCGGCTCATTTTCTGAAACACTTAGAACTGCGTTCTTTCTGAAAGTTAGTTAGGCTCAGAGAGACAAGCGTGTGTGTTTGGTTGTCCGCACCTGCATCTTTCACCCGCTCCTGTTCTGAAATTGTCTTGGCTGGTTATTTAGGTACAGAGAGATAAGCGTATGTGTTTGGTCACCTGCTCATGCATTTTACACTGGCTCCGGTATTGAAACTTTCAAAAGAGCGTCCTCTCTGTGAATTAGTGATGCTCAGAGAGACAAGCGCATGTGTTTGGGTCACAACTCTTGCTTTTCACACCGTCTCATGTTCTGAAACAGTTAGAACTGCGTTTTTTCTGCAAGTTAGTCTGGCTCAGAGAGACAAGCGTATTTTTTTGGTCGCCTGCTCATGATTTTTACACCAGCTCACGTTCTGAAAGTGTTAGAACGCGTCTTCTGTGAATTAGTAAGGATCAGAGAGACAGGCGTATGTGTTTAGGTCACAACCCTTGCTTTTTACACCCGCTCAGTTCTGAAACAGTTAGAAATGCCTTCTTTCTACAAATTAGTTAGGCTCAGAGAGACAAGCGCATATGTTTGGGTCAAAACTCTTGCTTTTCACACCGGCTCATGTTCTGAAACTGTTAGAACTGCATTCTCTCTGCACGTTAGTTAGGCTCAGAGAGACAAGCGTATGTTTTTAGTTGTCCGCACCTGCATTTTACACTGGCTCCTGTCCTGAAAGTATCAGAAAGGCATTCTCTTGGCCAGTTATTTAGGCAACGACACATAAGCGTATGTGTTTGGTCGCCTGCTCCTGCTTCTTACACTGGCTCCGGTATTTAAACTCTCAAAAGAGCGTCCTCTCTGTGAATTAGTGAGGCTCAGAGAGACAAGCGCATGTGTTTTGGTCACAACTCTTGCTTTTCACACCAGCTCATGTTCTGAAACATTCAGAACTGTGTTCTTTCTGTAAGTTAGTTAGGCTCAGAGACACACGAGTGTGTTCTTGGGTTCCCGGTCCTGGACTTCACTCTAGCTCCTGTTCTGAAACCGTCAGTGTGGCGTTCTCTCAGTGAGAATGCAGCTATGGAGACAAATGAATCTCTACCATATTGTTTTAAAAGCCCCAAATATTGTCTACCCATCTTTTGCATGAATTAAATTACTCTTATTGGCCTTTTACTCACAGAGATTTAATTGCAGTAATGCAATGACTGTAGTTGTTATCAACTCACGTATTTCACATGCTTCACTGAAGTCTCTCCTCCAAGGATCGCTCAGCCCCGTCTGTGGTGAAAAAGAAGAGAGGGGAGAAGCTCAACAAAATGACAGTAAAATGCAGTAATTTATCCCATTCACTATCAGATTGGTGTGGTAATATTAAGCTCAACTCAAGCTCAGTGCAGGTGTGGGAAAATGCTTTCAACAAGCTCTCAGCTCAATCCTGTCTTGCTTCATTTTCTAGCTTCTGCTAGACAAGGGGTCAGCAAGCTTCAGCCATTTTAGCCCATTTGTCACCATATAAAACCCACCTGGAGCCGCAAAATCCCTCCCTAGTCTGATCCCTAAAATGACTTTACGTTACACGAATGAGTGAATATCTAATTAGGATTACATATTTCACATAAACAAAAACATACAAATGTATTGATTATTCAATAAAACAATCAAAGGTCTTTAGTAGCTTAAGGCTCACATCTGATTTTTAAAAAAATTCTGAGGACCACCTTCCCAAATAAATGAAAAAATAAACAAAACAAAACATAACATGACAAATCAATAGTCAAGTGTAATATTGCAATTACACAACATTTGTGAGGCAGTTCACTCTAAAAATAAAAGACTTTTTGCTTGTGATGCAAACTGGGGTAAAACTAATAACTGGAAAACAGTCACTCACGCCAGTAGAATCCTATGTAATCCTCTGTAATGAAGCCTAGTTTACTACTCCAGCAAGTAGGTCGAACCTAGCACGCTGCTACTGACTTCAGCTAATGCTTTGTGGAGATCGCGGCATTTGAGAAACCAAACGGAATAAATACCTCACATGTAAACACACACGTCGCATCGTAAGGCATGCTGGGTACTGACATCAAAACGGTGACAATAAGTTGAAACTGAAACAGAAAAAGTTGAAACTGAAAAAGACAAAGTTGAAACTGAGAACCGGTGGCATTGAAAAAAAACTTACATTGTAAAGACATGAAGACATTGTAAAGACATGACATCTTATGATTGACATTGAAAAACTAATCTTAATGCAAAAAATACCAAAATAGAATTAAAGCTGCAAGCAGCGATGATCGGGACCTCGCACCCCGGTGAACATCGGGCACAGTCGAAGAGCCTTTGTCACAGGCATGTAGATGTTTTCACAGTCGGGCTACTTTCAGACAGAGCAAGGAGAGAAACATCACTTCCTTTGTCCACTCATTTGCCTGCTGCTGGGGCTGCTTTCCTGTACTGTGTTATGGGGGCGCTATGGAACCAGTTTGCATCGCTGATTGAATATGGTAATGTAGATGTGCTCAGGCCTGGACTGTTATCAAACCTGTAAAGTTTCAGGCAGATCCCACCATGTACACTAAAGTTATAGCAATTTCCTCTGTAATGACGAAACATCAAAACTAAAGGCCACACCATGGCCAAGCGCTTCAATGTACACTAAATCTTTTGATAACTTTTGATCATACACTAGTCTAGATGACACACACTGATTTTGGAGTCCTTACGATGAATCCTGTAGGAGGAGTCTGTTAAAACACAAGGTATGCGAAATGGCCAAGAAAAGGCGAAAATTGACCAGTTTTTTCAAGATGGCGGACTTCCTGTAGGACTTGGACTGTAGGAGCTTGATATGGCTCCAAGAGGCTTTTTTGTGCATCTTGACATTATACATGTGCCTTGTGAATTTCATTTTTCTACGTTAATCTGGTAGGCAGGGCTTCAACTTTGAAATTTTCAAGGGGTCACTGTTGAGCCATTTTGCCACACCCATTCAAATGAACTACAAAGGATTTTTAGCTAACATCACTCTAGACATGTGTGTCAAGTTTCGTGGCTGTAGAGCCATCCCCTCTCCCTGGAAAACAGCATCGTATGTCATGGCGAAGGATGTGTCGCATCTTACTTCTCTGGGTTGAGGTGCTCAATTTTCCTAATTTTCTAGGGGGCGCAGTCCAGCCATTTTCAATATCAAATTTTTCAGCAGTCCTGACAAATGTGCAAAATTTCACGAGTTTTCGAAAGGTCGTCAAAACGGCTGTCAAAAATGCGTTTGTTTCGGAATAATAATAATAATAATGATGATGATAATAATAATAATGATAATGATAATAATAATAAAATCACTACAAATACAAGAGGGCCTTCGCACCGTTCAGTGCTCGAGCCCTAATAAGATTGACAGATTGTAATTTTAGTTAAAATTTTTAGAGGGTTTTATTTTTCAGTGGAACTTTTTTCAATGATAATACACTTTTTTTTTTTAATTGCAGGGTTTGATTTCAATGCCAAATTTTATTTCCGATAGCCCCATACAAACCTAATTTTTTTGACAAATTTTTCACTCAAAGTGGGTGTATTTGCATCTAAAATGAGTATAAATTGCCCCTGAGACATATGTGTAGTATCTATGATGACAAAATATAATTTATATTTATATAGTTTATATATAGTCTCCATTTTTACTGCTTAGGTCACTCTTTATGTTAGCTTGCAGTTAGCTAATGTTTGCTAGCTAGCCACAGTGATATCAACCAGTGTTGTGTGCAGCTGTTTGAATTAGAGCTGTTGGACATCATTCCAGGAGTCAAAGATGAATCAAATTGTAAAAGAATTAATACTAACCAAATGCTGAAATTGCTATTCAAATGTGTGTGGCATTTGGGAGACAAAAAGGCATGGGCAGGAACTTGGAACAAGAGTCCATAGTTTCACACATTTTTGTTCTGAATGCTTTGAGCCAATATACTCATGAGAATGGTTTAGCTAACTTCAAAGGTGATGAAACAATTCAATGGTTGTGGTTCTTCTAGGCTTTTGAAATGTGATCGACCAAATGGCTCAAATCCTGATAGTGACTCGTGGGGGTTAGTGACTCGCGGGGGTTGTGATTCTCAAAAAAAAGTACCACGTCTTTTTCACAAGTCTTTGAGAAAAAGAATTTTTGGGCCAGTGTGCATCATGTGATTACGCACTTTGGCCACTATGTCAAATTTGCTTCAAAGCCTGGCACTCTTCCTGTATCCAGTTCTCTTTATACATCCATGGCGATAAGCGATAGAGCGAGCATCAGAAAAGTCATGGTGAATGCAAGCGGAGCAGAAGAAAAGGTTAGCAGTAAGCTGTAACAATCTGGTAGTAAATGTACAGTGTCAGTTAATAAATGCTGCAGCTTGTCAAGACCAAGAAAAGTAATGTCTGTTTCCCCAACTGCTCTTGCTAGGCATTGAGCCTGAAGATGCTAAACAGAGAACAGAGAAATGTGCTAATCGACCTCCCCAGCCAGGGCCAGGTCAGTCAACCTAGGGGAAACACTGCAATCTCTGCTGATATGCATGCTTTTCATTATATATAATTTGAATATGCAGGAAATCAAATGATAATGGATTACAAAAAGAGGTCATTTTGGCATAAGGGTGCCCCCAAAATGCACATATACATTCAGAACAAGTCATTTCTGATGATTGTATGTGAAAGAAGTTATAGGAAAATAGTATATTCAGAAGCAGAGATATACACTTCTTTGTGTGATGTTGTGACATAAAGGCCCCAAAATTTCAACCTCTGAATTGATCCATTATGTATATAATGGTATGATATTTGGATGGATATCATTGGAGGATCACATAAAATCTTGAAGTATATGTATTTTTTTCATAACGTTTTCTTCTTTTTTTAAATCAGAAATTCTTATGAAACTAGCCATTTCCAAGCGAGTTATGATCAAAACAGGCAAAAAGACAAGTGTGTGTAATGAAAAGCTTATTTTGGACTATTTTCAACTGTTTAGCGTCTGAAACGCTCAGAAACGACTGTTCAGGGCAAGTTAGACTCAAAAATTCAATATATGTGTTTTTATAAGTTTTTCTTCTTTTTCTATTACAATCTCACATAAAACATTGAGAATAGCCATTTCCAAGCGAATTATGATCAAAACAGGCAAAAAGACAAGTGTGTGTAATGAAAAGCTTGTTCTTGCTTATTTTCATCTGTTTGTCGTCTGAAACACTGAGAAACGACTGTTCAGTGCGAGTTAGACTCAATACTGAAGCATATGTGTTTTTATAAGTTTTTCTTCATTTTCTATTAGAATCTCACATAAAACGTTGAGAATAGCCATTTCCAAGCAAGTTATGATCAAAACAGGCAAAAAGACAAGTGTGTGTAATGAAAAGCTTGTTTTTGCTTATTTACACCTGTTTAGCGTCTGAAACGCTCAGAAACGACTGTTCAGGGCGAGTTAGACTCAAAAATTCAATATATGTGTTTTTATAAGTTTTTCTTCTTTTTCTATTAGAATCTCACATAAAACGTTGAGAATAGCCATTTCCAAGCGAATTATGATCAAAACAGGCAAAAAGACAAGTGTGTGTAATGAAAAGCTTGTTTTTGCTTATTTTCACCTGTTTAGCGTCTGAAACACTCAAAAAAGACTGTTCAGGGCAAGTTAGACTCAATACTGAAGCATATGTGTTTTTATAAGTTTTTCTTCATTTTCTATTAGAATCTCACATAAAACGTTGAGAATAGCCATTTCCAAGCGAGTTATGATCAAAACAGGCAAAAAGACAAGTGTGTGTCATGAAAAGCTTGTTTTTGCTTATTTTAACCTGTTTAGCGTCTGAAACGCTCAGAAACGACTGTTCAGGGCAAGTTAGACTCAAAAATTCAATATATGTGTTTTTATAAGTTTTTCTTCTTTTTCTATTACAATCTCACATAAAACATTGAGAATAGCCATTTCCAAGCGAATTATGATCAAAACAGGCAAAAAGACAAGTGTGTGTCATGAAAAGCTTGTTTTGGCTTATTTACACCTGTTTAGCGTCTGAAACACTCAGAAACGACTGTTTAGTGCGAGTTAGACTCAAAAATGCAATATATGTGTTTGTATAAGTTCTGAAATTCTCTTGGCCAGTTATTTAGGTACAGAGAGATAAGCGTATGTGTTTGGTCACCTGCTCATGCATTTTACACTGGCTCCGGTATTGAAACTTTCAAAAGAGCGTCCTCTCTGTGAATTAGTGATGCTCAGAGAGATAAGCGCATGTGTTTGGGTCACAACTCTTGCTTTTCACACTGTTTCATGTTCTGAAACAGTGAGAACTGCGTTCTTTCTGCAATTTAGTTAGGCTCAGAGAGACAAGCGTATGTTTTTGGTTATCTGCACCTGCATTTTACACTGGCTCCTGTTCTGAAAGTATCAGAAAGGCATTCTCTTCGCCAGTTATTTAGGCACAGAGAGATAAGTGTATGTGTTTATTCGCCTGCTCATGCTTTTTACACTGGCTCCGGTATTGAAACTTTCAAAAGAGCGTCCTCTCTGTGAATTAGTGAGGCTCAGAGAGACAAGCGCATGTGTTTAGGTCACAACTCTTGCTTTTCACACCGTCTCATGTTCTGAAACAGTTAGAACTGCGTTCTTTCTGCAAGTTAGTCTGGCTCAGAGAGACAAGCATATTTTTTTGGTCACCTGCTCATGATTTTCACACCGGCTCATGTTCTGAAACACTTAAGAACTGCGTTCTTTCTGAAAGTTAGTTAGGCTCAGAGAGACAAGCGTGTGTGTTTGGTTGTCCGCACCTGCATCTTTCACCCGCTCCTGTTCTGAAATTGTCTTGGCTGGTTATTTAGGCACAGAGAGATAAGCGTATGTGTTTTGTTGACCACACCTGCATTTTACACCGCCTCCTGTTCTGAAACTGTCAGAAAGACATTCTCTTGGACAGTTAGTTAGTAAGGCTCAGAGAGACAAGCGTATGTGCTATGTTGTCTGCTCCTGCTTTTTACACTGGTTCCGGTATTGAAATTGTCAAAAGAGCGTCTTCTCTGTGAATTAGTAAGGCTCAGAGAGACAAGTGCATGTGTTTGGGTCACAACTCTTGATTTTCACACCGGCTCATGTTGTGAAACTGCGTTCTTTCTGCAATTTAGTTAGGCTCAGAGAGACAAGCGTATATGTTTGTTTGTCCGCACCTGCATTTTACACCCGCTCCTGTTCTGAAATTCTCTTGGCCAGTTATTTAGGTACAGAGAGATAAGCGTATGTGTTTGGTCACCTGCTCATGCATTTTACACTGGCTCCGGTATTGAAACTTTCAAAAGAGCGTCCTCTCTGTGAATTAGTGATGCTCAGAGAGATAAGCGCATGTGTTTGGGTCACAACTCTTGCTTTTCACACCGTTTCATGTTCTGAAACAGTGAGAACTGCGTTCTTTCTGCAATTTAGTTAGGCTCAGAGAGACAAGCGTATGTTTTTGGTTGTCTGCACCTGCATTTTACACCCGCTCCTGTTCTGAAATTCTCTTGGCCAGTTATTTAGGTACAGAGAGATAAGCGTATGTGTTTGGTCACCTGCTCATGCATTTTACACTGGCTCCGGTATTGAAACTTTCAAAAGAGCGTCCTCTCTGTGAATTAGTGAGGCTCAGAGAGACAAGCGCATGTGTTTAGGTCACAACTCTTGCTTTTCACACCGTCTCATATTCTGAAACAGTTAGAACTGCGTTCTTTCTGCAAGTTAGTCTGGCTCAGAGAGACAAGCGTATTTTTTTGGTCACGTGCTCATGATTTTTACACCAGCTCATGTTCTGAAAGTGTGAGAACGCGTCTTCTCTGTGAATTAGTAAGGATCAGAGAGACAGGCGTATGTGTTTGGGTCACAACCTTTGCTTTTTACACCCGCTCAGTTCTGAAACAGTTAGAACTGCGTTCTTTCTACAAATTAGTAAGGCTCAGAGAGACAAGCGCATGTGTTTGGGTCACAACTCTTGCTTTTTACACCCGCTCAGTTCTGAAACAGTTAGAGCTGCGTTTTTTCTGCAAATTAGTTAGGTTCAGAGAGACAAGCGTTTGTGTTTGGTTGTCTGCACCTGCATTTTACACCGGCTCCTGTTCTGAAAGTATCAGAAAGGCATTCTCTTGGCCAGTTATTTAGGCACAGAGAGATAAGTGTATGTGTTTTGTCGCCTGCTCATGCTTTTTACACTGGCTCCGGTATTGAAAATTTCAAAAGAGCGTCCTCTCTGTGAATTAGTGATGCTCAGAGAGACAAGCGCATGTGTTTGGGTCACAACTCTTGCTTTTCACACCGTCTCATGTTCTGAAACACTTAGAACTGCGTTCTTTCTGCAAGTTAGTTAGGCTCAGAGAGACAAGTGTATTTTTTTGGTCGCCTGCTCATGATTTTTTCACCAACTCATGTTCTGAAAGTGTTCGAACGCATCTTCTCTGTGAATTAGTAAGGCTCAGAGAGACAAGCGCATGTGTTTGAGTCACAACTCTTGCTTTTCACACCGGCTCATGTTATGAAACAGTTAGAACTGCGTTCTTTCTGCAATTTAGTTAGGCTCAGAGAGACAAGCGTGTGTTTTTGGTTATCCGCACCTGCATTTTACGCCAGCTCCTGTTCTGAAAGTATCAGAAGGGCATTGTCTTGGTCAGTTACTAAGGCACAGAGAGATAAGCGTATGTGTTTTGTTGCCTGCTCATGCTTTTTACAATGGCTCCGGTATTGAAACTTTCAAAAGAGCGTCCTCTCTGTGAATTCGTGAGGCTCAGAGACAAGCGCATGCGTTTGGGTCACAACTCTTGCTTTTAACACCGTCTCATGTTCTGAAACAGTTAGAACTGCGTGCTTTCTGCAAGTTAGTTAGGCTCAGAGAGACAAGCGTATTTTTTGGTCGCCTGCTCATGATTTTTTCACCAGCTCATGTTCTGAAAGTGTTCGAACGCGTCTTCTCTGTGAATTAGTAAGGATCAGAGAGACAGGCGTATGTGTTTGGGTCACAACCCTTGCTTTTTACACCCGCTCATGTTCTGAAACAGTTAAAACTGCGTTTTTTCTGCAAATTAGTTAGGCTCAGACACCGGCTCCTGTTTTGAAAGTATCAGAAAGGCATTCTCTTGGCCAGTTATTTAGGCACAGAGAGATAAGTGTATGTGTTTTGTCGCCTGCTCATGCTTTTTACACTGGCTCCGCTATTGAAACTTTCAAAAGAGCGTCCTCTCTGTGAATTAGTGATGCTCAGAGAGACAAGCGCATGTGTTTAGGTCACAACTCTTGCTTTTCACACCATCTCATGTTCTGAAACAGTTAGAACTGCGTTCTTTCTGCTAGTTAGTCTGGCTCAGAGAGACAAGCGTATTTTTTTGGTCACCTGCTCATGATTTTTACACCAGCTCATGTTCTGAAAGTGTGAGAACGCGTCTTCTCTGTGAATTAGTAAGGATCAGAGAGACAGGCGTATGTGTTTGGGTCACAACTCTTGCTTTTTACACCCGCTCAGTTCTGAAACAGTTAGAACTGCGTTCTTTCTACAAATTAGTTAGGCTCAGAGAGACAAGCGCATGTGTTTGGGTCACAACTCTTGCTTTTCACACCGGCTCAGTTCTGAAACAGTTAGAACTGCGTTTTTTCTGCAAGTTAGTTAGGCTCAGAGAGACAAGCGTGTGTGTTTGGTTGTCTGCACCTGCATTTTACACCGGCTACTGTTCTGAAAGTATCAGAAAGGCATTGTCTTGGTCAGTTACTTAGGCACAGAGAGATAAGCGTATGTGTTTTGTTGCCTGCTCATGCTTTTTACAATGGCTCCGGTATTGAAACTTTCAAAAGAGCGTCCCCTCTGTGAATTCGTGAGGCTCAGAGACAAGCGCATGCGTTTGGGTCACAACTCTTGCTTTTAACACCGTCTCATGTTCTGAAACAGTTAGAACTGCGTGCTTTCTGCAAGTTAGTTAGGCTCAGAGAGACAAGCGAATTTTTTGGTCGCCTGCTCATGATTTTTTCACCAGCTCATGTTCTGAAAGTGTTCGAACGCGTCTTCTCTGTGAATTAGTAAGGATCAGAGAGACAGGCGTATGTGTTTGGGTCACAACCCATGCTTTTTACACCCGCTCATGTTCTGAAACAGTTAGAACTGCGTTTTTTCTGCAAATTAGTTAGGCTCAGACACCGGCTCCTGTTTTGAAAGTATCAGAAAGGCATTCTCTTGGCCAGTTATTTAGGCACAGAGAGATAAGTGTATGTGTTTTGTCGCCTGCTCATGCTTTTTACACTGGCTCCGGTATTGAAACTTTCAAAAGAGCGTCCTCTCTGTGAATTAGTGAGGCTCAGAGAGACAAGCGCATGCGTTTGGGTCACAACTCTTGCTTTTCACACCGTCTCATGTTCTGAAACAGTTAGAACTGCGTTCTTTCAGCAAGTTAGTTAGGCTCAGAGAGAAAAGCGTATGTTTTTGGTTGTCCGCACCTGCATTTTACACCGCCTCCTGTTCTGAAACTGTCAGAAAGACATTCTCTTGGCCAGTTAGTTAGCCAGGCTCAGAGAGACAAGCATATGTGCTTGGTCGCCTTCTCCTGCTTCTTACACTGGCTCCGGTATTGAAACTGTCAAAAGAGCGTCCTCTCTGTGAATTAGTGAGGCTCAGAGAGACAAGCGCATGCGTTTGGGTCACAACTCTTGCTTTTCACACCGTCTCATGTTCTGAAACAGTTAGAACTGCGTTCTTTCAGCAAGTTAGTTAGGCTCAGAGAGAAAAGCGTATGTTTTTGGTTGTCCGCACCTGCATTTTACACCGCCTCCTGTTCTGAAACTGTCAGAAAGACATTCTCTTGGCCAGTTAGTTAGCCAGGCTCAGAGAGACAAGCATATGTGCTTGGTCGCCTTCTCCTGCTTCTTACACTGGCTCCGGTATTGAAACTGTCAAAAGAGTGTCCTCTCTGTGAATTAGTAAGACTCAGATAGTCAAGCGTAGGTGTTTGGATCACAACTCTTGCTTTTCACACCGGCTCATGTTCTGAAACAGTTAGAACTGCGTTCTTTCTGCAAGTTAGTTAGGCTCAGAGAGACAAGCGTATGTTTATGGTTGTCCGCACCTGCATTTTACACCGGCTCCTGTCCTGAAAGTATCAGAAAGGCATTCTCTTGGCCAGTTATTTAGGCAACAAGACATAAGCGTATGTGTTTGGTCGCCTGCTCATGCTTTTTACAATGGCTCCGGTATTTAAACGGTCAAAAGAGCGTCCTCTCTGTGAATTAATAAGGCTCAGAGAGATAAGCGCATGTGTTTGAGTCACAACTCTTGCTTTTCACACCGGCTCATGTTCTGAAACAGTTAGAACTGCGTTCTTTCTGCAAGTTAGTCTGGCTCAGAGAGACAAGCGTATTTCTTTGGTCGCCTGCTCATGATTTTTACACCAGCTCATGTTCTGAAAGTGTGAGAACACGTCTTCTCTGTGAATTAGTAAGGATCAGAGAGACAAGCGTATGTGTTTGGGTCACAACCCTTGCTTTTTACACTCGCTCAGTTCTGAAACAGTTAGAACTGCGTTCTTTCAACAAATTAGTTAGGCTCAGAGAGAAAAGCGCATGTGTTTGGGTCACAACTCTTGCTTTTCACACCGGCTCAGTTCTGAAACAGTTAGAACTGCGTTTTTTCTGCAAGTTAGTTAGGCTCAGAGAGAAAAGCGTATGATTTTGGTTGTCCACACCTGCATTTTACACCGCCTCCTGTTCTGAAAGTGTCAAAAAGACATTCTCTTGGCCACTTAGTTAGCCAGGCTCAGAGAGACAAGCATATGTGCTATGTCGCCTGCTCCTGCTTTTTACACTGGCTCCGGTATTGTAACTGTCAAAAGAGCGTCCTCTATGTGAATTAGTAAGGCTCAGAGAGACAAGCGTATCTGTTTGGGTCACAACTCTTGCTTTTCACACCGTCTCATGTTCTGAAAAGTTAGAACTGCGTTCTTTCTGCAAGTTAGTTAGGCTCAGAGAGACAAGCGTATTTTTTTTGGTCGCCTGCTGATGATTTTTACACCAGCTCATGTTCTGAAAGTGTTAGAACGCGTCTTCTCTGTGAATTAGTTAGGATCAGAGAGACAAGCGTATGTGTTTGGGTCACAACCCTTGCTTTTTACACCCGCTCAGTTCTGAAACAGGTAGAACTGTGTTCTTTCTACAAGTTAGTTAGGCACAGAGAGATAAGCGTATGTGTTTGGTCGCCTGCTCATGCTTTTTACACTGGCTCCGGTATGGAAACTGTCAAAAGAGCGTCCTCTCTTTGAATTAGTAAGGCTAAGAAAGACAAGCGCATGTGTTTGGGTCATAACTCTTGCTTTTCACACCGACTCATATTCTGAAACAGTTAGAACTGCGTTCTTTCTGCAAGTTAGTTAGACTCAGAGAGACAAGTATATATTTTTTGTTGTCCGCATCTGCATTTTACACTGGCTCCGGTATTGAAACTGTCAAAAGAGTGTCCTCTCTGTGAATTAGTAAGGATCAGAGAGACAAGTGTATGTGTTTGGGTCACAGCATTTGCTTTTTATACCCGCTAAATTCTGAAACAGTTAGAACTGCGTTCTTTCTGCAACTTAGTTATGCTCAGAGTGACAAGCGTGTGTGTTTGGTTTTCTGCACCTGCATTTTACACCGGCTCCTGTCCTGAAATTCTCTAGGCACATAGAGATAAGCGTATGTGTTTGGTCGCCTGCTCATGATTTTTACACTGGCTCCAGTATTTAAACAGTGAAAAGAGCGTCCTCTATGTGAATTAATAAGGCAGAGAGAGAAGCGTATGTGTTTGGGTCACAACTCTTGCTTTTCACACCGGCTCATGTTCTGAAACAGTTAGAACTGCGTTGTTTCTGCAAGTTAGTTAGGCTCAAAGAGACAAGCGTATGTATTTGGTTGTCCGCACCTGCATTTTACACCGGCTCATGTTCTGAAAGTATCAGAGAGGCATTCTCTTGGCCAGTTATTTAGGCACAGAGAGATAAGCGTAAATGTTTGGTCGCCTGCTCATGCTTTTTACACTGGCTCCGGTATTGAAACTTTCAAATGAGCGCCCTCTCTGTGAGTTAGTGAGGCTCAGAGAGACAAGCGCATGTGGTTGGGTCACAACTCTTGCTTTGCACATCGTCTCATGTTCTGAAACAGTTGTAACTGCGTTCTTTCTGCAAGTTAGTTAGGCTCAAAAAGACAAGCGTATATGTTTGTTTGTCCGCACCTGCATTTTACACCGGCTCCTGTTCTGAAATTCTCTTGGCCAGTTATTTAGGCACAGAGAGACAAGCACATATGCTTGGTTGCCTGCTCATGCTTTTTACACTGGCTACGGGATTGAAACTGTCAAAAAAGCGTCCTCTCTGTGAATTAGTAAGGCTCAGAGAGACAAGCGTATGTGTTTGGGTCACATGTCTTGCTTTTTACACGGGTACCTTTTCTGTAACAGTTAGAACTACGTTCTTTCTGTGAGCTAGTTAGGCTCAGAGAGACAAGTGTATCTTTTTGGTTGTCCGCACCTGAATTTTACACCAGATCCTGTTCTGAAAGTGTCAGAAAGGCTTTTTCTTGGCCAGTTATTTGGGTACAGAGAGACAAGCGTATGTGCTATGTCGCCTGCTCATGGTTTTTACACTGGCTCCGGTATTGAAACTGTCAAAAGAGCGTCCTCTCTGTGAATTAGTAAGGCTCAGAGAGACAAGCGCATGTGTCTGGGTCACAACTCTTGCTTTGCACACCAGCTCATGTTCTGAAACAGTTAGAACTGCGTTCTTTCTGCAAGTTAGTTAGGCTCAGAGAGAAAAGCGTATGTTTTTGGTTTTCCGCACCTGCATTTTACACCTGCTTCTGTTCTGAAAGTGTCTGAAAGGCATTCTCTTGGTCAGTTATTTAGGCACAGAGAGATAAGCGTATGTGTTTGGTCGCTTGCTCATACTTTTTACACTGGCACCAGTATTGAAACTGTCAAAAGAGCGTCCTCTCTGTGAATTAGTAAGGATCAGAGAGACAAGCGTATGTGTTTGGTCGCCTGTCCATGATTTTTACACCGACTCATGTTCTGAAACAGTTAAAACGCGTCTTCTCTGTGAATTAATAAGGATCAGAGAGAATAGCGCATGTGTTTGGGACACAACTCTTGTTCTTAACACCGGCTCATGTTCTGAAACAGTTAGAACTGCGTTGTTTCTGCAAGTTAGTTAGGCTCAAAGAGACAAGCGTATGTATTTGGATGTCCGCACCTGCATTTTACACCGGCTCATGTTCTGAAAGTATCAGAGAGGCATTCTCTTGGCCGGTTATTTAGGCACAGAGAGATAAGCGTAAATGTTTGGTCGCCTGCTCATGCTTTTTACACTGGCTCCGGTATTGAAACTTTCAAATGAGCACCCTCTCTGTGAGTTAGTGAGGCTCAGAGAGACAAGCGCATGTGGTTGGGTCACAACTCTTGCTTTTCACATCGTCTCATGTTCTGAAACAGTTAGAACTGCGTTGTTTCTGCAAGTTAGTTAGGCTCAAAGAGACAAGCGTATGTATTTGGTTGTCCGCACCTGCATTTTACACCGGCTCATGTTCTGAAAGTATCAGAGAGGCATTCTCTTGGCCAGTTATTTAGGCACAGAGAGATAAGCGTATGTGTTTGGTCGCCTGCTCATACTTTTTACACTGGCTCCGGTATTGAAAATGTCAAAGGAGTGTCCTCTCTGTGAATTAATAAGGCTCAGAGAGACAAGCGCATATATTTGGGTCACAACTCTTGCTTTTCATATCGGCTCATGTTCTGAAACAGTTAGAACTGCGTTCTTTCTGCAAGTTAGTTAGGCTCAGAGAGAAAAGCGTATGTTTTTCGTTTTCCGCACCTGCATTTTACACCGGCTCCTGTTCTGAAATTGTCTTGGCCAGTTATTTAGGCACAGAGAGATAAGCGTATGTGTTTGGTCGCCTGCTAATGCTTTTTACACTGGCTCCGCTATTGAAACTGTCAAAAGAGCGTCCTCTCTGTGAATTCGTAAGGCTCAGAGAGACAAGTGCATGTGTTTGGGTCACAACTCTTGCTTTTCACATAGGCTCATGTTCTGAAACAGTCAGAACTGCGCTCTTTCTGCAAATTACTTAGGCTCAGAGAGGCAGGCATGTGTTTTTGGTTGTCCCCACCTGCATTTTACACTGGCTCCTGTTCTGAAGGTGTCAGGAAGACATACTCTTGGCCAGTTATTTAGGCACAGAGAGACAATCGTATGTGTTTGGTCGCCTGCTCATGATTTTTACACCAGCTCATGTTCTGAAAGTGTTAGAACGCGTCTTCTCTGTGAATTAGTAAGGCTCAGAGACACAAGCGCATGTGTTTGGGTCACAACTCTTTCTTTTCACATACGCTCATGTTCTGAAACAGTTAGAACTGTGTTTTTTGTGCAAGTTAGTTAGGCTCAGAGAGACAAGTGTGTCTTTTTGGTTGTCCGCACCTGCATTTTACACCGGCTCCTGTTCTGAAGGTGTCAGAAAGGCATTCTCTTGGCCAGTTATTTAGGCACAGAGAGATAAGCGTATGTGCTTGGTCGCCTGCTCATACTTCTTACACTGGCTCCGGTATTGAAACTGTCAAAAGAGCGTCCTCTCGGTGAATTAGTAAGGCTCAGAGAGACAAGCGCATGTGTTTGGGTCACAACTCTTGCTTTTCACACCGTCTCATGTTCTGAAACAGTTAGAACTGCGTTCTTTCTGCAAGTTAGTTAGGCTCAGAGAGACAAGGGTATGTTTTTGGTTGTGTGCACCTGCATTTTACACTGGCTCCAGTATTGAAACTGTCAAAAGAGCGTCCTCTCTGTGAATTAGTGAGGCTCAGAGAGACAAGCGTATGTGTTTGGTCGCCTGCTCATGATTTTTACACCAGCTCATGTTCTGAAAGTTTTAGAACGCGTCTTCTCTGTGAATTAGTAAGGCTCAGAGAGACTAGCGCATGTGTTTGGGTCACAACTCTTGCTTTTCAAACCGGCTCATGTTCTGAAACAGTTAGAACTGCGTTCTTTCTGCAAGTTGGTTAGGCTCAGAGAGACAACTGTTACGTTTTGGTTGTCCGCATCTACATTTTACACTGGCTCCTGTTCTGAAGGTGTCAGGAAGACATACTCTTGGCCAGTTATTTAGGCACAGAGAGACAATCCTATGTGTTTGGTCGCCTGCTCATGATTTTTACACCAGCTCATGTTCTGAAAGTGTTAGAACGCGTCTTCTCTGTGAATTAGTAAGGCTCAGAGACACAAGCGCATGTGTTTGGGTCACATCTCTTTCTTTTCACATACGCTCATGTTCTGAAACAGTTAGAACTGCTTTCTTTCTGCAAGTTGGTTAGGCTCAGAGACAACTGTTACGTTTTGGTTGTCCGCATCTACATTTTACACCGGCTCCTGTTTTGAAAGTGTCCGAACGGCATTCTCTTCGCCAGTTATTTAGGCACAGAGAGATAAGCGTATATGTTTGGTCGCATGCTCATACCTTTTACACTGGCTCCGGTATTGAAACTTTCAAAAGAGCGTCCTCTCTGTGAATTAGTAAGGCTCAGAGAGACAAGCGCATGTGTTTGGGTCACAACTCTTGCTTTTCACACCGGCTCATGTTCTGAAACAGTTACAACTGCGTTCTTTCTGCAAGTTAGTTAGGCTCAGAGAGACAAACGTATGTGTTTGGTTTTCCGCATCTGCATTTTACAGCGGCTCCTGCTCTGAAAGTGTCAGAAAGGCATTTTCTTGGCCAGTTATTTAGACACAGAGAGATAAGCGTATGTGTTTGGTCGCCTGCTCATGATTTTTACACCAGCTCATGTTCTGAAAGTGTTAGAATGCGTCTTCTCTGTGAATTAGTAAGGATCAGAGAGACAAGCGCATGTGTTTGGGTCACAACTCTTGCTTTTCACATAGGCTCATGTTCTGAAACAGTTAGAACTGCGTTCTTTCTGCAAGTTAGTTAGGTTCAGAGAGACAAGTGTATGTTTTTGGTTGTCCGCACCTGCATTTTACACCGGCTCCTGTTCTGAAACTGTCAGAATGACATTCTCTTGGCCAGTTAGTTAGTAAGGCTCAGAGAGACAAGTGTATGTGCTATGTCGCCTGCTCCTGCTTTTTACACTGGCCCCGGTATTGAAACTGTCAAAAGAGCGTCCTCTCTGTGAATTCGTAAGGCTCAGAGAGACAAGCGCATGTGTTTGGGTCACAACTCTTGCTTTTCACACCGGCTCATGTTCTGAAACACTTAGAACTGCGTTTTTTCTGCAAGTTAGTTAGGCTCAGAGAGACAAGCGTGTGTTTTTGGTTGTCCGCACGTGCATTTTACACCAGCTCCTGTTCTGAAAGTACCAGAAAGGCATTGTCTTGGTCAGTTACTTAGGCTCAGAGAGATAAGCGTCTGGGTTTTGTCGCCTGCTCATGCTTTTTACACTGGCTCCATTATTGAAACTTTCAAAAGAGCGTCCTCTCTGTGAATTAGTAAGGCTCAGAGAGACTAGTGCATGTGTTTGGGTCATAACTCTTGCTTTTCACACCGGCTCGTGTTCTGAAACAGTTAGAACTGCGTTCTTTCTGCAAGTTAGTTAGGCTCAGAGAGATAAGCGTATTTTTTTGGTCGCCTGCTCATGATTTTTACACCAGCTCATGTTCTGAAAGTGTGAGAACACGTCTTCTCTGTGAATTAGTAAGGATCAGAGAGACAAGCGTATGTGTTTGGGTCACAACCCTTGCTTTTTACACTCGCTCAGTTCTGAAACAGTTAGAACTGCGTTCTTTCAACAAATTAGTTAGGCTCAGAGAGAAAAGCGCATGTGTTTGGGTCACAACTCTTGCTTTTCACACCGGCTCAGTTCTGAAACAGTTAGAACTGCGTTTTTTCTGCAAGTTAGTTAGGCTCAGAGAGAAAAGCGTATGATTTTGGTTGTCCACACCTGCATTTTACACCGCCTCCTGTTCTGAAAGTGTCAAAAAGACATTCTCTTGGCCACTTAGTTAGCCAGGCTCAGAGAGACAAGCATATGTGCTATGTCGCCTGCTCCTGCTTTTTACACTGGCTCCGGTATTGTAACTGTCAAAAGAGCGTCCTCTATGTGAATTAGTAAGGCTCAGAGAGACAAGCGTATCTGTTTGGGTCACAACTCTTGCTTTTCACACCGTCTCATGTTCTGAAAAGTTAGAACTGCGTTCTTTCTGCAAGTTAGTTAGGCTCAGAGAGACAAGCGTATTTTTTTTGGTCGCCTGCTGATGATTTTTACACCAGCTCATGTTCTGAAAGTGTTAGAACGCGTCTTCTCTGTGAATTAGTTAGGATCAGAGAGACAAGCGTATGTGTTTGGGTCACAACCCTTGCTTTTTACACCCGCTCAGTTCTGAAACAGGTAGAACTGTGTTCTTTCTACAAGTTAGTTAGGCACAGAGAGATAAGCGTATGTGTTTGGTCGCCTGCTCATGCTTTTTACACTGGCTCCGGTATGGAAACTGTCAAAAGAGCGTCCTCTCTTTGAATTAGTAAGGCTAAGAAAGACAAGCGCATGTGTTTGGGTCATAACTCTTGCTTTTCACACCGACTCATATTCTGAAACAGTTAGAACTGCGTTCTTTCTGCAAGTTAGTTAGACTCAGAGAGACAAGTATATATTTTTTGTTGTCCGCATCTGCATTTTACACTGGCTCCGGTATTGAAACTGTCAAAAGAGTGTCCTCTCTGTGAATTAGTAAGGATCAGAGAGACAAGTGTATGTGTTTGGGTCACAGCATTTGCTTTTTATACCCGCTAAATTCTGAAACAGTTAGAACTGCGTTCTTTCTGCAACTTAGTTATGCTCAGAGTGACAAGCGTGTGTGTTTGGTTTTCTGCACCTGCATTTTACACCGGCTCCTGTCCTGAAATTCTCTAGGCACATAGAGATAAGCGTATGTGTTTGGTCGCCTGCTCATGATTTTTACACTGGCTCCAGTATTTAAACAGTGAAAAGAGCGTCCTCTATGTGAATTAATAAGGCAGAGAGAGAAGCGTATGTGTTTGGGTCACAACTCTTGCTTTTCACACCGGCTCATGTTCTGAAACAGTTAGAACTGCGTTGTTTCTGCAAGTTAGTTAGGCTCAAAGAGACAAGCGTATGTATTTGGTTGTCCGCACCTGCATTTTACACCGGCTCATGTTCTGAAAGTATCAGAGAGGCATTCTCTTGGCCAGTTATTTAGGCACAGAGAGATAAGCGTAAATGTTTGGTCGCCTGCTCATGCTTTTTACACTGGCTCCGGTATTGAAACTTTCAAATGAGCGCCCTCTCTGTGAGTTAGTGAGGCTCAGAGAGACAAGCGCATGTGGTTGGGTCACAACTCTTGCTTTGCACATCGTCTCATGTTCTGAAACAGTTGTAACTGCGTTCTTTCTGCAAGTTAGTTAGGCTCAAAAAGACAAGCGTATATGTTTGTTTGTCCGCACCTGCATTTTACACCGGCTCCTGTTCTGAAATTCTCTTGGCCAGTTATTTAGGCACAGAGAGACAAGCACATATGCTTGGTTGCCTGCTCATGCTTTTTACACTGGCTACGGGATTGAAACTGTCAAAAAAGCGTCCTCTCTGTGAATTAGTAAGGCTCAGAGAGACAAGCGTATGTGTTTGGGTCACATGTCTTGCTTTTTACACGGGTACCTTTTCTGTAACAGTTAGAACTACGTTCTTTCTGTGAGCTAGTTAGGCTCAGAGAGACAAGTGTATCTTTTTGGTTGTCCGCACCTGAATTTTACACCAGATCCTGTTCTGAAAGTGTCAGAAAGGCTTTTTCTTGGCCAGTTATTTGGGTACAGAGAGACAAGCGTATGTGCTATGTCGCCTGCTCATGGTTTTTACACTGGCTCCGGTATTGAAACTGTCAAAAGAGCGTCCTCTCTGTGAATTAGTAAGGCTCAGAGAGACAAGCGCATGTGTCTGGGTCACAACTCTTGCTTTGCACACCAGCTCATGTTCTGAAACAGTTAGAACTGCGTTCTTTCTGCAAGTTAGTTAGGCTCAGAGAGAAAAGCGTATGTTTTTGGTTTTCCGCACCTGCATTTTACACCTGCTCCTGTTCTGAAAGTGTCTGAAAGGCATTCTCTTGGTCAGTTATTTAGGCACAGAGAGATAAGCGTATGTGTTTGGTCGCTTGCTCATACTTTTTACACTGGCACCAGTATTGAAACTGTCAAAAGAGCGTCCTCTCTGTGAATTAGTAAGGATCAGAGAGACAAGCGTATGTGTTTGGTCGCCTGTCCATGATTTTTACACCGACTCATGTTCTGAAACAGTTAAAACGCGTCTTCTCTGTGAATTAATAAGGATCAGAGAGAATAGCGCATGTGTTTGGGACACAACTCTTGTTCTTAACACCGGCTCATGTTCTGAAACAGTTAGAACTGCGTTGTTTCTGCAAGTTAGTTAGGCTCAAAGAGACAAGCGTATGTATTTGGATGTCCGCACCTGCATTTTACACCGGCTCATGTTCTGAAAGTATCAGAGAGGCATTCTCTTGGCCGGTTATTTAGGCACAGAGAGATAAGCGTAAATGTTTGGTCGCCTGCTCATGCTTTTTACACTGGCTCCGGTATTGAAACTTTCAAATGAGCGCCCTCTCTGTGAGTTAGTGAGGCTCAGAGAGACAAGCGCATGTGGTTGGGTCACAACTCTTGCTTTTCACATCGTCTCATGTTCTGAAACAGTTAGAACTGCGTTGTTTCTGCAAGTTAGTTAGGCTCAAAGAGACAAGCGTATGTATTTGGTTGTCCGCACCTGCATTTTACACCGGCTCATGTTCTGAAAGTATCAGAGAGGCATTCTCTTGGCCAGTTATTTAGGCACAGAGAGATAAGCGTATGTGTTTGGTCGCCTGCTCATACTTTTTACACTGGCTCCGGTATTGAAAATGTCAAAGGAGTGTCCTCTCTGTGAATTAATAAGGCTCAGAGAGACAAGCGCATATATTTGGGTCACAACTCTTGCTTTTCATATCGGCTCATGTTCTGAAACAGTTAGAACTGCGTTCTTTCTGCAAGTTAGTTAGGCTCAGAGAGAAAAGCGTATGTTTTTCGTTTTCCGCACCTGCATTTTACACCGGCTCCTGTTCTGAAATTGTCTTGGCCAGTTATTTAGGCACAGAGAGATAAGCGTATGTGTTTGGTCGCCTGCTAATGCTTTTTACACTGGCTCCGCTATTGAAACTGTCAAAAGAGCGTCCTCTCTGTGAATTCGTAAGGCTCAGAGAGACAAGTGCATGTGTTTGGGTCACAACTCTTGCTTTTCACATAGGCTCATGTTCTGAAACAGTCAGAACTGCGCTCTTTCTGCAAATTACTTAGGCTCAGAGAGGCAGGCATGTGTTTTTGGTTGTCCCCA
Organism: Euthynnus affinis; assembly: GCA_029490765.1. Taxonomy (NCBI): domain Eukaryota; kingdom Metazoa; phylum Chordata; class Actinopteri; order Scombriformes; family Scombridae; genus Euthynnus; species Euthynnus affinis. The sequence continues at coordinate 511,801 of CM055851.1, forward strand.
CCTGCATTTTACACTGGCTCCTGTTCTGAAGGTGTCAGGAAGACATACTCTTGGCCAGTTATTTAGGCACAGAGAGACAATCGTATGTGTTTGGTCGCCTGCTCATGATTTTTACACCAGCTCATGTTCTGAAAGTGTTAGAACGCGTCTTCTCTGTGAATTAGTAAGGCTCAGAGACACAAGCGCATGTGTTTGGGTCACAACTCTTTCTTTTCACATACGCTCATGTTCTGAAACAGTTAGAACTGTGTTTTTTGTGCAAGTTAGTTAGGCTCAGAGAGACAAGTGTGTCTTTTTGGTTGTCCGCACCTGCATTTTACACCGGCTCCTGTTCTGAAGGTGTCAGAAAGGCATTCTCTTGGCCAGTTATTTAGGCACAGAGAGATAAGCGTATGTGCTTGGTCGCCTGCTCATACTTCTTACACTGGCTCCGGTATTGAAACTGTCAAAAGAGCGTCCTCTCGGTGAATTAGTAAGGCTCAGAGAGACAAGCGCATGTGTTTGGGTCACAACTCTTGCTTTTCACACCGTCTCATGTTCTGAAACAGTTAGAACTGCGTTCTTTCTGCAAGTTAGTTAGGCTCAGAGAGACAAGGGTATGTTTTTGGTTGTGTGCACCTGCATTTTACACTGGCTCCAGTATTGAACCTGTCAAAAGAGCGTCCTCTCTGTGAATTAGTGAGGCTCAGAGAGACAAGCGTATGTGTTTGGTCGCCTGCTCATGATTTTTACACCAGCTCATGTTCTGAAAGTTTTAGAACGCGTCTTCTCTGTGAATTAGTAAGGCTCAGAGAGACTAGCGCATGTGTTTGGGTCACAACTCTTGCTTTTCAAACCGGCTCATGTTCTGAAACAGTTAGAACTGCGTTCTTTCTGCAAGTTGGTTAGGCTCAGAGAGACAACTGTTACGTTTTGGTTGTCCGCATCTACATTTTACACTGGCTCCTGTTCTGAAGGTGTCAGGAAGACATACTCTTGGCCAGTTATTTAGGCACAGAGAGACAATCCTATGTGTTTGGTCGCCTGCTCATGATTTTTACACCAGCTCATGTTCTGAAAGTGTTAGAACGCGTCTTCTCTGTGAATTAGTAAGGCTCAGAGACACAAGCGCATGTGTTTGGGTCACATCTCTTTCTTTTCACATACGCTCATGTTCTGAAACAGTTAGAACTGCTTTCTTTCTGCAAGTTGGTTAGGCTCAGAGACAACTGTTACGTTTTGGTTGTCCGCATCTACATTTTACACCGGCTCCTGTTTTGAAAGTGTCCGAACGGCATTCTCTTCGCCAGTTATTTAGGCACAGAGAGATAAGCGTATATGTTTGGTCGCATGCTCATACCTTTTACACTGGCTCCGGTATTGAAACTTTCAAAAGAGCGTCCTCTCTGTGAATTAGTAAGGCTCAGAGAGACAAGCGCATGTGTTTGGGTCACAACTCTTGCTTTTCACACCGGCTCATGTTCTGAAACAGTTACAACTGCGTTCTTTCTGCAAGTTAGTTAGGCTCAGAGAGACAAACGTATGTGTTTGGTTTTCCGCATCTGCATTTTACAGCGGCTCCTGCTCTGAAAGTGTCAGAAAGGCATTTTCTTGGCCAGTTATTTAGACACAGAGAGATAAGCGTATGTGTTTGGTCGCCTGCTCATGATTTTTACACCAGCTCATGTTCTGAAAGTGTTAGAATGCGTCTTCTCTGTGAATTAGTAAGGATCAGAGAGACAAGCGCATGTGTTTGGGTCACAACTCTTGCTTTTCACATAGGCTCATGTTCTGAAACAGTTAGAACTGCGTTCTTTCTGCAAGTTAGTTAGGTTCAGAGAGACAAGTGTATGTTTTTGGTTGTCCGCACCTGCATTTTACACCGGCTCCTGTTCTGAAACTGTCAGAATGACATTCTCTTGGCCAGTTAGTTAGTAAGGCTCAGAGAGACAAGTGTATGTGCTATGTCGCCTGCTCCTGCTTTTTACACTGGCCCCGGTATTGAAACTGTCAAAAGAGCGTCCTCTCTGTGAATTCGTAAGGCTCAGAGAGACAAGCGCATGTGTTTGGGTCACAACTCTTGCTTTTCACACCGGCTCATGTTCTGAAACACTTAGAACTGCGTTTTTTCTGCAAGTTAGTTAGGCTCAGAGAGACAAGCGTGTGTTTTTGGTTGTCCGCACGTGCATTTTACACCAGCTCCTGTTCTGAAAGTACCAGAAAGGCATTGTCTTGGTCAGTTACTTAGGCTCAGAGAGATAAGCGTCTGGGTTTTGTCGCCTGCTCATGCTTTTTACACTGGCTCCATTATTGAAACTTTCAAAAGAGCGTCCTCTCTGTGAATTAGTAAGGCTCAGAGAGACTAGTGCATGTGTTTGGGTCATAACTCTTGCTTTTCACACCGGCTCGTGTTCTGAAACAGTTAGAACTGCGTTCTTTCTGCAAGTTAGTTAGGCTCAGAGAGATAAGCGTATTTTTTTGGTCGCATGCTCATGATTTTTACACCAGCTCATGTTCTGAAAGTGTTAGAACGCGGCTTCTCTGTGAATTATTAAGGATCAGAGAGACAGGCGTATGTGTTTGGGTCACAACCCTTGCTTTTTACACCCGCTCAGTTCTGAAACAGTTAAAACTGCGTTTTTTCTGCAAGTTAGTTAGGCTCAGAGAGACAAGCGTGTGTGTTTGGTTGTCTGCACCTGCATCCTTCACCCGCTCCTGTTCTGAAATTCTCTTGGCCGGTTATTTAGGCACAGAGAGATAAGCGTATGTGTTTGGTCGCCTGCTCATGCTTTTTACACTGGCTCCGGTATTGAAACTGTCAAAAGAGCGTCCTCTCTGTGAATTCGTAAGGCTCAGAGAGACAAGTGCATGTGTTTCGGTCATAACTCTTGCTTTTCACACCGGCTCGTGTTCTGAAACAGTTAGAACTGCGTTCTTTCTGCAAGTTAGTTAGGCTCAGAGAGACAAGCGTATGTTTTTGGTTGTCCGCACCTGCATTTTACACCGGCTCCTGTCCTGAAAGTATCAGAAAGGCATTCTCTTGGCCAGTTATTTAGGCAACGACACATAAGCGTATGTGTTTGGTCGCCTGCTCATACTTTTTACACTGGCTCCGGTATTTAAACTTTCAAAAGAGCGTCCTCTCTGTGAATTAGTGAGGCTCAGAGAGACAAGCGCATGTGTTTGGGTCACAATTCTTGCTTTTCACACCAGCTCATGTTCTGAAACATTTAGAACTGCGTTCTTTCTGTAAATTAGTTAGGTTCAGAGAGACAAGTGTGTGTGTTTGGGTATTTTAAAAATGACTATGAAATTAGTTTCACATTCATTGTCTTTGAAGCAGCTCCACTTCATTCTGGAAGGCATCAGAAATTTGAGTCTCATGCCTCTGGTTTGTGGCTTTGGGAGGAAGTAGTTCATGTTCACAAATAACAGATGTGAGAGGTACACATGTGCAAGTCACAAGCTAGTCTGGTTTGGCTCATACCTTGTTTTTTTGTTGTTGTTTTGAATAGATTAACTTTTAGTTAATTAACTATGTCAACAAAAATAAATGATCTGATCTAACATGTTTTCCAGGATCTAGTGTTCATAATTTTGTATTTTACTTAACGTCTATGGATGTGGATGATCAGATTGGTGTGGTAATATTAAGCTCAACTCAAGCTCAGTGCAGGTGTGGGAAAATGCTTTCAACAAGCTCTCAGCTCAATCCTGTCTTGCTTCATTTTCTAGGTTCTGCTAGACAAGGGGTCAGCAAGCTTCAGCCATTTTAGCCCATTTCTCACCATATAAAACCCACCTGGAGCCGCAAAATCCCTCCCTAGTTTGATCCCTAAAATGACTTTACATTACATTAATGAGTCAATATCTAATTAGGATTACATATTTCACACAAACAAAAACATACAAATGTATTGATTATTCAATAAAACAATCAAAGGTAGCTTAAGGCTCACATCTGATTTTTTTTTAAATTCTGAGGACCACCTTCCCAAATAAATGAATAAATAAACAAAACAAAACATAACATGACAAATCAATAGTCAAGTGTAATATTGCAATTACACAACATTTACCAACAAAATAAAGGATATAAATAAAATGAATTCATATTGTGAGGCAGTTCACTCTAAAAATAAAAGACTTTTTGCTTGTGATGCAAACTGGGGTAAAAGTAATACCTGGAAAACAGTCACTCACACTAGTAGAATCCTATGTAATCCTATGTAATGAAGCCTAGTTTACTACTCCAGAAAGTAGGTCGAACCTAGCACACTGCTGCTGACTTCAGCTAATGCTTTGTGGAGATTGCAGCATTTGAGAAACAAAACGGAATAAATACCTCACATGTAAACACACACGTCGCATCATAAGGCATGCTGGGTACTGACATCAAAACGGTGACAATAAGTTGAAACTGAAACAGAAAAAGTTGAAACTGAGAACCGGTGACATTGAAAAAAAAACTTACATTGTAAAGACATGAAGAAAAAATCTTATGATTGACATTGAAAAACTAATCTTAATGCAAAAAATACCAAAATAGAATTAAAGCTGCAAGCAGCGATGATCGGGACCTCGCACCCCGGTGAACATCGGGCACAGTCAAAGAGCCTTTGTCACAGGCATGTAGATGTTTTCACAGTCGGGCTACTTTCAGACAGAGCAAGGAGAGAAACATCACTTCCTTTGTCCACTCATTTGCCTGCTGCTGGGGCTGCTTTCCTGCACTGTGTTATGGGGGCGCTATGGAGCCAGTTTGCATCACTGATTGAATATTGTAATGTAGATGTGCTCAGGCCTGGACTGTTATCAAACCTGTAAAGTTTCAGGCAGATCCCACCATGTACACTAAAGTTATAGCAGTTTCCTCTGTAATGACGAAACATCAAAACTAAAGGCCACACCACGGCCAAGCGCTTCAATGTACACTAAATCTTTTGATAACTTTACACTAGTCTAGATGACACACACTGATTTTGGAGTCCTTATGATGAATCCTGAAGAAGGAGTTTGTTAAAACACAAGGTATGCGAAATGGCCAAGAAAAGGCGAAAATTGACCAGTTTTTTCAAGATGGCGGACTTCCTGTAGGACTTGGACTGTAGGAGCTTGATATGGCTCCAAGAGGCTTTTTTGTGCATCTTGACATTATACATGTGCCTTGTGAATTTCATTTTTCTACGTTAATCTGGTAGGCGGGGCTTCAACTTTGAAATTTTCAAGGGGTCGCTGTTGAGCCATTTTGCCACACCCATTCAAATGAACTACAAAGGATTTTTAGCTAACATCACTCTAGACATGTGTGTCAAGTTTCGTGGCTGTAGAGCCATCCCCTCTCCCTGGAAAACAGCATCGTATGTCATGGCGAAGGATGTGTCGCATCTTACTTCTTGTTGCCAGTAGGTGATGCTATGACTTTTGCTAAATATGAGCCGGAACATGTGTTCAGACTGGCACTCTTAACAAGCATCTGAAATTTGGAAAAGATCAGAAAACGTGGACTCAAGTTATGAGGGTTTGAAATTTCATGGCGAGACATCGAAATTTGCCGCATCGCCATGGCAACAGCTTTCCATGGAAAAGTCACCAGCTTCACAACATATAATCTCCAAGGTCTTGAGGCTATGCTGAGTAAATTTGAGGTGGGTGCAATCACCGTGCTCCCTACAGGGCGTCAAAGTGCAAAACATGTTACTTCCTGTTGCCAGTAGGTGGCGCTATGATTCAGCTCCAATATTGTCACATGTATGCGTTCGGGACTCTTATCAAGCACAAAAGGTTTGGGTTTCTTGGGATCATATATGCCAGAGTTATGGCCATTTCAATTTTCATGGCGACGGATCGAAATTCGCCACCCAGCCACGCCTCCTTGGAATGTTGCACGCTCACCGTTTCAATAACTTTTCATCATCTGTAGTTGATACTGACTGAATTTGAAGTTCCTGAGGTCAAATCTCTAGGAGGACTTTGTTAAAGTATGCAGGCTGGAAATGGCAAAATCAGCATAAAAATCGCAACTTTGATACAAAATGTCTAACTTCCTGTTTGACTTAGTGTATGTGTCCAAGAGACTTTTTGGTGCGTCTCTTAATATGCTTATGTCAATGACATTAGGAGACGCACCAATGCTAGGTTTGGGTCACAACTCTTGCTTTTCACACCGGCTCATGTTCTGAAACAGTTAGAACTGCGTTCTTTCTGCAAGTTAGTTAGGCTCAGAGAGACAAGTGTATGTGTTTGGGTCACATTTCTTGCTTCTTACACAGGTTCCTTTTTCTGAAACAGTTAGAACTGCATTCTTCTTGCGAATTAGTTAGGCTCAGAGAGAAAAGTGTGTGTGTTTGGTTTTCCGCACCTGCATTTTACACCTGCTCCCGTTCTGAAACTGTTCGAACAGCATTCTCTTGGCCAGTTAAGTAGGCCCAGAGAGACAAGTCTCTCCTCCAAGGATCGCTCAGCCCTGCCTGTGGTGAAACAGAAGAGAGGAGCGAAACTCAACAAAATGACAGTAAAATGCAGTAATATATCCCATTCAATATCATTGTCCAGTATAATGTTTCAATGTGGACATTGTCATATACCAGTTATGTACAGGTACATCTTGTTTTTCGGATATGAAAAACAAGATGTAAAGCTTACTTGGGTATTTTAAAAATTACTATGAAAATAGTTTCACATTCAAAAAAGTTGAAACTGAAAAAGACAAAGTTGAAACTGAAAACTGGTGATACTAAAAAAAACTTACCAAAATAAAATAAGATAATAAGATTGACAGATTGTAATTTTTTAAAATGTTAAAATTTTTCAAGTGTTTTATTTTTCAGTGGAGCTTTTTTCAATGACAATACACTTTTTTCAATTGCAAGGTTTGATTTCAATGGCAATTTTTTTTTCTAATGCCAAAATGTGAAGTGTCAGTGTTCTGCCCCATATAAACCTAATTTTTTTGACAAATTTTCCTCTCAAAGTGCTCCTATAGGTGTATTTGCATCTAAAATGGGTATAAATTACCCCTGAGACATATGTGTAGTATCTATGATGACAAAATATGATTTACATTATTTACAATATTAGTATAATATTTTCACTGTAACCCCTCCCCCTCCCCCCCTTCCCCAGCCCTCAGCAGTGGCACATGATGCAGGTACAGTGCGTGTGTGAAAATCTGACAAGAGACTGTCATTGGGGTCTTACTTCCCATAGGTAGTTCAAACAAAGAATATGTCAGACATTTCTTTACTTCTACCACTCAGTACTATAAAACACATTTATAATCATCACTAGTTTCCATTTTCACTGCTTAGGTCACTCTATATTAGCAGTTAGCTAATGTTGGCTAGCCACAGTAACATCAACCAGTGTTGTGTGCAGCTGTTGGAATTTGAGCTGTTGGACATAATTTCAGGAGTCAAATATAAATCAAATTGTAAAAGAACACTAATCGAATGCTGAAATTGCTATTTAAAATGTGTGTGGCATTTTGGAGGCAAAAAGGCTGTATCCAGTTCTCTTTATACATTCATGGCGATAAGCAATAGAGCGAGCATCAGAAAAGTGATGGTGAATGTGAGTGGAGCAGAGGAAAAGGTTAGCAGTAAGCTGTCACAATCTGGTAGTAAATGTACAGTGAAGTGCTGCAGCTTGTCAAGACCAAAAAAAGTCATGTCAGTTTCCCCAACTGCTGGAAAATGAAGGGTGTGAGCAACAATGCCTAGCCTGACGATGCTAAACAGAGAAATGTGCTAATCGACCTCCCCTTCAACCTAGGGGAAACACTGCAATCTGTGCTGATATGCATAACAGTTTTCATTATATAGAGAGAGAAATTTGGATGTGCACAAAATTAAATGAATGATTTATGACCTAATATGCTGGTTTCAAAAAAGGACATTTTGGCATAAGGGTGCCTCCAAAATGCACATGTACATTCAGAACAGGTCATATCTGATGGTTGTATGTGAAAGAACACCCTAGAAAACCAATGTATAGACACAATATATATATGAAAATAGTATATTCAGAATCTGCTTCTAAATATACTGTTTTCATATACTGTGGCGGTTCGACTCCCGGCTCTTCCTGTCTGCATGTCGATGTGTCCTTGGGCAAGACACTTAACCCCAAATTGCTCCTGATGGATGTGCCATCAGTGTATGAATGGTTGGTTTCCTCTGATGGGCAGGTTGGGACCTTGCATGGTAGCCCCTGTACCCATTCAGCGTATGAATGGGTGAATGTGATTCATAGTGTGAAAGCGCTTTGAGTAGTCTGAAGACTAGAAGAGCGCTATACAAGTATGGTCCATTTACAATTACTTCACATAATACACACTTCTTTGTGTGACATAAAGGCCTCAAAATCTCAACCTCTGAATTTACCTTGGTCCATTATGTATTTAACTTTTAATATGATATTTGGATGTCCGTAAGGATCACATAAAATCTTGAAGTGTGTGTATTTTTTTCATAACTTTTTCATCTTTTTGTTATCAGAAACTCTTATTTAACAGTCAGAATAGCTTTTTCCAAGCGAGTTCTGATCAAAACAGGCAAAAAAAGAAGAGTGTGTTTCTTAAAGCTTGTGTCTTGTTTATTACATCTGTCTGTCTTAATAAACTGTCTGAATCGACTTTTCTGAGCAAGTTAGACTCAAAAATAAAGTATTTGTCTTTTTTATAACTTTTTCTTCTTTTTATATCAGAATCTCTTATATACAAGTCAGAATAGCTTATTTCCAAGCGAGTTCTGATCAAAACAGGAAAAAAAAGAAGTGGTTGTCACGCACAGACCTGTCAGCCAAGGAAAAGGAGGCAGACAGGGAGGGGTGAACTCAGATCTTTCACACTAGCTCTGGAGACATATATATGCTTTTGACAGAAACCACTCCTAGCGGTTGACTCACTGACCATTGAAATATGCAATTTCTTCTTGTCTCTGCACACTTCATAGTACACATTTCAATCTAACTTTTATCTGGTGATGTGGGTTAAAAGTCTTTACTTTACCTAACATGGACTTGAGGAAAATTAGGACACTCATTTCTTTTACACATCATCTTTTATACTTTAACTCATCACAAGTTTTCGACATATTGATTCAGATTACACTTAAGGGCCACAATACTTGCATAATTTAGACATCATCACAAGTTTTCTACATATTGATTCAGATTACAGTAAAGGGGCACAATACTTGATTTACTTGAGGCACACACACATCTCATTCTGCAAAAAACTGTCATTCTCACACCGTTGACATTTGATGTTCGCTATGACAGAGAAGTTGCTATAACTTTACTGTACATGCTCCTAATCTACACTGCACTTTACATGGCTGCCAAGTCACACCCCTCAGACCGGGTTGATGGACTATAGTTCACTGTCTATCCTCTGCTCCACTCAGAGAACATACACTCAAGCAAGGATCGCTCAGTCCCACCTGCGGTGAAACAAAGGAGAGGAGAGAACCTTAAATGACAGCAAAATGCACTGATTAATATTATTGTCCATCATGATTTTTCATTGTGGACATTGTCATAAAAAAAAAATTAGCATTCCAGTCGGCTCCTCTCTTTGTGCTGCAGAACAGAGAGATTTAGGAGGTCCTTTGTCCCCACAGCAATTAGACTCTTCAACTCTTTGAACTGACTAGTTTTTGTTTTTTGTTTCGTTTGTGATAATTGGATGAGCTTGGACAATTGGAATTTCCCTTCGGGGATTCATAAAGTATCAATCAATCAATCAAACAATATGCCAGTTCACCCAACCCTAGTATACAGGAACATTTTCTTTTCAGATATGAAAGGTTACCTATAGAATAAAGCTCACTTGAGTATTTTAAAAATTACTATAAAATTAGTTTCACATTCATTGTCTATGAAGCAGCTCCAGACTTTGTTCCGGATGGCTTCAGAAATTTGAGTCTCACGCCTCTGGTTTGTGGCTATGGGAGGAAGTAGTTCATGTTCACAAATAACAGTTACACATCTCACAGTTGCGCAAGTCACAAGCTAGTCTCAAGTCTTAACTTTAAAGGCTGACGCAAGTCCTAAGTCACTGTGTTTTAGACTCAAGTAAGTAAAGTCAAGTCACTGCTAAACATCAAGCAAGACAAGTCAATTAAGTCACAAGTCAAGTCAAGTAACACTAAGAAAGGGCAAACCATGACGTGAGAAAACGGCACTCTAATGGCTATGGTTAGGATTCATAAATACTGCTATTTATTAGGGGTATAATTCTCCAAATCAATGATTTGGTTCATACTTTGTTTTGTTGTTGTTGTTGTTTTTAACTAAGTAAACAAAAATAAATGATCTGATCTTACATGTTTTCCAGGATCTAGTGTTTATAATTTTGTATTTTATGCAGTGTTGATGTCTGTGGATGTGGATGATCAGATTGGTGTGGGAAAATGCTTTCAACAAGCTTTCAGCTCAATCCTGTCTTGCATCATTTTCTAGATTCTGCTAGAGCAGGGGACAGCAACCTTCAGCGTACAAAGAGCCATTTGAGCCCATTTCTCACCATATAAAACCCACCTGGAGCTGCAAAATCTGTTTGATCCATAAAATGACGATTACACCACTAGTTACATTACACGAATGAGTGAATATCTAATTAGGATTACATATTTCACATAAACAAAAACATACAGATGTATTGTTTACTCAATAAAACAATCAGTTTAAATTAAAATATTCATTTGTTAAGCACTAACAACTTTTTTGATATTTTAAGGGAAAACATAGTTGACAAACTAACTAGCAAAAATATGTTATGGACAGCCTGTATGCCATTACAGACTGACTAAATGCTTTAATTTAGGTAACAGGTAACAGGTTCTTGTGTCTATTCTCCCATTTTATTTATTTATTTTTTTAAAGAATTTAAAATTTTGCAGATATAATTGTGATATGATCAGCACTGTCATTAAGGTCAGGAGTATTTTTAATCATAAATCTGCCTTACAGATCATTAAGACGTTTTAAGATATGTTATACAAAACTCCAACCTGTGTGGATGTAATGTACCTCAAAACAGGGGTTCTCAACTTTTTGTAGCTTTCTTCTTGATCACTGACCTCCATCAGACCTGCTCCTTCAGCCCTGTCAGTCTCCTCCATCTTCCTCCTCTCCCTCTCTTTTCCTGTTTTTAGTAACAGGTTATTTTATTAAGCTCAGATTTACAAGAATGAGTGGTCAACCAGTTTGAATTTGTATTTGTCTCCACTGGCCAAATCTTCTGCAATTTCATATATCCATCTACAGGCTGAGTTATTGAGGGATGTAAAATTTTGTTATGATCAACACAATGTGACCTTTTCACTGACATAAACTGATTATAAAGAATAATCTATGCCTACTGATGTTTTGAAATACTTAAGAGGCACACACAAAAAGCTGTTCAAAATACTGAGGACATACAGATGGGCCCCAGACGGGACTGAGACATTCTAAGAGAGTGAATGAAAGAGAGTGAGGAGATTCCATTATTACTACAAAAGTATACAGAATACCCAGACCCTCCTACTACTGAAGGCATATGTGAGACTGTCCAAAATATAAATTACATCTTCAACAAAACAGCAAATAAAGCTAAATTGAAACTACATACAAGGAAAAGAAAAACAGAAAAGAACCAATAGTTTGACAAAGAATGTCAAAACCTGAAAAATGACGCTAGAAAATCTAACCTCAAACACAGAGCCTTCACCTTCAGTACTGTGAAGCACTCAAGACATATCAATACAATCAAAACCAAAAAGATAAACCATACTGAGAAACAGCTGTGATTACTTGAAGAGAGTATAGAGTCTAACTCCTTCTGGGACCAGTGGAACTCTATAAAAATGCATTTTATTATATTGTATTTAATATTATTGTTTATATTCACATATTATTGTATGAATATTAATCTGTCAGTGTTCATAATTTTCTGTAGTGCTTTGGCAATATAGGTTTCTGTCATGCCAATAAAGCTTATTTGAATTTGAATTGTGCCCCAGTCGCTAATATTAATACCATACCCAGATAGCAAAATTTCTGTGGACCTGATCCGGCTCATACTCCCAACACTTTCATCCAGCCCACATGCCGCATGGAATGATGGCACTTGGCTCCCAGATCTGGGCCACAAGCAAGCCGTATGTCAACCAAGAGCACACCAGGGGCCTGTTTCAGAAAGCAGCTTCAGCAAACTCTGAGTCTAACCCTGAACTCTGAGTGGATGAATCTCAAGATGGGAAACTCTAGGTTTTAGGTTTCAGAACAGCTGATCAGAGTCACCCTGTCTCCTCAAAATTACGTTCCCACACAACTTAATTGCATTCTCAATTACGTTTCTATGAAAACGTATTTTGTCCACGATTACGTTTGTTTGTAACGTATCACGAATACGTTTCTAATCAACATATATTTGCTTTCCTATAATGCTATTAGCTATTTTAATTCGAATAACCTTTCTCTACTTTACCATACATATATATTGGTTACAGGCTTACGCGTTTTTCTTAACACACCTGGATTTGTCCTTTTTCAACGTGCCGGTACTCATTTTAATTAATGGATTGATTTATAATTGCTGTGTATCTTGTATCTCCACTAACATCTGATGATTTGCGCATTATGACCGCTTTCTTAAGTAGCCGCCTGCCATTGCTGCGAAGAATAAAATGAGAGAAAGAAATGAAGAACTCAAATTTTGTGGCCATTGTTGTCTAACCTCATAAGAAGGGACTGAAAAAAGAAAGAAATCCTAAATGTGTAAAAGGGAATTCCCAGTGACGTCATGCATAGTAAGGTCCCACAAAATGGACCCCCCCCCCCTCTCTCCCCGCCCACTACAACACCCCCTTTTTTCCGCTTTACTTCTTCTTCTTCGTCGCTCTTCGTCGCTCTTTAGACAGACAGTGGATGGCTCAATGAACCAGATAGACTAGCGACCCCACGTGTGTCTACATTGAAATGACATCTTCATTCTTGAAAACCCGAGGTTGCAAGCAAGACGAGTTAGCGGGTTTTCAGTCCGCCAAAAGAGTCCTGTGTAATTCAAAAAATGTTGGTGCGCGCAAACACACACGCACGCACGCACGCACACACACACATACACACACACGCACACACACAAATATATATGTCAAAAATAAAGCAGCATCTTTACGTGTTCTCAACATAGGTCATCTAGCAGTGTAATTACTAGTCCGGTTGTAGCAGATATTTGATATATTCAGTAGTTATGTTGTTTTATGAACCTATTTCACAACCCTAACTGCCATCCCAAAAACGCCGTTTATGAAACACTCACTAAAATATCTTAAACAAACCAACATCTTAACTTTTTGTTAACATAGATCATTTAGATGCAGTGTGATTAATAGTATATTCAACAGATAGATCTTTTCACAACCCTATCTTACTACTCTACTCTACAACCAGAGGAACTACAACTGTGGTGCTTATTTGTATCAAGAAACATGGCGAGGCTCATGGGAATTGTAGTTTCAAAAAAATATATATATATTAGCGTTTTTAATATATTAGGAAGTTGTCCCAGGCCTAGTTTCAGAGTATGTATGTATGTTAAAGTAGAGAAAGGTTGTTCGAATTAAAATAGCTAATAACACTGTAGGAAAGCAAAGATATGTTGATTAGAAACGTATTCGTGATACGGTACAAACAAACGTAATCGCAGACAAAATACGTTTTCATAGAAAAGTAATTGAGAATGCAGTTTCGTTGTGTGGGAACGTAATTTTAGGAGACAGGGTTGCAATTAACTCTGCGTATGTTCACTTTGAGTTCAGCTCATGCGTGATGAATAAAAAATCTGACGGATAAAACACAGGAAGCAGCAACTGAAGATGAAAAATATAGTTATAGATTTAAAACGCATAGATCAAAGACACAGAGATGTGACCGTAAGCTCTCAATCTGATTCAGTAATAATGTGTTCGGTGATTTGTACTTGAAAAGCCGTCAAGATTAAAATACTATTTTAAATTTTTAGACATCTATTTGTATTTCGGCTCAACAGCATTCAGTGACTTTATTTCTGCTGCTTCAACAAATGTAGTATATAGTCACACTGAAATGCTGTTAAAACACGTTAAGATTATGCTCACTATTTAAAAAATCTCACTTTCAAACAACATTCTGCAGCTGCACCACAATCCTGCTCACTCAGAAATATTCAACATATAATCTACAATATTATAGGAATGATCAGTGCGACCAATCACATCATGAGTGATGGAGATATTATTGTTTATATTTTATAAATTATATATTGATGTATTATTCATTGATCCCACGTGTCTCAAGCTTCTTCCTGATATTTCAAATTTAAATTGAGGTTACATATTATTTGCTAATAAACATTAGCACAATGTCATAATGATTTCAGTGCATGAGCTGCTCTTACAAACTAAGAGCTGTCGATTTTATTCTGAGTTGACGCTAAACTCGCGCTGTTTAATATCTGAATGCGAGAAAAAAAACGCTTTACAAGACTGATGCGCATAAAAGCGGTAACTTTAGAAAGTTCTGAGTAACTAAATTAATATCCAACCAGGATTTAGATAGTAAACCTCAGCTACTGAATGCTTTGATACGGACTGAGTTAAGAGGGAGGAGACAGAGAGAAACTCAGGGTTTGTTGAAGCTAACCTGCCAGCGAGCAGGTTAGCTTCAAGAGAGTAGATATTAGCCTGTTATAAGCAAACTACGATACCAAGTGGCTAGCTTACACACAGCTGGTGCAACCCAGTGCAGAGAGCATTATTTAGCGTTATTTATAGATACTGGTCAGTGAAATTTCAGCACAGTGCCTTACGTTGTATGAAGGATAAGTTATCCAAATAGCTGCCACTGGCAAGCAGTTAGATTCATATCAACATTTCAACAGCTATAATAGCTAGCTAGCATCATTAGCTGCTACACATGAAACGTCTAAGGTTACACACAAAACGGCTTTTTAATGTTAACAAAAGAGGACATACCTGTAGATTGGCGTTCTTTCTTTCTCCTGTTTTCTCTATTTTCTTCCTTATGCACCTTGTGCATCTGGGCCGTAAAGTATACCCCCGCAGCGTATACTTTACGGATTATATTATACCCTTATATGAATGGGGGGTGGGGAGGGTCGCCTGTAAAACTTTGTTTTTTCCCCCTAGGTCCGGTCATTATCTTTTCTGTATTTTGAACATACACATATTTTAAATTAAATTAAAATTTTACTGTTTCATACTTAGGGACTTTTGGTCCAATTAATACATTAGCATCAGCACCGCTGTCGCTGTCAGAGACAAAATGAAACGAAAATATCTGAGCGGTGCCCAAAAGAGGCACAACAAAGAGAAATCGGAGGAATTTTCTTCCAAACTAACAAAAATAACGTTTTATTAGGAACTCTAAATCCTGTCAGACGTGAACAAGGATGCAGTATGTCAGCAGGTGGGATCCTGCATAGTTGACAGTATTCAGCTACTATACAGTTATCAACCATTTTGGCAAGATGAACAGTTTTTAAATAGCCTCATTGTGTGACGTTACTTTGCCTATATGTTATGCTGTTTTTTTCCCCTTTTTTTCGGAATAATACAATGTTATTAGGTTTTTATATAGCCTAACCTACGGGGTTAGGCTATAAATATTGATTTCTGCACTGGGTTGCACCAGCTGTGTGTAAGCTAGCCACTTGGTATCGTAGTCTTTAGGCACAAAAACGACTACAGCCCACACACAGAGAAAATATTGCTAAATTACTGTCAAACAAGTGTCATAAATACAGGATAGGCTATTTCATAAATAAAAACACAAGCTATAATAAAAATGTTAACGGAATGTTAAAAGTTTAGCTTCAGCGCCAGGACAGGGAGAGCGCAGGCCCGCAGCGTCACCACCATTCAATCAGGGGGAGAGCCCCGTGCGCCCCGCAACTTCAGCACCAGGACAGGTTGAGTGCAGGATGAATTAAATTGTTTAATTATTTGACTAAATTATGACACGTAGGTACTTAAACAGACGGACAACAGCTGATCAGACACAGATCGACCTTCCTGCTTCATCAATAAATGATGACATGAGGAACACATGAGGAAATAAATGAGGTGAAAACAATTATTAAACGAACGAAGGGAATACACGGAATGACGCGCTGGGCATCCAGAAATTCTCCTGCCTAAAAAGTCCGGTGAGCGAGCTAAGGCCGAGGGACTCAAACATAGCATGGAAATGGAACATTTTGAATTTGTCCTTCAAACTGTGATACAGGGTAAAATTCTGGAAACGATCAATACTGTTTCACAAAGTAGTCTACAAAAACAAATCACTGATATCTTCTTGTTGTTGTTGCTTTTTTCTTTCATTGTGCGGGTTTTTTTTACGCCCACAGCAACACTTAAAGTCCGACGATGAACTGTATAGATCAGCAAGTGCTTTAGCAGACAAATACAAAGATGACTTGTCTGCAGATTTTCCAGACCAAGTGCTTTCAGTAGTGCATTCATGTCCACCATAAAAGAAATCGGGCATGGCTCAATTCAAGATTTGGCACACACTCTATTCATAAAGCACCACTCCATATTGCCAAGTGTGCCTGATGTAGCCACAGCTATTAAACTGTTTCTCACTCTACCTGTCGCAAGCGCCGAGAGATCCTTCTCAAAACTTAAATTAATTAAAACTGAACGTTTATTAATCTGTCAAAACATGTCCTTTATAGAGCAGGATGAAGTGTCACACCTCGTCGACGTCATATATATATATATATATATATATATATATATATATATATATATATATATATATATATATATATATATATATACACATTCTCATCCCCAACGCGTCAAATACTGCCGCTTGGTCAGTGGCCCGACATTTCAACGTATGACGCTCTAGGTACCCCTTTCGGGTCAGTTCTGTTCAACATATATCAACGGAGTAGTGACCCAGTCGAAATTATGCCGTTTATTCTTTCCTCTTGAAGGAAGAAGCTTGTGGCCATTCTCGAAAGTTGCTAAACTAATGTCATAGCGCATTCTCCCTGTTTATATTTATCACTTGTTTCTCTCCCCGTGCTTTGTATTACCGCTTCTGTGCTGTTTGCTCCCATTTTTACATACATACAGTCTTTTCAAAATACATTTCCGTGGTCACAGGAAACAGCTAAATAAGCGCAATACTAAAAATATATTACAAGCGCACAGGGACGAGGCTGCATCTAACCTATGTGACAATGTAATAATAATCATATATTTAGAAATAGGGTTTGTTTTTGGCCCCGACAACATTGAGGCAAAATTGCAGCTTATAATGAGTTTATATGCTATTATTTGTATGTTACTAATCGCGGTGACGGAAGAAGTGGTGCATGCCGGGTAATTTGGTTTGTTTTGGAGGTGGACTTTTATAATACATCCATGGCTAACTTTGATAAACATATGAAATGCATCACGATCTCTCTTTCTATCGTTTTTCTCTAAATCAAATGAGAAGTAATTAAAAATGGTGACCATGATGTCTTTGTATTATGCGCGTGTCGCGTGTCGAAAGACATCCTAAATGTGTCAATGGGAATTCCCAGTGACGTCATGCATAGTAAGGTCCCACAAAATGAACCCCCCTCCGCCTCCCCATAACACTCCCCTTTTATTGTCTTTTTACTTTAGAATGAAAACAAGAGGATTTTTCTTTTCTTTATTTATTTCGGGGGGGGGGGGGGGGGGGGGGGCTCCTCAGAGTTGTGCTCAAATAATCATTTGCAATGCACTTTGCATACTGTTAACTGGGAATGTTTTGTAAAGTAGGACTGAAAACCCGCCAACTCGTCTTGCTTGCAACCTCGGGTTTTCAAGAATGAAGATGTCATTTCAATGTAGACACACGTGGGTTCGCTAGTCTGTCTGGTTCGTTGAGCCATCCACCATACCCCCTTTTTATCCACAATAAAAAGGGGGTGTTGTGGGGGGGTCCATTTTGTGGGACCTTACTACGCATGACGTCACTGGGAATTCCCATTGACACATTTAAGATTTCTTTCGACACACATGCGCATGATACAAAAACATCATGGTCACCATTTTTAATTACTTCTCATTTGATTTCGAGAAAAACGATAGAAAGAGAGATCATGATGCATTTCATATGTTTATCAAAGTTAGCCATGGATGTATTACAAAAGTCCACCTCCAAAACAAACCACAT
Source organism: Euthynnus affinis (assembly GCA_029490765.1). Taxonomy (NCBI): domain Eukaryota; kingdom Metazoa; phylum Chordata; class Actinopteri; order Scombriformes; family Scombridae; genus Euthynnus; species Euthynnus affinis. Next base: position 529,987 of record CM055851.1, read on the forward strand.
TACCCGGCATGCACCACTTCTTCCGTCACCGTGATTAGTAACATATAAACTCATTATCTGCTGTAATTTTGCCTCAGTGTTGTCGGGGCCAAAGACAAACCCTATTTTTAAATATATGATGTATCATATTGCATTGTCGCATAGGTTAGATGCGGCCTCGTCCTTGTGCGCTTGTAACATATTTTTAGTATTGCTCTTATTTCGGTGTTTCCTGTGACCACGGAAATGTATTTTGAAAAGACAGTGTATGCATGTAAAAATGGGAGCAAAAACCACAGAAGCGGTAGAAAGAAAGAGAAACAAGTGATAAATATAAACAGGGAGAATGCGCTATGACATTAGTTTAGTACCTTTTGAGAGTGGCCACAAGCTATTACGTTGGTCTATGAACTTCAAGGGGAAAGAATAAACGGCATAATTTCGACTGGGTCACTACTCTGTTGAATTTTGTTGAACAGCCCTGCCCGTGCAGAACTGATGCGAAAGGGGTACCTAGAGCATCATATTTTGAAGTGTGGGGCCACTGACCAAGCGGCATTATTTGACGCATTAGGGATGAGAACGTGTTGAATTAAAATCTTTTTTCTTGTTCATTTACACCTGTTCATCCTCTAAACCTGTCAGAAACAAGTGTTCTGAACGAGTTTAAGTCAGACATGTCTTTTTCTAAAATTAGTTAGGCTCTGAGAGACAAGCATATGTGTTTGGTCGCCTGCTCATGATTTTTACAACGGCTCATGTTCTGAAAGTGTCAGAACGCGTCCTCTCTGTGAATTAGTAAGGCTCAGAGAGACAAGCGTATGTGTTTGGATCACAACTCTTGCTTTTTATACGGGATCCTTTTCTGAAACAGAACTGCGTTGTCTCTGCGAATTAGTTAGGCTCAGAGAGATAAGCGCATGTGTTTGGTTGTCCGCACCTGCATTTTACACCGGCCCCTGTTCTGAAACTGTCAGAAAGGCATTCTCTTGGCCAGTTAGTTAGGCTCAGAGAGACAAGCGTATGTGTTTGGTCGCCTGCTCATACTTTTTACACCGGCTCATGTTCTGAAACTGTTAGAACGCGTCCTCTCTGTGAATTAGTAAGGCTCAGAGAGACAAGCGCATGTGTTTGGGTCAGAACTCTTGCTTTTCACACCGGCTCATGTTCGGAAACAGTTAGAACTGCATTCTCCTTGAGAATTAGTTAGGCTCAGAGAGACAAGCCCTGCTCATGCTTTTTACGCTGGCCCCTAAATTGAAACTGTCAGAAGAGTGTCCTCTCTGTGAATTAGTAAGGCTCAAAGAGACAAGCGTATGTGCTTGGGTCACAACTCTTGCTTTTTACACAGGTTCCTTTTCTGAGACAGTTAGAACTGCGTTCTTTCTGCGAGTTAGTTAGGCTCAGTGAGACAAGTGTGTGTGTTTGGGTGCTGGGTCCTGGATTTTACTCCAGCTCCTGTTCTGAAACTGTCAGAACAGTGTTCTCTCGCGAGTTAGTCAGGCTCAGAGAGACTAGTGTGTGTGTTTGGGTGCCCGGTCCTGGATTTTACTCCAGCTCCTGTTCTGAATCTGTCAGAGTGGCGTTCTCTCAGTGAGGTAGTTGCCATTGAATCTCTACCATACTGTTTTAAAAGCCCCCAATATTGTCTATCCATCTTTTGCATGGATTAAATTACTCTTATTGGCCTTTTACTCACACAGATTTTATTGCAGTAATGCAATGACTGTAGTTGTCATCAATCAAGTACTTCACATGCTTCACTGAAGTCTCTCCTCCAAGGATCGCTCAGCCCCGCCTGTGGTGAAACAGAAGAGAGGAGAGAAACTCAACAAAATGACAGTAAAATGCAGTAATATATCCCATTCAATATCATTGTCCAATATAATGTTTCACTGTGGACATTGTCATATACCAGTTATGTACAGGTACATCTTGTTTTTCAGATATGAAAAACAAGATGTAACGCTTACTTGGGTATTTTAAAAATTACTATGAAATTAGTTTCACATTCAAAAAAGTTGAAACTGAAAAAGACAAAGTTGAAACTGAAAACCGGTGATACTAAAAGAAACTTATATTGACTGATGAAAAAAGACAGAAAAATGATTGGCATTGAAAAACAAATCTTAATGCAAAAATACCAAAATAAAATAAGATAATAAGGTTGACAGAATATAATTTTTTAAAATGTTAAATTTTTTAAAGTGTTTTATTTTTCAGTGGAGCTTTTTTCAGTGACAATACACTTTTTTCAATTGCAAGGTTTGATTTCAATGGCAAATTTTATTTCCGATGCCAAAATGTGAATGTCAGTGTTCTGACCCATACAAACCTATTTTTTATTTGACAAATTTTCCTATAGGTGTATTTGCATCTAAAATGGGTATGAATTACCCCTGAGACATATGTGTAGTATCTATGATGACAAAATATGATTTATATTATAATATATTACAATATTAGTATAATATTTTCACTGTAACCCCTGCCCCTTCCCCAGCCCTCAGCAGTGGCACATGATGCAGGTACAGTGCGTGTGTGAAAATCTGACAAGAGCCTGTCATTGGGGTCTTACTTCCCATAAGTAGTTCAAACAAAAAATATGTCAGACATTTCTTTACTTCTACCACTCAGTACTATAAAATACTTTTATAATCATCACTAGTCTCCATTTTCACTGCTTAGGTCACTCTAATTAGCAGTTAGCTAATGTTTGCTAGCTAGCCACAGTAACATCAACCAGTGTTGTGTGCAGCTGTTGGAATTTGAGCTGTTGGACATGATTTCAGGAGTCAAATATAAATCAAATTGTAAAAGAATTGGTACTAATCAAATGCTGAAATTGCTATTCAAATGTGTGTGATATTTATGAGGCAAAAAGGCTGTATCCAGTTCTCTTTATACATTCATGACGATAAGCAATAGAGCGAGCATCAGAAAAGTGATGGTGAATGTGAGTGGAGCAGAGGAAAAGGTTAGCAGTAAGCTGTCACAATCTGGTAGTAAATGTACAGTGAAGTGCTGCAGCTTGTCAAGACCAATAAAAGTCATGTCAGTTTCCCCAACTGCTGGAAAATGAAGGGTGTGAGCAACAATGCCTAGCCTGACGATGCTAAACAGAGAACGGAGAAATGTGCTAATCGACCTCCCCAGCCAGGCCAAGTCAGTCAACCTAGGGGAAACACTGCAATCTGTGCTGATATGCATAACAGTTTTCATTATATATAGAGAGAAATTTGGATGTGCAGAAAATAAAATGATAATGAATGATTTATGACCTAATATGCTGGATTCAAAAAAGGACATTTTGGCATAAGGGTGCCTCCAAAATGCACATGTACATTCAGAACAGGTCATATCTGATGGTTGTATGTGAAAGAATACCCTAGAAAACCAATGTATAGACACAATATATATATGAAAATAGTATATTCAGAATCTGCTTCTGAATATACTATTTTCATATATTAATCACATACTTCACATACTACATTCACATAATACACACTTCTTTGTGTGACGTTGTGACATAAAGGCCTCAAAATTTCAACCTCTGAATTTACCTTGGTCCATTATGTATTTAACTTTTAATATGATATTTGGATGTCCGTAAGGATCACATGAAATCTTGAAGTGTGTGTATTTTTTTCATAACTTTTTCATCTTTTTGTTATCAGAAACTCTTATTTAACAGTCAGAATAGCTTTTTCCATGCAAGTTCTGATCAAAACAGGCAAAAAAAGAAGAGTGTGTTTCTTAAAGCTTGTGTCTTGTTTATTGCATCTGTCTGTCTTAATAAACTGTCTGAATCGACTTTTCTGAGCAAGTTAGACTCAAAAATAAAGTATTTGTCTTTTTTATAACTTTTTCTTCTTTTTATATCAGAATCTCTTATATACGAGTCAGAATAGCTTTTTTCCAAGCGAGTTCTGATCAAAACAGGAAAAAAAAGAAGTGGTTGTCACGCACAGACCTGTCAGCCAAGGAAAAGGAGGCAGACAGGGAGGGGTGAACTCAGATCTTTCATACTAGCTCTGGAGACATATATATGCTTTTGACAGAAACCACTCCTAGCGGTTGACTCACTGACCATTGAAATATACAACTATTTCTCTGTGTCCACCTGCAATTTCTTCTTGTCTCTGCACACTTCATAGTACACATTTCAATCTAACTTTTATCTGGTGATGTGGGTTAAAAGTCTTTACTTTACCTAACATGGACTTGAGGAAAATTAGGACACTCATTTCTTTTACACATCATCTTTTATACTTTAACTCATCACAAGTTTTCGACATATTGATTCAGATTACACTTAAGGGCCACAATACTTGCATAATTTAGACATCATCACAAGTTTTCTACATATTGATTCAGATTACAGTAAAGGGGCACAATACTTGATTTACTTGAGGCACACACACATCTCATTCTGCAAAAAACTGTCATTCTCACACCGTTGACATTTGATGTTCGCTATGACAGAGAAGTTGCTATAACTTTACTGTACATGCTCCTAATCTACACTGCACTTTACATGGCTGCCAAGTCACACCCCTCAGACCGGGTTGACGGACTATAGTTCACTGTCTATCCTCTGCTCCACTCAGAGAACATACACTCAAGCAAGGATCGCTCAGTCCCACCTGCGGTGAAACAAAGGAGAGGAGAGAACCTTAAATGACAGCAAAATGCACTGATTAATATCATTGTCCATCATGATTTTTCACTGTGGACATTGTCATAAAAAAAAAAATTAGCATTGCAGTCGGCTCCTCTCTTTGTGCTGCAGAACAGATAGATTTAGGAGGTCCTTTGTCCCCACAGCAATTAGACTCTTCAACTCTTTGAACTGACTAGTTTTTGTTTTTTGTTTCATGATAATTGGATGAGCTTGGACAATTGGAATTTCCCTTCGGGGATTCATAAAGTATCAATCAATCAAAAAATATGCCAGTTCACCCAACCCTAGTATACAGGAACATTTTCTTTTCAGATATGAAAGGTTACCTATAGAATAAAGCTTACTTGAGTATTTTAAAAATTACTATAAAATTAGCTTCACATTCATTGTCTATGAAGCAGCTCCAGACTTTATTCTGGTTTGTGGCTATGGGAGGAAGTAGTTCATGTTCACAAATAACAGTTACACATGTCACAGTTGCGCAAGTCACAAGCTAGTCTCGAGCTAGTCTCAAGTCTTAACTTTAAAGGCTGACGCAAGTCCTAAGTCACTGTGTTTTAGACTCAAGTAAGTAAAGTCAAGTCACTGCTAAACATCAAGCAAGACAAGTCAATTAAGTCACAAGTCAAGTCAAGTAACACTAAGAAAGGGCAAACCATGACGTGAGAAAACGGCACTCTAATGGCTATGGTTAGGATTCATAAATACTGCTATTTATTAGGGGTATAATTCTCCAAATCAATGATTTGGTTCATACTTTGTTTTGTTGTTGTTGTTGTTTTTAACTAAGTAAACAAAAATAAATGATCTGATCTTACATGTTTTCCAGGATCTAGTGTTTATAATTTTGTATTTTATGCAGTGTTGATGTCTGTGGATGTGGATGATCAGATTGGTGTGGGAAAATGCTTTCAACAAGCTTTCAGCTCAATCCTGTCTTGCATCATTTTCTAGATTCTGCTAGAGCAGGGGGCAGCAACCTTCAGCGTACAAAGAGCCATTTGAGCGCATTTCTCACCATATAAAACCCACCTGGAGCTGCAAAATCTGTTTGATCCCTAAAATGACGATTACACCACTAGTTACATTACACGAATGAGTGAATATCTAATTAGGATTACATATTTCACATAAACAAAAACATACAGATGTATTGTTTATTCAATAAAACAATCAGTTTAAATTAAAATATTCATTTGTTAAACACTAACAACTTTTTTGATATTTTAAGGGAAAACATATTTTTGCTAGTTAGTTTGTCAACTATGTTATGGACAGCCTGTATGCCATTACAGACTGACTAAATGCTTTAATTTAGGTAACAAATTTTTAGGCGTTCTTGTGTCTATTCTCCCATTTTATTTATTTATTTATTTTAAAGAATTATTGAGGGATGTGAAATTTTGTTATGATCAACACAATGTGACCTTTTCACTGACATAAACTGATTATAACGAATAATCTATGCCTACTGATGTTTTGAAATACTTAAGAGGCACACACAAAAAGCTGTTCAAAATACTGAGGACATACAGATGGGCCCCAGACGGCACTGAGACATTCTAAGAGAGTGAATGAAAGAGAGTGAGGAGATTCAATTATTACTACAAAAGTATACAGAATACCCAGACCCTCCCACTACTGAAGGCATATGTGAGACTGTCCAAAATATAAATTACATCTTCAACAAAACAGCAAATAAAGCTAAATTGAAACTACGTACAAGGAAAAGAAAAACAGAAAAGAACCAATAGTTTGACAAAGAATGTCAAAACCTGAAAATTGACGTTAGAAAATGATCTAACCTCAAAACCAAAAAGATAAACCATACTGAGAAACAGCTGTGATTACTTGAAGAGAGTATAGAGTCTAACTCCTTCTGGGACCAGTGGAACTCTATAAAAATGCATTTTATTATATTGTATTTAATATTATTGTTTATATTCACATATTATTGTATGAATATTAATCTGTCAGTGTTCATAATTTTCTGTAGTGCTTTGGCAATATAGGTTTCTGTCATGCCAATAAAGCTTATTTGAATTTGAATTGTGCCCCAGTCGCTAATATTAATACCATACCCAGATAGCAAAATTTCTGTGGACACCCAACACTTTCATCCAGCCCACATGCCGCATGGAATGATGTGCCGCATGGAATGATGGCACTTGGCTCCCAGATCTGGGCCACAAGCAAGCCGTATGTCAACCAAGAACACACCAGGGGCCTGTTTCAGAAAGCAGCTTCAGCAAAGTCTGAGTCTAACCCTGAACTCTGAGTGGATGAATCTCAAGATGGGAAACTCTAGGTTTTCGGTTTCAGAACAGCTGATCAGAGTCACCCTGTCTCCTCAAAATTACGTTCCCACACAACTTAATTGCATTCTCAATTACGTTTCTATGAAAACGTATTTTGTCCACGATTACGTTTGTTTGTAACGTATCACGAATACGTTTCTAATCAACATATATTTGCTTTCCTATAATGCTATTAGCTATTTTAATTCGAATAACCTTTCTCTACTTTAACATACATATATATTGGTTACAGGCTTACGCGTTTTTCTTAACACACCTGGATTTGTCCTTTTTCAACGTGCCGGTACTCATTTTAATTAATGGATTGATTTATAATTGTTGTGTATCTTGTATCTCCACTGACATCTGATGATTTGCGCATTATGACCGCTTTCTTAAGTAGCCGCCTGCCATTGCTGCGAAGAATAAAATGAGAGAAAGAAATGAAGAACTCAAATTTTGTGGCCATTGTTGTCTAACCTCATAAGAAGGGACTGAAAAAAGAAAGAAATCCTAAATGTGTCAAGGGAATTCCCAGTGACGTCATGCATAGTAAGGTCCCACAAAATGGACCCCCCCCCCCCCTCTCCCCGCCCCCTACAACACCCCCTTTTTTCCGCTTTACTTCTTCGTCGCTCTTTAAACAGACAGTGGATGGCTCAACGAACCAGATAGACAAGCGACCCCACGTGTGTCTACATTGAAATGACATCTTCATTCTTGAAAACCCGAGGTTGCAAGCAAGACGAGTTAGAGGGTTTTCAGTCCGCCAAAAGAGTCCTGTGTAATTCAAAAAATGTTGGCGCGCGCAAACACACACGCACGCACGCGCACACACACACACACACACACACACACACACACACACACACAAATATATATGTCAAAAATAAAGCAGCATCTTTACGTGTTCTCAACATAGATCATCTAGCAGTGTAATTACTAGTCCGGTTGTAGCAGATATTTGATATATTCAGTAGTTATGTTGTTTTATGAACCTATTTCACAACCCTAACTGCCATCCCAAAAACGCCGTTTATGAAACACTCACTAAAATATCTTAAACAAACCAAAATCTTAACTTTTTGTTAACATAGATCATTTAGATGCAGTGTGATTAATAGTATATTCAACAGATAGATCTTTTCACAACCCTATCTTACTACTCTACTCTACAACCAGAGGAACTACAACTGTGGTGCTTATTTGTATCAAGAAACATGGCGAGGCTCATGGGAATTGTAGTTTAAAAAAAAAAAAAAAATTAGCGTTTTTAATATATTAGGAAGTTGTCCCAGGCCTAGTTTCAGAGTATGTATGTATGTTAAAGTAGAGAAAGGTTGTTCGAATTAAAATAGCTAATAACATTGTAGGAAAGCAAAGATATGTTGATTAGAAACGTATTCGTGATACGTTACAAACAAACGTAATCGCAGACAAAATACGTTTTCATAGAAAAGTAATTGAGAATGCAGTTTCGTTGTGTGGGAACGTAATTTTGAGGAGACAGGGTTGCAATTAACTCTGCGTATGTTCACTTTGAGTTCAGCTCATGCGTGATGAATAAAAAATCTGACGGATAAAACACAGGAAGCAGCAACTGAAGATGAAAAATATAGTTATAGATTTAAAACGCATAGATCAAAAACACAGAGATGTGACCGTAAGCTCTCAATCTGATTCAGTAATAATGTGTTCGGTGATTTGTACTTGAAAAGCCGTCAAGATTAAAATACTATTTTAAATTTTTAGACATCTATTTGTATTTCGGCTCAACAGCATTCAGTGACTTTATTTCTGCTGCTTCAACAAATGTAGTATATAGTCACACTGAAATGCTGTTAAAACACGTTAAGATTATGCTCACTATTTAAAAAATCTCACTTTCAAACAACATTCTGCAGCTGCACCACAATCCTGCTCACTCAGAAATATTCAACATATAATCTACAATATTATAGGAATGATCAGTGCGACCAATCACATCATGAGTGATGGAGATATTATTGTTTATATTTTATAAATTATATATTGGTGTATTATTCATTGATCCCACGTGTCTCAAGCTTCTTCCTGATATTTCAAATTTAAATTGAGGTTACATATTATTTGCTAATAAACATTAGCACAATGTCATAATGATTTCAGTGCATGAGCTGCTCTCACAAACTAAGAGCTGTCGATTTTATTCTGAGTTGACGCTAAACTCGCGCTGTTTAATATCTGAATGCGAAAAAAACGCTTTACAAGATTGATGCGCATAAAAGCGGTAACTTTAGAAAGTTCTGAGTAACTAAATTAATATCCAACCAGGATTTAGATAGTAAACCTCAGCTACTGAATGCTTTGATACGGACTGAGTTAAGAGGGAGGAGACAGAGAGAAACTCAGGGTTTGTTGAAGCTAACCTGCCAGCGAGCAGGTTAGCTTCAAGAGAGTAGATATTAGCCTGTTATAAGCAAACTACGATACCAAGTGGCTAGCTTACACACAGCTGGTGCAACCCAGTGCAGAAAGCATTATTTATAGCGTTATTTATAGATATTGGTCAGTGAAATTTCAGCACAGTGCCTTACGTTGTATGAAGGATAAGTTATCCAAATAGCTGCCACTGGCAAGCAGTTAGATTCATATCAACATTTCAACAGCTATAATAGCTAGCTAGCATCATTAGCTGCTACACATGAAACGTCTAAGGTTACACACAAAACGGCTTTTTAATGTTAACAAAAGAGGACATACCTGTAGATTGGCGTTCTTTCTTTCTCCTGTTTTCTCTATTTTCTTCCTTATCCACCTTGTGCATCTGGGCCGTAAAGTATATCCCCGCAGCGTATACTTTACGGATTATACTATACCCTTATATGAATGGGGGGTGGGGAGGGTCGCCTGTAAAACTTTGTTTTTTCCCCCTAGGTCCGGTCATTATCTTTTCTGTATTTTGAACATACACATAAAGCAAACATTTTAAATTAAATTAAAATTTCACTGTTTCTTACTTAGGGACTTTTGGTCCAATTAATACATTAGCATCAGCACCGCTGTCGCTGTCAGAGACAAAATGAAACGAAAATATCTGAGCGGTGCCCAAAAGAGGCACAACAAAGAGAAATCGGAGGAATTTTCTTCCAAACTAACAAAAATAACGTTTTATTAGGAACTCTAAATCCTGTCAGACGTGAACAAGGATGCAGTATGTCAGCAGGTGGGATCCTGCATAGTTGACAGTATTCAGCTACTATACAGTTATCAACCATTTTGGCAAGATGAACAGTTTTTAAATAGCCTCATTGTGTGACGTTACTTTGCCTATATGTTATGCTGTTTTTTCCCCTTTTTTTCGGAATAATACAATGTTATTAGGTTTTTATATAGCCTAACCTACGGGGTTAGGCTATAAATATTGATTTCTGCACTGGGTTGCACCAGCTGTGTGTAAGCTAGCCACTTGGTATCGTAGTCTTTAGGCACAAAAACGACTACAGCCCACACACAGAGAAAATATTGCTAAATTACTGTCAAACAAGTGTCATAAATACAGGATAGGCTATTTCATAAATAAAAACACAAGCTATAATAAAAATGTTAACGGAATGTTAAAAGTTTAGCTTCAGCGCCAGGACAGGGAGAGCGCAGGCCCGCAGCGTCACCACCATTCAATCAGGGGGAGAGCCCCGTGCGCCCCGCAACTTCAGCACCAGGACAGGTTGAGTGCAGGATGGATTAAATTGTTTAATTATTTGACTAAATTATGACACGTAGGTACTTAAACAGACGGACAACAGCTGATCAGACACAGATCGACTTTCCTGCTTCATCAATAAATGATGACATGAGGAACACATGAGGAAATAAATGAGGTGAAAACAATTATTAAACGAACGAAGGGAATACACGGAATGACGCGCTGGGCATCCAGAAATTCTCCTGCCTAAAAAGTCCGGTGAGCGAGCTAAGGCCGAGGGACTCAAACATAGCATGGAAATGGAACATTTTGAATTTGTCCTTCAAACTGTGATACAGGGTAAAATTCTGGAAACGATCAATACTGTTTCACAAAGTAGTCTACAAAAACAAATCACTGATATCTTCTTGTTGTTGTTGCTTTTTTCTTTCATTGTGCGGGTTTTTTTTACGCCCACAGCAACACTTAAAGTCCGACGATGAACTGTATAGATCAGCAAGTGCTTTAGCAGACAAATACAAAGATGACTTGTCTGCAGATTTTCCAGACCAAGTGCTTTCAGTAGTGCATTCATGTCCACCATAAAAGAAATCGGGCATGGCTCAATTCAAGATTTGGCACACACTCTATTCATAAAGCACCACTCCATATTGCCAAGTGTGCCTGATGTAGCCACAGCTATTAAACTGTTTCTCACTCTACCTGTCGCAAGCGCCGAGAGATCCTTCTCAAAACTAATTAATTAAAACTTATCTGAGAAGCAACAACACGAAGGTCTGTTGATTATTAACATGTACACACTGTTTTTTTTTTGTTTGTTTGTTTGTTTTTTCACTGAACGTTTATTAATCTGTCAAAACATGTCCTTTATAGAGCAGGATGAAGTGTCACACCTCGACGACGTCATATATATATATATATATATATATATATATATATATATATATATATATATATATATATATATATATATATACACACACACACACACACACACACACATATATATATATATATATATATATATATATATATATATATATATATATATATATATATATATATATATATATATATATATATATATATCTCAACACATTCTCATCCCCAACGCGTCAAATACTGCCGCTTGGTCAGTGGCCCGACATTTCAACGTATGACGCTCTAGGTACCCCTTTCGGGTCAGTTCTGTTCAACATATATCAACATATATCAACGGAGTAGTGACCCAGTCGAAATTATGCCGTTTATTCTTTCCTCTTGAAGTTCAACGTAATAGCTTGTGGCCATTCTCGAAAGTTGCTAAACTAATGTCATAGCGCATTCTCCCTGTGTATATTTATCACTTGTTTCTCTCCCCGTGCTTTGTATTACCGCTTCTGTGCTGTTTGCTCCCATTTTTACATACATACACTGTCTTTTCAAAATACATTTCCGTGGTCACAGGAAACAGCTAAGCTAGGTTAGATGCAGTCTCGTTCTTGTGCGTATGTAATATATTTTTTGTATTGCTCTTATTTAAGTGTTTCCTGTGACCACGGATATGTATTTTGAAAAGATAGTAAAGAAGTATAGAAAGAAGTAAAAATGGGAGCAGAAACCACAGAAGCGGTAGAAAGAGAGAGAAACAAGTGATAAATATAAACAGGGAGAATGCGCTTTCGAGAGTGGCCACAAGCTATTAAGTTGGTCTATGAACGTCAAGGGGAAAGAATAAATGGCATAATTTCGACTGGGTCACTACTCTGTTGAAATTTGTTGAACAGCCCTGCGCGTGCAGAACTGACGCGAAAGGGGTACCTAGAGCGTCATATTTTTAAGTGTGGGGCCCCTGACCAAGCGGCAGTATTTGATGCGTTAGGGATGAGAACGTGTTGAATTAAAATCTTTTTTCTTGTTCATTTACACCTGTTCATCCTCTAAACCTGTCAGAAACAAGTGTTCTGAGCGAGTTTAAGTCAGACATGTCTTTTTCTAAAATTAGTTAGGCTCTGAGAGACAAGCATATGTGTTTGGTCGCCTGCTCATGATTTTTACAATGGCTCATGTTCTGAAAGTGTCAGAACGCGTCCTCTCTGTGAATTAGTAAGGCTCAGAGAGACAAGCGTATGTGTTTGGATCACAACTCTTGCTTTTTATACGGGATCCTTTTCTGAAACAGAACTGCATTGTCTCTGCAAATTAGTTAGGCTCAGAGAGATAAGCGTATGTGTTTGGTTGTCCGCACCTGCATTTTACACCGGCCCCTGTTCTGAAACTGTCAGAAAGGCATTCTCTTGGCCAGTTAGTTAGGCTCAGAGAGACAAGCGTATGTGATTGGTCGCCTGCTCATGCTTTTTACACCGGCTCATGTTCTGAAACTGTTAGAACGCGTCCTCTCTGTGAATTAGTAAGGCTCAGAGAGACAAGCGCATGTGTTTGGGTCACAACTCTTGCTTTTCACACCGGCTCATGTTCTGAAACAGTTAGAACTGCATTCTCCTTGAGAATTAGTTAGGCTCAGAGAGACAAGCGTGTGTGTTTGGTTTTCCGCACCTGCATTTTACACCGGCTCCTGTTCTGAAAGTGTCAGAAAGGCATTCTCTTGGCCAGTTGTTTAGGCACAGAGAGATAAGCATATGTGTTTGGTCGCCTGCTCATGCTTTTTACACTGGCTCCGGTATTGAAACTGTCAAAAGAGCATCCTCTCCGTGAATTAGTAAGGCTCAGAGAGATAAGCGTATGTGTTTGGGTCACAACTCTTGCTTTTTACACGGGTTCCTTTTTCTGAAACAGTTAGAACTGCTTTCTTCTTGAGAATTACTTAGGCTCAGAGAGACAAGCGTATGTTTTTGGTTGTCCACACCTGCATTTTGCACCGGCTCCTGTTCTGAAACTGTCAGAAAGACATTCTCTTGGCCAGTTAGTCAGTAAGGCTCAGAGAGACAAGCATATGCGTTTGGTCGCCTGCTCATGCCTTTTACACTAGCTCCAGTATTGAAACTGTCAAAGGAGCGTCCTCTCTGTGAATTAGTAAGGCTCAGAGAGACAAGCATATGTGCTTGGGTCACAACTCTTGCTTTTTACACGGGTTCCTTTTCTGAAACAGTTAGAACTGCGTTCTTTCTGCAAGTTAGTTAGGCTCAGGGAGACAAGCGTATAGTTTGGTTGTCCACACCTGCATTTTCACACCGGCTCCTGTTCTGAAACTGTCCGAACGGCATTCTCCTGGCCAGTTATTTAGGCTCAGAGAGACAAGCGTATGTGTTTGGTCGCCTGCTCATGCTTTTTACACTGGCTCCGCTATTGAAATTGTCAGAAAAGCATCCTCTCTGTGAATTAGTAAGGCTCAGAGAGACAAGCGTATGTGTTTGGGTCACAACTCTTGCTTTTTACACAAGTTCCTTTTCTGAAACAGTTAGAACTGCGTTCTTTCTGCGAGTTAGTTAGGCTCAGAGAGACAAGCGTATATGTTTGGTTTTCCGCACCTGCATTTTACACCGGCTCCTGTTCTGAAACTGTCCGAATGGCATTCTCTTGGCCAGTTAGTTAGGCTCAGAGTGACATGCGTATGTGTTTGGTCGCCTGCTCATGCTTTTTACACCGGCTCGTGTTCTGAAACTGTCAGAACGCGTCCTCTCTGTGAATTAGTAAGGCTCAGAGAGACAAGCGTATGTGTTTGGGTCACAACTCTTGCTTTTTACATGGGTTCCTTTTCTGAAACAGGTAGATCTGCGTTCTTTTTGTGAGTTAGTTAGGCTCAGAGAGACAAGCGTATATGTTAAGCGTATATGTTTGGTTGTCCGCACCTGCATTTTACACCGGCTCCTGTTCTGAAACTGTCCGAACGGCATTCTCTTGGCCAATTAGTTAGGCTCAGAGCGACATGCGTATGTGTTTGATCGCCTGCTCATGCTTTTTACACTTTTTACACTGTATTGAAACTGTCAGAACAGCGTCCTCTCTGTGAATTAGTAAGGCTCAGAGAGACAAGTGTATGTGTTTGGGTCACAACCCTTGCTTTTTACACTGGCATGTTCTGAAACTGTCAGAACAGCGTTCTTTCTGTGAGTTAGTTAGGCTCAGAGAGACAAGTGTATGTATTTGGGTTCCTGATCCTGCTTTTTATTCCAGCTCCTGTTCTGAAACTGTCAGAATGGCGTTCTCTCAGCGAGTTAGTTACCATTGAATCTCTACCATATAGTTTTAAAGGCCCCCATTATTGTCCATCCATCTTTTGCATGGATTAAATTACTCTTATTGGCCTTTTACTCACAGAGATTTTATTGCAGTAATGCAATGACCGTAGTTGTCATCAAGTCAAGTACTTCACATGCTTCACTGAAGTCTCTCCTCCAAGGATCGCTCAGCACCGTCTGTGGTGAAACAGAAGAGAGGAGAGAAACTCAACAAAATGACAGTGAAATACAGTAATTTATGAAAGAAGTCCTTAAAACACTAATACTCGTAAACATAAATAAATGATCTGATCTAACATGTTTTCCAGGATCTAGTGTTCATAATTTTGTATTTTACTTAATGTCTGTGGATGTGGATGATCAGATTGGTGTGGTAATATTAAGCTCAACTCAAGCTCAGTGCAAGTGTGGGAAAATGCTTTCAACAAGCTCTCAGCTCAATCCTGTCTTGCATTCTGCTAGAGCAGGGGACAGCAACCTTCAGCCATTTGAGCCCATTTCTCAACATATAAAACCCACAAAATCTGTTTGATCCCTAAAATGACGATTACACCACTTATAGTTACATTACACGAATGCGTGAATATCTTATTAGGATCACATATTTCAGATAAACAAAAACATACAGATGTATTGTTTATTCAATAAAACAATCAGAGGTTTAAGTTAAAATTCATTCATTTGTTCAGCACTAACAACTTTTTTGATATTTTAAGGGAAAACATATTTTTGCTAGTTAGTTTGTCAACTATGTTATGGACAGCCTGTATGCCATTACAGACTGACTAAATGCTCTAATTTAGGTAACAAATTTTTAGGAGTTCTTGTGTCTATTCTCGCATTTTAAGTTTTTTTTTTTTTTTTAAATAATTTAATATCCTGCAGATATAATAGTGATATGATCAGCACTGTCATTAAGGTATTTTTAATCATAAATCTGCCTTACAGATCATTAAGAAGTTTTAATATATATTATACAAAACTCCAACTTGTGTGGAGTTGTACCTCAAAACAGGGGTTCTCAACTTTTTGTAGCTTTCTTCTTGATCACTGACCTCCATCAGACCTGCTCCTACAGTCCTGTCAGTCTCCTCTTCCTCCTCTCCCTCTCTTTTCATGTTTTTAATAAAAGGTTACTTAATTAAACTCAGATTTACAAGAATGAGTGATCAACCAGTTTGAATTTGTATTTGTCTCAACTGGTAAAATCATCTGACTTGAATGGCCTTTGGCAGAGCTGCCACCTTCTCAGAAGAAATTTCATACATCCATCTACAGATGTAAAATTTCGTTATGATCAACACATTGTGACCTTTTCACTGACATGAAAGAATAATCTATGCCTACTGATGTTTCGAAATACTTAAGAGGCACACACAAAAAGCTGTTCAACATACCCAGGACATACAGATAGGCCCCAGCAATAGTGAGGAGATTCAATATTACTACAAAAGTATACAGAATACCCAGACCCTCCCAAAGCATATGTGAGGCTGTCCAAAATATAAATGACATCTTCAACAGAACAACAAATAAAGATAAATTGAAACGTACGTACAAATAAAAGAAAAACAACAAAAAAGAACCAATGGTTTGACAAAGAATGTCAAAACCTGAAAAATGAAGCTAGAAAATGATCTAACCTCAAACACAGAGCTAGTCAGTACTGTGAAGCACTCAAGACATATCAAAATACAATCAAAACCAAAAAGATAAACCATACTGAGTCTAACTCCTTATGGGACCAGAGGCCAGTGGAACTCTGTAAAAATGCATTTTACTATATTGTATTTAATATTGTTTATATTTACATATTATTGTATGAATATTAATTTGTCAGTGTTAATAATTTTCTGTAGTGCTATGGTTAATATAGCACTACAGCACTGTCATGCCAATAAAGCTTATTTGAATTTGTATTGTGCCCCAGTCGCTAATATTAATACTATATCCAGATAGCAAAATTTCTGTGGACCTGATCTGGCTCACACCCGACAGTTTCGGCACTTTCATCCAGCCCACATGCTGCATGGAATGATGGCACTTGGCTCCTGTTTCCCAGATCTGGGCCACAAGCAAGCCGTATGTCAACCAAGAACACACCAGGGGCCTAGCAGGTTCAGCAAACTCTGAGTCTAACCCTGAACTCTGAGTTGATGAACCTCAAGATGTGAAACTGAGTTTTCGGTTTCAGAACAGCTGGGGCCTGTTTTAGAAAGCAGGTTTAGTGAAAATTCTGAGTTTGTTCACCCTGAGATGAGGGAAACTCTGGGTTTTCAGTGTCAGAAAGAGAGTTCACTTGAACTCTGGGTAAGTTACCGTTGACTCTGTGAACCTAACCTGCTCGCTGGCAGGTTTTCTCCAACAAACCCTGAATTTCTCCCCTTTATAAAGGGAACCTCGCAGATTGAAAAAAAAAAAGTCTCAGCCATGGAGTGTCCGTTTATTGAAGAGCCTGTTGATATCGAAGCACAAATACTTCGTAGAAATGTCCGTCGGGAGAGGGTAATCAGACCGCGATTGGACGTCTTATCATTCCCGGATGATTTTCTTTTTGAGCGTTTCCGTTTTACTGCACAGTCAATAATTTATTTGAACAATATCCTCAGCCCTCATATTGCGCACATGACTAATCGTGGTCATGCACTTCGTTTTTTGCCAATGGCAGTTTTTTGTACAACATCGGTGACGCGGAGCATATTTCTAAAGCAACTGTGTGTCGGGCTGTCAGAAATGTGACTCTTGCGCTCAAACGTTTACAGTTTAGTGGTGTTCCCAGGTCACAGGCCCACAAGACTCATCAAGGAAGAGTTCCACAGAATTGCAGGTATCAGTATAAGCAAAAATTATTGTATTTAGCATGAAGCATTGAGATTTTAAGCACTGGTGAGTTTATGATATATTTTAGGGTTTCCAGGCGTTATCGGCTGCATTGATGGAACCCATATTCCCATCAAGGCTCCTTCTGTAAATGAAGGAGACTATGTGAATAGGAAGTCTTTCCACAGTATTAATGTGCAGGTAAGCAGTCAGAGACACTTTATGCCACAACCATTTCTAATTGACCATCACCCCACACACACACACACAAAAAAAGGACACTTTTCCTTTTATGAAGACTTCTTTATTTCCTGCAAGTAAAAAATTTGTATAGTTAATATTTTTATGTTGAGCAAACAAAATAAAATCTACTTGTGGGCACCTTACTGATGTTGCAACAGTTGCATCTGCAGCCTTATGTGGTCCATTTCCAAGTCTGTTTTTGAAATCTGTTTCTCCAAATACACTTTATACAGCTGTTTCACAGAGAGCTATAGGAACAGGCACACACACACACACAAAAAAAAAAAAAAAAAAAAAGACTCAGTGCCAGTTCTACTTAATTTCATTGTAAGTCATGGACCAGTGCTGAACATCTTACGGAGGAAACGTGCTCTGGAGGTGGAGGGACCCTCGTCCTGATTTCCAGCATTGCTCTGTGTGAGAAAAAGTGCATGTTTCAATTGTTCACAAACTGTTAGATGCAATCTTTAATAAAAAAAAAAAAAATCCCCCCAAAAATTCATCCTCCATAAAATATATTGTGTCCTAATGAAACCCATTAGGACAAGGTATTAGTGTATGAGTATTAAGATATTAGACACTTTTAATTTAACACTGTGCAGGCCACATCAGATTTAAGTATATAACTCAGAGTCACCTTTACAGTGGATTATGATGAATATTTGATTAATTTGAATCACTAACCTCTTATGTAGGCCGTTGTGTCCTGGGGTGTGGTTGGCTCTGATGAGCTTCCACCAGAAATTCCTTCAGCACTAGGTCTTCCCGTGTTCTGACCGAGGGCCATTGCCTCAGCCTCTGTGAGTGGTGGTGGTGGACCTCCAGTTTTTTTGGCCTCAGCCTTTTTTCTGTTGGCTATATTCTATAAAAAAAAATAAAAAATAAAGTCAAATTTGACCGTTTGAACAAGCACAAATTTGGAGACTTGCATCTATATAGGCATTCAGGTGTTTCAATACGGACAGTGTTGGGATGGCTGAAAATGTACTTTCTTTGCTTACAAATTTCCCCTGACTAATTAAATATATCACATGTTAAATGTAGACACTGAATGCTGTTTAGATCGTTTAAGGCAGGCTTAACAACATCACACTTGCTTGTAATGAAATTTTACCTTACCAGTCTGAACTATATTTTTATATTTCATCTTCAATTGCTGCCAAGAGCGTTTTGGGCCCATCGGGTTGGACCTACAGAAATATTTGACGCACACACAGACACACACATACAAGTCACATGTTGAACAAGTCGAACACTTACTATAAAACTTTAAAAAAAATAAAATAAAATTAATTAATACTCACGCATTGACTCTGTCAGCAATTGTCTGCCACGCCAGCTCACGCTCTTTTGCTGCGGCTGCAGTGTGACCTTTTTTCTTGAGTATGTTCCGCGTAACTATTCATTAATATTTCTAATTCGATGGCGGAGAAGCACGAAGATCGACGCTTTTTTCGGCATTTGCCATGATGAATCGTGTTATCTGCGTTCCATTGATGAGGGCTTTTTATCTCCGCATGCACGCGCTTTACTCAGGGTTAATTAGACTCAGAGTTGTTTGAACTGATTGTTATCACCGGTTCTGAAACCGATAACTCTGAGTTCGACAGCTCAGGGTTGGTCAACTCAGAGTTCAGGTTTTCTCTGTGAGTTTGTTGAACCCGCTTTCTGAAACAGGCCCCTGATCAGAGTCAGTTCAATTAATTCTGAGTATGTTCACTTTGAGTTAAGCTCGTGCGTGATGAATAAAACAAGCCATTATCAATGGAGCGCTGATGACAATGAATCACCATGGCAACAGGTAAACAAAGGGCAGAGCCTCGGTTTTAATCCAGTGGATGTAGAGATATGAATGCATGTTGCACATCTTTTATCTTAAAAAAAGAGCCTGCGTTAAAACGAGAAAAGTTACGATAACACAATAATGTTATACAACACTCAGTAGTGTTGTCCATTTATCCATCATTTAGCAGACTATGATAAAGTTTATTTTTACTGTGTAATGTGATGCAGCTACATTGCATTTTAAATATATTTGTTCAGCTTTAATCTGATGGACAAAACACAGGAGGCAGCAACTGAAGATGAAAAATATAGTTATAGATTTAAAACGCATCGATCAAAAACACAGAGACGTGACCGTAAACTCTCAATCTGATCCAGTAATAATGTGTGCGGTGATTTGTACTTGAAAAGCTGTCAAGATGAAAATACTTTTTTAAATTTTCAGACATTGCTCAACAGCATTCAGTGACTTTATTTCTGCTGCTTCAACAAATGTAGTAAATTTAAACATGCTGTTAAAACACTATACTCACTATTTAAAAATCTCACTTTCAAACGACATTCTGCAACTGCACCACAATCCTGCTCAGTCAGACATATTTAACATATAATCTACAATACTATAGGAATGATGGTTTTTGATGTGGACCTGGTCTAATGTGGTCTGTATGAGAAAAACACAGTGAAATCACCTTTTTTTTTCGCATTTTCACAAATAGAATAAAGGTTTCACAAATCAGAAATTGTGTTTTACAGACACTTTATTCTATTTGTGAAAATGCAAAAAAGTCACTGTGTTTTTCTTATCCAGATCACATTAGACCAGGTCCACATCATAAACCACTATAGATAGACTAACCAAACCTGGACTAGATTATCATAGAGACTCTAAACTGTCTTTAAAACACAATTTCTGATTTGTAAAACCTCTATTCGATTTGTGAAAATGGAAAAAAGGGCGATTTCACTGATTTTCTTACATCCAGACCACATTAGACCAGGTCCACATCATAAACCACTATAGATAGACTAACCAAACCTGGACTAGATTATCATGGAGACTCTAAAGTGTCTTAAAAACACAGTTTTTGAATTGTGAAACCTTTATTCTATTTGTGAAAATGCAAAAAAGGGCAATTTCACTGTTTTTCTCGCATCCAGACCACATTAGACCAGGTCCACATCAAAAACCACTATACTTAGACCTGTCAAACCTGGACTAGATTGTCATAGAGAATCCAGAGAGTCAATCAAACACAGTTTTTGATTTGTGAAACCTCTATTCTATTTGTGAAAATGCAAAAAAGGGCAATTTCACTGATTTTCTCGCATCCAGACTACATTAGATCAGGTCCACATCAAAAACCACTACACTTAGACCTGTAAACCCTGGACTAAATTATCATAGAGACTCTAAACTGTCTTAGAAATACAGTTTTTGATTTGTGAAACCTTTATTCCATATGGGAAAATGCAAAAAAGGGTGATTTCACTGATTTTTTTTTGCTCCCTATAGATAGACTGGTCAAATCACAGTCATGAGTAGCAAGTGGGGAAAATCTGTTCATGTCATGAACCTGAACTCTTCTGACATCATATTCCTTTTCCATTCCCTAAAGAACACTATTTACCAAAACTTTGTAGCTAAAGACAAATGACCAAATTGAGGAGCATACACTCAACCTGTGATGTATCACAACGCAATATAAGAAAGGGGACGCACAAAAACACAAATTAAACTATATAATTTTTTGTGAAATCTACCGCCAGTTTGTATAGAGAAACAGTAATAAGGTTGTGATAGTTGCAATCTGCTTGGTATCTTCTGCTAGACACTCCATCATGCTTAAATGTACTATACTATAACAGAGGAAACACTTTGATATCAAAATACTGTATAATGGCTGAGGGTGACTAGCCTATTTGGCATCAGCCACATCACTTTCCACAGCAAGCTGCATGTCACATGGAAGTTAAAGTGAGTTACACTGATAGTATTAAAGCCACACTTGTCCACTGTGGAGAGGGAGCCACATTTGGCGTAATTCTGCTTCCTGGACTACTTCCTGGAATTTCTGGAACTGAAGGAGTAGCTACAAGATAAGTGTTTGAGACAGGGTTGGTCCCACATAATTAGTGACACAGGGTATCGCACGAGTCACTGCGCTCCATAGCTATGCAATAGCAACGGAGCATAGTGACTCGTCATGTTTCTTCCACTTCTTATTATTCCTCTTCTGTACAAAATTTCGGCGTGTAACTTGTCCCGCAGCTTTGAGAAAACCCATGCGAATTATACATCAAAACGTGTGGCTCGTTCGGGAATGGTGTGCTATGACTTTTGGTGAAGATATTGAAATTTGCAAAAAATTTCCCATAGGAAATGAATGGGGAGGGGTCAAAAAATGTCCACATTTTAGGGGCAATTTCAAGCTTCAACTACTTCGCCATACTTTGAGCTACAGACTTCATTCAAACTTTAAAATGTTCACAAAGTTGTCAGCTATTAAACTTGTATTCAGCTTTTTGAGTATATTTTATACTTTTTGATCTGTGACTTTTAAAGTTTCATGTGCAATTTTAGATAAATTTTGGGTTTAACATTAGTGTGTATTGCTGGAATGTTCAGAGCTAGAGTGCGTGATGTCATCGCTTAGAGTGGAAGAAGCTATTTAAATTTTTCTGAAAAATTTCTGGATAAATCGTCCTTTCAGCCACATATTTTGGTCTACACAAATAATTTTTTCCACAGTAGTAGGCACACTTGTGCTCTGTCATTTAAATCGCCAACCGTAGCTCAGACACAAACAGAATTTGAACTGTCAGCCCTTTTGTGAAGGGTTTACCGGCCAACTGTCCCATACACTCCCATATTAATTAAGGAGGAGATTTCAGGAGAAGAGCTGAACTGACACCCTTTTTTCTCTCGCTCTCCTGTCAACATTTTTGAGTCTAGGGACTTGAAGATCACCAATATTGTGCAGAATATTGTGGTGGTCCGGGTCTGCTCAGATTTCTGATAGGATTTACGGTTCCTTCACAAAAATGCCTTTTTTGACAGGTTCACGGAGCTAACATTTTTAGCTACTTTTAGCTACTCTAGCTACAAATTTACACACCAACACACAGGCACGCGTTCGAGGACGCACACATGCACGGGTTGCCATGGGGAGCAGAGTAAATCTCAGTGTATGTGTGTGGGGTTGCGTGTGGGAGTGCCTGTGGCCGTGCGTGTGAGTGCCCCGGTGTGTGCGAAGCTATGTGCATGGAGCTATGTGCGCTAGCTAATCTGCCTGAATCAGAGGGCGCTGTGTACCAACCACAAAGTCAACAGTCATCTGATTGAGGTAAGTGAATATTTTTCTCTTCAACTTCGTTATCGTAGTAGCATTAGCCTCCATTATTCTTGAATCTAGACATTATTCTCTCATATTTTTGGGAATAAATTATTAATATGTACAAAAAGTATACAGTCAGTACTGAGCAAGAACACTATACATATAGCTGAACTGTGACTCAGTGTGCTGTCAACGTCCATTAAAGTGCTGAGTTTGCTTCTGTCACGTTCAGAGTGATGTTAAAAGTGTTTGAGGACATCATTACTATGATTTGTATCGAGATAGACCGTCTCTGTTGAAAAGTAAGGTCCGTTTTGTTTACGTTAACCGAAAATAGCCGCGCTATATAGCAGCGCCAGACTCCTTTGAAAAAAACACACATTTAAGATGGTAAGGTAACGGGAGGTGCTGCTGTAGCGCAGCTAACTGCTTAGTCTGTGTGTGTGACTGGGTGAGTTTCAGCTGTTGAAGAAGTAATCAGATCCATTCGTGAAGCAAAGTACCTCACATTAGCGCCAAAAAAGAGACTGTGTGGTAGATCTGTGCTCTGCTAAGTAAATTTAGTCTTTCTGTCAAAGGAGTCTGGTGTATTTGAACGGCAGTGAGGCTCACTGGCCAAACAGGTAGATGATATCACAGATTAAAACTGACCTTCGTGCTGTAAATACTGTTAGTGTAGAAGTGCTGTTGGTTGAAGAAGTTTTTAGACTATTTTCTTACAAGTAAAAGTCCGCTATGAGAAATCCTTTTCGGTGAGATAAAAAAAAACAAAAAAAAACCTTCTCTTACTGTTCATATAAACACCCGGCTTAAAATTACACACCCGGAGAACTACGTATATATTGCTTCATATCTATATTATACTATCTATTGGACTATATACATACAGTCAAGCCTGAAATGATTCATACCCTTTGCAGCAAATTTTGTCTTAAAGTTACTTTTATTCAAGCATATTATTTTGACTGGAAAATAAAAGCTGAGAAATATTTATTTCCACAATAGATGATGTGTGATTTCACATCAAGAAAAAACTTGCTGGTTGAATATATATACATTTACAAACATATCCATGTGGATAAGTTTAATTTGAGTTAATTCATGCTACCATAATGTTGTCTGTCTTACTGATGTCTTTGTTTTTGTGTATTTTCAGAGAACATGCAAGACAATCACCCTGCAGCCAAATTTCCCTCCTCTGTCTGTCCCATAAGAGACATCCCACTTCTGCTGCTCCTCCTAAAGTTTCTTTCATTTTGTCCATGTGAAAGGTTTTTATGCGGCAGTTTCTCTAATCACATTTGAGGGTGAAAGGGCAGATTGTCATATAAATAAACACATGAAAAACAACTGTTGGTCTAAGGTGTGCTCTGTTTCAATATTTGAAATGTATTAAGAAATGTATTCATAATGTACAGATGTGCTCCTGGTGATGTAGAAAACCCATACATTATATTTATTATGTACATGTTGTGACTCCACATCATGACTTAAAAGTCAATGTAATATATAGTATTATTAGAATTATATATATGTTTATATATATTTTCATGTTTCAAACACACTAAGTGTAATTATTGATCAGCACTAATAATTAACGGCCATACCGCTGCCTGAAATCATAACAGAGCATCAATGACACAAATATCATCAGCTCCTCCCTGATAAGTGTTCCCCATCAGCTGCTGGGGCTCCCTCACACATGACCCACCGGCACTGGCCCATGTCACTCTCAAAATTTCTGCTGCAGGAATTTTCTAGTTGAGATTGTTTCCCAGAGAAGGAAGCAGGAATGAGTAATTATTAATATTTGAGAGTATTTAATTCATACTTTTCATGCCATTGTCTCTGGTGAGGAGCAGCCACACTTTACTTTTGTGGAATGGTGGGTCCCAATCATCTTTGATGATGACACACAGCTGGACAGGATTGTGAAATACCTGTCAGACTTTCTCAACACATTCTCTGCTGAAATTAGCAACATGGTTTCTTCTGACAGGATCAAATACATCCTGAAGTGATGCTGTCAGAGGTAGGTCGACAGCAGTTATAACTCCCTAAACATATTTTTTCTATTTCTGAAATATAGCAGAGAAATAAACTATTAGTGTTTTTTACTTTGGCAATTTAAGTTTATTTACTTTATAATTCAAACAAAAATAATACTACACTTAGACAATAACAACAGGCTACATCTTGGGATCAATATTTTCTTCCCATAACTTTTTTTTTCTAGTAGAAAATAAGTATTTATCCTCT
Source organism: Euthynnus affinis (assembly GCA_029490765.1). Taxonomy (NCBI): domain Eukaryota; kingdom Metazoa; phylum Chordata; class Actinopteri; order Scombriformes; family Scombridae; genus Euthynnus; species Euthynnus affinis. The sequence continues at coordinate 555,258 of CM055851.1, forward strand.
GGAACAATGTGTCATTGCAGGAATTGGAATAAATTGTGGAAATTTAGTTTGAGAAAAAATTGGTTTCAGGTCAAGAAGGTTGTGGTACATGGCATACATTGTCAAGACGTTCTCATCCCTAACGCGTCAAATACTGCCGCTTGGTCAGTGGCCCGACACTTCAAAATATGACGCTCTAGGTACCCCTTTCGCGTCAGTTCTGCACGCGCAGGGCTGTTCAATAGATATCAATCCAGTCGATCCAGTGATCCAGTCGAAATTATGCCGTTTATTCTTTCCTCTTGAAGTTCATAGACCAACGTAATAGCTTGTGGCCACTCTCGAGAGGTGCTAAACTAATGTCATAGCGCATTCTCCCTGTTTATATTTATCACTTGTTTCTCTCCCCGTGCTTTGTATTACCGCATCTGTGCTGTTTGCTCCCATTTTTACATACATACAGTCTTTTCAAAATACATTTCCGTGGTCACAGGAAACAGCTAAATAAGAGCAATACAAAAAATATATTACAAGCGCACGGGGACGAGGCTGCATCTAACCTATGCGACAATGCAATATAATACATCATATATTTAAGAATAGGGTTTGTCTTTGGCCTCGACAACATTGAGGCAAAATTACAGCAGATAATGAGCTTATATGCTATTATTTATATGTTACTAATCGCGGTGACGGAAGAAGTGGTGCATGCCGGGTAATGTTGTTTGTTTTGGAGGTGGACTTTTATAATACATCCATGGCTAACTTTGCTAAACATATGAAATGCATCACGATCTCTGTTTCTATCGTTTTTCTCGAAATCAAAGGAGAAGTAATTAAAAATGGTGACCATGATGTTATTGTATTATGCGCGTGTCGCATGTCGAAAGACATCCTAAATGTGTCAATGGGAATTCCCAGTGACGTCATGCCACAAAATGGAGCCCCCGCACCCCACAACACCCCCTTTTTACTGTCTTTTTACTTTCAAATGAAAACAAGAGGGTTTTTCTTTTTTTTTTTTTTTTATTTCGGGAACAAAGCCCTCGGAGTTGTGCTTAAATAATAATTCGCAATTCACTTTGCATGCTGTTAACTGGGAATGTTTACATCTCGGACAGGAAACACAAACACATCACGTTACTTTGTCTTCTTCGTCGCTCTTTTGACAGACAGTGGATGGCTCAACGAACCAGACAGACTAGCGACCCCACGTGTGTCTACATTGAAAGGTCATCGTCATTCTTGAAAACCCGAGGTTGCAAGCAAGATGAGTTGGCGGGGGTTCAGTCCGCCATTCAAAAAATGTTGTCGCGTGCGCAAACATACGCGCGCGCGCGCGCATACACACACACACACACACACACACACACATGTCTAAAATAAAGGAACATCTTTACGTGTTCTGAACATAGATCATTTAGATGCAGTGTAATTAGTCTAGTTGTTTTAAATATTTGATATATTCAGTTTTATGAACCTATTTTACGACCCTTCTTTACAAAACAGAAGAACTGCCATCCCAAAAACGCCGTTTATGAAACACTCACTAAAATATCTTAAACAAACCAACATCTTAACTTTTTGTTAACATAGATCATTTAGTTCGGGTGTATTATCTTACTACTGTAGGAACATCAGTTATTATTATAAGATCCTCGTTTATGAAGGGGCACCACTTCCCATAAAGCTTATATTAACTGTGTCGGGAAGAAACACAGAAGCAACTTCTATCAATCTCAGATCTAAGGTGAAAGCTCCGATGCAGTGATCTAATTCTCTGCTAAATTGAATTCACAGACAACGACTTACTACAAAAGAATATATTTATTAACTAAATAATAAACAAATAAGAAAATGTGACAATACAAATGGATAATGGAAGTGGATAATGGAAATTAAAATGAGTATAAAATATAGGATAGGGATGGTGAAATGCTTATGGTAAGAATTAAATTTGGGTTGGAATTTGGATAGCTTCTCTAATGAAATTTAACTAGAGGGTTCAGTTAAACGACACCGACTCTTAACCACGAGGTGTAGCAGCAGTGATGTGGTTTCAGCTTACTTCGTGCAGCGTCGTTTGGATGACTCAGCGCTGATTCAGCTGGGGTCCGGGATGACTCAGCGGTGATTCCGGCAGCTGCCTTGCGTCACTGGGCGTCAGCTGGGCAGACTGTCCTGCAGCGGGTACCGAGGATGGGTTACCCGGCGAGTCGGGAGCCGTTTGGGCCAACTGGCCTGCAGCGGGTACCGAGGAAGGGTCACTCGGCGAGTAAGGACCCCACGTCAGGAACAGAGTCTTTTGTTACGGTTTCTTCAGATGGTTGCTATAACCATCACAGAGTTTGCCGTAACAGATGATGAAGTTGAATTTGGTGTTGATGTCTCGATCCGTCGAGAGAGCGGTAATCGTTTAAATTTAAGTCTCTGGCTTACTGACTTCCTTGCCAAATAGTTTAATAATAATTTCGCCGGTCGGACGGAACTAGATTTCGAAGTAAATTAAATTGCAAGTGTCCAGGATGGCGTTTCCTGGCAGGATATCTAATTTAAATGTAAGTTTACCCAGATTCACTCAAAGTTAGACTGCTAACAAGAGTTGCAGCAAAGAACTGGAAAAAGACTAAGTTAGAAGAACAAAAGAAAAAGAGCGCGCGCGAAAGGCCTAATAGGACGAGTACAAAAAAATCAAAAAGATGGAAAAGTAAGAGAGAGAGAGCTTGTTTTATACCAGGCTAGCGTGAGGGCGTTTCTAGGAGGTTGAAACTATTTCTCGCGCGCAAACGAGACATATGATCTCCGGCTTTTAGATAAGCATTTCACCATGACCATCAGTTTTAATATTAATTACACATATATGAGACATTAGATGTATGTTAAGAGTGCATGAATATCCTATAACCACATATACAGCAACTGACGTTGAAGCACTTGATAAATTGACCAGATAGAGTATCTTACATATTACTTGATGTTATTTTAGAAATCATTAAATGAGACTTATTCACACACATTGTGGTTACAAACTTTATCTTACTACTAGCTGGGATGCATAATATAGCTACTAAGACTATTCTTTTATCTACCATGATAATACTTCAAACATGTCAAATCTAATTTCTAGTCTATACAGGATATACAATGACACCAAAATTAAACATTTTATCTGGGTGAAGTTGTCCATTGGATGGCACTGTGGTTGCATTAGTGTGAACTCAATTAAATCTGGATATTTCTAACTCGGCTTTACAGTGTTGCAGAAAAGCCTGAGTTGGATGGTTTTACTCAGCATTCAATATTGAGCAGTAATGTACAGATTACAAGATGAATAAACATTCAGAAACCTGTGAATAAAAACTCTTGAATTTGGGGGAGCACAGAAATTCAACCAAGCTCAGCGGAATTTACGATGGGTCTGGCCAGTGTTTATCTTAAAGCAGCATCAGGGAGAGAGGGCAAATGGAGTTCAGGGATGTGGCCATATGTGCATGCCTGGTATTGTGAGTGAAGAGAGGATAGATGTGTCTTTAAACTGTCCATGTTCAAAAGTAGGGATGTCATTATAATAACAGCCCTTCTTACATTTCTCGGATGAGAGGGATCCTTGTGATCCAGTATTCCTGAAATATATATTTGATTGAAAATGTTAATGAATGCGAGGCGTTATAAATGACAGGGGAATGTTTCCCTCCCTTGGAGTCACAGGAAGGATCAATCCTGCAAAGCATCAGACTGACACTTTGATTGTAAGAAAAGGAGGATCCCAACTCCTCTGAGAATCCTTCAGACGGGATAGAATACACATCCATACCTTTTGAGGTCGGAGGTTACTGTTGACTCAGCCACAAACCTCTCAAAATGATGTTAGAGGAAAACCAAGTCAACTGGTTCTCCTACACTACCCTACTATACAACCAGAAGAACTACAACTGTGGTGCTTATTTGTATCAAGAAGAATGACGAGGCTCATGGGAATTGCAGTTTTAAGAACATATCAGCGTTTTTAATATAATTGAAGTTGTAAATACTAAATTGAGAGTACACTAAGGAGTTTAAGGGGATAATAAACACATTTGTGTAATCAGGTTTAAAATATGTAATTGCTTTATGAGTGAAAATTAATTTGAACCATATTTTACCCATATTTGACAGCGCCTCCAATTGTTGTGTATATTCATATGATAGCTGAGGCCCAGAGCTCTCTATAATAGTTGGTCCCATGTCCGTACCAACTTTTGTTGATGAATTATAAGCCTTCAATTATGCACTGAGGTCAAGGTTCAAAGGTCAGTTTTTCAAAGCAGGAGCCATGTAGGATCTTCATACTTACATATGTTATTTTCCAGGTCGAGATCTTCCAACAATGTATTTGATGAAGCTCTATGACAAAGTTTTAATTTTCATGGACACAAGCCATTCAAGGCCTAGTTTCAGAGAGCGCTTTGAAGTATCAAACCGGAAATTAACAATTAATCATATATGCACATGTTAGATTTGATTTTTGCTCTCTTCACCTCCTAAAAATTTTATACACTTCATTTATTTGTCCATAGCACAGACCATTTCAGGCTATTTCCTTTGTACAGTCACTTCAAGTTTTATATTTTTTATTTGCATAGCACATTTCAGCAATAAGGCATCATATCCTATCTCAAAACTATTAGCCTACTATTCCATTCTGTAAATAGATTTATAGTTTTCAGTTTAATTTTAATATTACTTTGTTTCATTATTATGTTCGCATTGGCTAAAAAAAAAGGATTCTGATTGAATGGTTTGTGTCATGCTCATATAGAATCCTAAAACCAAGAATCATGAAGGACAAAACATCTTCAGGGTTGTGTGAATAGTAAATTAGCCTATGCGTGAATGAGAACCGGTAGGTCTCTTCAGCTCTCACCCAAAACCCAATCCAACCACTTCAGGCCTTCCTCAAAGCCTGTAGTAATGCCCTACATTGTCAGCATTATTGTAATTTCTGAGGATGACCCACTTTTTACACTTAAAAAAAGAAAAAAACAATCAAACAAATAAAAATATTTATTTTATACCTTGGACCTTCAAATGTGAAAATTAAAACTTTGTCATAGAGCTACATGTGTGTGCGTGTGTGTGTGTGTGTGTGCGTGTGTGTTTGCGCACGGCAACATTTTTTGAATGGCGGACTGAAAACCTGCCAACTCGTCTTGCTTGCAACCTCGGGTTTTCAAGAATGACGATGACATTTCAATGTAGACACACGTGGCTAGTCTGTCTGGTTCGTTGAGCCATCCAATGTCTGTCAAAAGAGCGACGAAGAAGACAAAGTAACGTGATGTGTTTGTGTTTCCTGTCCGAGATGTAAACATTCCCCAGTTAACAGCATGTAAAGTGAATTGCGAATTATTTAAGCACAACTCCGAGGGCTTTGTTCCCGAAATAAACAAAGAAAAGAAAAACCCTCTTGTTTTCATTTGAAAGTAAAAAGACAGTAAAAAGGGGGTGTTGTGGGGTGCGGGGGCTCCATTTTGTGGCATGACGTCACTGGGAATTCCCATTGACACATTTACGATTTCTTTCGACACGCGCATAATACAATAACATCATGGTCACCATTTTTAATTACTTCTCCTTTGATTTTGAGAAAAACGATAGAAAGAGAGATCGTAATGCACCTCATATGTTTATCAAAGTTAGCCATGGATGTATTATAAAAGTCCACCTCCAAAACAAACAACATTACCCGACATGCACCACTTCTTCCGTCACCGCGATTAGTAACATATAAATAATAGCATATAAGCTCATTATCTGCTGTAATTTTGCCTCAATGTTGTTGAGGCCAAAGACAAACCCTATTCTTAAATATATGATGATCTTATGATGATGATGATCTTATATTGCATTGTCACATAGGTTAGATGCAGCCTCGTCCCTGTGCGCTTGTAATATATTTTTTGTATTTTCTATAGGGAGCAGAAAGCACATAATATCACAAAATTGTGAGGGGCAGACGGAAAAAGGGAGAGTAAGAAAAACACAAGTAAACAGGAAAAGCACAAAGAATTAGTGGAAAAAATAAAATAAATTAGAAGGGCATATAGGGAACACTGCAAACCCACATAAGTTGAATCAACTTAAAAAAAATTGAGGAAACCGGTTGCACTTAAAACTGTTAAGTTATGTGATTAAAGAACTTGAGTTATGATGGACTTAAACTATTTAAGTTAAATGAACTAAATGCCAAGTTGACTTAACTTAAAATCCTTTGTACTATAACTTAAAAATGTTAGGTTGATTTAACTTCAATCCTTAGTACTATAACTTAAAAATGTTAGGTTGATTTAACTTCAATCCTTAGTACTATAACTTAAAAATGTTAGGTTGATTTAACTTCAATCCTTAGTACTATAACTTAAAAATGTTAGGTTGATTTAACTTCAATCCTTAGTACTATAACTTAAAAATGTTAAGTTGATTAAACTTAAATTATGAATAATATTTATTTAAATAATTCCACTCCTAAATAAAATAAACACACAGCATTCATTACTTTCAAACATTGAACATTTATTTTCAAACAGTTCAAACAGCATCTCAACTTCCACTTACAGTCATGTGTAAAATGTGTAATGTGTAAAATTACCATTCAGGTCCAATAATTACACTTCCAAATTAACTGATTGCCAAACAGCCGATCTACATCTACAAGGGTGTAGAGATTTGAAAAAAGTCATTGGCATGAAAGTATGAGGATCCCCTCATATAGAAAGTTTTCCCCCCTTTTTTTCACCAAAACAACTTTTGGGGATTTAAGACAATTTGTAGAAAAGATCAATAAAATTGTAACAATTGCACATTTACACCAAATACAATGTATTTTTATACACAGTACGCTGTAGCCTTATTCTCCACATAAGAGCCTAAGGGAATAAGGCAAGACATGCAAAAATAGTGCACACAAGACTTCTGTCTGATTCCATGTTAAATTGTTAGCTTTGGGGTACGTGCATTTTGAATTTTAATACATAGATCATTTTCTAATTCGACAGTGGATTCGACTAGGGCTGTAGTCTGTTGGTCGACTAGTCGATTAATTGGTCGATACTCTCTCATCCGACTAAATTCTCATTGGTCGACTAATCTCCGTGTATCTCTGTCTGTACTTTCATAAGGAGAAAAGTGCTACATCAGCAGCTTTCTGGGTTTAATCCATTATTTTCCTGCAGCGGGGGGGACAGACCAACAAAGTACCTTTTGAAAACGGGGGTGTTTTCACAACTTTGCACTCGCCCAAACAGACTGTATGAAGACTCATGGTCTAACTGTACACGTTACTGAGTGTTTACTAAATGTACTGAGCTTTTACTGAATCAGTGTTTCTCCTACGATTATATCAACAAGAACCCCCCGCTGGGCCAAAAAAAATTTTTTAATGCTAGAATAAACGCCAAATATCCACTCATTCAGAAATATTTAGCGTGTGGGAGTCTGTGCAGCGCGTGAGTCAACTGCTGTGTTGTTGCCTGGGAAACGAGCAACAGTGTTATACGTCATTGCATAGTATGTTTATGTAGCGAGTTGGACACAGAGAAACTGACGGTGGATACGAGTGGAGCAGAGGAAAAGGTTAGCGGTGAGTTGTCAGTCTGGCAGTAAATGTACAGCACAGACTACAGTGTGTCAGTTAATAAATGCTAAAAGGTCACATCTGTTGTTTCTCCAAGTGCTGGAAAAGTGGAGGGAGTTAGCTCCAAAGTTAGCAACGATGGATTAGCCTAGCCTGAAGACGCTAAACAGAGAAATACAGATTGCAGAATTCACTGTGCACTAATCGACTAATCGATTAGTCGCAGATTATTTACAATTTTAGTCGACCAAGATTTTCTCTGGTTGACTACAGCCCTAGATTCGACAAGGATTTTCATATATTGTACTCAAATCAATGTGTGTACAGCACTGTAATGTATAAGAATATAGTGCATTTGGTGTATAAACACTGTGTATACAGAGTATATAAAATAAAGCACTCAGCACAATAAAGCAAACATTCTACAGATTTAAGAGTATAAAACACAAAGTGCTTCATTTAGAACTATTTGCAAGCCCCATTACAATTCCTGAATGAATAACATTCATCCCATGTAAGAACATTCTCCTTAAATAAAGTACTGTCCTGCACTTTTTGGAGAATGGGGATACTGGGGACATTTCCACAACATATTGTATTGGGTCTACCAGCAGAAACTCTCTGCACACATATGATTCTCTCCTTTTGTTCCTAAAGGTTTATTTTTAGCACAAAAACACATCATGTTACTTTTGACACAGCACTACACTGAGCACTACATGTCATCAATATCTGCATAGTTCTTGCACAGAACTCTCTGGTATGTGCAGAACCATTTGCATCCTTGACAGAATTGATGCTAAATTGTGCTCAAATTGGTTTTCCAAATCAAGACTCATCCACACTAACCTCTCCAATTCCTCCATAACATAATCATTTAACACTGAAGTGGTTAGTTTGGAAGTGGTTACTCTTCCAGCTGATTTTTCAAAGTTAGAATCTTGCCCTTTGGCTCACCTCTGTAGAGCATAGATGAGGCCAAAGAGAAGACAGAAGGCCTGAGGCAGGTCGGCCACCTCCATCACCACTTTCTCCTCCAAGATGATCCCCACACCCCCACAAGGATCCCCTGGTTCTGGCAGTGTGCGATTCCCACTGGTGTCTTACTGAAGTCCTAACAGAAAGAAACAAATGGAAAAAAAGGACAGGACAAAATCCTACCATTAGATAATGCTGTGAAAATAGATAATGTAAAGTTTTGCACCCCCCCCCCCCCCCCCCATGTTTTAATCTATAATGTTTTAACAGTTGCCCTCTTTTGTCACTGTTAAAATTGCAGTATTTTCATGACCATCTCATCATCATCTCTGAAACAATATAAACTGAATTTAAACCCAATGGCATGCAATATTTATATTGGCATTAAACTAACCCCATTACCGATACTTTTTTACTGACACTTAATATTGGCACTAATCTAACCCCATTACTGATTCTCACAGATGAAGCGTTCAAACACACTGGCACGCCGCGTTCTCCCCCGTGCTGTGTAGCATCTGCAGCAGGACTCCCTCTTGTTTTTAGCCGACAGAGCAGCAGCACATCGCGGCCACCACACCCCGTCAATTTTCGGGCTCTCCCGACGCGTGCAACCCGTCAAACAACGGCACAAACACGGCGCAGGTCCGCGGTGGATGTCGGGCGCTCCAGTCTCCTCCACACGAGCACAAAAACGACCGCCGCTGTGCGACTTTCCCTGGGCAGTCCGACGTCTCCAAAGAGCCACAAAATACACAACAACCGCTGTGTTTTTTCTCCACGCTTCTCCTCCACGTCAATTCTCTCTGCAGCCCGCACCGCTCTCTCTGTCTGTCCCAAAGGGAGCGCGCGACCTCCAACAACAATTACAAATTAAAACAAAACGATATAGTCCACAGCTTCTTTGAAAGAGTGTACACATTATGAAACGGCTGCCTCAGTGCCTCTGCGCGCGTTTTCTGTCTTTCTTACCCAAAATTCCCTGCGGTCCTCTAAATTTAATCATTTTAAGTTTATCAGAAGTAAAACTCAACTTTCTTTATGCATTTGAACTAAAACATATTTACATATGGCATTATTATAAAATGTTAAGTACATTCTACAATGGATTTGTTGAATGTACTAGATTGTTTTTAGTTATGCAATTCAACTTAAAAGTTCTATTTTCATTTTATTGATTCATTTGAGTTGATTTAATCTCTGGGCTCACAGTGAATGACAGATAAAGAACAATACAAACAGGGTGAAAGCTATGCATGAGAAATGCAGTAATAGGGAAGAGAGGATATAAAAAGGAAAAATATTAAGAAAAATAGACATAAATGTACAGAATGGAAGTGGGCCAGACGTAAGATGAAGGAAAGTGAGACAAAAGCAGGACATTCAAATGACAGTTGGTCTGGAAGGGAGCAAGAGGAAGAAACAAAGACTGAGTTACATATGGAGGTTTTAGTAGTAGTTAAAGGGCTCCATAGGTACTTGAAACAGTAGTAATAGAATTAGAAATCAGAGCATTAGGAATGCAACTAAAAGTTGTAGAAGTACTTTCAAGCAAGAGGATACGAAACTGAGAAATACTACTTTTGACCCAAAAGCACACTCATAGACTCAAAAAGCAGGATCATTATGAAAAGAAATTACTTTGTCAGCAAGCACAACACAGGACACCAAACAGGTAAATGGTTAATAATGATACTACTACTACTACTACTAATAATAATAATAATAATAATGTTTATTTGTTTATATAGAACTTTTAAAAACAAATGTTACAAACTGCTTCACAAAGCAATAAAAAGTTAAGGCAATTGAGTTAAGGCAGGCAGGAAAAAGCGAAAAAAAAATAAGTAAAAAAGTAGCGCAGACTCAGGCAAAAACAAAAGGACTGCAACGCTATGACTATAAACTGGTGGGCAGGAGGAGAGTAGCAGGGTCTGAAATGATGGAAAATGTTAGTGATGTTAGTGGGCATGTGTAACAACTGTAACAAAGCTGATGTGTGTGTGTATATATATATATATATATATATATATATATATGTATATATATATAAACCACTATACTTTGACAGGTCTAAGTATAGTGGTTTTTGATGTGGACCTGGTCTAATGTGGTCTGGATGCGAGAAAATCAGTGAAATCGCCCTTTTTTTGCATTTTCACAAATAGAATAGAGATTTCACAGATCAGAAATTGTGTTTAAAAGACACTTTAGAGTCTCTATGATAATTTAGTCCAGGATTGACAGGTCTAAGTGTCGTGGTTTCTGATATGGACCTAGTCTAATGTGGTCTGTATGAGAAAAACACAGTGAAATCGCCCTTTTTTTTTTTTTTGGCATTTTCACAAATAGAATAAAGGTTTCACAAATCAAAAACTGTTTGATTGACTCTCTGGATTCTCCATGATAATCTAATCCAGGTTTGACAGGTCTAAGTATACATTATATTATTCATTGATCCCACATGTCTCAAGCTTCTTCCTGATATTTCTAATTTAAATTGAGGTTACACATTATTTGCTAATAAACATTAGCACAATGATTTCAGTGCATGAGCTGCTCTTACAAACTAAGAGCTGTTGATTTTACTCTGAGCTAACGCTAAATTGATACGGACTGAGTAACTGCCCCCCAAGTTTAAGGTAACTCTCTTTCTGAAACTGAAAACCCAGAGTTTCCCCTCATCTCAGGGTGAACAAACTCAGAGTTTTTTCGTACATCCACAATACACATACCTGCAAGGTCTTTATATATATATATATATATATATATATATATATATATATATATATATATATATATATATATATATATATATATATATATAGATAGATAGATAGATAGATATTTCCTGGGTGCATCTGGACGGTGACAGAGCAGATATTAGCCTCTTATAAGCAAACTACAATACCCAGTGGCTAGCTTACACACAGCCGGTGCAACCCAATGCAGAAATCAGTATTTATAGCGCTGGTCTGATATTGGTCAGGGAAATTTCAGTGCCTTACGTTGTAGGAAGGAGCAGTTATCCAAATAGCTGCAACTGACTGCCAGTTACATTTTCAACAGCGATATAGTAGCTAGCTAGCATCATTAGCTGCTACAGATGAAACGTCTAAGGTTACACACAAAACGGCTTTTTAATGTTAACAAAAGAGGACATACCTGTAGATCGGCGTCCTTTCCTTCTCCTGTTTTCTCTATTTTCTTCCTTGTGCACCTTGAGCATCTGGGCCGTAAAGTACACCTCCGCAGGGTATATTTTGAGTATATTATACCCATGTGTGTGTGTGTGTGTGTGTGGGGGGGGGGGGGGGGGGGGGGGGGGGGGGGGGGGGGGGGGGGGGGGGGGGGGTGGGGGGGGGGGGGGGGGGGGGGGGGGCTAAAACAAAACTTTACTGGTCCATAGTTTTCTTTGTTTTAGTTATCGACCATTTTGGCAAGATGAACAGTTATTAAACAGCCTTATTTGTCTATGTTATGCTATGTTTTTTTTTCCAGAATAATATAATGTTATAAGGTTTTCATATAGCCTAACATACGGGGAATTTGTCTTTAGGCACACAAACGACTACAGCCCACACAAAGAGAAAAATATAGCTAAGTTACTGCCAAACAAGTGTCATAAATACAAGATAGGCTATTTCATAAATAAAAACACAAGCTACAATAAAAATGCTAGCGGAATGTTAAAAATTTAGCTGCGGCATCAGGACAGGGAGAGTGCCTGCCAATTCACACTCATTCGGACACAGAAAGGGCTCTTTTGCAGAATCTATGCACACAGTGCCTTTCACTTTTTACAATACACAAATGAGTGGATTTTTTTGTATCACATCTGAGTGAAAATCATCCAAAATCATTTTGCAGTCATTCTGCCTCAGAGAGCAAAGTGTGGAAGGCCCCCTCACCTGAAAGGTCATTTCACTGTTATTGTACAAAAATTAGTGGTGCTTCATCAGATTTGAGTCAGAATCATGCAAAAGCAGTAATTTCCAAGATCAATTTCAAAATACTCACAATCATGCCTCATTATGTCATTCCTAGCCAATTTACACTCATTTGGACACAAAAAAGGCTCTTTTACGGAATTCATATACACACAGCACCTTTCACATATAATACAAAAATGAGGGGAATTTCATGACATCATCTCAGTGAAAAATCATCAAAAACCACTGATTCTATTAACAGTTTCATCATGTTGCCTTTTCTCTAGTCTCAGGCCGTTTCACAGTTATTCTGCCTCAGAGAGCCTAGTTGTGGTAGGCCCCTCACATAAAAGGTCATTTTACTGTCACTGTACAAAAATTAGTGGTTTTTCATCAGATTTAAGCCAGAATCATGCAAAAATAGTAATTCCAAGACCAATTTCAACATAATATTATAGTTATCAGATTTCAGCTAGAATCATCCAAAATCACCAATTCTATGAGCAGTTCCATCATACAAAGAATAGTAGCTTGTTGTCTCATTTCTAGTCGTGTCCCATTTATTGTGCCTTATAAAACAATGTTTTTTAACTGTATCTTGCCATAAAAAGCCTTTCCACTGTCATGGTACAGAAATTTTGTAGTTTTTCATCAGGTCTGAGCCAGCAGGGCTAAGCCCTTACCACGGGGTCTGCAGAGAGGATTTTTACTATTTAAATGCCCCCAAATTGTCTATTTGTCCTGAATTTTTTAGAGTAGCAATTGGGGTAAAATCAACAAAATACATCTGTCTCTTCATAGTTTGTATTAGGCATGGATCTAAAATGAGTTACAACAGGCACAGATCAAGTAAAAAAAATACTGAAGTCAAGGAATGTTCTCTCTTAGATAGGTTGCAGGCCCTAAGTATGTAATTTATACACAGACTGATGTGTGGACTTCTAAAACTAAAAATATCATAAAATCATTTAGGCTAGTTTATGCCTAAAACCTCCATAGGCCTATGTCATAAAATTCAATATAAATTTTAATTGAAAGCTTTAACAACTCCCACTTGCTTTCTTCTTGATCACTGACCTCCATCAGACCTGCTCCTTCAGCCCTGTCAGTCTCCTCCATCTTCCTCCTCTCTCTCTCTTTGCCTGTTTTTAGTAACGCATTTTATTATTGTTATTATTATTAAACTCAGATTTACAAGAACCCATGGATTAATGAGTGATCAACCAATTAAAATTTGTATTTGTTTGAACTGGCAAAATCTTCTCACCTGACTGGCCTTCAGCAGAGCTGCCACCTTTTTTGAAGAAATCAACACAATGTTACCTTTTCACTGACATTAAAGTCCCTGTAAAGTAAAATCATTGATTTGTTTCTAAATACATTATACATGCTTGAAAATAATTACTGAAAACATGTGAAGAGATTGAGGACTATGTAGTACTGAATAGTGGAGATATAGCGTTAAACCATTTTTCACCATTTCTGTTTCCCTGATTTTTTGGGCGTGGCTAAAACGGGTATACCGTGACGTACTGGCTAGCCCGGCATGACACTCCCCTCCCCCCCACTATATAAGCATTAGAGCGCCCTCTCATCACTGGTTATCCCGCTCAATTGCAAGTTACTACTATTACTTCTGATTTGACAGCGTACATTTTGCTAGCTAGCTATGCCTGCACTCCGAAAATGCATCTTTCCTGGATGCCACAATTTAAATAACAACTCCGTGTCGTTATTTAAATTTCCCAAAAACGAGGAGATGAGGAAAAAATGGATGGATTTTGTGAAGAACCATGTTGATGGCGAGCTGACGATCACCAAAAACATCCACCTCTGCAGTGACCATTTTACTGTGGATAGTTTTGCAAACTTTCATCAGCGACAGCTGGCCTTCACGGATAAACCGCTGCTACTGGTAACTGGGGCCGAGCCAACTGTTTCCCTCCCTGGGCTTCATCCTCCAGTCCCGCCGTCATCAGGTGCAGCAGTCGGCACTCACATTATGTGCCCACCAAAGAGTGTAAGTTGGCTTGTGTGCTTATTTTATAACTATAGTCCACAGTAACGATTCGGTTTTGAAAGTGATCCTCCTAACAAAAATTACCATCATTTTCATAGTGCATGTAACGTTAATGACACTGCTTATCTACAGAAAAGCTAACATTAAGTAGCACCCATAACACGGGCTTCATCCTCCCACCGCCAAAATCTATGTGACTGTCATAGTGGACAGTTAATTACCGTTATGTGCCAACAAGTTAGTGTAAGCTGTCATGTGTGCTTATGTTGTGAGGTGAGCCCCCTAACGGGATTTTACATCTGTGAACTACCGTCATTTTCATAGTGCATTTGATGAAAATAGTTAGACTGCTTATACACAAAATAGCTAGGGCTAGTGAGCAGGGAGCGGCCGTTTTTAACTTTGCTGGGTAGGCGCGGGCGGTCAAAAAATAAACTGCGGGCGGGAACAAGCCAGCGCTGCAAGGCGTCTTATAGAGACGGGCTGATTGCTCAGTCAGCACTTCTGTTGGTGCTCCTTGATACCGTGAAGTTACCTGCTGCCGCTCCTCCACACACACACACACACACACACACACACACACACACACTCTAACGCTAACACTCGTATTTACAGTGCGCGTTGTCTCACTGAGGTATTTTGCTCATGTAAATTGAGACAGTGTTATTTAGCATGAAAACGACAGTGCGTTTTGGCATTATATCTATTATTATTATACTATTGTTTTTGTTGATGTAACAATTGTTATTAGTTATTCACAACTAATGTGGTTATTGCTATTATCACTGTTAACATATGCATATAGTGAGATTGATTCAACTTGCCCCGACTGGTTTCAAAATTTGACTTGTTGTATAATTTTATGCACATATGCAGAATACATGTTAGTTACATGTTACATATCAGCTGTTATCTGTTTTCACAAAGCAGTCCCCTCCATCCACAAGAGAGATGGCATGCCAGTGTGATGACATGCGGAAAGTCACGAGAGAAGTTGGCTGTCAGACGGACCGCTTTGTGGGAAAAAGGACTGTAGCCACACAACTGTCCAAAAGAACACTGAGCAACAGAAAGACTACAGGTATGTTGAGATGTCATGATCTTAGTTATCCTTTGTGAATGTCTATGATGTTAGCAGACAGATTCCAGGTATGCACAATACCCTCATTGACTGACTGACCTCACACTGATGTTACTGATGTCAGAACCTATTCATTCGTCACTGAACACTGACAGTAAGTTATACAGATTATCGTTAAATTTTGTATGAAGTCCTGCAAATTTAAGTAAGGTGAAATCTGTCTTACACCTATACACACTAAAAATAACGAACTGTTATCGCTATGCTTTTTTGCACATATGTTTTCCAGGTTCTCAAGCCACGGTAGCCACTAGGAGTGTTGCTGTGGGCAACACCACATCAAAACTTCTTCCACTCTGTTCTTCAACTCCACATAAGCGAAAATCTGTCCTACCTGATGGCCCACCAGCAAAGCGCCATCTCTTGGAGTTTCCCTCTTTTCAGGAATCTGAAATAAATTCCATCTATCCAGATCCTGATGACTCCACATATCTCCCCAGCATGTCAGAACTAGATGACACTGCCAGTGAACAGTAAGTTATTTTTGCTTGTTGTAGATCTTTTTAAATCAGAGATCATAGGAGCAATCTGTTTCTCAGTATTATTTGATTTGATACATTTATATTTATTGTGAGTGTTATTTCATGTTTAATAACTAAGAATGTAAGAAATTACAAATAGTACATTTTGTAACAAGTATTTTTTGTTGCTTGTGGTTTTCTTTGTCAACAGAGCACCAACCAAGACACCACAGGACATGGTGAAGTACTTGGTGTACGAGGACTGCCTGCTTGAACTTTTTAATATCTGTCCCACCTGCTCAAGAGTCTGCAAGGTAGACACATTTGTGAAGGGGACATTCCTCTCTGTGACCCAGAAGTGCCTGCACCTGAGTTGCCTATACACGAGAGAATGGAAGAGTCAACCACTTCTAGGGAGCTCTCCAGCAGGGAATCTGCAACTGTCAGCTGCTGTCTATTACACAGGCTCTTCTTTTGTCCAGACTAACAAGGTTTGTAAATATATTAACATAATTTTAAAAAAGTGTGTCTCCTCCCACAGCTTCATCTTTTTTCCCCCTTTAAATCTTACTTTACTCACATTTTCATTTCTAGGTCCACTACATTCTACAATGCTATAGTGGAATCTAGTACATGGTATGAACACTGTTACAGACGTATTCTCTCATGTTACTTTACAGGTGCTCAATGCAATGCACGTGAGAACCTTCACCAGAATGACCCATCGAAATCATGTGCGAAACTACATTCTGCCCTCCGTGCTGCATAAATGGCGAACACACCAGGCCGACCTGCTTGATGGACTGAAACAGGGAGAAGCGGTATCTCTTGGTGGTGATATGAGAGCTGAAAGCAAGATATGTATTATCAGCATAGAGCTGATTTATTGTTAGTGTAAGATTATACTTCCCTATATCTTAGGAGAATATTATATTGGATGAAGTGCACATTGATCCTCAATACTTAAAATACTGTAATGTGAACCATCCTATGGTTTATTTTAATCAACATCACTAATATGATTGCATAAAGAGTGCAACTTGGTTCCTGAGTCCTAACACATTATCAGTTCTTGAAAGACAAGCGTTTCATGTGATCAACGCAAATGTAATTTGTACATATTCCAAACAAATAAAAAATATCTTATTGTCTAACTTACGCAGCTCTTTCATTTATGTCCAGTGGCCCGTGATCTGCCTGGTAAATATTGAGGGCATTCTGAAGGGAGTAGGGGTTCAGGCAGACGGGCTCAAGGCCTGGATGAAGTGTCATACACCTCGGTTCCTCAGGGAGCTCTCCACATCTATTCTGAACCTGTTGGGAGTATATGTTAGAAGGTGTTTAAGTGCTAGAGATATAGTAATCTACCAGTTATGTATCCATACATTTGTTTTTCTTTACATACAGCATTGATCTCCCTGCAGCAGATGTTCTGCTCCTCTGTGGGCATCGCTCTGCATTCTCCACAGGTGCACCTGTAAAAGTACAGTTCAGTGCACAATGTGAATAAAGATTGTCAACTATATGACTTTGAAATTCTATATTATGAACAATCATACAGTTATCTGAACACATTATCATATTTTCTTGTTCAGCTTGTATGTTGCAATGATGACATGCAGCAAACCGCATAAAACAGTGAGAAGACCTGCAGATATGTGTATTTGAATGAAACTGACAATACATGATAACTTTGACTTTATTCTAATATTGTTAATGGTGGGGCTTCTTGCACATATATATTTGGTAATCTGCAAAAAACAAAGCACATGATGGCTGCTAGTTTGATCTGTGTCTATATAAACAAAACTGTCTGATAAAGTGACAAAATATGTTTGCTAGGTTTACTGATAGCCTAGCTTTATGCGGCTAACGTTTGGTTATGCTAAACAGTAATACATATTGCTAATATAAATGGGAGGGAAAAAATTACCATTCTGTTGCAGACTGAGAGGAACGAGGCTCACTCTCAGGTTGGTCTGGCTCAGAATCCGTTTCTGGCTCTGGTGGCTCGAAAAGATAGGGCTGCGTCGGCAGAAGACAATTTTGCGTTGTAGCATCCATTTCTCAGGTCGTAGTGGTGGTATTTGATTGACAGTTGAGCGGGGGCGGGGCTTCAGCGCATTCAGCGGACACGCCCACAGCGTTTGAGAGCACAGAGAAAGGCCCTATCAGCTTTTCACGATTTTGAAGACAAATTTTCTATACTTGGCGATTTTCTTAATCATTCAAAATTGGCAGGGTTGTTAATAACACAGTTCTTTATGGTATGTCAAACGTAGAAGACATATTCATTATTGCTTTACACAGACTTTAACTGATTATAAAGAATAATCTATGCTTACTGACATGATTGTTTCAAAATACTCAAGAAGCATATAAAAGCAAAATATGTAAGAGCTGTCAATAAATATTTCTATCTCTTGTGCTCATTCAGACTTTGGCTGACTGGCTTGTCAGTTAGTACAGTGATCACATCCATCTGGGTCAAATCTATCACTACGAGTGATATAACCAATGTTTCTCTTTTTCTTTATATTTCATGCAGATTATCATCTAATTGACAGTTGTGTATTTATTACATACAAAAGTAATGAAATTGCCAGTTTTTCTATTTACAGTCGGTATTTCAAAATACAGTACAGCTGTTTCAAATGCTTGTTTCACTGCTTCATCTAAACCAGAATCATCAGAGATTGTATGAGCAGTTTCATCATACACAAAAAGTAGCGCTCTCTCTCTCTGGCTGTTTGTCGTTTGGCAGCATCCCACCAGAAAAAGCACTTCCACTGTCATAGTGGGAAATTTGTGGTTTCACAGGTTTGAAACACAGATTCTCGCTTATGCTCATTGCCCACTTATTCCTCCTTAGAAAAATCTGTTTTAGCAGCATCCTAGTGCTTCCACAGTCATGATGAGTGGTCGTGATTAGTGGTTTCTCATCAGAGGTCTGTTGACACAACTCTGAACTGTCAGGATTATTGGACATGGTGTGAATGGGTAAAATTCTATTTCTTGTGTGCATTAAGTTGTGCTCGAGATGACTTATTAGAAATTGTGAATACAATTGATGAACTATGTGTTATTTAGACCTCACTTCTTATTGCATGTAGGCAATGCTACATTGCTACATACGACATAAGTGAAATACTAACGCTGATTTCCTATTGTCAGTAGGTTGCACTATGACTAAATATTGATATATAGATGTATTCAGGCCTGGACTTTTAATCAAACATGAGAAAATTGGGGCAGATTGGTTGTTACAACAACCTCCTGTTTAATGCCCCAAACATGTTTCACTTATGTAGTATTGCCTACATGCAACAGGAAGTGAGGCCTAAAGACACACAACTGTATATGTATATGTATGTAATGTATACACAACTTCTTAAGTCATCTCCAGTGCCAGGTACTGCACACAGGAAATAGTATTTTACCCATTCACACAGTGTCTGTGTCACACAGCTGTCTCATCAGCTCTGAATGGTATATATCAATACCCAACCCTGTCTCCTCAAAATTAAGTTCCCACACAACTTAATTGCATTCTCAATTACGTTTCTATGAAAACGTATTTTGTCTGCGATTACGTTTGTTTGTAACGTATCACGAATACGTTTCTAATCAACATATCTTTGCTTTCCTACAATGCTATTAGCTATTTTAATTCGAACAACCTTTCTCTACTTTAACATACATATATTGGTTACAGGCTTACGCGTTTTTCTTAACAAACCTGGATTTATCCTTTTTCAACGTGACGGTACTCATTTTAATTAATGGATTGATTTATAATTGCTGTGTATCTTGTATCTCCACTGACATCTGATGATTTGCGCATTATGACCGCCTGCCATTGCTGTGAAGAATAAAATGAGAGAAAGAAATGACTCAAATTTTCTGGCAATTGTTGTCTAACCTCATAAGAAGGGACTAAAAAAAAAGAAAGAAATCCTAAATGTGTCAAAGGGAATTCCCAGTGACGTCATGCGTAGTAAGGTCCCACAAAATGGACCCCCGCCCCCTACAACACCCCCTTTTTTCCGCTTTACTTCGTCTTCTTCGTCGCTCTTTTGACAGACAGTGGATGGCTCAACGAACCAGACAGACTAGCGACCCCACGTGTGTCTACATTGAAATGACATCTTCATTCTTGAAAACCCGAGGCTGCACACACACACACACACACACACACGCACGCGCGCGCGCGCGCGCACACACACACACACACACACACATATATAAATGTCTAAAATAAAGCAACATCTTTACGTGTTCTCAACATAGATCATCTAGCAGTGTAATTACTTGTCTGGTTGTTGTAGATATTTGATATATTCAGTAGTTATGTTGTTTTATGAACCTATTTTATGACTCTACTTTACAAAACAGAAGAACTGCCATCCCAAAAACGCCGTTTATGAAACACTCACTAAAATATCTTAAATAAAACAACATCTTAACTTTTTGTTAACATAGATTATTTAGATGCAGAGTGATTATTAGTTCTGGTGTATTAAATGTTTGATATATTCAACAGATAGATCTTTTCACGACCCTATCTTACTACTCTACTTTACAACCAGAAGAACTACAACTGTGGTGCTTATTTGTATCAAGAAACATGGCGTGGCTCATGGGAATTGTAGTTTTAATTTTATTTTTTTTTAAAAAAGTGTTTTTAATATATTAGGAAGTTGTAAATACTAAACTGAGAGTACACTAGGGAGTTTAAGGGGACGATAAACACATTTGTGTAATCAGATTTTAAATACCTAATTCCTTTATGAGTGAAAATTATTTTTAACCATATTTTACCCATATCTGACAGCGTCCTCAATTGTTGACTATATTCACGATAGCTGAGGCCCAGAGCTTTCTATAACAGTTGGTCCCATGTCTGTACCCCCTTTTGTTGATGAATTATAAGCCTTCAAAAATGCACTGAGGTCAAGGTTCAAAGGTCAGTTTTTTGAAGCAGGAGCCATGTAGGATCATCATACTTACATATGTTATTTTCCAGGTCGAGACCTTTCCAAAAATGTATTTGGTGTAGCTCTATGACAAAGTTTTAATTTTCACATTTCATGGACACAAGCCGTCCCAGGCCTAGTTTCAGAGGGCACATTGAAGTATCTTAACATTCTTGAAATCTCATGTAACATATTTTTTGTGATTTGGGTGAACACCACATATATTCTGCTCTATTTCATTAAGCTGTCTTAAACACAAAATGCTCAAAAATAATTTGTGAGAGGCCTTTATTAGTTGTAACAATGTATACCAGAAATAATACACTACAAGAGAGGAACACTGTCACTTCCTCCTTTTCACTGCAATTAATAACCATGACTGGTGAGGCAACGTGAGTCAGACAGCTCTGGGAGAATACAGCCTTTCACCAAAGATCCCAATACCAAGGGAATCCCCTACTTGTGAGGGGTCTACTGATCAGCTCAGTTAGTTGATTTAGGAAACAATGCAACTTTTAGTGAGACATTTACATATCAGAGCTAATCAGTACAACATTATGCATATGTCAAACTACCCTGATAAATGCCCTGATAAATGTGTTCACATAAATGTCATTAGTCACAGAACAGACCAACCTATAAACTCAATAGTTTGCATCAGCAAGTTTGTCAGCTGGGAAAAGTTGGCCTGGATTGACTCTTCCATCTTTATCTAAATTTCCTTGTTTACCAATTAGTGTGATGCTATTCCATGAACAGTTCTTTCAGGAGGAGGCAAAAAATATCCGACAAATGCAACATTTTATTTCAACAAATCTTATTTTAGGTACTGCAGGACTGATAATGATTGTGAAAATGTAATAGCCATTTGTCACTAGGGATGGGAATTGATAAAATGTTATTGATGCCAATGCCATTCTGCTTATCAGTCTGATTATTATGATTCCTGATTGACTTTCTGTGTGGAAAAAAGGAGGCTTACACAGGGTTCAATGTCAACACAGCTGTTTTGACCTTGCATGCTGATGAATATATGAAGATAACTGATAGATATGGAGGAACTGATAAACTCAGAGGTGTAGGAACTGGTTCTTGATTCCCATCCCTTTTTGTCATCATGGTGGATGAGAGATAACCCATTTCCTAAATGTTAACACATAAAAACCCATGTATTTGAATGCAAAACCAGATGACATGATGTGTATCTCTGTTGTATTGAAGCTGCAGTACCTTACAGACATACATTTGATTTGTACATTCACCAAATTGCTTTGTGTATGTCATTCAGTAAAAGTACTCATATTCATACTCATAATCATTAGATTCTGAAAACACATTTTTTATGTGTTTGCAGCTTCTGTGCCACATTAATAATAATATTAAGTTTTCAGAAACTTTCCTTAAATTGAGTGAGTTTTGGTTTCAGTTGACAAGAACAATACAAGCAGTTGCTGGCATAACAGCTAGCAGAGCTTCACTCTGGGGTTTAAATATTAAATATAAAAGATATGAGACCTCCTTACACATTTAAACACACATTTGTGTGCAATGAAATGGCCTTTAGCAGCCAGACAGGGCTTAGTAGCATAAACATGGAAAAGGCACATTTTATTAAGAGGAAAATGCCTGCTAAGAGCTCTGATAGTTTGGGGAAAGTGTTAATTTACCAATGAGATTTGAAAAGGATTTGGGATATTAGGGCAAAATGGCACAGAATGCAAATCAACGTTCAATGACTTACTGTATGATTCTCATTCCCAAAGCTAAATCTACATATCCAGAACTAATGATGATGATGCTGCTGATGGACTCCACCCCCTCTCCTTCCGAGAAGGTGTGGTGGTCACCCCTCAATAATGGACTGACACCTTGCCATCACATACCTGAAGAAAGACACATCAGTCAGACCAAGCTTTAGCATTTAAATATGTACTGTATGTGTATTTGTGTTGGTTGAGTCAAGCCTACAGAGGGTGACTGAAAGTTCAAGTTGGTTTTTGATAGGTGAAAATATCAGTTAGACTGAGGTTGGTTGAAGTCAAGCGTCTCTTTAATTCAAACAGAACATATGTTACAGACACGGAGAGTGCAAAGAGTCTCCATGGAGAATTCTGAAGACACAAAGGAAAATCACAGATATATATTGGTGGCCTTGGGAGGCCCTTCAGTTGTTTATGGTTACCCGCCAGACCTAGACACAGCTACAATCAGATGTTGGCCACAGTTCATGCATTAGGCATAGTCTATCACTCTTAAGATGAACTATTACACATAAAGAAAGAATGCATGGTACACATTTTTCTATCATTTCCCCCCTGTTTAGACTTTATAACATAAATGGATAAAATCAAAATCAAAGAAAAAGGTGTCACATTATTATGGATGCAATTGACCTGAACATAAGGAATATAGCATAAAATCATAATTAAAATCATCATAAGCAGTTGTATGTTTACAAAAACAGATTTTAGAGGTGACTATGAAGTTACATGATATAATACAAAAAAAAGAATCAACTGAAATGATCTATTCTCAAGTTAGTAATTAACCCCTAATGATTCACAACTGATTTAAAATTATGACTTCTAGATTATATCAATCTCACATAAATGACAAAATGTTGTAGCACCAGTACATTTGGAAGTTACGTTTCCATCAGAGTCATCAGTTAATATCACTTCTCACGATTTTCACTATTAATCGTCATAAAGAATCCTTCTTTTGTAACATTACATCACTGATCTAACAGTAGAATTTGCTCCTGATATCTCGCCTCCTGGTGCATGACCATAGCCACAGTCTTCCTTATCAGTGCTTTGAGAATGAGAATGATGCAACAAATGACTATGGGGATCAGAATTAGGAAAGGAGTAAATGGAGTTAACAATTTGAAGCACACAGCATACCATGGACTTGTTACGAACCAGGACCTGTCATGATCAACAGCATCACCCAAAGAGGTCAGATTAGGGCAGCTGTGGCTCAGGAGGTAGAGCGGGTCGTCCTCTAATCGGAAGATTGGTGGTTCGATTCCCGGCTCTTCCTGTCCGCATGTCGATGTGTCCTTGGGCAAGACACTTAACCCCAAATGGCTCCTGATGGCTGTGCCTTCAGAGTGTGAATGTGTATGAATGGTTAGTTTCCTCTGATGGGCAGGTTGGGCCATAACCATTCAGCGTACGAATGTGTGTGAATGTGATTTTTAATGAATGAAAAAGCACTTTGAATGGTCAGAAGACTAGAAAAGTACGGTCCATTTACCATTAGCAATTGCCTGCTGAATAATTCCTCCCTTGTCATCATTAGCAGGAACGTACGTGCAGCATGAGGCACCTACCACTGCACACACACCAGAGGCTGCAGTGAGCTGATCTAGCACTATGCGACAGCCCTAAGGCCTCGCAACTCCTCTCGCTCAGCCTGCCACATAGTGGTGTTTAAAAACCAGGAGAATCTGTAGTTCATGGTCTCTATCCTCAGCATCACCTTACCGACTCTGAGAGATGGAACAAGTGACAGCATGACTTTCTCCCCTGTGAACCATAATTTATGGTCTTCTGGAACATTGGAGCCCCGGACAGGGTCATGCGGCTGACTCACATCTCTCCTTATATGCTGCTCCCCTGGACGTTCACCAGGGTGGAGCATGGCTGAAATGATGAGGGAATGATCAGTCAGCACTACAGCCGCACAGCGGCCCACCCAGCCAGTAGGAAGTTGAGCATACATGCAGTATCCACAGAGAAACATTACATCAGTCTGTGGGTATGTCCCAAGGACATCAGGCACGGTAAAATAAGGTGCACACCTACTGCCCAGCACAGTCTGTGAGTCTTTCCCACTTTGACAGAGGAGGACTCAGACAGAGCTAGATTTTGAGCAAAACAATCAAATTTAATCTTGTGTCTCAGGTGAACTGGCCCTAACAGAGGCTCCCAGCTCTAAGAATCTTAAATCTAGAAAACTTTCGCCCTAAAGAGGGTGGCAGGAAGGCAATCCACTACCGGTTGCCCTAAAGACTGTTCAGTTTAACACAGATGAATTAACACTAGAAACCAGGATATCAGGAAACAAACTTGTTAAGTCTTTAACAAGTCTAGGGATCACATGGGGGTTGTTCGTAGCAATTGGCATATGACTGCACACATAACAATCAGAGCGGTTCTTGGATTCAGCAACATACTTGGCGTATGTATACCAAAAGTTAAGTGTATACATAGTAGAATGTGACCTTCCTCCAGAAAGCATTCCCAGCCAAGCATCCTGAGCGTGGCTGATGATGTCATCTTCCAGAGATCGAACTCCTCTGGACAAATGTAGATAAGGAGGAATAGTAGGCAGGAACCATATACAACTGAGCATCATCAAAACAGTCACACAGAGCGTAACAGTCATCACTTTTTTACACAGTAACCAATAATACCACCACTGTAGAAAGGATATGGTTGCTGGTGTCTCCTGTGCAGGTGATGCGGGTTGTCCGCTCCTCTGGGACGCCATTAATCGACTTCAACGCTCCTCGAGTCCACCAGGTGGCAGCAGCGGCCCGACAGCCCTTAACCCTCTAAACCCTCAGAACCCACTTTTAGAACAATGCCGAAATCTTCACCAGGTTGAGACGGCACCACATCTCTCTCTGCACAGTGCCCCCTTTGTAGCCGGTCTCACAGGTTATCTGAGGTATGGCTGAGAGGGATGCCCAGACCCACAACTCACGCACTGGTGGCACTCGCTTGCAATGTGCCTTGTGTATCCACGTGGTCCGGCCCTCAACTCGAACTGCTGTTGGTGTGGTCAGAAGAACGATGTAGGGCCCCTCCCAGCCTGGCTCAGTCCACTTTTTCTTTGAAATGCTTTGCAGAACCAGATCACCTGGCTTGAGTTCTGGTTCCGGTTCTGAAATTACATCAAACAAATAAGGTGGTAAAGCATTTGCACACAACTGTCTTTGACACAGGGTTTTTCTCATGTAATCAGCTAAACTGTCCTCAGCCTCATGAGCTGGTGTGTGTTGCAGTTCAGGAATTTGATAACTCCTACCAAACAGAATTTCAAAGGGTGACAACCCCTCTTTGGTAGGTGTAATATGCATTGCTGTCACCACTAGAGGCAAGCAGTAAACCCAATTTTTCCCAGTCTCAGCTATTGCTTTTCTCAATTTGCTTTTAACAGTTTGATTTGTTCTTTCTACTAAGCCTGCTGATTGTGGATGATATGCACAGAGGTATTTAACCTGTATACCAAGACACTTTAGTGATTACTAGATTAACAAAGTGTGTCCCATTATCACAATAAATGTTTTCTGGTATCCCAAACGATGGTATTATTTGTTTTTACAAAGCCTTTGCAACTGCTACAGCATCTGGATTCCCCACGGGAAATATTTCAACCCATTTCGAAAACTTATCCACAATCACTAATGCATATTTCTTCCCTCACATTTGAGTAACGCCATGGCTCGTCATAGCAGCATGGCAATAGAGAGATTTTGGTAAAATTGGTTTACCTGCTGGTCAGATGTAAAGACCATCTGTGTCCTGGTTACTCTTTTAGTTTTCCAAAACTGTTTCTCTTGTGTAGGAGAGCTGTGTTGCATGTCCATCAAAAGATCAGTGGTTACTTAACCCTCATCCACCTGAGCAGAAAAGGTATGATTAACACCCTCGTGGGCTGCTCTCTTTGCAGCTTCGCCTGCTCTCCTATTCCCACGAGACACACAGTCTGTATTGTTTGTATGCGCCACATACTTGCAGACAGCGACCTTGGCAGGCAGCTGTATATTATCAAGTAACTTCAACAATTGGATGTTATCATTCCTTGGTTCCTCCACTGTCTGTATGAAATCTTTCTTCATGTTTGGCAATGCTAACACAGATGAAGAGGCTATTAATCGTTTTAGCTTCACGAAAGCCTGTTCCCCATCCTCGGTCCACACCACCTTATCTGACGCTGCCATTGCTATTTCAGCATAATTAGCAATCCGTAATCTACAAAAGTTGCATGTACCAAGAAAAGACATCATCTCTCGCTTTTTAGTAGGCTGTGGTAGCTGTAGAATAGTTGTTTTTCTCTGTTCATCCAACACTCGGCTTTCAGGAGTTAGTGTGTAGCCTAAATATTTTACTTGTTGACTCCACAGTTGGAGTTTTGACATAGAGACTTTAACACCTGATGCAGCAAGACATTTCAACAAGGCTAAAGTCATGTTTTTGCACTTTTGCTGTGAACTGGAGGCCACAAGAATATCAAGATTTGGGACTCATCCTCAGGAGGCTGAAAAAGGTCAATGCATTTTTTAATTTCTTGTGAAAAGATAGTAGGGCTGTCCTGAAACCCTTGTGTAAGCCTTGAATAAGTCAGTTGCCTCTGCTTGAAAGTAAAAGCAAACCAAAACTGTGACTCAGGGCTAGGTGGAATGGTGAAAAATGCATTTGCCAAATCAATCACTGAAAACCAGACATTAACAGGCTTTATGTTGTTCAAAAGTGTGTATGGGTCTGGTACATGGGGAGCTCGTGGAACTACAGTGCGGTTAACAGCTCGTAAATCATTTACTAACCGCCACCCAGAAGTAGGTTTTTTCACAGGCAGAATTGGTGTGTTGCAGGGTGAGTCAGGACAATCTACCAATACCCCTTGTTTTATCAAACTGTCTATTACTTCCGAGATGCCTTCCTCAGCCTCTGGTTTCAAATAATATTGTTTTACAAACGGCCTGTAAGAGCTTTTTGGTTTAATAGTAACAGGTGTGGCAGTGCGTAACAACCCAATATCACCACCCTTCCCTGTACTCCACAGTTCGGAAGGCAACTCCTCTAACTTTTTACTTTTTCCTGCTCCTCTGTCAACAAACACACTCTGTCCTGTGAGTCTCACAAACAAGGCTGCAGATAGGTTGTGGCCCCCCCCCCACCGTAACCCAATTCAGCGCCTTTCTGTATAGGCCATGTCTGCAGTGGAAAAATACACGCTCTCCCTCAATTTCTTTCAGAACCCAACCTGCTAAGGCCCCCTCCCCCAACTCCAACATAGCACCTAAGTCCTTCGAACGTGTTCTAGGGCCCTTAGCAAGGCCAATGTGTGGCACAGTGTGACCTCTGTACACCTCGTCCCCTCTCACTGCGACCCCCACATCCCCCCCACAATGATCAGAGGCCACCATCTTGAGCTTTACTAATAACCCACTAGCTCTCTTTTCTCTGTTAACCTTTCAAAAACATTATGCCCTGAAGCGGACACCACAGATAACCCTTCTTTTAGCAACTGAACCCTAGATGGCAGATTTTTCTTCCTCATAACTGTCCTACAAGCCCCCGAATCACACATGAAAATACGTTCCTTCCCATCCACTAACAGAGTCACAAAAGGTTTGTCCTCCCACTCAGCTAGCATGATTTCAACGGTCCCCAAATTTAATACTTCTTCTTGTAGTCCGGGATCTGCCCCCCCCCCCACCCCCTTAGAATCATGGTCTGCATCCTTTCTGTCATTTACTTGCTCAGTGAGTGTGTAAGCGTGTGCATGACCTGATTCTGCAGAAGCTAGTCAGAGATCCGGTTCTGTGCCCTTATCATCCCGTTCTTCCCTCTCCCTTTCTGCAGTCCGACCTCTGCCCCGTCCGCGGTCCGGAGCTGGCATAGGACTTCTGCAGTTCTAGCGATGTGGCCTCTTTTCCCCCACCGATGGCAAATGATTTCCTTCCTGTGAGACTCAGAAGAGAAAAAACAACCATCGTCGCTATCATTATCATTGTCGTGATAAAATACCTCCACTTTTTTTATTCTTCTGCCTATTAGCCAAAACTCCCACTACCTGTTTGGCAGGTGGAAATATGACTATAATTCCACTTATCTGTTTTGAAGCTGCAGCCCCTTCTCGGTACGGCGGTGGAGAAGTCTGTGTGGCCGGAGGTGAGGATGACGTGGGGTCGGGGATCGGAGTGGCTGGCTGCACCTGTGTAACAACACTAGAATGCAAGACAACAGAGCTTGCCACAGTATGAGTCCCATCATTATCTTGTTGTTCGACATGAGCCATAGACAAAACTTTCTTTTGTTTTCTGCACATACTTCTCTTTTTCGCTTGTTCCAGCCACAAGTGCGTCTGTGGCAGCCCCTCTCTTATCTCTTTTCTCTCTCCGCCTTACATACTTTCAAAATATCTTCAAACAGTTTTCTACATTTCTCAGCATTCAACCCCTCTTTAAACTTGTATTTCTTCTTCCATTTTTCAAGGTATGACACACTCCCTCCATCCAGCATGTACATAAACTTTGCATCCCCTGCTAACTCCTCTGCTGGAGTCTTACTTTGATTCGTACCCATATTTCATTCTTTTATTTAACAGCCAACCAGTTTGTATGGAGTTCACCCGAGCAACTGTTCCAATCAGTGAAATATAGACTTCTGTTGACACGGTTAGGTTTCCGTCTCCAGACAATTTGTTGACACCGTGAGGTTACCCTTGTCTGGCTTTTTCACTGAGACACTGTTAACAACTATCATAAAGGACACACGTTTAAAGAAACCAAAAAATTATTATTTTTTGTTAGTTTTTTTTGTTTTTGTTTTGCTAGTTTGGATTAATAGCCTATGCTATACCTCCTCTTTTTTTTAACATTTTAATTTGTCTTTTTAGGTTTACACTTTTCACTCTTTCAACCTAGGTAGACACACCTCACTGCCAGTCTGATACAGCTAGAAAATCAACACAAAAGTCTCTCCCAATCGCCAGATGCTGGGCTTACAATTTTTAGGCCTTTCACACAACTCAATGTTGATTAAATAGACAAACTTCTCACCTCACAAAGGAATCCGTGGGGCTCCCGACCCTCTCCGGCCCGCAAGCGCCTTTATCACTGAACGTGGCAGGAAAAGGATTTTGACTTCTGTCGTGCACTTTACTCAGCTACGGCCTAGAGAGAGGGTCGAGAAGCACCAGCAGGAATCCGGCTCATAGGACCAAACTGATAAGTGAAAATATCAGTTAGACTGAGGTTGGTTGAAGTCAAGCGTCTCTTTAATTCAAACAGAACATATGCTACAGACACGGAGAGTGCAAAGAGTCTCCGTGGACAATTCTGAAGACACAGACAAGGAAGACAAGGAAAATCACAGATATATATTGGTGGCCTTGGGAGGCCCTTCAGTTGTTTATGGTTACCTGCCAGACCTAGACACAGCTACAGTCAGATGTCGGCCACAGTTCATGCATTAGGCATAGTCTATCACTCTTAAGATGAATTATAACACATAAAGAAAGAATGCATGGTACACATTTTCCTATCAGTTTTCAACCAAGTTTTCAATTAAAGAAGAATGAAGATGAACACAGATGCAGTAATGATGAGAAAACCTAGGATTAAGATGTTTTCCTTTTGGATAAAAGCAGGAAACCTTGACAGTCAAATGACCTAAAAAACTCATTGAATATGTTCATTCTTACTATCTGTAGCAATTTTTGGTTATTATTACACTCTCTTTTTAATGATAAAAGAGGGTGTGTCCAGTATATGGAAATGCATCTATGCACACAATAATGCCATTGCTGACACTGCATTTAAACAGCAAAACTGAAAAGTTTGAACTTTCACCTACAGTGAAATAAAAATCTTCTGCCAGGTTTAATGGAGCTCAATGCTTATCCTAAGGAGAAGTGCTTGACTCCAAATGTAGAATTTCTATGTCACCGGTTATCAGTAAAAGTCTATGGGCCCTATTTTTGTGGAGGCATAATAAGCGGTGCTGCAACAGTTTGGTATTTCCTGACCTTGAAACTCATTTTGCCCATCTGTGTGGCGTTGTGGTGACCAGCGCAGAGCACACGGTGCACAGGTGGGAGGAGAGGTGCAAACAGGTGGGAGGCTCATTCAAATGAAACACTGCAAAGCTATGTTTTGTTGAAATTTGGTCCTAGACGTGCAGACAGAAGTCTCAGAACCGCATTTGTTTCTAGTGCAACATCAATCTGCTGCTGCTTTGGTGATTTTGAAGAACAAACTAAATGCTTGCTGCAAAATTACTGATTAAAATACTGCTTGAAATATAAATAAGTAATTTCAATTTATCAGCACAGAAAATAATGTTTCACGTGGTTAAAGAAGGAAATATCAGCCTGCAACCATTACTGTGGCTGATTCTTACATTGTGTCCACAGACACTTTATCCTGTATGAAAAGCTTCTTCTTCACTTCATTAAATCCCTGCAGCATCTGAAGGCAGCAGGACAGATATGTTGATAAATCTGCAGCCTCCGGTAAAAAGGGTGCAAAGTACTATGATGGGATTATTAATGATTATAAATAATAATGCTGTTAAGGCTGCTGTGCCACATGCTTTAATATGTGCACAGCCCCATTCTTAGTTGGGAGACACTCATATTGTTACTCCTGTTGTATGATGGCTACTGTTTTTTTCCCCCAAACCATTCATAGTAGTTTTTTAGCAGTTGTATACCCCTGCATGATGCATTACATCTCTAATACCTTTACTGTAGTCTATAATTGTGGATACCAGAGAGTAGTCAAGCATACCATGGATACTACATTAACAATGCCACATTTCAATGCACATTTTTTCAGATGCAAAATTACCATTGTGCCAGTCTACATCTGTCATTGATGATGCAAAATGATAAAGATTAGTGAGTGTCCAAAATCTCAATTCACTATTGAGTATTCCTTTATATAAGAAGTATGAGAAGTATGAGTGTGTGGTCTGTGTCTCTGTCTGACACAGGTCTGTGTCTTCAACTACTAAAGCTACGCAAATTGTTTGTCCTGTGTATGCAGTTATCCTAGTAATATACCCATACAGCTACTTTATATTTTTCATTATTTATTTTTATCATTTCATTCAGCTTTGTGGTTTTCTCTGACTTGGTGTGACGTTGTGTGGGCCGTATGAGAGCAAAAGACTGAAAGTGAGTGTCTCATGATAAAAACTATATTAAATTTACAGCATGATTAAATAATTCATGCACACAAATGATTACGTTCCCTATGACACCTCCCACGCTCTGCAATATTTTAAGATCTCTGGGGAGCCTAAGAAGGAATATAATTGAAATGTTTTTGATCTTAACTCAAGGTCCCCCTAATTAGCTTTCACCCACATGTCATGATCTTGACATTGAATGTACTTTGCTCTGTTGTCTGACCGCTGGTGCAGGTCTTTGACCTGTTCCCAGTCAATGATGTCCACTGTTCACAGAAGTTCCAAGCTTAGGTCACAGGATAACAACTGAACAAATTCCATATACTGGGTGTGAGATGCAGTTAAAAGCACTAGAAAAAAGCTAGTAAGGGGATCATTTTGTCAAACCACCATTTCCAAAATTTTACACTTCAAAATCTTCTTGAAACTTGAGCATATGTATGCAAGTATACATATCTATTTTACCTTGCTGAGCTTGTAGTCAGCTCCCAGGTTTTGTCTGCTGGTTCTGGCACACAGCAGTGTTACATTACCATGGTATTTTGTTGCAGGGACATAGCCATCGTGATGGCTGCAAAGTGCACCAAGTCTTAGCTGATGTTCTTGTGACTAGAAGTAAATAGGTCCACTGCCACATTGACACAGGCTTCCAGGTCTGACAGTGGGAGAAGAGTCGCCAGAAGCTGGAGAGGCAAAAGAGGAAGAGAACTGGATGGAGACCGCTGCAGGGACTGGATGCTGTCCAGAAGAGCAGCCGGGGGAGAGGGGATAAACTAATATGAGCTTGGTTGGACAGTGTTCAACTGAAATTGAAACACAATGATGATACCATCTGCATTTGTTACAGATTTATCCAAATTGCTTTATTTGATTGTTCCTGTCTCCCTGTGTGACTTGCAAATTGATCAGATTCACAATCATGAAGGAAGTTCCAATTCTCTTACTTCTTCTTACAGAAGCAATCATCAACTTAAAAAAACATGGAACCCTGTTAACTGTAGGTCTGATTAACAAAGAAAACAACAAAAGACTGTTGTTTTGTGCAAAGCAAGTTTGTGGCTTGGTGGTCAGAACATCACTCAAAGTTTTCTAAAAATGAGCAGATGATTCTGAATGAAATAAATGAAGGATGGGATAATGGTGCGCATTCAATTATAGCCTCAGAAATTACCAGAAAGATCAATCAAACCATCTGTGACTCAACCTCAGCATAAATGGTAATATTCAGGACTTTTCAGGACCAACAACGAGCAAACAACATCCCTCTTAACTGTGGCATGGTGAGATGCTGGATAGTTAAAAGTAGCAATGACAAAAAATTGTTTCAGTTCTGAGTGGCTATTAAATTCTAAATTCTAATAAGTTTTTATATAGATTTGAGAGCAACTACTAATAATACCATTTGATCCCACTGGATTGCTATTGGCCAGGTCTCGCAGCTTGTTGATGGTAAGCTGCCGGATCTCCCTCATGGCCATGACGATGTCATAGTCACGCTCCAAAGTCTGGCGAACCTCCACACCCATCCAGGAGTCCAGGGCCAGGGCCTGAGGGTTAAGGAACAGTGACAGTTCTGTGAGAATGGCCTGACCAGATTCAAGTCAAGAATGTGTCTCTCTTTGGTATGACAAATTGTGATGTAAAATGAATTAATGATATAGAACCATTAATGTCAATCAGCGTTCAGACTAGTTTGCAATTATAAAAAAAAAATCCACAATGTTTCTTCTTTAATTACAATAAAGGTAATTGTTGGAATGACCATATGCGGCTGGAGTATGCAGTTAAAAAGATGATCATGAGAGGTTGGTCTGGTGCACCACATTTTGTGGTTTATTTACAAAAGAAAGTCAAAATAACAAAACAAAATGAAGCAAAACAGCTATGGCACCATGATAGAGACTGATCCAATTTCAGCAACCAGCAACCATCTGAACAGATGGTAAATGGCGCCTTTTATCCTTTGTCACTGGCCTACCTAATTGGACAGCTCCATCCACAGATTAACTAAAAAATATATTACCTCTATGCTTAACACACTAGACAATCTATTTTTCTTCCCATAATCTCCATGCTTCAACAAGAAAGTAATATTTACAACTTCAGACAAACCCAAACCTAACCCCAAAATACACATATTGTAAAGCCGCTACAAAAGAAAATCCCCCCTCTTCTTATCCCCACTTGGTCTCTCCCGGAACCTTTAAAATGGTGTTCGTAGCCTTGGAGACTCTTTTGGCCAACACCTGGAGCAGACACAAAGGACAAGTAAGAGAAACCGCTTATGCACATACACACATTACTTTAATTTAGCACTCTTGTTTAAAGCACATTCATGTTATCACCTACACATTTCAACAATCAATAATATAGAAGATCCACACATTTATTCTTTCCTTCATGTCACCCCTCCAGGAATTCAGCTGTACTCCTGTGACAGAAGACATCCTTTCAATCAAATAACAAGGTTTCCAATACAACTATGCAAAAGACAAATGTGCAAATATGCAATGTGCAAAAATGGCAATAAAGTGCTTTCATCATTAAAGTGTCGTGTGCAATTATTAAAGTACATAATCCAGATGTTTAAAATTAAAGTGACCTTCCACACACCCAGTCACTTGTACAAATACCAAAACCCCCAGTCACCAGTAACGGAGGCTCTTCATTACAGTAATAACAGGCAGCTGGTTTATTTGGGTCTGTTGTTGAGGAGAGAGTTCTCTCAATTGTGTTTCTTTGTTTGATGGACAGACTCAAAAGTTGTATGTTGTCACTCGCTAACTGATTGATGAACTGACTGACAGAACAGCTGCTGTGTGTTTACAATTGTGGGTGTGTTCAATAAATGGCTGCACTTCCACAGCTGATTTCAGTTGTGTGCATCGAGTGAAACAAAAGACCGTCTGAGTGAAGTTCTGTTATCTCCATTTTTCGGTGTCTACTTATTTTATTCTGGTTTACTATGCCAAGCTGCCTGCTGCCAACAGGTTACGGGCCCAGAGACAATCCAGAGTAACCCACATAGAGACGATTGGGTGTGATGACGATGCTGACACCATGAATAAAACGATCACAGACACAAGCTGCTGGTCCCGGCTTCTGTTCAATGGAGATGAAAAGAATTATGAGATTTGGGAGACAAAATTCTTGGGCCACCTACGTCTGCAAGGCCTGAAAGATGTTGTCTTAAATGATTGATGATGACGACGCAGATGAGCTGGTTGATGATGCAGCCAAGAATGCCGAGGCATATGCAGAACTTATCCAGTTCCCGGATGATAAGAGCTTATCATTGATAATGAGAGAGGCAGCTGATAGGTGAGCAGCGTTAAAGATTTTGAGAGATTACTATCAAGGTAGAGGCAAGCCACGTATCATCAATCTTTATACAGAACTGACATCCCTCCAGAAGGCAGACAGTGAAAGTGTGACTGAATATGTGATCCGTGCTGAAACTGCAATCACTGCTCTGAGAAATGCTGGTGAAACTTTAAGTGATGGACTATTGGTGGCTATGGTTTTGAATGGCTTGCCAGAGTCACTCAAGCCATTTGCTGTCCATGTCACGCAGCGTGATGAGACAATGACTTTTGCTGAATTCAAAACAAAGTTGCACAGCTACAAAGACACAGACAAGACATGGGCTGCAGCAACAGCTGACAATGTGATGAAGGTGCACATGCAGCAGCAGAGAGGGAGACCTGACAGCGCAGGTGACCGGGGAGCAGAGCGGGCAGCAGCAGACCTGGCGTGCTTTAGATGCAGCCTGAAAGGACACCTCGCCAGAGCCTGCCGGCACAAGCTGTTGTGCAGTCACTGCAGGAGCGCCACACACCAGGACACCACCTGCAGAAAGAAACGGCGCCAGCGCAGTGACCGAGATGACGCACAAAGTCTACGGGGAGACAGCAGATGAGGACCAAGAGTACGCCTTCCGAGTGAGTGAGGGGGCAGCCAGTGTCAAAG
This sequence comes from Euthynnus affinis, assembly GCA_029490765.1. NCBI lineage: Eukaryota > Metazoa > Chordata > Actinopteri > Scombriformes > Scombridae > Euthynnus > Euthynnus affinis. The sequence continues at coordinate 591,260 of CM055851.1, forward strand.
TGAGGGGCCTGATGGTCGACTGCGGGGCAACCTCGCATATCATCACAGATCTATTAAAGTTCAAGCGGTTTGATGATGGGTTCCAGGCTGAGACACACTGGGTAGAGCTGGCTGACGGTACGAGATGCAAAGGGGTAGCAGAGCACTGCGGTATGTTTGACTGACAGCAGAGGTAGACAAATGAACACTACGCTGAAACAAGCTCTGTACATTCTGTCCTATCCACAAGACATTGTTTCTGAGAAGGCAGCTACTGCAAATGGGGCCACTGTGATTTTCAAGAAGGGGAAGGACAATTTAATTCACAGAGACTGTACAAAATTCCGCATTCATGTGCGTGACAGACTGTACTATTTGCACACATAATGATAATGATAATGATGAATGTGATGATCAATGCATGGGGTCTCTAGGCAACAATGATTCCAAAGCAACTGGACTTAGATTTGTCTTATGAAGACGTTTCGCCTCTTATCCAAGCGGCTTCATCATCACTAGTCAGGCCGATGCGTTACGAACTGATGAAGCCGCTTGGATAAGAGGCGAAACGTCTTCATAAGACAAATCTAAGTCCAGTTGCTTTGGAATCATTGTTGCCTAGAGATAAATATGACCTGGACAAATGAGAATATACACAGGCTTATCAATGCATGGGGTGTTTTGATATGCAGACATGGCATGAGGTTCTTGGATATTGCAACTATGATGACATACAGAAATTACAGAGTGTTAACAGGATGAAAATTAAAGGTCCAACAAACAAACCTCCACATTGTGAAGTGTGCACCCTGGGAAAACTTTACCAAACCAGAAACAGGAATCCTGATGCTAGAGCTAAAACACCTTTAGAGCTAGTACACACAGATTTGGCAGGACCAATCCACCCAGAGTCCACCCAGAGTAATGGATGAGGAGATGCATTCACTTAGAGAGAAAAACACATTCACCCTAACTAGCCTACCTGAGGGCAAGAAAGTAGTGGGGGGCAGATGGGTGTATGCTATTAAAAACAATCCTGATGGATCTAAGAAATGCAAGGCCCGCTATGTTGCAAAAGGATACAGTCAAAAGACGGGTGTAGATTATGTCTGTCTCCTTCAGCAAACTTGAATAGTATCAGAGTGCTAAATCCTTGAGAGGTTTAACATGCAAGATTGTAAACCTAGATCCACATCGTATGAGCAAAAACCGAAGTAAATGGATGATGCAGTACTAATGAGTGATGTCACAAGATACAGAGAGGCAGCAGGGAGCCTCATCTATTTGACTGTCTGTACCAGACCTGATTTGAGCTTTATCGTAAGTATCTAAAAGGTACAAGTGACAAAGTACTATGTCACAGGCGAAGTGATGAGAACCTGGGGATGCAAGCGTACAGTGATGCATATTGGGCTGCTGATAGATCTGATAGATGAAGTACATCAGGTTATTGTACAACATGTGCCAACATGTTATACAATTGCTACACTTCCAATTGATTCATACAGATCATTTGCTAATGTAACCGGGATTGTCTTTTAGTCAGTGAACAACAAGCCAGTTGCAATAGAAAAATGTGAAATTTGCTTAAAAGGCAAGCATATAATTCAACATATGAATGACACAACATAAGGAATGAATGAATATTTAAAACTGCTTAATAAACTGAACATGAAGAGTTCTTAGGAAACTAAAATTGTGTCATGTGGTTTGTTTTAGATACAATTAATTGGTTTACTATGGAACCCAGAAAGATAATACGTAATTAGAGGATACAAAGATATTTACCCTGATACCCAGCAGGTATCAGGGTATCTATAACAAAGTCAAGCACATATTGAGAGTGCATCATTTTGAAGTGGACATGACATCCACCATCTACAGGTTTTTTGTGAGCAAGCCACACATACACTTTTTAAGTAGACTGTTGCTGTTTGCTGTTGTACTTGCAGCACTTGCAGTTGGCAACTCGCCATCAATTTTCCATGAAACATACAAAAACTGAAACAACAACATACAACTTCTTGTATGCTTTGCATTTTTTATTTTAGACTTCAAAATATATTTTTCAGGCATTACTTTCCACTCATCTCTGTATATTCTGAAAATCAACTTGCAGACTTTTGAGACTTGTGTCACTTAGGTCATCTATCAAACAATAAACAGCATCTTGGCTTTTCCTTAAAGATGCAGGGGCCAGTCCATTATCAAAATTGACAGATGACATGGTTTTGCATCTAGATACAGATACAACCCGGTTTTTGATTCTATAGTACTTCAAAACAGTACTTTACCTCTAAAAACTAAATCACCGTTTGATGGCCCAGCATACTCCAATTTGTTGTTTTCATCTTATAAGTTCAGGTAGGAGAGAAGAGGAGAAGATTGGAGACTTCCTCCTTGGTCAGACAGGAGAATGAGGAGAGTGTGGCCCTGTTAGCTGGAAGCTACAGACTGAGTTGGTCAGACTCAGAGAACTGGGTGCTGATGGCAACAACTTTATCAGTAAGAAATGTCATGCAGAGTGAAGGGCAGAGGAGGATGCAGATTGAGGAGTGAGTTAAAAGCAGTGAGCATTTTCCAAGCATCTGTGGTGCCACAGATCTTGTTCTGATAGTAAGTAGTCAGTGATAATAATAATATTCTGTATTATTATTATCACTTACTACATTATCATTATCATTGTTGTTGTTGTGGTATTATGAATGCTATTACACCGGCTAATATAGGTGGAATGATGATTAATATTATTATTAAATAGATTATTATTGGCATGATGATGATGATTATGATGAACTACACAGAACCCGCTCACTCAACAATCCATTTATATAACTATTTGTTTCCCTTTTTTCTGTATTTTATTTACAGACTTATATGTATATATATTTATATATCACACACATAAGTATATAACATATACATATATACTTATCTATATACACCTGGTGGCTGAGGAGAATTGGGGGACTGGACTAATTTACTGATTTGGGACAGCTTGGGACCTAACCCCCCTTCAAATAAAAAGTTAAAAAGTTCCTCAGAACCAATTTAACAGAGCTCTCCTGTAGGGGCGGGGGCTGTTCTGGACAGCCTAAACCAAACACTAACCATAACCATTCATTCATGTCTAACCCTAACCTTAAGCTAACCTCAATTCATGCCTTAACCCTAACCAGGACCTCAGAAATGACGTTTTGCCTCATCAGGACTGGACTTTGGTCCCACGAGGACTACTGGTCCTGACTACAGGTCAGTGTTTATACCAGAAAAGGTTACAAAAACATGCATGCACACGTGCACACACACGCGCACACACACACATTTAATAATAAGCCAAAATTTTACTTTTTAATTCAATTATTTTGGTCTTCTTGCAGTTTCATTTGATTCTGTTGCTTCTGCCATTTATATTGTCTAGTGTCATATATGTTTCCATGTTAATTATGTATCTTGCACTCCATATATTTTTTTAATTAATACATTTAAAAAATTAAATAAATAAAAGTAGTTGACCTGATTATCACAACAAAATCATTACAATTCATCCTGAGGGGAACATGAATGTCTGTACCAAATTTAGTAGTTACCATGGCAAGGTGGAAGACACCGCCCACTGGACCCAGCCCACAGGCTTCAGCAATGAGTCGTTCTGTTCCCTCCGGTGTGCTGACATCATTGGTCGACACAAGCACCTCCACATCCCGACTCTGCCATTCACGACTTGCTTTGCCTGGTAACTTCGCAACAGTTACAAAGTAAGACTTTGAAAAAATGTAGTTACAGCTGTACTAAGAGCTTGTTTGTTCAAAACAGCAAAGTGATCCCCCATAAACCTTGTGTGCGTTATTCCCTGAAGGTTAAGCTCCTTGCTGCAGGGGAAAAGACACCATTGCCTCTGTAGTTTGACGGTGGTTTGGCACATGCTGACAGCCAGACAAGTGGCAGTATGTGCAAAGCTGTGCTATGGTGAATAACAAGGCTGAGAAGTTAGAGCTTATTAAAACTAGTGAACTGTGTGAGTTGTCCCTCTACCAATATCCCACCCCATAATAGCACAAACCTCATCAGAGCTTAAAGGTTTATAATTTTTCAAGTCTGTCTTAAAAGTCAGGCGCTTCAGTTCAACTTTTGAGGATTTTTTTGCAAAAAATAAGGCTTATGGATTTTGCAACCTTAACAACCCATAACTGCCTTGAAAGTGCACCAGAAAGGAAACTTCTAATAGTCCATTTGACCAGGAAGAATGATCACTGCAAGCAAAACCTGTTTCACCTGACTATTGTTTTAAGCCAGACTTGAAAAACTGTGAACCCATCCTTTAAAACAACTTAAGCACAATTTAGCATCAACACAAACAAATCATGGTTTCTTTGTTCTATCATCTTAAAAATAAATGTGTTTCCCCATACTAAAAAACTCATATTGGTGCTTAGTTTCTTAGATGACTTATTTAACCAATTCCAATTCTATAAGCATAGAAAATAACAATTAACCTAAATGTAACCTTCATACTTTGCCATGAAAAATAGAGATGTGTTATACTGTACTATTCCACAGCAGTGCATTAAAAATGGAAGTACTGCTGGTAGTAAAAAAAAAAAGCAACAAACATTCTTTGTGTAATTTCTAATGTCAAAAATGTCCTAATATACAGCATAATTGTAAGATCATGAGTCAGTTTCTGCATCTTTTCAGATATAACAAGGGAGAGTAACAGAGGTAGTATCTGGCTGTCTACAGTCTCCTCCAGGTCAACAATGGACTCATAATCATATCATATCATATCATAGTTCAATAGTGAGGTTTAACATTCAGTACACAAATTAGCACTACTTTTGGTGACTTTTTCCACTAATTAAAAATAACAGCATTTATATTCTTTTAAATGTTGTACTACAATAATGTCCCAATGGAGATGTTTAAAAGCACTAAGCAATTGATTTTTACACTGATTTTATAACTGTCAGTTTTATAGCATATGTAACAACATTTAACCTCTCTCAGTGAATCTGAATGTAACAAACAACAACTCTGCAGCAGCCTTGTGTCACTCTGCCTTACCATTCCTTATGCCTGATCTGGATCCTTCAGCAGCTGTGACACTTCCTCCCTCTCCTGGTTGCCCTCTTCAAAAAGAGCATCCAGCAGGATGCCATGGAATGCCACATTCTTCGGGAACAGAACCATGCGTGACGAGATCACAACAAAAAAATGACAATGCTCATGCTAAGTGTATAAAATTTATGGAGGTGAAGAGAGCAAAAATTAAATCTGACATGTGCATATATGATTAATTGTGAATTCCAGTTTAATAACCCTGTCCTTCAAAGTGCTCTCTGAAACTAGGCCTTGGACGGCTTGTGTCCTTGAAATGTGAAAATTAAAACTTTGTCATAGAGATTCATCAAATACATTGTTGGAAAGGTCTCAACTTGGAAAATAACATATGTAAGTATGAAGATTCTACATGGCTCCTGCTTTGAAAAACTGACCTTTGAACCTTGACCTCAGTGCATTTTTGAAGGCTTATAATTCATCAACAAAAGGGGGTGCGGACATGGGACCAACTGTTATAGAGAGCTCTGGGCCTCAGCTATCATGTGAATATAGTCAATATGCTGTCAGATATGGGTAAAATATGGTTAAAATTAATTTTCACTCATAAAGGAATTAGATATTTAAAATCTGATTACACAAATGTGTTTATCGTCCCCTTAAACTCCCTAGTGTACTCTCAGTTTAGTATCTACAACTTCCAATTATATTAAAAATGCTAATGTTTTTAAAACTACAATTCCCATGAGCCTCGCCATGCTTCTTGATACGAATAAGCACCACAGTTGTAGTTCTTCTGGTTGTAGAGTAGGGCAGCAAGATAGGGTCATGAAAAGGTCTGTCTGTTGAATATATCAACATTTAATACACCCGACTTATAATCACTCTGCATCTAAATGATCTATGTTAACAAAATGCTGGTTTGATGTTGGTTTGTTTAAGATATTTTAGTGAGTGTTTCATAAACAGCGTTTTTGGGATGGCAGTTCTACTGTTTTGCAAAGTAGGGTCGTAAAATATGTTCATCAAACAACATAACTACTGAATATATCAAATATTTACTACAACCAGACTAATTACACTGCATCTAGATGATCTATGTTCAGAACACGTAAAGATGTTGCTTTATTTTAGAATTACGTGTGACTCTTTTGGCGGACTGAAAACCCGCCAACTCGTCTTGCTTGCAACCTCAGGTTTTCAAGAATGAAGATGTCATTTCAACGTAGACACACGTGGGGTCGCTAGTCTGTCTGGTTTGTTGAGCCATCCACTGTCTGTCAAAAGAGCGACGAAGAGGTGATGTGTTGATGATGTGTTTCCTGTCCGAGATGTAAACATTCCCAGTTAACATTAAGCAAAGTGCACTGTGAATTATTATTTAAGCACAACTCCGAGGGCTTTGTTCCCGAAATAAACAAAGAAAAGAAAAATCATCTTGTTTTCATTTGAAAGTAAAAAAGACAATAAAAAAAAAGGGGGGGGTCGTCCATTTTGTGGGACCTTACTACACATGACGTCACTAGGAATTCCCATGGACACATGTAGGATTTCTTTCGACACGCGTATAATACAAAAACTTCATGGTCACCATTTTTAATTACTTCTCATTTGATTTAGAGAAGAACGATAGAAAGAGAGATCGTGACGCATTTCATATGTTTATCAAACGTATCCATGGATGTATTATAAAAGTCCACCTCCAAAACAAACAACATTACCCGGCATGCACCACTTCTTCCGTCACCACGATTAGTAACATACAAATTATAGCATATAAACTCATTATAAGCTGCAATTTTGCCTCAATGTTGGCGGGGCCAAAGACAAACCATATTTTTTTTAAATATATGATGAATTATATTGCATTGTCGCATAGGTTAGATGCGGCCTCGTCCCCGTGCGCTTGTAATATATTTTTTGTATTGCTCTTATTTAGCTGTTTCCTGTGACCACGGAAATATATTTTGAAAAGACTGTATGTATGTAAAAATGGGAGCAAACAGCACAGAAGCGGTAATACAAAGCACGGGGAGAGAAACAAGTGATAAATATAAACAGGGAGAATGCGCTATGACATTAGTTTAGCACCTTTCGAGAGTGGCCACAAGCTATTACGTTGGTCTATAAACTTCAAGGGGAAAGAATAAACGGCATAATTTCAACTGGGTCACTACTGCGTTGAAATTTGTTGAACAGCCCTAAGCGTGCAGAACTGATGCGAACGGGGTACCCAGAGCGTCATATTTTGAAGTGTCGGGCCACTGACCAAGCGGCAGTATTTGATGCGTTATGGATGAGAACGTGTTGACTGTGTGCCTGTGTAACTCGTCCCACAGTCTCATAATTCAATCCACTCAGTAAGGGGCTTGTTTTTTTATATTTTAAGGGAAAACATATTTTTGCTAGTTAGTTGGTCATCTATGTTATGGACAGCCTGTATGCCATTACAGTTCTTGTGTCTATTCTCCCATCTTAAGTTTTTTTTTTTCAAGAATTTAATATTTTGTAGATATAATAGTGATATGATCAGCACTGTCATTAAGGTCAGGAGTATTTTTTAAAAATAAATCCCATGCCTTACAGATCATCAGAAGTTTTAAGATATATTATACAAAACTCCAACATGTTTGGATGTATGATGTATCTCAAAACGTGTTCTCAACCTTTTGTAGCTTAAGGCCCACATCTGATTTTTTTTTAAATTCTGAGGACCACCTTCCCAAATAAATGAGAAAATAAACAAAACAAAACACAACATGATGAAAAAGACAAGGGGTGCCAGGTGAAGAGTGAAGAAGGGTTCGGTTTTTCAGTGTGTGTGACTGTGTGCCTGTGTAACTCGTCCCACAGTCTCATAGTTCAAGCCACTCGGTAAAGGGTCCGTAAAACAACCTACCGCAATTTTTGCGTTATTTTGCGGCCTCTAACAGTGAGGTTCTAGATTCAAGCACTCCGCCGCTCCTCCCTCCCGCCCTAAGACTTTGGAGAAATTCCAGAAGCTACAGTGGCCTTCAAGGACAAGAGGGTATTTGCTGAAGACGCCATTGTCCACGGCAGCTCCGAGCATTTCTAGCCAGTCAAGGTGAAGACGTTTTTAGTTATTTAGTCTATAATACTATAGGCTATAGCTCGCAAGATATCAATTATGAGTGTTTTACCAGCTAACATTAGCTACGTGTAACGGGTGGGTGTGGGGAGTGAGGTGGAAATGATGACTAAAGTGTAGTTTTCCTCCATTTATTCTCTGCAGAAGACAGACATTCAACGTCTGGCTCTCTCTCTCATACTGCTCTCCCTCATCAGTGTCATACAGTACTGTGTGGGGTTGATTGGTCTCTTTTCTTAAAATACAATTTATAATATACCAAGATCAAACTAGCAGTAGTATCAGCCATTTAAAAGATCAGAAAAACATTTATATTAAAAAAATTCAACTCAAAGAATAATAAACAGGGAAAACGGTGACATCTACTGGACAAAATAAGAACGTACACGTGGGGTAATACTCAGCAAAAAAAAAAGAAGTAAAAAACACATTTAACAATTAAAACGTACCTGCAGAAGACAATAAACAGACATTCAAGTCTTCTGAGTCTGTCTCTCTCTCTCATACTGCTCTCCTAAGCAGGCAAAATAAAAGCATAAAGAAGGGCAACAACACATTAGCTTTCCTGCACTAGCCGCTTAGCCTGTTACCGTACTATTGGCACGAAAACAAAGCATCAATAAAAGTGTAAATTAACTATTATAAACAAGAAAAAACAGCCTTGTAGCCTTATAACTACTTACATATAATTAATCTAACCACACGACTTACCCTCCTTAGTGTCACACAGTACTATGAGGGGATTCTTCTTCTTCCTCTTCCTCTTTTTCTTGTTTTTTGGCGGGTGGCAACCAGCGTTAAGGTGCATTACCGCCACCTACTATGTTGGAGTGTGAACCCGAGTTTTCTCCCTATATCAATCAAAATAATAATAATAATAATAATAATAATAATAATAATAATAATAATTATATATATATATATGTGTGTGTGTGTGTGTGTGTGTGTATAAACGCAAATAAAAATGATAATGAAATAAAATAACACATTAGAGACAAGATAAAATTAATACAATTATACACCAAAATAAATAATAAATAAAATCCCAACATACACTCTGAACATAGAATTTAACAAGTTACATTTTTCCAACTCTGTTACATAGGTAATGCTAAATAACACAAAAAGTTATTTTATTCTAACGTTAGGCTTTATTGATAGCGAGATAGCATTGGCAGGATAACGTTACATATTTTATTATCCGTTTGCAGAGTTAAGTACTGGAGATTAGAGGGAGAGGAAGAGGGAGAGAGAGAGGAAGCGGGCTAGCTAGCGGTGTTGCTTTGCGGTGCTGCTGTAGGCAAGGCCAGGTGAGGGAGGACAGCAAACACCGGGTCCGCGACAGCAATGGAAGAAGGGAAGCGACTGAGGTTTGTGACGTTATTTATACAATTTTTTTTATTATACGATATTTAACATACCAATACAACACAAAGTTGTATTTACATAGCAGCTCTTTGCTTTACATCACTGTAGTCTGCATAGTTTGATGTGTTATAGCAGTGTAATGTGAATCAGTAGCCCCTTTTACAACCTGCTCAAGGCGGGAATTCTGCGCCTGTAATCCGCCTCGCTGCTCCGTATAGCCCGTATTCAGACCACATCAGGTAGGGCTGTGGAAGGTGTGGGTGTGTTTGTGCTTTAGAAGCTGACCGCTGTAAAACAATCAGAAAATAGCGTTGATTGTTCTGATTCACCGGCTTCTTCACTAACATCTCATCTGTTAGCTCACTTGGCCACAGCTCTCTCTCTCTTTCTCTAGTCTTTTTTTTTAAATGGATCAGGAATAAAGTCTAACTTCACTTTTAACGTTATCAAACGAAGAGAATTGTCCTCCCCTCGGATTTACGGCTATAATGCGGGTTCTCTGTATAAAAGAGGCTACTGAAAACATCAGGAGCACTAACGTTACTGAACGATTATATAAGTAATATACAGGAACACTAATGAGCAGCAGTATTTTGACTTTTAAAAAAATCATGTTGTAGACATTTTTGGGAACACTGGACAGCCTACAATCCATATTCTGCATTACCATCACCATACTCCCAACATATCATGAAATTTAAAACTTACTAAGCCATATATGTGTTTTTCCTGTTTTATCAGAGACTTCTTGAGAGAGATGACCTTGGAGAACAGCAGCTAACCGGTGAACCAAACTACCCTGACAAATGCCCTCAAAGTACCCAGACAAAGCAGATCTCTCAATACTGTCTCTAAACAATACTTTCCATCAGCAAGTTTGTCAGCTGGGAAAAGTTGGCCTGGATTGACTCTTCCATCTTCATCTAAATTTCCTTGTCCAATTGGTGTGATCCTATTCCATGAACAGCTTTTTTATGAGACAGGAGAAGGAATGTAAAAAAAAAAAATCCAGCAAATGCAACATCTTCGTTTCAACAAATCTTATTTAACGTACTGCAAGACTGATCAGAATTGTGAAAATGTAATAACCGTTTGTCACTTGGGATGGGAATTGATAAAATTGTATTGATGCCAATGACATTATCTATCTGCTTATCAGTCTAATAAATACATTGATTTTTACTCCTGATCAATTTTCCTCAATTCCTGATTTCTGTGTGGAAAAAAAGGAGGTCTACACAGGGTTCAGTGTCAACCCAACCGTTTTATTATCTCCACTGTTTATCATGCTGGTATCATAACTGATAGATAAAATAAATGGTCCGCAACCAGAAGTTATCTGAATTAACTTAATTTAGTTAAGTTAATTAATTTGAAAGTATCATACAGTCTCATGTCTGCATGATATCGGATATTAGGGCAAAAAAGCAATCAATGCAGTGTTCAAAGACTTACTGTATGATTCTCATTCTCTTAACACAAAGCTAAGTACATATTCAGAACTAATTTGGGGAAAAGACCTATTTTGGGAATGTGAAATTAATATGAAGGTGGAAGTTGTGGTTGGATTGGGAATGTCTACACTGTAAGATGTAATTAGTTGGTGTTACTCAAAAAAAATATGCAAACTCATTGCCTTAAACTAACTGAGTTAAGTAAACTTGATTAAGTTAAGTATATGTAACTTACTAAATATAAGTGTGCAGTACTTGTGAGAACTTGTTTATAATAAGTTTACTAAACTAAACTAAACATGATTATTTTGAGTTCACAGCCCTTGAATTAACTTGCTGGTTATGACTGCATTGGACTTAAAATAAGTAATTTATTGTAACTTTATTGTATTGAAATGAACTTGTCAATTCTGAGTCTTCAGTACTTAAAATAACTTTGTTATCATCACTTAATTTGAAAGAAAAAAAATACTGCGAAAAAGAACGTCATCTGCATTCAATTTATTTAAAACGTGTACAGAATTAACAGTATGCAGATTTAGTGCTCACAATTTTTGCTGGATTATGTGCTGGTCACAGTATCCAAATATCCAACATATCACATTTCTTTTTACACGTTAATACCTGAATTCACAAGGCACTATTGTAAAAAATAGAAATGAAATGAAATGATTATGTTTTCACGTCACTCTTGAACATTTCAAAATGCTAAAAGCAAACCTCTCTTCCTGTCATAAAAACATTAACAGTATGCAGACTTACTGTGAATCTTAACACGCACAATTTATGCTGGATTACAGGTATTTGCTGGCTAGATCATCCAACATATCACATTTCTTTTTAAATCAACATTTTCACATCTGGATTCACAAGAAGGCACTATTGTAAAAGCACTGAACAGGTCTGAGTATCAATTGAACAATGAAATGATGATTATATTTTCACTTGACTCTTAAACAGTTCAAAATGCTGTTAAATAAAAGCATCAAACCCCTCTTCTCTGTCATAAGAACATTAACGGTATGCAGATTTAGTGTGAATCTTAACACACAGTATGTATGCTGGATTACCGGTATTTGCTGGCCACATTATCCAACATATCATATTTCTTTTTACACAACATTTTAACACCTGAATTCACAAGAGGGCACTATATATATCACCAGCATAAAAGCACTGAACAGATTTGAAAATCAACTCAACAATAAAACTGCATCTAGGCAGCTCTTAAAATGTTCAAAATACTGTTTAGTTAAGGCATCTCTTCTCATGTCTCTGTCATAAGCAGTTCTTGAGTGCTACCTCACATCTGACTCCTCATTCGTCAAACAACATGTTTTTAACTGTTAACAGTTTTGGGGGGAGGGCTTTGTTTCCCAAACCAAGCATTACACTTTGAATGAATTTGAATGTGTTTCCAACACATTTCGGGTAATCGAGGTTCAAGGCATATGTGAGGCCAAATATGAGGCAAAAATGCCTGTGGCAAGTCCCGAATTTTGTCCATCACTATACCTCCCTCAAGGATGATGGCTGTGGACACGGGCTGCTCAGGATCGTCTTCACTTAGGATGGTCAACACACCGACTGTGACATTGTCTATGGCCTCATCTTTCGTTGTCTCCTGCAAAGAAACAAACAATCAGCAAAACAATTTGTAGTCAGGAAGTATTTGGATAGTTAGACACTATGATCATTATAAACTATACACTAAGATCTGTGATGGAGAGACACTTTGAAAAAAATGAACAATAGAATAATAATCAATAGCTACAATAACACCCTCTAAATTTGAAATAAAGTGAAAGATAAGACAGTAAAGGAAGGCCTACATTAATGAATACAGGCAGAAATGTGAGGGACATATATCTTTGATGTCGGTATTACAAGTGAATATACTGTATTTTGTGCAAGTACTTACAAAACATGTCTTATAGAACTTGTTTGGGTCATCACTTAAGATGATGGGAAGGTCTTTGAGGACCACAGAGCGTCTTGCAGTTACATCCGATGACTTATTAGACAGAGACAGAAAACATCAATTAGAATAAAAAAAGTCAGACAAAGAATGAAAATGTTGATCTGTAAGTGTATGTAGATGAGAGTAAGAACTCAAAAGATGAAGCAATTAATTTCTTACCAAGTTGGCCATTTACTCTTGAATCTTCTGTCCAGCAGCTCCCTTTTTTGACTGCAGGAGTTCAATGATCCGTGGAGTGTGCTTGTCAAGAGACTCAAAGAAACTGCTTTCAAGATGTTTGGTGGCAATTCTGCTAAACTCTGCAAAGACCTAAGAAAAAAAAAAGTAGGGCGATGGGGTTGTGGGGGGGCAGTGAGAATACCAGTTAAGTATGGTAAAATCACACACCATACTATGTCATATTAAACTGAATGACATCAATAAATTCTCACTGTAAGAGCAAGAGTTCTTTACTTGAAAAGAACATGTTAAAGCATTAACATTTACAAAGACTTATATCATTGTGAATCTGCAGTGAATTTATTCTTTCTCAAGTTCAATTTGTGTAACGTTACAAAGTCGGAGAGACAGAGTTGCGACCGTGATGCTTGCGGACCTGGGCGCAAGCGCCTCGGTCCTGACCGCATCACTGTCGTGCTCAAATGGCGGTAAAGAACACCCTCTCGGGGAATATTACTTAAAGAGCATATTGCAGGTTAGGGTTTTTTCAAAAATTATACTTGAACATGTGTGAAAATGACTATGAAAGAAGTTAATGTAGGATTTAATATGTTTCACAAGACATAAGGACATGTATTCAGAGGAAAAAGTGGCCGATTTGAGCAAAGCTCCTAAAAACGCTTTTTTCGAACATCACGTCATATGACGTAGCTAGAGGGAGACTGTCTCCACAGCTCTGCCCCATCTTACTGCGCAGTAGTAGGTAGTAGTGAGTCTGAGCGGTCGTATCATAGTGAGTTGGTCTGTTTTGAGTAATTATACATTGCGTTTATTTATCATCATCATGGTAAATTATTGTGTTTGTGCTGGTTGTACAAACTCCAGCCTGTCAGGACATCGGGTCCACCGTTTTCCTAACAGGAAAAAGAGCGGAGCTCTCTTTCGTGCCTGGGTGCGTTTTGTACAGGTGAAGAGGCGGGACTTCACTTCGGCATCTGTTACAAAAAACGCTGTAGTATGTGGAGCTCATTTTAAATCGGGGGATTATCACCCCAGTGATATGATGGAGTTCCGGATGGGATGCCGATGTCAGGAGAGGGTGAGACTCAATGCTGACGCGGTTCCTTCAGTTCACACAGCGGCTTTATCAGGCCCGCCATCAGCAGCAGCTTCTGGTTCAGCCGCTGGCGGGCTAAATGGTCACGGATCCATCAGAGATTCAGCTCGACGTAAACGTCAACTGTGCGCCGTAAGTATAGTTTTATAATGTTTTCCAACTTCCAAATTAGTCAAAGTAATGGTTTTGAATAATGAGACGTAACGTAACATATGGTACGTGATAATTGTTGTATGGAAACTTAGCTAACGTTAGCTTGTAAGCACTCTGAAGCTAATAAGGCATAATGGCTAACGTTAGCTAGCGTTAGCAATGCATTTTGCTAATATACAGTTTAATATGAGAAGGCATAATTGGTAACCTAAGTTTGTTAACATTAGAACCCTGAAATCTAGTTACAACTTGGTGACTTTGTTTCATGTGACATCTTATAAATTTTCCATTCATTTTCCTGTGGTGTAATGTGTGTTATAAGGATTTGGAGGATACTACAGATGAGCCTACAGTCTTTGCTGCAGTGCATGTAGACCCAGAGGAACAGCCCCTCTCTCTGCTGGCTCCTCAACCATCTGTACTTCACTTTGGCTCACAGTGTAATCTCAAGCCTTCTCATCGTTCATCAGGTAGTGTAACATTACTCTTACATCTAGAATTAGCTCTACATGCCACATTAAATTGTACAGGTGCACCTCTTAAAGTGGCCACTGAATGTATGATGTTACACATTTATATAAGATATACCTCTTTATCTTTTTTTTTTATCCTAGCTGTCCAGGTACAGCCCAAGATGATCAGTGTGGCGACTCAGACAGAAAGGTGTGAGAAACAAACATCAACTCCACTGGCCAGTCCTGTACACAGCGATGATGAATCCTCCTCTGTTTTCATGGATGAAGCTGGTGATGTGTCATGGATCCCAGAGGAGGGAATGAGTGAAACATCTGACGAGGAACTGTCAAAAGAGCCACTTCATGAATCTCACCCTGACCTCAAGTAAGACGACTTCTTTTAATTAATTGGATTAGATAAATGATATGTCACCAAATTGTGTCATAGTCAGAAATAAATAACTTTTTCTTTTCTCAGTGCCGCTGACAAGTTTGTTGTGTGCCAAAGCCAGCTGATGTCCTTGTTTAACGTTTGCCCTGCCTGTTGTGGGGAAACCCAGGGACACATAGAGCAGCAGGAGGGAACTTACGTAAAAATAAAGCAAGTAAGAGGATATTTGTGAATTCTGACGTTTATACCCTATATGTTAATTTGTATTGATTTTGTTTTGATCTATTTATATACTTTGTTATTTTTATGGTATAGACTGTTAATTACTTCCCTTTCATATACTTCTCTTAGGCCTGTGCAACATGTGGGCATGAGCGTTATTGGCAGAACCAGCCAATGCTGCATCGAAACATGCCGGCCTGCAACCTCTTATTGAGTGGTGCCATCCACTTTTCGGGTTGCATGGCTACACAGACTTTAAGAATGCTGAAGCTGTTTGGGCTTCAGTGTATCAGTGCTAGCACCTTCTTCCGCCATCAGCGACTTTACACGATTCCAACCATTGTGCAGGCTTGGCGAAATGAACAGGCAGGGATCATCAAAGATCTGAATGAGATGGGGGGTGGGCTGATCCTCTCTGGTGACTGCAGGTAGAACACTTCAGCTTGCTTGTATCATTGATATAGAAAACAGGTCAAAACAATGTGATATAGTTTAATGTATCACGCTTGTGCTTTAATGTCTGACCACAGATGTAAATTAGTTATATAGCTTACTCTGGCCCAACATTTGTGTTGTGTATGGCCCCTGTTAAATAAACTAATTAAACTGTTTTTGACATTGATAGGTCAGACTCTCCTGGCCACTGTGCCAAATATGGCACCTACTCTTTAATTGAGGACAGAATTAACAAGGTTTTGGATCTTCAACTTGTTCAGGTAAGTTAACATTATCAGACACAAATCAATTGTCTGCTATCACAGTTATTAATATGACCGAATGTATTTTATAGAGCTCAGAGGTCCCGAGTAGCACCTGGTGTGAGGTAGAAGGTCTGAAGCGCAGCATAGAATTTCTTAAGGAGCAACAGATGAAAGTGTCAGCCCTCATCACTGACAGAAATCGGCAGGTAAAGACACGCAACACCAGATATGTACACACACAAAATCTTGGCACTGACAGTATTTACAACTAAAACTACATATTCTTATGATTAATGTGTCCCATGCTTTAGGTCGCTAAGTGGGTGCGGGAGGAGTTGTGTCCACAAGGAACAAGCCATTACTTTGACATTTGGCATATTGGTAAAAGTATGTATCTTGATAAAGGTAATTTTGTTAAGGTTGGCTGTTTATGATTACATTTTCTTTTTTAACAGTGTGTTTCTGTTCTGAAACAGGTGTCGGGAAAGCTCTGGATGCTGCTGCAAAGGAGAGGGAGTGTGAGGACCTGAAGCTGTGGAGGCCAGCTGTTATTAACCACCTCTACTGGACTGCAGCTTCCACACCTAATGGAGATCCAGATGTGATGGAAGCAAAGTGGAAAAGTATGATCAACCATGTTCAGGACATCCATGAACATGACACTCCTGCATTTCCCTGCTGTGCTCATCCACCTCTGGAGGGAGAAGCAAGGAACAAGGAGTGGCTGGAACCAGGTATAACATGCCGTGTACAGTATATTTTATAAACTGTGCATATATATATATATATATATATATATATATATATATATATACATATATATATATGTTTTTATATATGTTTTTTTCCCCCCAAGATAAAGAATAAAAAATCATGAACAAGGTGTTACACAAATCACACCTGATTGTGATCATACAATCATCTCTTATCATCAGACCAAATATATGTGTTTATACAGGATCAGCTGTAGCAGTCAAACTGGAGAGTGTAGCTACTAGAACAGCACTGGTGAAGGATGTTCGACAGTTGTCCCCACAGCATCAGACCTTTTCTCTAGAAGCATTTCACTCCCTCATCCTGCACTTTGCACCAAAGCACACTGGGTTCTCCTTCCTTGGGATGTACAGCAGGTAAATATGTGATGATCAAAGAATGAGTATGGCTAAAACTAATGCAGTCTAACACAGCAGCCCAAACCAAAAAATTGGACACGACAAAACACCTTTCAGTATTAGGGTTGGGTGATGTCTATAGAATTGGCATATGATGATGTCCACAGTGAAACATTGCAATAGACAATGATATTGTTACGTTTATCAATTATCGTTATTACCTAGTATTTATTTAGTTTTAATATTCTGTCCTGTCAATGGATAATGGCACTTTAGTCACAGGGTTGCTTCAACACACTTCACAAGAAAATTAAGTTTTGCAAATTTTCTATATGTTATTTTTACTTCTGGATTTATTTACATGTGTACAACTTGTGACGGGCACATTCTACTTTTTCGACAGGCTTCTCTTGGCAGCTCTGCATTTTAACAACAATGGCAGCAGAGAAGCTGCTCGAACCAGTGATGGTGAGGTATATTATGCGGTTCGCTACCCAAGGTTCTGCAAAGGTGGCTGGGTAGTCCGTCCTGTTAAGGAGAAGCCATCGTACGGTTAGCAGTTTCAGTCAGCCCCTAAATATTTATTATGCGAGTCAGTCCGAGTCAACAGTAATGACAATGACTGTGATGTAAACATTGGTTTCCTTCTTCCAGCATATGCATCGGCCCTCATGGAGTCTCTGAGAGTGGAATACTCCAGGTCACCACAGGCTCTACGAGAGCACAGTGCTATGCTGTTTTCCTCTACACCTGGCCCCCTTTCCAGATCCTTCCAGAACATCAACAAGGATGAGGCAGTTGGCCTGTACCTTGCACGGCATTCACGATTTAGCACAGGACATTAATGTTTAAATGACTCATTCTTTCCTTTTTCAAGTTTTCTCAGTGTTGCATGAAAGCATTTTTGACCTTATTTACTGTTTATTTATGCTTATTATACTCAAATACACATATCTCATGACTTTCTATATGTGTATTTTGATGTACATCCAAATGCACATTATAACATTTTCTATCAATGAAATATCTAATTGAGAACTGAGACGGCCTTAGTTGGAAATATCCATTCTGAGTGCTTTGTAGTTTTAAATGAGTCAGTTGCCATATTTTTCTTTCAATGATATACATTTGATATATCCACATACATATTTTAAAAATTTTGTACTCGAGTACTAGTATGATAGTAGTAAGTAAGTATGATTTTTGGTTGTTTTACAGAATGTGCCTTATTTTCTTATCAGCAATTCTTGAACAAATAAATACATTAATATAAAAACATTAATAGTTTATATATATCTATATTTATCTATCTATATCTGTATATAGCCTAGATAGATATATATAGGACATGTTTGTTACCAGTCTTAGGCTGCTGTGCCTACAGACCTGATCATTAATGCAGAGATCTGTTTGATATATATCTGATCTAAATTTCATAAGTTTTTATACAGTAAGACACTTTGATTGTGATTTTTTATTGATTGTCACTTAAATTAGGCCATTCAAAGCCTTTGTATTCCCCTCCTTCCTCTGGAAACTGTGTTCTGATGGCAGAAACAACACAGGAAGGTAAGGGCTTCCTTATGTGCCTGCCCAGAATGCCATAGGCCCAGCGGACAACTTGCCTGTAGGCTGTATAGCGGTATTGCCTGGGGATAGGGATACAATAGGGACACAATATCAATATTGTTGTCTTATTATTATAGTGTTATTAAAAGTGTAGTACAGGTAGTGACGACCTCAGTATGGGCAACTTGTAATAGAGAAACAAAATTATTCAGATTGTTTTAATATTGTCTCCAATTTGCTATTAATCTACATATAAATACTTCGTTTTATTAATTAATTAATTTATTATTATTGTTGCATTTCAAATGTGTATATATCTGTAATAAAGTTCAATTTAACATAAAAGGTCAAGTGTATGATTGAGTGTATCGGAGTAATAGATATTTTTTGCCCTAAACATACTCATGTCTGCTGGCCTGGAGAGGGCCATGCTCCTGTCTGAAGCTCATGTAGGCTATCTGAAGCACAAATGGATTCAGACAGCTTGCTTCAAAGCCAGGGTGCAGCGTCAGGCACGATATATTGGGTCTGGGGTTGAGACTCTCCACCAGGGCCCAGAACGCATCCACCTCCCTGCAGCACATGCTCTCCTCAGCTGAGGCCATTGGCTGACATTTCCCACACAAGCACCTATCAAACAAAGCATTTATCAGGAAGCTGTTTATCTCTCTCTCCTGCAGTAACGGTAAAGCTCTATACAACATAGTACTGGGTTATATTAGGCAGTACGAAATACGACTGACGGATTAGTTTCCGTTATGGGTAAGTATCAATACTCCGCCGGTATTAGACGATCATTACCATTTATAGCGCGATAAGTGATAGCAAAGTTAACAGTGTTGTGATGTGATCACAGTGTTGTTGTGTGATAACGCTTGCTAATGCTAACGTTCATAGATGCGTATGTATAACGTTACGTATCTACCTAGAGTCTATGGTATCTACAAGCTAACCCTGGTCACTGACCATGACACCTGCCCAGTCCTCCACTGGTTCTCCTCACACCACAACTGAATCTCTCTCCTCTGACCATTATTCCTTCTGACCCTGGTCTGTTCCTGGTCTCTTGCACGCCTAACTGGTTCGTAATTATAAGGCTGTGGCCCGTCATATTGATAGGAATACACGTTCACAACCTCTTCAGTGTCACAACTAACATTAAGATCCATTTTTTTTCTTCCTATTGTTCGAATTCACCGCGCTCCCTCTTGCTATGTCACTTCCGGTTCGGCTTTTTCAGATGCGGAAGTAAAATTCTCTCACAAAAACAACTCCGGAGGTCACTGTAGTGTATATTTATGTGTATTTCAATGAAAATTCAGTTCCCATATTATTTTCCCACACATTGATTCACAGGGGTCTCCAACCTGCAATCTGCTCTTTAAGTGAACGTGACCCACCAGGCATGCACCCTCATGGTTTCACCTCAAAAAGGCCTACGTTAGCGACAACAACAAAAGCACCTAATTTCACTGACGTTTTGGGATTTTACAACTTTATTCTACGTTTGACAAGTCTGTTTTGCGAGTAACGTGTCCTCGCATCTCCAAGCTAACTTCTAAGAAAATAACCCCCCTCCCCCCACCCCCAGCCCTAGACTTGGTAATCTTGGTTAGCACTGCTACACAAACGCGGCCTGTAACCCCAAATGACGGATAAGACTACACAGAGACACACGTCCTAACATCGTACATGATAGATAATGTTATCCATCGCTCTATCGATTGTTTTCTGGCCGGTTTCATCGAAAACAAATGCATTGGCCGGGAGAACGGTTAGCGAAACAGCAGAAAAGCTAACACACTTGCATAGTTCCCCTTTTAGTCAAGCATGGACTCACCATATCAATGTTCCAAGCAGCAGCAGAATGATAAATCCGAAAATTGAAATAATGGCCGTTGCAGCCGTGTCCAATACATCCATGGTCCAAGTCCAACGACATGGGTATGTCCACTACCGCGCCAAGTGGCAGGCAAGTGGTTGATGATCTGTGCAGTGCGCATGTGCAACCGTTGAACCGTTAGAGGGGGGGCTGTAGCACTTTGTGGCACTGCCAGCCCTGGTCGCTGACTGACAGACTTCAGTTTAGATCCAGAGTTTTTAATTATTTATAAAACTAC
The DNA here is from genome assembly GCA_029490765.1 of Euthynnus affinis. Lineage (NCBI taxonomy): Eukaryota > Metazoa > Chordata > Actinopteri > Scombriformes > Scombridae > Euthynnus > Euthynnus affinis. The sequence goes on from CM055851.1 coordinate 612,208, forward strand.
AGATTATATGATATTTGTTTGTTGTAAACAATAAAGTTGTACCAATAATGTTATGTAAAAGCTAGAAAAGAAATGAAGTAAAAAAATAAATAAATAAAAATAGAGGAGCATTTTCCTGTGTAAGTGTAAGGCTGCATTCACACCAAATCCGGCGGTGGCGAATCGCCGCAGGTCAGTGCGGATTTGTGGGCGTGTGGCTCCCGGTCCAGAAGGTGGCGGTAATGCACATAAAAGTAGTTTGCCAACCACCATCGGAAAACAAAAAAGACAAAGAAAAAGAAGCTCTCACATAAAGTTGTGGAATTACTCACAGCGGCGTCATCTTCGTAATAAAGTAATATAAATCAACCATCTTCGGTACAAAGTGGAACGCTGAAATGCTACAATGCTACATGCTAAATAAACAACGTCTTTCGTCTTCCGGTCTAATCACCGACCTACGTGATTGGCCACCGCAGCGTGACGTTGGGTTGCGGTTTTCCAAAAGTTGACTCCGGCTCAATTTTTCCAGCCGCAGTTCGGTGCGGCGCCGCAGCGGCGAAAATGGCCGCAGGCGAGCCGCACTAACCCCATTCAAAATGAATGGGACGACTAGCGTTTTCGCCGCACCGCCGGATTTGGTGTGAGAGCAGCCTAAGGCAGTAGAAATAGTAACTTAACAAGAAAAAATACTTTAAGTGCCAACACTTCTAATATGTAGGGTGTTTAAGTATAAGAGTAAATGCACATAGTTACATGTAACTAAGTACATTTACTCCTGAAAAGGCCCAAGTTGCCAGGACTTGTTTTTTCTAAATCAATACAACTTGAGCATACTGAGTTTGGAAGGTTTTTCAACTGCAAAGTACAAGTAACTTATTCAAAATGAGTGTTAGCAACATGTTAATAAAAACCGAGTTAAGTACACTCAATACCTTTTATTAAAGCCAATGTTTAGATTTACAGTGTAGCCTTCCCTTGCGGTGACCCTTGGCTCAGCCAGTGAGCTGTGCAAATGATGTGGACTGACACTTTGCCATCACATACCTGAAGAAAGACACGTTGGTCAGACCAAACTTTAGCATTTAAATATGTACTGTATGAGTATTTGTGTTGGTTGGGTTAAGCCTATGGAGGGTGACTGAAAGTTCAAGTTGGTTTTCAACCAAGTTTTCAATTAAAGAAAAATGAAGATGAACACAGATGCAGTAATGATGAGAAAACAAACCTAGGACTAAGATGATTTGGATAAAAGCAGGAAACCTTGACAGTCAAATGACCTCAAAAACTCAGGTAAAAATTCAAACTCTGTGGAGCTCAGGAGGTGTCATACATGTAATACATTAAAATCTTGTAATATTTATTTTTAATCAAATAATATTTGTTTATTATTTATTTTAATGATAAAAGAGAGTGTGTCTATTATATGGAAATGCATCTATGCGCATTATTGTACTGAAAATATTGTGGGGTACTGCATTTAAACAGCAAAACTGAAAACTCCCTGTATTAATTCAACTCAATTCAATTTTATTTATATAGCGCCAAATCACAACACAAAGTCATCTCAGGGCACTTTTACATGGAGCAGGTCTAGACCACGCTCTTTAATTTACAGAAAGAGAAACCCAACAGTTCCCCCCATGAGAAGCACTTGGTGACAGCGGTAAGGAAAAACTCCCCTTTAACAGGAAGAAACCTAAGGCAGACCCCGGCTCTGGGTTGGCGGCCATCTGCCTTGACTGGTTGGGTTGAGAGAGAGAGAGAGAGAAAGAGAGAGAGGGGGGGGGGGGGGGGGGAGTTGTACACAATGAAAGAGAACAGCAACAACAACAATCAACAAGTAGCAAACAAGCAGCAGCAACAGCAGGAACAGCTGGCGAAGGGCAGAAGAAGGACACCAACACACCAGCATGGTCTATGGTTTATGGAGCTTCCTGTGGACCAGAAAGCACAAAGAACTCTTTACAAAGAAGTAAAGTTAGTAACATGCATTAATGGTAATAAAATACATAGAGATGGAGAAGAGGAGAGAGAAGCTCAGTGCATCAATGGAATTCCCCAGCTGTCTAGGCCTATACAGCATAACTAAGGGCTGATCCAAGGTGAGCCTGGTCAGACCTAACCATAGGATTTATCAAAGAGGAGAGATTTAAGCCTATTCTTAAACATACAGAGGGTGTCTGCCCCTTGGACCGAATCCGGGAGATGGTTCCACAAGAGTACCACTCATACGGTACTATGAGTTCTTTCAGATAAGATGGTGCCTGACCATTAAGGGTTTTGTAAGTAAGACGAAGGATTTTAAATTCTATTCTGGATTTTACTGGAAGCCAATGCAGTGAAGCTAAGATCAGGGAAATGTGATCTCTTTTCTTAGTTTTAGTTACTACACGAGCAGCTGCATTCTGGACTAGCTGCAGAGTCTTTATAGACCTATTTGGACAGCCTGATAATAATGAGTTACAATAATCCAGCCTAGAGGTAACAAATGCGTGGATTATTTTTTCTGCATCTTGTTGAGACAAAATATGTCTGATTTTAGTGATATTACGTAGGTGAAAAAATGCAGTCCTTGAAATTTGTTTTATGTGGGAGTTAAAGGACATATCCTGATCAAAGATAACTCCCAGATTCCTTACGGTGGTGCTGGAGGCCAGGGTAATGCCATCTAAATTAGATAAATCATTAGATAATGTGTTTCTAAGGTGTTTAGGACCAAGCACAATAACTACATTTGTATCTGAGTTTAGCAGCAGAAAATTGCAGGTCATCCAGGTCTTGATGTCTTTAAGGCATGCTTGTCTTAGTCTAGAGTCTAGATAACTGATTGGATTCATCTGGCTTCATTGATAAATATATTTAGGTATCATCTGCATAACAATGGAAATTTGTGGAGTGTTTTCAAATGATATTCCCTAAAGGAACCATATATAAAGTGAATAGTATAGGTCCCAGAACAGAACCTTGTGGAACTCTGTGTCTAACTTTTGCTTTTATAGAGGATTCATCATTAACATGAACAAACTGAAATCGATCTGATAAATATGATTTAAACCAGCATAATGCAGTACTTTAATAAATTAATAAATCTGACAGGAGAAAAAAAGCATTTTGTCACTCCAGTTAAAACAGAGATCAGGGCTCATCCTAAAGACAAGCGCTTGACTCCAAACAATTTGACTGAATAAATGTAGAATTTCTGTGTTACAGTTTATCTGTAAAAGTCTATGGGCCCTATTTTCGTGGAGGTGTAGGTGACCAGTGCAAGCAGCGCTCCAACACTTTGGTATTTCCTGACCTTGAAACTTGCTTTGCCTATCTGTGTGGTGTAGTGGTGACCGGTGCAGAGCACACGGTGCACAGGTGGGAGGTTCATTCAAATAAAGCAGTGCAAAACTATATTTTGGTTGAAATTTGGTCCTAGATGTGCCAAAAAAAGACATATCAGAACTACATTGTTTCTAGTGAAACATCACTCTGCTGCTGCTTTGGTGATTTTATTAATAAGTAATAAATGCTTGCTGCAAATGTGCTGCAATTACGGATTAATGCTTGAAATATAAATAAGTAATTTCAATTGAACAGCAGAGAAAACATTTCACGCAGTTAAAGAAGGAAAGTCAGTACATGAGCTGCAACCAAGCTGCTTTTTTGGTTCATTAAATCCCTACACCATCCGAAGGCAGCAGGACAGATATGTTGATAAATGGGGATGTACAAAATATAATTTATTTTTAGATTCTGATAGATCCTGTCACCATGATGGGATTATTTATGATTATAAATAATAATGTTGTTAAGGCTGCTGTGCCACATGCTTTAAAATGTGCACAGCCCCATTCTTGATTTGGACACGCTGAGAAGAGATGGCTACAGGTTTTTTTTCCCAAACTTTATTTTTGTGTATGTATAGAAACTGCCAAATAAACTAAGCAGTTTTATACCCCTGCCTGATGTGATATATCTTTAATACCTTTATTGTAGTCCATGATTGTGGATAGCAGAAAGTAGTCAAGCATGGATTCTGTTCTAACAATCCCACATTTCAATGCACATTTTTCCGATGCAACATTACCATTGTGCCAGTGTTGATCTGTCATTGATGATGCAAAATGACAAAGATTAGTGAGTATCCAAAATCTCAATTCACTGTTTACTATTGAGTGTTCCTTTATATAGGAAGTATGAGGGAGGGATTTCTAACACAGCATTAATTGATTAATCAAATGTGTGGTCTGTGTCTCTGTCTGACAGGTAAATTTGCCATGCAGATTGTCTGTCCTGTGTATGTAGGCAGCCTTGTAATATACCCATACAGCTACTTTATATTTTTCATTAAGGAGTGGCTTTGTGGCTTTCTCTGACTTGGTGTGACATTGTGTGGGCCAAATGAAAGCAAGAGACAGAGACAGAGCCTGAAAGTGAGTGTCTCATGATGAAAACTACATCAAATTTACAGCATGAATAAATAATTCATTCACACAAATGAGTACATCAAGAGCACAAAATTACTAAATTGTGTGCATGACTTATTTATTTATTCATTATTTTCCCTTAAGGACTATAATTAAAATGCTTTTTAAAATGATCTTAACTCAAGGTCCCTCTAATGAGCTTTCACCCACATGTCATGCTCTTCACAGTGAATGGAGTTTGCTCTGTTGTCTGCTGACCGCTGGTCTAGGTCTTTGACCTGTTCTCAGTCAATGATGTCATTGGATTTGGCCCACTGTTCACAGAAGTTCCAAGCTTAGGTCACAGGATAACAACTGAGCAAACTCCATCTGCTGAGTGTGAGATGAAGTTGAAAGCTCTCGAGAAAAACTAGTAAGGGAATCATTTTGTCAAACCACCATTTTCACTTCACTTTTAGAAAAACCTTCCTGAAACATGAGCAAATGTGTGCAAGTATACATATCTATGTTACCTCGCTGAGCTTGTAGTCAGCTCCCAGGCATTTGTCATTTTCAGGCCCAGCACCCACGTTATTAAAATAGCAATAACACTTGCGCCCATTAGTGCACCCATGGGCATGTTGGTTTAAAAGTAAGGTGTGGTCAGGCGCGTTGTTGGCGCATTGCTATCTTGAGGAAGCAGAGAACGATTGCACTTTTGACCAACAAAAACCTGGTCTAAAGTCAATGGCGCAACGTCACATTGTTATTTTAAGGGCACATTATGTAATATGCAACTACACAGGCAGGTGCACAACATACTCTCTGACTGTTACACACACAGGACGCACAGCAGCGCACACGCGCAAAAGCTAACAAATAACAGTGTTACAATGTGAAAGATTATTATTGTGTATATTAATAGAATTAAAGAAATTACATGTCAGTCATAATATTTATCAGAATTAACTAATCGCAGTAATTAAGGATTAAATTGTTTAATTATTTGACTAAATTATGACACGTAGGTATTTAAACAGACGGACAACAGCTGATCAGACACAGATCGACTTTCCTGCTTCATCAATACATGATGACATGAGGAACACATGAGGAAATAAACAAGGTGAAAACAATTATTAAACTAACGAAGGGAATACATCAACACAGCTTCTATATTCTTATATATATTCTTTAACAGTTTTGAGATTACAGTGATCAGGTTTCCACACGTTCAGCAATTAAAACTCCACTGATTTGACCTGTTACTCCATGACTGAATAAAACGATTTTTCTAAAACCAAACGAGGATAAAATGAATGAACAGGATCTTAAACTGGTGGTCTGGGTCTTGGGGCAGCAGGGGCCAGTGTGTGCGTTATGGATCGTGCGCTTTCCCTTTGGGCACGAGAAGAGAAGCACTCCCTTTTGGCAAATGCGCCGTCATAATAGCAATCCGCCTAAGAGCAAGCGCACCTGGGTCTTAAAGGGAATGGGAGATGACACTGTGATTGGTTTATTGCACGTTATGCTGAAAACAGACCCATGATTAATGAGGAGACTAAGTACAACCCTTTTGAACCATGCACCTGGCGCATCGACGATTTTTCCACCGTTAAAATAGCAAAAGTGGGTTTGGACACACCCTAAATGCAAATGCGCTATGCGCTTTAGACCCTGCGCTTTAGATCGTTAAAATAGGGCCCATAATGTCACACACCTATCAAAGTGAAAAATCATCTTTTTGTCATTATGTGCGGTTGTACACTTAAACACAATATTGTTATTATAACTTATGTTCCCTGAAGAAGAGCAACAATGTATAATATTTATAGTATGGGATTTCAAACCTCTGCATAGCCTGAACTGAAGAAACGTGCATTCACACCTTAAACAAGTAACTACACATGAATCGTACATATTCATGTGTAGCACATCGATATTGCTGACATGCTACAGTAAGCGTATTCCGTCATTTCCGGTTACAGCGCTGCTGCTGCTCTAAATTTGCTTGTGTTACTATATTATTGTGGATTAACACCAACTGTATTTGTGAATTTTTGCTAGTCCCACATTAGCACTCTCATTGTGTTTTTTCTCTTTGCGACTTTTCTTGCTAATCGCACAGCGGTTAGTTATTTGAGCTCAGCAGCTAGCACTAGCATTAACTCCTAAACCATAGGCTAAACAGTTAGCGATGGCTTCTCTCTCTCCCTCTTGCTCTTCCGCTCTCTCTTGCTCAGTGTGTCTCATGTTTAGTTACTCCTCTGTCTCCTTTAATGATAATGGGAAATGTAGTAAATGTAGTTTATTTGCAGTGCTGGAGGCAAGGCTTAGTGAATTGGAAGCGCAGCTCCGCACCATGGAAACAAACAAACAATCAGTAGGTAATGTAGTTAGCCAGCCCCCGGTAGTTGGTGCGGACCAACCTAGCGTAGCCCCTACTCCCCAGGTAGTTCCCAAGCAGCCGGGAAGACAGGGTTCTGGCTGGGCGACTGTCCGAAGGAAGCATAGCCCTAAACAGAAGCTCACCATTCACCACCAACCTGTTCGCGTTTCTAACAGATTTTCCCCTCTCAGCGACACACCCGCTGAGAAACAGACTCTAGTTATTGGCAGCTCCATAGTCAGAAACGTGAAGTTAGTGAGACCGGCAACCATAGTCAAGTGTATTCCTGGGGCCAAAGCGGGAGTCAAATTTAAAACTGCTGGCTAAGAGTAGGGTTAGCCAGCGGTAATGACTCCCGATTACGCTAATCGGAGGCCTTCAGCGATCAGGCTCCTCTCTTGTGGAACCATCTCCCTGTTTCGGTCCGAGGGGCAGACACCCTCTCTATGTTTAAGAGTAGGCTTAAAACTTTCCTTTTCGATAAAGCTTATAGTTAGGTCTGATCTGACTCGCCTTGGATCAGCCCTTAGCCCTTATGCTGCTATAGGCCTAGACTGCCGGGGGACTTCCATTGATGCACTGAGCTCCTCTCTCCTCTCCTCCATCTCTATGTATTCTATTGCTATTAATGCATGTTACTAATTTCACTTCTTCCCCGGAGTTCTTTGTGCTTTCTGATCCACAGGAAGCTCCATAAACCATAGACCATGCTGATGTGCTGACGTCCTTCTTCTGCCCTCGGCTAGCTGTTCCTGCTATTGCTGCTGCTGCTTACTGACTATTGTTGTTGTTGTTGCTGCTCTTTCACTGTGTACAACCCCCCCCCCTTCTCTCTCTCTTTCTCTCTCTCTCTCTCTCAACCCAACCGGTCAAGGCAGATGGCCGCCCACCCAGAGCCGGGGTCTGCCTTAGGTTTCTTCCCGTTAAAGGGGAGTTTTTCCTTTCCGCTGTCGCCAAGTGCTTGCTCATGGGGGGAACTGTTGGGTTTCTCTTTCTGTAAATTAAAGAGTGTGGTCTAGACCTGCTCCATGTAAAAGTGCCCTGAGATGACTTTGTGTTGTGATTTGGCGCTATATAAATAAAATTGAATTGAAAAAATTAAAATTAATGTTGAGTCGGTGTGTACATTTGCCAAAACAATGTCGGACTCTGTAGTTTTCTCTGGACCCCTGCCTAATCTTCTGTCATCTTCTGTCATATTAATACTCACATTCCTCGAGATACTGGCCGAGGAGGTGGAGTTGCAGCCATTTTCAACTCCAGCCCTAGACCTAAATTTAAATTTAATTATAATTCTTTTAAATGCCTAGTTCTTTATATTTCTCACCCAACCTGGAAAACTGTACAGCCAGTTCTATTTGTTATGGTGTACCGTCCTCCTGGCCCATACTCTGAATTCTTATCTGAATTCTCGGAGTTTCTATCAAACTTAGTCCTAAGTACAAAGTAATTATAGTAGGTGACTTTAATATTCATGTGGACATTGATAATGATAGTCTCAGCACTGCCTTTATCTCATTAATAGACTCAATTGGCTTCTCTCAGTGTGTAAATAAACCCAGTCACTGTCATAATCACACCCTGGATCTTGTGCTGACTTATGGCATAGAAATTGAACATTTGATAGTTTTTCCTCAAAATCCCATTTTCTCAGACCATTACTTGTTAACTTTTGAATTTTTATTGGTAGATTACACACCATTAGACAAAAATGTCTTCACTAGATGTCTTTCTGAGTGCTGTGGATAAATTGAAGGAAACAATTCCATTAGCGCTGAATTCAGTTCCTTTTATTAATAACTCAGGGGACTCTTATGATAATTTTAGTCCCGCCCAAATTGATAATTTTGTTGACAGTGCTGCAAGTGCTCTACAGCAAACGCTCAATTCCATTGCTACTTTAAAAAGGAAGATAATAAAGCATAAGATATAACTCCTTGGTATAACTCCAAAAACCGCAAATTAAAGCAATTATCTCGTAAATCTGAAAGGACTTGGCGTTCCACCAAACTAGAAGAATCTTGCATAGTCTGGCCAGAAAATATTAAAACTTGTAAGAAAGCCCTCTGTAATGCCAGACGTGCCTATTACTCACCATTAATTGAGGAAAATAAAAACAGCCCTTGGTTTCTTTTCAGCACCTTGACCAGGCTGATAAAGAGTCATAACTCTATTGATCCATGTATTCCAATGGCTCTCAGTAGTAACGACTTCATGAGCTTTTTTAATGATAAAATTCTAACAATTAGAGATAAAATTCAACAGTTTCTCCTCTCAACAGGCACAGATTTATCAAGAAGCCTAGAAACAGCCACAAAACCTGACTTAATTTTGGACTATTTTTCTCAGATTGACCTTCTTGAATTAACTTCTATGGTTTCTTCATCAAAACCTTCGAATTGTCTGTTAGATCCCATCCCAACTAAACTGCTTAAGGATGTCCTACCCTTAATTAGCACCTCCCTACTAAATATGATCAATATGGCTATGTACCGCAGTCCTTTAAAGTAGCTGTAATTAACCCCCTCCTTAAGAAGCCTACTCTCGATTCAGACGTCTTAGTCAACTATAGACCCATATCTAACCTTCCTTTTCTTTCTAAGATCCTCGAGAAATCAGTTATCAGTTATGTGACTTTCTAGATAACAATAATTTATTTGAGGATTTTCAGTCTGGATTTAGAGCACATCATAGCACAGAGACAGCACTGGTTAAAGTCACAAACGACCTCCTGACTGCATCTGACAAAGGACTTGTCTCTGTACTTGTCTTGTTAGATCTTAGTGCCGCATTTGACAGGATCAAATCCTGTTACAGAGACTGGAACATTTCGACCAACATTGTAAATAATCTGCGACTAATCGATCAGTCGCACGGGGGCGGGGGGGGGTAGCAAAGCGAATTCTGCAATCTGTATTTCTCTGTTTAGCGTCTTCAGATTAGGCTAATCCATTGTTGCTAACTTTGGAGCTAACCTTCACTTTTCCAGCACTTGGGGAAACAACAGACGTGACTTCAGCATTTAACTGACACACTGTAGTCTGTGCTGTACATTTACTGCCAGACTGACAACTTACCGCTAAACTTTTCCTCTGCTCCACTCGTATCCACCGTCACTTTCTCTGTGTCCAACTCGCGTCACGCTCGTAACCGTTACACTCGTTTCCCAGGCAACGACACAGCGGTTGACTCGCGCGCTGCACAGACTCCCAAACGCTTAATATTTCTGAATGAGTGGATATTTGGCATTTATTCTAGCATTAAAAAATATTTTTTGGCCTGGCGGGGTTTCTTGTTGATATAATCGTAGGAGAAACACTGATTCAGTAAAAGTCCAGTACGTTTAGTAGACGCTCCGTTACGTTGTGTACAGTTAGACCTCCGAGTTTGGAAGAGTCCAAAGTTGTGAAAACAGCGGGGGTGTTTTGAATACATAGTTTGTCAGTCTGTCCCCCCGCTGCAGGAAAATAATGGATTAATCCCAGAAAGCTGCTGATGTAGCGCTTTTCTCCTTATGAAAGTAACACGGAGATTAGTCGACCAATGAGAATTTAGTCGGATGAGAGACTATCGACCAATTAATCGACTAGTCGACCAGCAGACTACAGCCCTACTGATCTGGGACCTATACTATTCACTTTGTATATGCTACCTTTAGGGAATATTATTCGCAAACACTCCATAAATTTCCATAGTTATGCAGACGATACCCAACTAGACTCCAAGCATGCCTTAAAGACATTAAAACCTGGATGACCTGCAATTTTCTGCTGCTAAACTCGGACAAAACTGAAGTTATTGTGCTTGGCCCTAAACACCTTAGAAACAGATTATCTAACGATTTATCTAATTTAGATGGCATTACCTTGGCCTCCAGCACAACCGTAAGGAATTTAGGAGTTATCTTTGATCAGGATATGTCCTTTAACTCCCACATAAAACAAATTTCAAGGACTGCCTTTTTTCACTTACGCAATATTGCTAAACTTAGACATATCCTTTCACAACAAGATGCAGACAAAAATAATCCATGCATTTGTTACCTCTAGGCTGGATTATTGCAACTCTTGATTATCAGGCTGCCCTAATAGATCTATAAAGTAGGGCTGTAGTCTGTTGGTCGACTAGTCGATTAATTGGTCGATACTCTCTCATCCGACTAAATTCTCATTGGTCGACTAGTCTCTGTGTATCTCTGTCTCTACTTTCATAAGGAGAAAAGTGCTACATCAGCAGCTTTCTGGGATTAATCCATTATTTTCCTGCAGCGGGGGGGAGAGACCAACAAACTACCTTTTGAAAACGGGGGTGTATTCAAAACACCCCTGCTGTTTTGGCAACTTTGGACTCGCCCAAACTCCGGCGGCGGAGGTCTAACCATAGACTGTATAGAGATAGGGTCTAACTCATGGTCTAACTGTACACGTTACTGAGCGTTTACTAAATGTACTCTGAACTTTTACTGAATCAGTGTTTCTCCTACGATTATATCAACAAGAACCCCCGCCAGGCCAAAAAATATTTTAATGCTAGAATAAACGCCAAATATCCACCCATTCAGAAATATTTAGCGTGTGGGAGTCTGTGCAGCACGTGAGTCAACCGCTGTGTCGTTGCCCAGGAAACGAGCAACTGTGTTATACGTCATAGCGTAGTATGTTTATGTAGCGAGTTGGACACAGAGAAAGTGACGGTGGATACAAGTGGAGCAGAGGAAAAGGTTAGCGGTAAGTTGTCAGTCTGGCAGCACAGACTACAGTGTGTCAGTTAATAAATGCTAAAAAAGTCACGTCTGTTGTTTCTCCAAGTGCTGGAAAAGTGAAGGGAGTTAGCTCCAAAGTTAGCAACGATGGATTAGCCTAGCCTGAAGATGCTAAACAGAGAAATACAGATTGCAGAATTCACTGTTCACTGAAAGAGGGCGGAGACAAAGAGAAACTCAAGGTTCATTGAGAAAAACCTGGTCCCGCCCAGGTTAGTTTCATAGAGTCTGTTACTACGGTAACTGACCGAGGGCTTAAGTTACCTCTCTTTGTGAAACAGGCTAGAGTTACCCCTCTTTCTCTGGTTTGAGTTACCTTACTTTGTGAAATGGAAAACTCTGAGTTTCCCTCATTTCCAGGTTAACAAACTTGGAGTTTTCAATAAACCTGCTTTGTGAAATGGACCTCTGGTCTAGACTATATATACTTCTGTCACGACAGTGCTTCACCAAGCCCAGCTGTGACTGTGGATTTACCTTGTTATATTCAATGCCAGTGAACTGCTGGATGAAGGCACACAAGGCTTCAGTTTGCATGTCTTCAGACTCTTTGCCTGGTGTCAGCTTGGGCCTGTAGCTCTGGAAACCAAATACTCAGTTAATTCGACGTCCAACCTACATTTGCTTTTAACCTTGATATTCATCTTTAAATTAAATTTCTGTTGTGTATTGAAACATCAACTCATATTGTTCTTATATATATGACGTATTAATGATACCACTCCTGTTACGCTGTTTAAAGAGTAACTGAACCCAAAAAACATGACACACCTTTTCTCTAGGAGGGAAAAAACATGAGATAAAAAATATGATGTCCCTGGTTCTGCTTCATCAGTAGTGGATTCACTAATTCTATTGTTAATTACACTATTGTAGATTCACTAATGTGGCTTATAATGTATGTTAGTGAACTTTAGTGTGCATGTGTGAGTGTCTTAGCTATTTTCTCTAACCTGTGTGTATGCTGCCACATAGGAGTGTGATCCATCAAACAGAAACAGATACTCCACAGGTCAGTTCTGGGTCTGCAGCTGAGAACATATTTCAAACGCCACACAAGCACTAAAGGAATAGCCGGCAATTTGATACGGCCCATCTGGCTGAACATGTCTGATACAATCCACATAGTAGGCTGCCAGGGACTGGATGCTGTCCAGAGGAGCAGCTAGGGGAGAGGGGATAAACTAGTATGAGCTTGGTTGGACATTGTTCAACAGATATGGAAACACAATTTGATACCATCTACATTTGTTCGAGACTACATCTAAATTCCTTTATTTGATTGTTACTTGCTCCCTGTGTGACCTGCAAATTGATCAGAAGGAAGTTCAAATTCTCCAATTCTCTTACAGAAGCAAGGAGCAGAGATTCATCATCATCCGTAGGTTCTGATTAACAAAGAAAACAACATTTCAGCTAATTAAAGACTTGACTGTTGTTTTGTGCAAAGCAAGTTTGTGGCTTGGTGGTCAGAACATCACTAATAATAAATAAAATAAATGAAGGAATGGTGAGGATTAAATTATAGCTTCAGAAACGACCAGAAAAATCAGTCAAACCATCTGTGACTCAGCCCCAGCATAAACGGTAATATCCAGGACTTAAGATCAGAAATCAGGGACGGGGCTGTTCTTAAGGCAAAGGGTGACCTGTATGTTAATAAGTTTTTATATAAATTTGAGAGCAACTCCTAATGATACCATTTGATCCCCCTGGATGCTATTGGCCAGGTCTCGCAACTTGTTGATGGTAAGCTGTCGGATTTCCCTCATGGCCATGACGATGTCATAGTCACGCTCTGGCGTCAAGTCTGGCGAACCTCCACACCCATCAAGGAGTCCAGGCCAAGGTCGGCCAATGAGGCATCAGCATTCAAGCTGTTCACATCCCGCATGCCTGAGGGTTAAGGGGACAGTGAAAATTCTGTGAGAAAGGCCTAACCAAATGCACGTCAAGAATGTGTCGCCAGGTTTTATACATATACACTTAAGTAATGTAATAAGTAGACTGTTGCTGTTTGCTGATTATACTTGTGGCACTTGCAATTGATCAATGGCAACAAAATAATGCTGCGCAACTTGCCATCAATTTTCCATGAAACATACAACAACAGCAACAACAACATACAACTCCTTGTATGCTTTACATTTTCTATTTTAGACTCCAAAATATATTTTTCAGGCATTACTTTCCACTCATCTCTGCATATTGTGAAAATCAACTTGCAGACTTTTGAGACTTGTGTCACTTAGGTCATCTATCTACAGCAGCTCGGCTTTTCCTTAAAGATGCAGGGGCCAGTCCATTATCAAAATTCACAATAGATGACAGATGACATGGTTTTGCATTCTTACCCAGAATGTGAGCTACAGCATCCACCAAGTCTCTCTGGCTTCCTGGCTCACTCTTCACCACTGTCCTCTCTGCCAGCACAAAGCTGGACATCACCGGTCGCTGTTGGCATAGGAAGAGGTCGAGCACCTCCAGGCATGAAGCAATGCCCTGTGATAGGGTGCCTCCAATTACTGTGTCATTGCCATCCATGGTCTCTAGCATCACGCCCACATCGCCAATGACACCCCACTGGACCACCAGTCCAGGTAGGCCATCGTAGTGGCGCCTCTCACACACATGCTCCATGGCTGAATTGGCAAATCTATCTATGAGTAATGTTTCCAGCACCTTGTTGAATCAATGCCACAAAGAATGAAGGCAGATCTGAAGGCCTAGTTCTAGTAAGATGTACCCAATAAAGTGGCCTGTGATATACTGTAGCACTTTGAGTTTCACCATGAATGAAGAGTGCGGTACAAATTAAACGTATTATTATATAAAACTGTCAAATAAATGTAGTAAGTAGAAAGTACCATCTTTCCCTTAAAGAATGAAGTGGCATCAAATGGAAACACGCAAGTAAAGCAGAAGTACCTTGAAATTGAACTTACTTAGTTAATTTCCACCACTGAGGGTATGTGTCATAGACAGCTAAGCTCCCATACTAAAAAAACTCAAATTGGTGTTTAGTTTCTTAGATGGCTTATTTAACCGATTCCAATTCTGTGGGCATACAAAATAACAATTAACCTAAATGTACTCTTCATACTTTATCATGAAAAATAGAGATGTGTTATATTGTATTAAGCACTACATAAAAAATGTAAGTACTGCTAGTAGTGACTAAAAACGGTCCAAATCTGGAGCACTACTTCAATTACTATATTGATAGGGCCCTCCATAAATATTCCTACAGGGACATATCTGGAAGGTTTAGTGCATTTACGGTGAGCTTAACACAGTGAAAGCCTAACATATTCTTTTGTAATTTCTGTAATTTGTAATTTCTAATACCATGAAAACGTCCTAATATATGGCATATTTATAAGTTAGTGAGTCAGTTTGTGCATATTTTCAGATATAACAAGGGAGAGTAGGTGTTCATAACATATCCACATCACAAACACCCAGCCCAGCATCAAACAGGACTAAAGTCTTATTAGCTGTTACAGCCAGTAAAGCCACATGTCAACACTGGATTCACAATCATATTATATCGTGGTTCATGAGTGAGTTTAACATTCAGTACACAAATTAGCACTACTTTTTGGGATTTTTTTCCACTAATTAAAAATAACAGCAAACAAAAGTTGTCCCACAAAAATGTCCCAATGAAGAATACACTGATTTTATAACTGCAGTCAGTTTTATGGCATACGTAACAACATTTAACCTCAATCTGAATGTAATAAAAACAACAACTCTGCAAGAGCCTTGTGCCACCGTGCCTTACCATTCCTGATGCCTGATCTGGAAGTCAGCACCAGCTTGCGGGCTCCTCTTTCTGTCAGCCACTGAGCAAGCTCTAGACCCAAGCCCCCCAGTCCACCAGTGATAATGCAGAAAGTGAAACAGATAGCTGGAAGAGACAAAGGGGAAGCAGGCTGTACTGCAGCACCCTTCTCTTCACAACGGACCTGTGTGTACAAATATAGTGTAATATATTCCTGTCATAGTCACAAAAACAATTATGTGAAACTGACCAGCAGGACGACCTTGCAAATGTGCTTGCCCTGAGCCATGTATCTGAATGCTTCCTCCACTTGGTCCCTCTCAAACATTGTGGTCTTAAGAGGCTGAACCATCCTTCAGCAGCTGTGACACTTCCTCCCACTATTGGTTGTCCTCCCACTATTGGTTGTCCTTGCTGAAGAATGCCACATTCTTCAGCAACAGAGACATGCCTGAAGAGATCACAACAAAAAAATGGCAATGCTCATGCTGAAGATGAACCAAGCCATAGATAGTCTGTAGTCATCTGTAACATAAAATGTGTTATGGTATGAAAGCATCTTTTATTTTTATAAGATTATGCTGAGCACAATGGCTCTGACAGAGTCAACTTTTGTTAGCATATGTAAGTCTTGTGTTGGAACTGATTTTTCTTAACTGACTTCTGGTTAGCACACTGCAGAGAATCAGATTAATTCTCCAGATCGCTTAAACTCAATAGGACTGCTGTCAAGAATATGGAAGCAGAACATTATTCTACCTAGCTATAACAGACTAACAACATAAAATGCATTAGATCACCCTATTTATTCCTTATAACTAGAATAAGAGTCAGTGGGGATCCCCGACCACGCTGTCAACCTAAAAAGAGTTTTACTTGCACTTTTAGTGTAAGCCTGGGTTGCTGTTTGGCTTCCTACTGACCCAGTGGGGAGTTGTTGGACGGGTCATATTTGCAGATCTCCAGGAATCGTCCATGTCTGGCCAGGCAGCAAATACTAGCCTGCAGCTTCTCCTCAGCCAGAGTTCAGCACAACATCCACACCTGAAACACACACACACACGCTAGGCTTGGATGTCTTGAGACCGGGCTCAGTCTCGAGACATATTACGTGGTCTTGGTCTTGTCACGGTCGCGACTGTCTTTGGTCTTGGTCACCCTTGTCTTGGTCTCGCAGTTTCAGATCGATAGTGGTCGAAAAATTTGCAGCCAATAATATCCAAACTAAACATAATGTTGGATAATGCAACATTATTATTATTATTATTATTATTATTATTATTACTATTATTATTTCGCCTTTCTCACCCTTCATATAGGCCAACCAATTGTTTTGATTCAGATATTGGTGCTCACCCAATCAAAAATGCAAGTTTTGCAAGGTCTCATTGACAGAGACAGCCGGGACAACATCTACATTCAGCCGGCACCTGGAGCGGAAACACCCGGAGAGGTAAATTTTATCATGTGCTCTCTCACACGCCTGGTATAGATTAATAATCTATACCAACTATAATCTATACCAACGGATTTTTTGGCAAAAGACTTAGGCGCTAACTTTTCTGGTGAAGAGTAATGTAACTACATGCTAAATTCAGATATGCTAGTTAAGTTTCATCTGTGGCTCTCGGCTACTTAAACATTAACAGTTTTCACGTTGGATATTTTGGCAAATTCATTGAACAGAAAATGTCGAAAACCGTGTTAGTGAGCACTTTAATGGCTGGTGTAATGTGGTTTGTTGTTGACTTATGTTGGGCATAATGGATGAGCCATTAAGGGTACCTAAGGGTAAGCTAGCACTAACGGCATGTTTGTGTTCTCTGGTTTTTGACTTACTGAACAACAGTTAACAGTGATGCTTTCATTCTGCCCCTCTTACTCTCTCTCTCTAATGTTTTTGTATTATTGTTTTTGCCTTACTGAACAACAAGCTTTATATCACTAGCAGTGTGTTGTAATCTTGTACCACTGCAGACATCAGCATCTTTTAAGCACTTGTCTTTATTGTTCTTAGTGCACAATTTGATGTGCAGTTGGTATTGCTATGCAGAATCTAGTTTGCATTTTTGTTAGTGCACAATTTGATGTGCAGTTGGTATTGCTGTGCAGAATCTAGTTTGCACTTGATTTGTGTGATGTGCACATTTCTTTATATTGTTGGTTACAATATTTTATTTAAATGATATTGTTTTACAAAATAAATGTAACCATTTACTTTTGAATATGATCTGCATATCAAGTTGTTTTGACTTCACAAGCCTAATCCATTTCAGGCAAGTTTCTAATTGTGTATCTTCAATTTAATCTACAAATTAAGCATAATTAAAGCTATATATTTTCCACAGTTGTTGGAGGTGTTAGCTGTTTTATCAGATGACTTTTGGACCAGTCAGTACCAGTCATATCAGTCCTCAGCAGCACACAAAAGTAAAGGGAGTGTCAATCCTCTAATAGTGCAGTGACAGCCATCATGAAATTGTTACACATTTATCTCACCCAGTCTGCGGAACATTTACAGTGAGTGAGCTCAGTCATACACATTCATGACGTGCTCTGTCTCAGCATTGTCTGTAGTTAGAATAATACCTTCTTTTACTGAACCTCTGACCTCAGTATGCTGCTCTTATTCAATTGATGCAAGTAACATCAACACCAGCCGTTTTTGTTTGTTTGTTTTTTTCGGTCTTGGTCTTGGTCTTGTTCTCGTCTCGACTTTGTCTTGGTCTTGACTCGATCTGTCTTGGTCTTGGTGTCGTCTTGGTCTTGATACCCTCTAGTCTTGGTCTTGTCTTGGTCTTGGTTAAAGCAGTCTTGACTACAAGTCTAACACACACACACACACACACACACACACACACACACAGAATACATCACAAAAACTCTATTTGTGCAGTGGTAATTTGAAAGTATAATAGAGAAGTTCAACAATTTCAACAAACATGATTTGTTTCATGATTTTTTTTAAAGACTGAAAAACACAGCATAACTGTACTGTATGCAAAGGTCTCAATTTGTACACCATGGAAATATCAATCTTAAAGGAAAATTCCAGTTTATTTGCCCCTGATGTATTGCCCATATATGTGGCCATTGTGGCTCTGTGGCATGCTAAGTTTGCTCTCGCTATCTCCATTATAGAGATTCTGATGATTAACAAAAAGATGTTTATTGTGCAAACAACAATCATCGGGGCAAACTGCCAAGACTCCTACATCTGTCCACATAAACATGATTTCATGTTGTCATGAATTGCTTCAAAAGTTTACTTTCATTCAGACTCAAAAAGAAACACAGAAAATAGTTGCCTGTAGCATTATAACTAACTGCATAGGAAACTACATTCCAGGCAGCTTGCACAGCGGTTTGTTTACCTTTGAGCTTAGAGTCTGTTCCTACAGGAGAAGTACTAACTTAGTAGATAAATAAAATGGTTCATGCCAGCAAGTTTCCAAGTTGCAATGATAAAATGACAAGATCCACACTGTGCAGTTTTCATAAACTACTGTTCTCCTTCTTTCAGTTGTTTAAGCTCCACTCCGTGTACACTTAAATAAATATGGTTGGCCAATTAAAGTGACTCACGATCGTCAGGACAATCCATCTCTGCACTTAATTTTTTAGTTTCCTTACATTCTAACCACAATCAGCCTCATACATGTAAACAAAACAGCGTACGTATGTGGGTAGTTGGGTGAACCAGCAAGCTGCCCTGGATATGGTTCTCTATGCAGTTAGCCATAATGACTGCTACAGGCAGGTAGTTTCTGTGTTTACTTTTGTTCAGACTCAGAAACAAACTTTTGAAGCTATTCATGTAAAGATCATGTTCATTTGGAAAGATGTAGGGGGCTCATCAGTTTGCCTTATTTGGTGTGTATTTTTGTGAATCACCAGAATCTCTATAACAAAGATGGAGTGAGCGAAGTGAGCATGACATATAGAACCACAATGACCACATTTATGGTTATGCAGACGATACCCAAATATATTTATTAATGAAGCCAGATGAATCCAATCAGTTAACTATACTCCAAGCATACCTTAAGGACATGTTGGGTTTTGAAATGGTGTATTTGGTTATTAGTAGTAATTCTTAATTATTTTGAATAATTATGAATTATAAACGAAAGATTATTAAAATTAATCAATAATATGGGGCACCACCCGGAAACCGGGACTAATAACCTTACTGTTAACGTTGCCTCGTAACAGATATTTAATCAGAAAGCCAATATTTAAAAATATCAGTACTCTTGATTAAATAATGAAGGGGTGAGATCCGAGCACAGACTCTCTCAATCAGCCACTTGTCACAATGAGATATGCACAATAATCACCAAGAAACTTCTCTTTAAAGCTAAGAATATATTTATTTACTTTACAAAAATCAACAATGTCAATAATCGTTCAGTGAATAAACACTATACTACCGGTCTAAACATATACAAAACAGCAGCATGAGCAAGGTAAAACACAGTATACAACAACAAACAGCGTGTGTGTGTGTAAGGGTGTGTATAAAGCTCAGCAGCGTGTGTGTGTGTGTGTAAAGATGATGCAGTGTGGATGTGAGGGCAAAGATGGCTGACTTGAGTCACGTGAGGGATCACGTGTCTCAAGATGGCGGTACTTCCTGGCGGAAGTCACGTCACGAAACAACCGGCAAAGGATGCCGTAAAAGACACTTAGCAAAGCAGACAGCGCCACCGGCGGCGGGCGGCGTTACTGCATTCACACCAGTTTGATGGCGGATAACAAAGGGAAGCGGAGCGGCACAACGTTATCTGACCATCAATGTGCGTGTGTGTGTATGTGAGTGCGAGTGTGGTGTGTGTTAGTAAAAGAGAAAAGAAAACGAGAGGAAGGGAGAAACGGACTCTCTGTCCCGCGACCGTGAGAGGAGAGAAGCGGTTGCTATGGCTACAGAGAGCGGGCTTACAGACGCTAGTCAGTAGCTCGTTGTCTGGTTGTAGACTGACACAGCAACTTACTATTCACACACGGTGGCACAAACACAGCAAAAGATAACGAGTGGGATCACACAACAGTTTGGCGTGTAAACACAAATCTAAACAGGCAGCACTTTAAAAATACTCTTCAGAGTAACAGCAGCAAACGGACGCGGTGGTCCGGGTAAACAAACAAACACAACAAAACAATCGAGCGGGAAGCTCGCACTACACACTAGACTATGTCTCTGCCCAGACAACCTCTTACTTTTGTCACTCTCCTGAGTGAACCGGCGTGTGAGTGAGTCAGATGATCCAACAGCGGTGGTCCGGTGTGGGCTCTGACGATGCCGTCCCGATTCCTCGAGGCGGGCGGCACTGCGTTTCTCGACGGGGCAGGGAGGAAACACAGGGTGGTCGACACAGCGGATGACTACGGGGCGTAGAAGTTATCCGCGTCTCCGTGAAGAAATGTCTTTCTTCCTTCTGCAGGTATAACGTTACTTGAGCGGCCGGTGTGTTGCAAACAGCGGCTCCAACGGATCTGGAAAAGTGTTCGGATGAACACGGGGTCGGGTCTCTTCTCGTCCGGCGAGGGTGAAACTCCGAAGAAAAAAGGGGGGAATAGCACGCGTGTACAGGTCTCTTTAATCTGGTATTCCAACTGACCAAAAAGGTGATTACCTTCTCCTAAATTATAGGGACAGTGACATCACGCTCTGTTGCCATGACTCCCAGTGTTGATACTGCGTCTCAGCCAATCAGAGACGTGAGCCTGCCACCTCCTGCTGGGCTCGACCCTAGGTGTGACAATCAGGAGGGGCGAGTGGACCTCGAGTTCTGTGGCGTGACTCCTTTGTTTTAGGGAACAAAGGGGCAGGTATGACCTTGTGGTGAGGCCTTGAGGTTTTAGAAAAGCCTTTCTTTGTTTGACCTCGACCCAGGCCCAACAGACATAAAGACCTGGATGACCTGCAATGTTCTGCTGCTAAACTCAAATAAAACTGAAGTTATTGTGCTTGGTCCTAAACACCTTAGAAACACATTATCTAATGATTTAGCGAAGATTTAACAAATTTCAAGGACTGCCTTTTTTCACTTACGCAATATTGCAGACACATCCTTTCTCAACAAGATGCAGAAAAAATAATCCACGCATTTGTTACTTCTAGGCTAGACTAGTGCAACTCATTATTATCAGGCTGCCCTAACAAGTTTATAAAGAGTCTGCAGCTGATCCAGAATGCAGCTGCTCGTGTTCTGACTAAAACTAGAAAAAGAGATCATATTTCCCCCATCTTAGCTTCACTGAATTGGCTTCCTGTTTGCAAATAATTGTTATCCCCCTAGAGCACTGCGCTCCCAGTATGCAGGTTTACTGGTGGTTCCTACAGTATTTAAAAGTAGAACGGAAGCCAGAGCCTTCAGCTATCAGGCTTTCATTTTTGATAACGCTTATAGTTAGGTCTGACCAGGCTTGCCCTAGACCAGCCCTAGGTTATGCTACTATAGGCCTAGACTGCCGGGTTACTTCCCATGATGCACTGAGCTCCTCTCTCCTCTTCTCCATCTGTATGTATTTTGTTACCATTAACGCATGTTACTAACTTTACTTCTTCCCCGTAGTTCTTTGTGCTTTCTAATCCACACGAAGCCCCATAAACCATAAACCATGCTGATGTGTTGGCGTCCTTCTTCTGTCCTTCACCAGCTGTTCCTTCACCAGCGGTCAAGCTCTGCCTTAGGTTTCTTCCTGTTAAAGGGGAGTTTTTCCTTACCACTGTTGTCAAGTGCTTTCTCATGGGGGGAACTGTTGGGTTTCTCTTTCTGTAAATTAAAGAGCATGGTCTAGACATGCTCCATGTAAAAGTGCCCTGAGATGACTTTGTGTTGTGATTTGGCGCTATATAAATAAAATTGAATTGAATTGAAAACATTTTTTTTTTAATTTCTAAAGAAAAGAAGACCAAGAAAAAGAATACCACACTACACTCCTGTAGTGCAGGGCATTGTACTGCATTAACTCAAGTGTTTTTAAGAGGTGGCTTTTATTTCAGAAATCTGATTTAAGAAAAAAAAAGAATACCGTATTTTCCGGACTATAAGTCGCTCTGGAGTACAAGTCGCACCAGCCATAAAATGCATAATAAAGAAGGAAAAAAACATATATAAGTCGCACTGGAGTATAAGTCGCATTTTTGGGGGAAATTTATTTTATAAAATCCAACACCAAGAACAGACATGTCATCTTGAAAGGCATTTTAAAATAAAAATAGAATAGAGGCAACAACAGGCTGAATAATTGTACGGTATGCTTACGTTACATGACACAACTGAGAACGTGCCTGGTATGTTAACATAACATATTAAGAGTTATTCAGATAACTATAGCATAAATAACATGCTAAGAAGTTTACCAAACCATCCGTGTCACTCCAAATAACTAAAATCCAATGAACTCTTCATCCTCTGTGTCACTTTTAAACAACTCCGCTAACTCCGGAGGTAGAAGATGCAGCGCTTCCTCTTCTACGTCGCTTACGTCAGACTCATCCTCAGTTGCAGTTCCAATTATTCCAGCCTTTCTGAATCCTGACAGAATGGTTTCGGTTGTCACCGAAGCCCATGCTTTGTCGATCCATCCAATGACATCCAGGAAAGTTGCACGGCGCATTCTCCTGGTTGCCGTGAAGCTGTGCTCTCCATCCATCATCCACTGCTCCCACAGGTTACGCAAGACTGCCTTAAAGCTCCTATTCACGCAGATATCAAGAGGCTGGAGTATTTTGGTTAAGCCTCCAGGGATGATGGCAGGTATGGAGTTGAAATTTTTAATTTATTTTTGAACTGTGGTGTGATGTGTGCTTGCATGCTATCCATCACAAGCAGAGCTTTGCAAGCTCTAAAGAAGCCATACGGACGCTTAGTGTAGCACTTTGTAAGCACTTTTCATCATTTCTTGATCCATCCACCCTTTGTCATTCATGGCGACTGCAACTGAGGGGGATTGGATTTTTGGCATAGTTTTTCGTTTGAAAATGACCATTGGTGGCAATTTTGATCCATCTCCACAACATGCCAGCACCACTGTGAAGTGTGATTTCTCATGACCAGTTGTTACTATATTCACACTCTTTTGCCCTTTCTCTGCAACACTTCGGCCCATGGGAATGTCAAATGTGAGGGGGACCTCGTCCATGTTAATAATATGATCCGGTGTCACGTTGTGCTCACTTACATGCTTTTCAATGAACTCACTGAAACTGTCGGCCTTGATTTGGAAGTCTGCCAGCAGTTTTTGGGACATCGTTGTCCTTGCTCTGATAGAGAGGCGATTGTGTTGCATGAAGCGATAACACCAAAGTCATTTATATTCATCCCCTTGGCAAATACTCGGGCTTGGAGACGCAACTGTACTGTTGACAAGCCTCTCCCGGCAGCACGTTGTTCAAGCACCCATGTGCGAACTTGTTCCTCTAGCTGTGGCCACCTAGCTTTCAGCCCGCGATTGGCTTTTTTTGTTTTCTTCATTTCAGTAAGAGTAACTTCCGCTTTTCGCCAGTCCCTTACAAGTTTGCTGCTCGATTACCGTTTTCGGCTGCATATTTTACTACTTGCAGCTTGTAATCTGCAGAATATGATTTTCTTTTCAGTGCCATTTTTGTTAAGCCCTTCTCAGTTGTTTTTAAAAGTTACCGCCAATGTTGAAATTATCAGCACAGGCCTAGAGCGCCCTCTTGCGGTTTAGTGTGAAAATAACATGTGAAATGATATACCGGTAATAATGTGTTAATAATTTCACACATAAGTCGCTCCAGAGTATAAGTCGCACCCCCGGCCAAACTATG
Organism: Euthynnus affinis; assembly: GCA_029490765.1. Taxonomy (NCBI): domain Eukaryota; kingdom Metazoa; phylum Chordata; class Actinopteri; order Scombriformes; family Scombridae; genus Euthynnus; species Euthynnus affinis. Next base: position 636,322 of record CM055851.1, read on the forward strand.
AAAAAAAACGTGATTTATTGTCCGGAAAATACGGTATGTTAAATTGTGTGAAACCCAGTAAAACAAACAACTGTATGTGCATGTGGGTGTCTGACCTTTGCCCTGGGTGTGGAGCAGGATGTGATGTTCAAAAGAAGTGTCTCTGGAGTTAGCAAAGGACTTGGCTGAGAACTGAGGGAACCTCTCCTGCAGGTAGGTCCGCTTCGCTGCCGAACCTAGTGATAACATACAAACAGTTTAGGGTGAAAAATACTGATGTTTTCACAGTTTACATGAGATACTATGTCATAATTAGGTGTACTTGCGCCAAAGGTCCAGCACTCTTATAATTCTACCTAGTTATTATTCTCGCTTTTCTTCTTCCGCTACTCCTGTAGTTTTGGAGCAATATATACACCGATCCAGCATGTCGTGGCATGCCCAGCTGCCAAGTGTGCTATGACTTTTGGTAGCATTGTGATGTGTAGTTTTCAAAAAATAAATGGACCGTACTTGTATAGCGCTTCTCTAGTCTTCAGACTACTCAAAGCGCTTTCACACTATGAATCACATTCACCCATTCACACACATTCATACGCTGAATGGGTACAGGGGCTACCATGCAAGGTCCCAACCTGCCCATCAGAGGAAACTAAGCATTCACACTCATTCACACACTGATGGCACAGCCATCAGGAGCAATTTGGGGTTAATGTCTTGCCCAAGGACACATCGACATGTGGACAGGAAGAGCCGGGAATCGAACCGCCAGTCTTCCGATTAGAGGACGACCCGCTCTACCTCCTGAGCCACAGCCGCCCAAATAAAAAAATAAATTGCAAATAATTGTTAAGTAACCTTTTTTTTGTATCCGCATCAATAGAAAATGCATACACTTTTGGCCACTTCAACCTTATACTGTCAAAACGCCTGCCCACTCCACTGTAAGTTTACAGTCATCAAAAATGGTATACTTGGTCCCTATGAGGATACCCTATAAAGATTATTATGTGCACATTTCGGTTTTTTGTCCAGTAAATCATTAACTCTGAGGCCTATAAGAAAACTTCCTTGGATCAATACAAAACTGCTTTTCCAATTTGGACCACCCACTTGCACCTAACTACATTTTCCATCATTTTGAATGATTTCCACTCCTGATCATCCACATTCTATCCAATCTTCACCAAACTTGGCACATATGCTATTTAGAGAACCCCAAATACGACAGTCACATTTGTTCTTCGATCATGTTTACTGTTTTCCAGCGATTGGTTACCAAAGTGAAGTGGGCGGGCGTTTGTACTTATGACTTAATATCTCTCTCTATGTAATTATGAGATACTATCGCTGATGTTTCTTTTTACTACAAGACATGCTTTTGCAAAAAAACACTTAGTAAAAAAGGTGTATCTTAAAATGGACATATAGTGTAAAATAAATTGCGTACCACATAAATACATTTTATCAATATGACAGTGTATATGTGAGTGTTAAGTACTAACCAACTGTAGTGAAGAATTGCATTTCTTGCTGAGGGCTATGGCAATGGCAGCCTGGCCGACTACACCTGACCCTGAGTGGATAAGAATACTCTCTCTACAGCGGAGCCTGCCGTGTACCACCAGAGAGTAGTAGGCTGTGCCGTAGACCACTGGTACTGAGGCTGCCTGCTCCAGTGTCCTGCACACACTTACACACAGGTACCTAAGGTTCAAGTATTACCTTTTTTTCAAAGAAAAAACATATTTCTAGAATTGAGGTTCAGGTTTATTCTTGACTTTAGAGTAGGGATGCACGATATTGGATTTTTTGCCGATATTTCCAACTTATTGTGGCCAATATCGATATATGCACATATTTTTTTCCATCTGGATAAGGAGACTACTATTTACCTGTAGGTAAATCAGTCCAGGAGCACTCACAGCGATCGGCTACCACAACACTGATTCACAGTGGAAGCGGGAAAAAGCTGTGCGTCATCACCCCATTAAGTATAGGTCGCTAAGCAAAAGTTTATCAAAGGGTGACCCCTTATGGTTGATAGGACAGTATTTGCAGTTAGAAGACATACCGGACCGCTTCCCATCTCGTTTGCCCGCTTAGTCCTTTTTCAAGCCGAGGTATTGCATGTAGAAAGCCTCTGCAGCTTCAGCAGAGCTGAACGAGTGGCGGAACCCCTCATAGTAAAGCACAAGTGTTGCCGGGTATCGCATGCTGAATTTAACCCCCTTCTCATAGAGTTGTGATTTTACCTTCTTGTAGGCGCTGCGTCTAGCTGCTAGTCGAGCGCTGAAATCCGGGAAAATAAAGATTTTCTTGCCTTCGTAGAAGAGCTGGCACTTCTGTATAGCCAGTTGCAGGACACGCTCTCTCTCCTGAAAGCGGTGAGAGGAGAAGGATTTTAAATTCTATTCTTGATTTTACTGGAAGCCAATGCAGTGAAACCAAAATGAAGGAAACGTGATCTCTTTTTCTAGTTTTGGTCAGTACACGTGCAGCTGCATTCTGGACCAGCTGGAGAGTCTTTATAGATTTGTTAAGGCAGTCTGATAATAATGAGTTGCAATAGTCCAGCCTAGAAGTAACAAACGTGTGGAATGTTTTTTCTGCATCTTGTTGAGACAGGAAGTGCCTGATTTTAGCGATATTACGTAAGTGAAAAAAGGCAGTCCTTGAAATGTGTTTTATGTGGGAGCTAAAGGACATACCCTGATCAAAGATAACTCCCAGATTCCTTACGGTGGTGCTGGAGGCCAGGGTAATGCCATCTAGAGTAGTTAAATCATAAGGTAATGTGTTTCTAAGGTGTTTAGGGCCAAGCACAATAACAATGCCCCCATGAGCAGCACTTGGTGAAAATGGAAAGGAAAAACTGGCCTTCAACAGGAAGAAACCTCAAGCAGTACACAGCGGGTGGCCATCTGCTTTGACTACGAATCACATTCACCCATTCACACATATTCATACGCTGAATGGGTACAGGGGCTACCATGCAAGGTCGCAATCAGAGGAAATCTAATCATTCATACACTGGCAGCACAGCCATCAAGAGCAATTTCGGGTTTAGTATCTTTCCCAAGGACAAATCGACCAGTGGAGCCGGGAATCGAACCACAATTGGATAAGCCATCCTCAATTAACTGGCCTTAAGTCTGAAATTTGTCCCTAAAAATAACCACAGATAGACAGAGACAGAGAGAACCATAACCAGAAAGTACTGTCCTATATCACTAATACACTTAAAATGAGTCCTGCATGCTTCCAAAATAAGGTTGCTGTAGGCAAGTGCACTTAACTGTTTTGTTAAGTCTCACGGTTGCATACAACCTGAAGCAATTATAAAGAAAATGTCTTTTTTGACCTTAAATATTTATATACATAACATACATACATACATATATTTATTTGTGTGTGTGTGTGTATATATATACAAGCAGAATATAGCAAAGATGCCAGAAACATTGCCAAAACATTACGTCCTGATAATGTAAAAAAATGTTGACAGTGCCTCCTCAATAAGTTACCTAGAATCAAAATTTCAGGTTCTTGCCATCCAAAATACAGCACCAAGATTTGCTCCATGCATTACTCACCACAGGGAACAACAAAACACCTTCAGCACACATTTATATGAGACATGCAGCATTGCTTATAGATGCCATGGTGTTTCATTATTTGCCTGAGATCACTGAGACCATAAGTGTCCACTACTAAGTAATCATAATCAAAATAACAAGATGTCAGTGTATGGAAATCAGGTCTCATGTATCCTTCTTCTTATTACATATGGCCCTAAATGGTGATGAAGCTGATTCCCTGCTTTGCCTCACTGCTCTCCCCCATTTGATCAATCCAAGAATTGGATAAGTTAGAGAACTTTGGGGTGTGCCTCCCCATCCTTAAGCCAATCCTAACTCCAGTATGAAGGCCTCCTCCACCTTCCTGAGCCTGATGGATCCTGAATACCTCTCTCAAGTTCTGAGCTCGGACCTCCTTGCTCTGGATATCCTCTACTAGTCTACTAGGGAACCAGCCCCCCTCACTATCATGGAGCCTTTCACCCATCATCCAGCCTGGAATGCAGAAGACACAGAGAGATCAGAAGTGACATAAAGATGGAAAGAGAAAATTACAGAAAACCACACACAAGTGACAAAGTATTTGGAACAGGGAAATCACATCTTATCAAATGCATCTACTCAGAGGCATCTAAGATACTGTGCAAACTGCCAAGACATGCTGATGATGCTGACATTTCAAAACCCACTGTCCTGTTGACTGCTTTCACTGGAACTGCAGCCTTTAACATCTCAGGCACAACGCTGCACTCTCTCCTCAAGCCTTAAACCTCCATTTCAAGGACTTGGCAATAAATTGGATGAAGTCAGGTGTGAGCTTTTCAATGCTGAGATCATAATCATCGATGAAGTGTCCATGGTGTCAAAACCCCTTTTTGCCTATGTTGATGCGAGACTCAAACAGATCAAAGGCAGTCAGAGACCCTTTAGAGGGATGTCAGTAATAGCTGTTGGAGACTTCTATCAGTTGCCACCAGTGCGACAGGCTAAACCTCTCTGTGTACATGAGCCATATGAGATTGACTTGTGGCAGGAACACTTTCAGATAATCAGTCTGACTGAGATTATGCGTCAGAAGGATGATGTTGCCTTTGCAGAGATGTTGAACCGGATCTGTGTGAAAGAAAAATCAGATGAGTTGTCTGAAGCAGACAGAGCTTTGCTGTGACTGAACCAGCACTTTGTCCAACTGATGTCCTGCACATTTTTGCAACTAATAAACAAGTAGCTGCCTGCAACTCAGCAACGTTAACTGAACTTCACTCATCATGAACATCACTAAAATTGATGCTGATGACTACAGGAAGGACCCACAAAATGGCAAAATGTCACGACAAGCTCAACCATTTAAAGGAGGCAGAAATTAGTTACCAGATACACTACAAGTTGTTGAAGGTGCTCGTGTTATGCTCACCATAAACATAGATGTTTCTCGAGGATTAGTGAACGGTTTGTTTGCTACTCTAGTCAGGTTAATAACTTCTGAACAACATGAATCTGTACATGTCACTATGCTTGGGCTCAAGATGGATGACGAAACAGCTGGACGGAATTGCAGTAACAGAGTACCAGGGGCACCTGACAATCTTGTGTACATAGAGAGAGCAGAGGAGAATCTAAATCAGAAAGGAGTGGTATGCAGACAGTTTCCCATTAAGCTGGCCTTTGCATGTACAATTCATAAGGTTCAAGGTATGACAACAACATCAGCTGTAGTGTCACTCAAGCACATTGTTGAACCTGGCATGGCTTATGTAGCTGTAAGTAGAATGACCTCTCTCAGTGGATTGCACCTACTGGACATGGATGAGAGTAAAATGTATGCCAACCCTGAAATCACTGCAGCCTTACAGACCATGAGACAAGTCAACTTGGATGACATGATGCCTCTTCTTCATATCAAACAAACGTTGAGCAGACATGACACCCTGACCATTGTTCACCATAACACAGAAGGATTGCCATCTCATGTCAATGACATAAAGAGCCATCATGAATTGTGTCTTTCAGGTGTTTTATGTCTTACAGAAACTCACCTACAACGCTCCTTTGTTGCAGAGTCTCCACTTAGAAGGCTACAACATGTTCAAACGCAATAGACACCTGTCCTACACAAACTTTCCACAAATGGCCAAAAGAGGAGGTGGTGGAGTTGCTGTTTATGTGAAAAACCACTTTCAGGTGTGTGAAAAACAGTACATGCGTAATGTAACTGACCTCGAGTTTGTGGCTTTGAAGGTTGAAGCCCCAGTAAGTGCATTGATTGCAGCTGTGTACAGACCTCCAGACTACAGCCTGACATCATTCCTGTCAAACCTGGAAAGCCTTTTGGACTCACTGGAGATCATGGATTGTCACCCCATAATTGTCTGTGGCGATTTCAACGAGAATCTCTTATCCAACGCAAGGAAGCCAGTAGCCAGTCTAGGGGGTATGTACAACTCATCACTGCTGCAACCACAGAGAAGAACACACTGCTGGACCTCATTTTCATCTCTCAACTACAGCATTGTCTCTATTCTGGTGTCATGAAAACTTATTACAGTTATCATAATCCTGTATACTGTGTAATGTCCTCAAGCAGTTCATAAAGAAGTCAGCTGAGTTTTCAAGATAAAGAAAAATGTCAAGGACTTGTGAAAGTAAAAATATTTTCAGTGCAGTGATCAATAGAAAATAGTTTATTAGAACTTTGTGTAAAAAAGTACAGAAGAATTTTATATTAATAACGGTTTGATTTAAAACACTGAATGATTTAAAGTGCAATTATGACATCAAGAACAGTATATTACAGAGTAGGGGTATCTTCTGTGCAGCCTGGCTTCAGCACCTTGCCAGGCTGCCTCAGTCTCTCCAAGGCTGTAAGGGAGGGAGGGTGGACAAGAGGATCCCCTCCTCAAAACTTAATATGACTGTTGTAATGTGCTAAAGAGAAATTGACGTACAAGGCCTCTTTGTTGATGAGAAAATACCACACTGATAAAGAGCAATATCTCCATTCTGGTACAGTTGTCGTAATCATGTTTTCTGTTTAAATTTTTAAATTAAATTTTGTTTGGTAATCTTAAATTTTGAGAGCACTGGATAATACAACGGGACATATTTTTTTCAGATAATTATACTGTTATGGGCTATATTTCCAACAGATTTCGGCCTGTGCATTTATCAGGGTGGGTCTGAGTCAGGGTTGATAAATGCACAGGCCAAAACTGTTTTAGCAGCTGTGCACAATAGTGTATACAGCTGCTAAAACAGTTTTAAAATTTACTATAACAGAAATACACAAGAAAGTATGTGTTTTAGATGTAACACATACTTTCTGATGTACTTATACCTACCAGCTGAAACCCCACATCCCCACCCATTTCCAGCTATGCTCTCTAGCAGGGTGGGTGCCAGAGACTATAACTTTTTTAAGGTTACTTTCTCCTGGACGGGAGACACAGTTCTACTGTGATGACACCTGCCCACCTTCGCCTCACCTCCTTCAGCACCGTGAGGACTAGCTCACAACAACCAGGACACTATGCTGCCACAGACCAAATGCTGCAGTGGTGGCATAACTGTTAATCTACACCGCACCCATCACCACTGGATAGACACGTTCTACTTCCTGCTAGCCTCAATCATTCTTCAAAGCAGAGGATGAGATCTGCCAGTCTTTGCCTCACCTCCTCTATGGCTCTGAGACACTGGTTCATCTCATAACAACCAAAACATCATGCTGACACAGACCAGATCCTGCAGCACCAGTGTAACTGTAAATCAGCAGCACACCATCACTGCTGGAACACATGTGTTCCCCCTGCCAGTGCCAAGGTTTCTTCACAGTGGAGCACAAGGTATTGGAGGTTTTATTTTTGAATTAAAAATGTCATTTGTGCTTTCTAATGTTTTGTTTTAATTTTGTGTTCATTCGTTTTACATTCAACAGTTTCGATGACACTGTTGTTGCTCTTGACTTTAATGCTACAGCTAGGAGTGTAATATGTCATTTACATCAATGTTTTTCTTCAGGTCTTCCTCCACTGTGATCCCTCCACTTCACAGTGGAGACACTCAGGACTGCACAGAGAGATAAACATGTAAAAGATCATGCTGACCTCAAAAATGTCTCTGTGTGAAATGGCACTGGACAGAAAATGGTTTCCTGCCCTGCAGCAGTGTTGAAGGTATTTGATTATTGTTTGTTATGTAACTCTTGAATATGTTTTGTGTCATAGTCTTTAATTTATTAACGTTCTGTTTTCTTTTGTCAGGACCAGCTCCATCCCCCTACCTCCACATCACCATCTGTGCACCCATTACAATGGAGCCCAACTACTGTTGATCCTTTGTCAAGTGATCAGATGTACTGCTGCAAGACTCCATGCACAATGCTGCACATCAGCCTTCACTCAGTTTCTGAGTGACAATGCCTCCAACTGTGCAACATCAAGCTCCCCCCTAAACAACAAGGTAACACTTTTATTTTACGTCCTTCATACAAGATCGAAACCACCTGGTGCCCGCATTTACAACTCCAGAACACATCCACCAGATAACTGGAAGCAGTAGTTCTACAACCACTGGAAATGTCAAAGGTCATGCTGACTCTGTGCTCTGTCAACTTGTGTCGACAATGAACAGATTCAACAATCAGTAACATGAAGGTGGACAAAATGACTGCTTCTCTGAAAAACAATACAACAATTTTTTTTTATCGTTGACATCTATCCAAACAATGTCTGTTTATTTTGTATTGCTTAAGAAATTATTCCTTTCCTTTTCATTTACTACATGCAAGTGAGCTAATTAACCCTGAGAAGAGGGGTGACTTGAGATATATTAATCATTAGGGTGTGGTTTCAGCTGGTAGGCATGTCAAAGGTCTTTGTGTGCTTAGCCTTGGGCTAATCTAAACCTCACAGTATACACAGCAGTCATTTATATAACTCCAGTGTTAAAAGAAATCCAAAAAGCCACATCTAATGATTTGATTGGGAAAGAAATGTTCTCATGCTAGTTTTGACATGACTGTCAGTCCAGGGATACTGGATCTTTGATGCTATGAACTAATGGGAGTACTTAATTAGCCTAGGTCTAACCATGAAGTGAAAAACCTTTAATGTTAATGGTATGGCTGAAGAATATTGCAAACCATCAGAATGTCTTTGTTCATCAGTGTTCCCCAGAGGACACTATGTATACAAGTTTTTAATGTCAGTAGCTCTGTTTAGACACATTTGTCACTCTTTCTATGACGTTTGATGACTCTTTCTCTTTCTATGAATGTCTCTAGCTATGATATGTGTTGTACAAAGTTCTTGTGCACAGTATTATTTGTGCACTGTGCCTACCATAAAACCATAAAAATAAAATAAAAATAAAAGAATAATGTCTAATAAGATTCGAACAACACATAACTACTAACTACTAATGGTGAATTATATTGTTCAGCCCTGCCTTATACAAGTATACTAAACTATAATGCCTATCTAACTTATACTAAGGCACTATGGATTTTGGTTGTTATTCATTTTACTGCAAGCTTTTAAGTGTTAAGCAACTCACTGAGAATCAAAGTTTATATTTTAATTAAATTATTTATTTCTTTGTTTGTTTTCATAATTCTAGAACATGTGCAGCAATGAGCAGCAGCATAGTTAAAACTCTCATGTTTGCTTTATTTTTTGTTGTATTTTTATTTTTTTGTCAATTGAGGATGGATATTTCTGTGGGGGGAAGAGTTATTTACTCTAGAGTGGAGCTTCCTTCATTGAAACTGAGCAAATCTGGAGCATACCACTCTATTACAGCTGAGATAAAGAGGCATTTTCCTGGTTGTCGTGCTGGTGCAAAGGTGAGGAAGGCCAGGAAATGGAGATATAAGCCCTTTCTGCCATCGGTCATCATGGGAAATGTCAACTCTGCCCAACAAAAGTGATGAGCTGGAGATATTGGTGAAGACTCAGAGTGTATACTGTGAGTGCAGCCTCATGTGTTTTACTGAAACCTGGTTGAATCAAAACATCTCTGATTCCTGTGTGGAACTACCTGGCTTCACTCTCATACGGATGGACAGAGACACTAAAGCTAGTGGAAAGAAGAAAGAAAAATGCCAGTACCATTGTCCAGATGAACTAAACAACTACAGAGCGGTGGCCCTTACATCGCACATCTTGAAAACCCTGGAGTGTTTGCTTCTACGTCTACTGAGGCTTGAGGTCAAAAATAAACCTGATCCCCTGCAGTTTGCATACAGAGAATACATTGGAGTGGATGATGCTGTCGTTTATATGCTTCACCGTGCTCTCTCTTATCTGGAGGAATCAGGCACTTATGTAAGAATCATGTTCTTTGATTTTTCAAGTGCATTCAACCAATCCATCCAACCCATCACACTCAAAGACAAGCTCAGAGAGATGGGAGTGGATTCCTCCCTTGTTTCCTGGATCACAGATTACCTGACAGAAAGGCCACAGTTTGTCAGGTTGGGGAACTACGTTTCTGGGACAGTAATGAGCACGGGGGCTTCACAGGGGACTGTACTGGCTCCATTCCTGTTCACACTGTATACTGTATACTTTGGACTTCAGATACAACTCTGAGACCTGCCACATCCAGAAATACTTGGATGACCTCCCTGTTGTTCCTTTTCATGGATTGTCCTACACAACCTCTGGACTCTATCCCTACCTGTTGATTTGGCTGCTTGATCTACCAGCCTGCGAAACGGCTATTAAATAGTGTTTACCTGCCTGCTACTGCTTCACCACCTGTTAGCCTGAAGAAGGCTAGCTTCACAGGTAAAGGCTCACCTGTACGGGACTCCTGCGGCTCCTCTCTGCACTCTATGGTGTGCCCCACGAAGCACACTAGTTCGGACTGCTCCGCTGCTAAACTGCCAGCTCTCCTGGACGCCCACCTGCACCCACAGACTGCTGACAACGTGGAGGACGCCGCCTCTCTACACCGCTACCCGACAGTGTCCACCTGCCAACCGGCTAGCCTGCTGGCAGGGCCAGCGCCGTCCAACTGGCTTCCTCGTCTCCACCGGGGCCACAAGCACTTCGCTCTACTCCACTCCTCTGCTGCACTGTTCCAGTGGTATTCACAGCAATCATCTTGTCCATCTACTGCTGGATGACATCGCTGCCACTAGCATCATGTGGATTTTCAAGCTGCTTCTTTGGACTGCGCTATGTTTGACGCTCACAACCGCAACCCTGCCGCTCCGTCACACGGTAACTGTTGCGCCTCCGGACCTTCTCCAGGACCCCCCCACCCCAGCTTGAATCCCACCACTACATTCTCAAATGTCCAAGATACATCCACCGAGGCTCTGGGCGGCACTTTCTCTACAGTCAAAATAAAAGTGACACAAACATCCGCTCCCTCTGGTCCACTGGGTCCCGCCCCCCTCCCCGCACTGACAGGCCTGTCCATCCTGTCAATCACAGTGTACTGTCCCCGCTGCCAAAAGCAACCACCTACACATCGCTTACACTTTTGAAACTCTGTCTGTTAAATATCAGATCCCTCAGTAACAAGGCTCTGCTTATTTCTGATTACATTATGGACCATAACCTTGACATTATGTGCCTCACCGAAACCTGGCAACAACCAGATGACTTTTCCCAGCTTAATGAGGCTGTACCACCAGGCTTTACTTTCATTAGTAAACCTCGTGCAACAGGGAGGGGGAGCGGCCTCGCTCTCCTTCACCGAGACAACATCAAGCTCACTGCTGTCACAGTCCCCAGCCACTCTGCCTTTGAATGTCTAGCTGTAAAACTCACTGGCCCCAAACCCACTATCATTGTCAGTATCTACAGACCACCCAAACCATCTGCTGATTTCCTCAACGAGTTCTCAACACTACTAACATCTGTATGTGCAATGTCCCCCACTGTTATCATCCTTGGTGATTTCAACATCCACATTGACAACCCAGCCAATACCTTTGCCAACAATTTCAAATCACTCCTGGACTGTCTTGGCAAAACACAATACATCAACCTCCCCACCCATAACAAAGGTCACATACTGGTCTTAATCTGCTGCACCGACATCATTCCCACTAACCTCAATGTCTCTGATTTTCGAATTTCTGACTACAAACCTATACTTTTTGACATTCACACCCAACACCACAAAACCAAAGAACAACAGACCATCTCCTACAGAAACATCAAACAAATCAGCTCCACAGTTCTCTCAGACATGATCAACTCCTACCCCAGCCCCCCAACAGCATCCTCCCCGGACGACATGGTGACTCATTATAATAATTGTCTTTCCTCTTCCCTCACCACCCTGGCTCCCCTGAAAACTCGCTCAGTCTCCTTTACCCATACTGCACCCTGGTTCACCCCTGCACTCCGCCAGCTCAAAGCCACTGGACGTCGATTGGAGCAACTTCACAAAAAGACTGGGCTCACTATACACAGCCAAATGTACTCGGACCACCTTCATCACTACAAGAATGCCCTCACCACTGCCAAGTCCTCATATTATTCCAACCTCATCAACACTGGTACAGGAACAACAGAATCCTCTTCTCAACAGTCAGCCATTTACTTCAGCCTCCTGAAACCCTCCCTCCAGACATCTCCACCAATCAGTGTACTGCCTTCCTGGACTTCTTCAACTCTAAAATCAACACCATTCACCAACAACTGGCCTCATCATGCACCTCCTTCAACGATCCACCCTGGCTGACCACCACTACCCACCCTCTCATCTGCTCCCTCTCCAACTTTACCCCAGTCTCAGAATACACTGTCTCTGAACTCATCCGCAAAGCCAAACCCACCACCTGTCAGCTCGATCCTCTCCCCACCTCCCTTGTCAAAGCCTGTCTACCATCCATCTGCCCCATGATCACCAACATAATTAACTCCTCCCTCACCACTGGTACTGTACCTCCCACTCTCAGACTGGCTGCTATCACATCCATCCTGAAAAAACCTGGTGCTGACCCATCTGACCTCAACCACTACCGGCCCATTTCCAACCTCCCCTTCATCTCCAAAATACTTGAAAGGGTGGTCGCCACACAACTACAGTCCCACCTTGACGCAAACAACCTCCATGAACTTTTCCAATCCGGCTTCCGTCCAAATCATAGCACCGAAACAGCCCTGATAAAAATCACCAATGACCTCCTCCGTGCAGCTGACTCAGGACTACTTACCATTCTCATCCTCCTCGACCTCAGTGCAGCATTCGACACCATCTCCCATCCACTACTTCTAAACCGCCTGGCTGGCATTGGGAACACTGGCACTGCACTCTCCTGGATAACATTATACCTCACTGACCGTCAACAATTCATACAATTAAGGAATCATAAGTCTGGGACTGCGGGTGTTTCACTGGGTGTTCCCCAGGGGTCAGTCTTGGGTCCACTTCTCTTCATTATCTACCTCCTTCCCCTTGGCACTCTCCTCCATCACCATGGGATCTATTTCCACTGCTACGCCGACAACACACAGGTCTACATCTCCTCGATACCCACCACTGCAACCCCCCCCCCACCTCCCTCATCACCTGCCTCGATGACATCCGGAGCTGGATGAGCAGGAACTTTTTAAAACTGAACGGCAATAAAACCCGAGGCCCTGCTCATCGGTTCCAAATCAAACATCACTAAATTTCAAAGCACCCCAGATCCACCCATCATCATCGACGGTTTCCCCGTACCCTTTGCCCCCCAAGTCAAGAGCCTCGGCGTTATCCTGGACAGCACCCTCTCATTTGCACCACATATTCAAAACATCACCCGGACTGCATTTTTCCACCTCTGTAACATCTCCAGACTCCGCCCATCACTTTCTCAATCCAGCACTGAAATCCTGGTTCATTCTTTTGTCACATCCCGCATTGATTACTGCAACGCACTTGTCACTGGACTTCCAAACAAACTCATTAACAAACTGCAAATCATCACCCGCACTAAATCATCTGACCACATCACCCCTGTCCTCATCCACCTTCACTGGCTCCCTGTTCAACAACGCATCCAATACAAAAACCTCCTACTCACCTATAAAGCTCTCCATAACTCAGCTCCAACCTACCTCCATGACCTCCTCCAGGAATACACTCCCTCTCGCACCCTCCCTTCATCCTCTACTGGACTCTTATCCACTCCCACATCTCGTCTCAGTACCATGGGTGCCCGACCCTTCAGCTGCTCAGCACCCAGGCTCTGGAACTCTCTCCCCCCACACATAAGACAGTCAGACTCTATCACCTCATTTAAAACACACCTCAAAACTCACCTGTTCAAACTTGCATACACACTATAATCGGACTTCATGCATCTCACCTGTTTGCTCTCTTTCTTTTTTGTATATACTGACGTGTGTTTTCTTTCTTTTATTTATTTTTTATTTATTTGATGCTATTGTTGATTTTATCTCTTGTAAGGTGACCATGAGTGTCATGAAAGGCCTCAATTGAAATTTGAAATATCAGGAAGAAGCTTGAGACACATGGGATCAATGAAGTCCTCTGAGGTATCAGTGACCAGACCATCACTCATGATGTGATTGGTCTGGTCACTGATGGGACATTCAATTCAATTCAATTCAATTCAATTCAATTCAATTCAATTCAATTCAATTTTATTTATATAGCGCCAAATCACAACACAAAGTCATCTCAGAGCACTTTTACATGGAGCAGAGATCCGTTTCACAAAGCAGGTTTATCGAAAACTCAGAGTTTGTTAACCTGGAAATGAGGCAAACTCAGAGTTTTCTGTTTCACAAAGTGAGGTAACTCATACCAGAGAAAGAGGGGTAACTCTAGCCTGTTTCACAAAGAGAGATCACTTAAGCTCTCGGTCAGTTACCATAGTAACAGACTCTATGAAACTAACCTGGCCTCTCTGTCTCCGCCCTCTTTCAGAGCCAGCAGGAACAGCTGGCGAAGGGCAGAAGAAGGACGCCAAAACACCAGCATGGTCTATGGTTTATGGACCTTCCTGTGGATCAGAAACCACAAAGAACTCTGGGGAAGAAGTAAAGGTAGTAACATGCATTAATGGTAATAAAATACATAGAGATGGAGAAGAGGAGAGAGAAGCTCGGTGCATCAATGGAAGTCCCCTGGCAGTCTAGGCCTATAGCACCATAACTAAGGACTGGTTCAAGGTGAGCCTGGTCAGACCTAACTATAAGCTATATCAAAGAGGAAAGTTTTAAGCCTACTCTTAAACATAGAGAGGGTGTCTGCCCCTCGGACCGAATCTGGGAGATGGTTCCACAAGAGAGGAGCCTGATAGCTGAAGGCTCTGCCACCCACTCTACTTTTAAAGACTGTAGGAACCACCAGTAAACCTGCATTCTGGGAGCGCAGTGCTCTAGTGGGATTATATGGTACTATAGTCAGATAAAATGGTGCCTGACCATTAAGGGCTTTGTAGGAAGAAGGATTTTAAATTCTATTCTGGATTTCACTGGAAGCCAATGCAGTGAAACTAAGATGCGGGAAATGTGATCTCTTTTTTTAGTTTTAGTCAGTACACGAGCAGCTGCATTCTGGACCAGCTGCAGAGTCTTTATAGACCTGTTAGGACAGCCTGATAATAATGAGTTACAATAATCCAGCCTAGAAGTAACAAATGCATGGATTATTTTGCATGGCCAGGGTAATGCCATCTAAATTTATCTAAATAAATCATTAGATAATGTGTTTCTAAGGTGTTTAGGACCAAGCACAATAACTTGAATTTTATCTGAGTTTAGCAGCAGAAAATTGCACGTCATCCAGGTCTTGGTGTCTTTAAGGCATGCTTGGAGTCTAGATAACTGATTGGATTTATCTGGCTTCATTGATAAATATATTTGGTTATCAACTGCATAACAATGGAAAGAGTGTTTTTGAATAATATTCCCTAAAGGAACCATATATAAAGTGAATAGTATAGGTCCCAGAACAGAACCTTGTGGAATTCCGTGTCTAACTTTTGCTTTTATAGAGGATTCATCATTAACATGAACAAACTGAAATCGATCTGATAAATAGGACTTAAACCAGCATAGTGCAGTACCTTTAATGCCAGTGAAATGTTCCAGTCTCTGTAACAGGATTTGATGGTCAACAGGGCAAATGCAGCACTAAGATCTGACAAGACAAGTACAGAGACAAGTCCTTTGTCTGATGCAGTCAGGAGGTCGTTTGTGACTTTAACCAGTGCAGTCTCTGGCTATGATGTGCTCTAAATCCAGACTGAAAAGCCTCAAATAAATTATTGTTAGCTAGAAAATCACATAACTGATTAGCGACTGCTTTCTCGAGGATTTCAGACAGAAAAGGAAGGTTAGATATGGGTCTATAGTTGGCTAAGACGTCTGAATCAAGAGTAGGCTTCTTAAGGAGGGGTTTAATTACAGCTACTTTAAAGGACTGTGGTACATAGCCAGTTACCAAAGACATATTGATTATATTTAGTAGGGAGGTGCTAATTAAGGGTAAGACATCCTTAAGTAGTTTAGTTGGGATGGGATCTAAGAGACAATTCAAAGATTTTGATGAAGAGATCATAAAAGTTAATTCAGGAAGGTCAATCTGAGAGAAAAAGTCCAAACTCAAATGAGGTATTGTGGCTGTTTCTAGGTTTATTTTCCTCAATTAATGTTGAGTAATAGGCGGCTCTGGCTTTACAGAAGGCCTTCTTATAAGTTTTAAGGTTTTCAAGCCAGACTATGCAAGATTCTTCTAGTTTAGTGGAATGCCAAATCCTTTCAGATTTATGAGATAATTGCTTTAATTTGCAGGTTTCAGAGTTATACCAAGGAGCTAATCTCTTATGCTTTATTATCTTTTTATAGGAGCAATGGAGTTGAGCGTTTGCTGTAGAGCACCTGCAGCACTGTCAACAAAATTATCAATTTGGGAGTAGAGTCCTCTGAGGTATTCAATTCAATTCAGTTTTATTTATATAGCGCCAAATCACAGCATAAAGTCATCTCAGGGCACTTTACATGGAGCAGGTCTAGACCACGCTCTTTAATTTACAGAAAGAGAAACCCAACAGTTCCCCCCAACAGCGGAAAGGAAAAACTCCCCTTTAACGGGAAGAAACCTAAGGCAGACCCCGAGAGAGAGAGAGAGAGAGAGAGAGAGAGAGAGAGAGAGAGAGAGAGAGAGAGAGAGAGAGAGAGGTTGTACACAATAAATATCCAATTGATTGAATTCAGCACTAATGGAATTGTTTCCTTAAATTTAGCTACAGCACTATCAGTAAGACATCTAGTGAAGACATTTTTGTCTAATGGTGTGTAATTTACCAATAAAAATTCAAAAGTTATCAAATGGTGATCTGATAAAATGGGATTTTGAGGAAAAACTATCAAATGTTCAATTTCTATGCCTTAAGTCAGCACAAGATCAAGGGTATGATTATGACAGTGAGTGGGTTTATTTACACACTGAGAGAAGCCAATTGAGTCTAGTAATGAGATAAAGGCAGTGCTAAGACTATCATTATCGACGTCCACATGAACAATAAAAAGTCACCTGCTAGTAGTATGGGCTACCTGAGTATGGGCCAGGAGGATGGTACACTATAACAAATAGAACTGGTTGTACAGTTTTCCAGGTTGGGTGAGAAATATAAAGAGCAAGGCATTAAAAAGAATTATAATTAAATTTAAATTTAGGTTTAGGGCTGACAATAAGGCTGGAGTTGAAAATGGCTGCAACTCCACCTCCTCGGCCAGTATCTCGAGGAATGTGAGTATTAATATGACTGGGAGGAGTGGATTCATTAAAGCTAACATGACATATGACATGACATAACCAGGTTTCAGTAAGACAAAATAAATCAATATAAAGATTAGGTAATTTACTAATAAGGCTTTAGAAGATAGTGATCTAATGTTTAAGAGACCGCATTTAATTTTTTTATTTTGCTGAACAGTTTTAGACTTAATGTTAATTTGTTTTAGATTTTTATGATTGATTCGTCTATCATTAATTTTTCGATTTAATTGATTTAAATGGTCAGGGGACAGACACAGTCTCTCTGTGGTTTAGGGCGGGTAAGTGATCTAATGGAAGCGCAGAGAAGCGTGTAAGACTGTAACTCTGCCTCCTGGTCTCAACTCTGGGTTGTCATGGTTTTGGTTTTCTTATAAATTCAGCCATATTTTTTGATATGAGAGCAGCTCCATCCAAAGTATGCCATCTCTCCTAATCAGCCAGGTTTTCCCCAGAAAGTCTGCCAATTGTCTATGATGCCCACATTGTTTGCTGGACACCACCTTGACAGCCAGTGGTTAAACTGTGACATGCGGCTATACATGTTATCACTGGTCAAATTAGGCAGGGGTCCAGAGAAAACTATGGAGTCCGACATTGTTTTGGCAAAAGTACACACCAACTCCACATTAATTTTAGTGACCTCTGATTGGCGTAACTGGAAGTCATTAACACTGACATGGATAACAATAGTAGCGTATCTACATTTACTCTTAGCCAGCAGTTTTAAATTTGATTCTATGTCGCCTGCTCTGGCCCCAGGAATACACTGTGGTTGCTGGTATCGCTAACTTCACGTTTCTGACTATTGAGCTGCCAATAACCAGAGTCTGATTCTCAGCGGGTGTGTTGCTGAGAGGGGAAAATCTGTTTGAAACGCAAACGGGTTGGTGGTGAACTGCGGGCTTCTGTTTAGGGCTATGCTTCCTTCGGACAGACACCCAGCCAGAAACCTGTCTTCCTGACTGCTCGGGAACTACCGGGAGAGTAGGGGCTATGCTAGGTTGGTCTGGGGGCTGGCTATGACAATGTGGTTCGCTATGGTGTTGCATGGCAGATACTGTAGTGCAGTTTGGGCAGTACACTAGCCTAACTAAACACTGAAGTGGCCTACACTACGAGGAGACGCTTCCTGTGGAGGAGGGGTAGCCACAACACTGTCTAGTGGCTCTAGTGGGCACTACAGATTTCAACATGCACTAACTGCAGGGCAGTAACAGTCAGAGGAATTTTTCTTAAAGTTGACTCAGGCTGGAATGCACGGCAGTAACAGCTTTTAAGTTTCACAGGAAACTTTTAATTTTCACAGGGCTGACAGCATGCTCTGGCTCTATCTCACAGGCTCTATTTCTTACTCGGGCAGTAATAGCCAGGTACAAGCTCTCTATGTGTCACAGGGCTGCTGGCACACTGTGTTTTAATTACCAAGGGGAGCACTAATTCTGACATCTTGACTACATTGCACTGAATGCATGATATTACAATGCTGAATTGAAATTCTTATAATTTCTACAGAATAGGTTCAACCTGAGTGGCTAAGAGCAACGCAAACTCTTAATGTAACACTGAGGGCTTAAATCAGTAGTTACCAATAACTCAAGATTTAGGTTATTAATTGTCTTCGCTAAATTTGATTTTAAAAATCAAATCTCACCGCATTTAACTTGTTTGCAAGTATAGCTAGATACCTACTCCTATGGCAGACTAATTGTGTTAGATATAAAGACTTTTGGATTGTCTAAAGATTTAGATTCCAAAATTTTGGTGCTGGCCAAAATTATGCTGAAATCAACATTGCACAATTATAAATAACTGCCAACAATACTCTGCCTCACATGGGGCACCATTTCGCTGGACTTGGTTATAAGTTTGGCTATCAGAAGTAATTAATGATTATCAAAGATAATTATTAATTATTAAAATCAATAAAATTATGAATAAGAATTGGTAATAAAGGGGCACCACCCTGGAGTCAGGGAAAAAGAAGTGTAAGTGTACTTATATACAAGTGTTTGTGTCTGTGTCTGTGTTGGGGAGACAATGGTAAGATGGCTGCATTCACCTGGTGACTGAGCACATGGCATGCCGACAATTTGGCTGATAAAGGGAACTACAGAGATAAAAGGCCAGACCATGTGGTGTCGTAAACCACATTTGCTGCCTGAACCAAACTTTGCAAAACCAGGTTTTAAACCTTATAACTGTATGGTTCTCTATTCAAAGCCAATGGGTGAATGCTAGAAGTGCCAGGTTAGGAAGAGGTTAGCTGCACACAAGGCCTAGTTACTGGATGTAACCTGTGTTAAACATGCTAACATTGACCTAGCAGAGTTGCTATGCCGTAACCTGACTGAACAACAAGGACATCACAACAACAGTTCAATGTATAACCATAGCCAAATCAATACATGTACTGTACATTGATTAAGTTAAACATTTTCGCTTAGCAATGCTATGCTTCACTGTGTTGCCAGGCTATGCCCAGTTGTTACCAGTCCATGAAGGAAAGAGATGCTTTGTGGCGTACTGCTTCTTTGCCGGTGAACCCGTGGATGATTCAGGCTGAGAAGGCTTTGGCTCTGAAGCTGAAAGATGCAGGTGTTGGTGGAGAGACAGCACTCCAGTTGTGCAGAGGACCCAGGTCACTCCTTTGTTAGAGTCAGTGGCAAGCTAACTCTGTTTTGTGGCTCCTGTCCTTGTTAAACTATCCAGCACACTTGTATGGTAGCTGCTGGCACATGGAAACTTAGTTTCTGAGTCTTAGGCAGGCTCTTGTGTCTTCTGCCATAAAGAAAAGAATGTGTATGTGTGTCTGCTGTGAGCAGGCCACACCAGAGAGCAAAGAGCTGTTTCAGCAACTGCTGCTGTGGGGGAAAAGAACAAGGAGCTGCCCCTGCAGCTGGAGGAGAAAGAGAGGGGCAGCTGTTCCAGCAGCTGGAGGAGAGGGGAAACTCTGGTTTTGATAACCTGGATCCATGGGTGGGGCTTCACTTTGTGTGTGAACCTCCAGGGCTCAGGTTTCTGGGGTCTTGAAACATGTGGTAAACTGATCACATGTAGTCCCAACATGTCCAAATTATGAATATGAGCAGGAGGATGTGACTCCCCTTGTTGAGACCTGCTGATAGATAACATAACAGCAGAGCAGAAGAAGGAGACTGAGATAGCTAGATAGCTAGATGTAACTGGCCTGCGTGCTGGTATTTGACATGTTTTTTTTCCTTTCCAAATACAAATCGTTCTTAAAATATTTGTATGAAACAAATATTCATAAAAAAACCCCCACTATTTGTGATTTGCCGAATTACGTAGTTTGTATCTCACTTCCTCATCCTCAGTGTCATTAAGAAAGACCCCTACTCCACCAGGTTACTTTTACCCCTTTAGACTATAAAATGTTCCAATGTCCATTATTGCCAGTGAGTAATGTGATGATCCACTGGCTTGTGCTTAAATTCTGTTTCTATAATGTAGCAGGTACCTAGAGGGTTGGGAGCTGACCAACCTAGTTGGAAGCATCTGGATCCGATACGCTCATCCTATAAGACCTTGCCTTTCCGGCTGCAAGGTTCTCCTCCTCCCAGCGCATTGTTATTTTGTTTTCAGCCATTCAACATCTTTTCCTCACATGACACTTTACATTCATGCATACACACACCCTCACTGCTGATGACCACATCGCATCATATTCTCTATTGTCTTCTCTATAGTCTGTTTTGTGTTTACTGTTGTATTTCTTACATGTTGATTTGATTTATTGAACAGGACAGTGTGCAGTTTTAAACATAAATGCATTTCACTGCAGTTAGCTTGAAGCTAATTTGCATCCGTAGTCCACCACAATCAAAACATACAACGGCACAACAACAAACAGTACAAAGCAAAAAACACCAAAAAAAACAAATTAAGAAACAAAAACACACAGAGAGAACACACCATACAAAATACAAAGCTACACACAGCAGCACATCACATACACCCACAATGTCAATTAAAAATTAATAATGTAAACGAGGCTAAGTGGTCACACAGCTGATTCGTCTTTAGTTGATTTTTTAATTTGGCTTTGAATGTAATAATAGAACTACAGTTCTTCATATGATCAGGTAGGGAATTCCGCTGAGTGGTGCTTTTTAGTTAAATAAATTACTCATTATTTGCCCTCAGCCTGCGTCCCCCTCTCTTCTGTCTTGACTTCATAGCCAGGTTATGACAGTAAAAACTAAATAGCAAAAACATTGACCATTTTACCCATAATGCCCATACCCACACAGACATGATAAAGCAGATTGGTGTTTTTCACTGTCAAACCCTTCATAAATAATAAACAAAGATGTTTTTTTTTAACAAAACTTGAAATTTGATCTCTGGTAATTAAATTAAGAGTTGGGGAGAAAAAAGCTTTCAGGGCCATAAAGCTACCTCATTTGTTCTTTACTGTTGAATCTGGATGACTGCATGCTGAGAAAGAGGGCAAATGTTAAAGTGGTGTTGTATTGCCATATGTAACTGCATAATTTAATTTCAATTGTAGTCCAAGAACTACAGCATACTTTCAGAGAAAAATAAAAAGATATTTTAGAATTTGTTTTATTTGTTATCAAAGTAATGAAAAAAGGTTATGAAAAGTACCAATTAGGACACAAAAATCAGAATTTCAGGCAAGAAAAAGCCTTCACCTCCACAACATTAAATAACAAAGTATTAAATGACAATGGCAGAGAATGGAAACATAATTGGACAGCAAAATATTGTCAAAACAAGATGTTAACTAATAATAAGAAAGATGACAAGACAGTGATTTGAAGTGACCAGTCTGGTTAAAAAAAAAAACAACAAAAATACCACAATTTCAGCTCTTCGTAACTGTGAACCCCCAACCATTACAGCCTTTTTTTTATTTTTCTCTCTGTCATAACTCTGACTTTATTCTCTTCCAAAAAGAAATAACACTAGTGTAACCCAGAACAAGAAAGCCATGATACAGAAGGAAGGGCACCTTGTACTTGTTGGACAACTGCAAGTAGTTAAATATTCATGCAACTTTAGAAACATCTCTGGTTAGATCTCTAGGCTAACAATACATTTTTTATTTTATACGAAATATCAATATGATTCTCCACATTTTGACTAATGTTTTTCTCCATGTAAAGTAACAGTTAATAGATTTTGTCATGAAATGTGCTGATAAACCATATGTTCAGTCTGTACAAGTACAGAGGTACTAAAAGTCACAACTGTCATGGTATATGTACAATTTTTTACCTACAAATTACAACAGCTAGCATGTAATAAAATATGTAAACAAATTTCTTGTTTTTTGACACAGTCGAATGTGACAGCAGATAGAATTCACACTTTCACCATTTGATTTATTTCTGTATACACATTTGTTAACAATGTTGTAGTACTGCATTTGTCTCTCTCCTGACACCTCCATAGAAAAACGGAATGGTAGGCAATGAACCAACATACGGTTTTGCAAAAAGATCAAACCACCACTTGCTGTGCATCATTAATAGACCTTTTCATTAAGAGATCATTTTTTCCACAATTAATATCTTTGAGGGCTTCAAAAAGGGGGGAGGGGCTAAGTTCTGATCAGATGATGAACTGTTTTGGCATTAGATAGAACATGGTCCAAGTGTAACACTGTATACTGAACTTTCACTGTACTGTGAAATTCAGATGGCATGCATTTTACAATCAGTTGCTTTTTACCAAGACAACCACCACTTGTTTCCACAAAGTGAGTCACTGTCTGTCAGACAATGAGAATAATTGTGGTACATCAGATTTCAGAGTGAACAGATTCAATTAGATCTGCCCATGGCAATTTTCTCACCTGCTTTCATTTAACACACAGAAATCTGTTCTTTTTGTTGTTTTTTTTTCATTTGCTGAAAGCAAAAATAAGTAAGACACCACACTTTTATGTATAAACCATACAAATTTTTGTCATATTCTTATACAAGAGTCCTTTTTTACTTTGACAACGATTGTGTGTCTGACACCCTCTTGTTAAGCACTACATGTTGCCTACATGCTGAAAATGGTCAAGAATATGAGCCTTTTGTGATTTTACAAAAAAGTTTTTTGTTTAATACCAAGGATCACATTGCTCTAAAAGTCACTTAGGAGAATGATGTAGCTGTGAAATATTTCTATACTGATAACGTCTCTGACCAGATAGAAGAAGAAGGTCTCTAAAGTTGATATTTAGCCTTCTCTTTATGCTTACAATAGTAAGTGTGCTTTATATTACAGTACATGTCATCAGTTTATCTACTCAGCACATCCATGTTATACCATCATTTGTCATAGCTCCTTGCAGAAAGTAAAGGTTCTCTTAGTGCTTTCTTTCCTTATCGTCTTGTGTTGACATAAGTCTCACAGTCACACATAATACTCCTTATCCTTATTTTTCTGTTTTTTGTTGCTGCCTTTCAAGCTCTGCTGTTTGTCCTTCATGACAGCGCCATTGCTCTGCACAGCTGAGTTGGTGATGTAGTTCCTGCTCTCGTCCACCTGGTAGGACCCTTCATCCCTGTTCCTGTACTTATACATGGCATAAAGAAGGATGAGGATGCACAGGGCAGCGGCTGCCACTATTCCGATGACCATCCCGGTGGTGCTGCTAGATTCACGAACCACTTCTGAGGGCCCTGGAACACGCCTGACGCCAGGTTCTGTGGGGAGTGCTGTGGGTATATTACGGAACATGGGGGAGGTTATTAATGGGCCCCTCAGCTTGGTGCTGTCTACCTCAAAGGATGTGGGCAATGGAAGCAACACTAGGTCGGGCTGGGGTTTTAGCTCGCGGTTATTCATTTTGCCAGCCAGCTGTTTGGCGGGAGCATTGTGGAGGGTGGCAGTGAAGGCAGAGGTGGCGGTGGTGCGGCTCTGGTCGGCGGTAAGTGGTATGGCGGTAGTAGTAGTCCTACCGCGTCTGGAGACTGAATGTTTGTTTTGTCTAAAAGTCTTGGGCGCGTGAGCTTTGTAGCCACCTTCAAAGCCCGACGTGGACAAGGTCTTATCTGTTACCAAGGAGAAGGTCGGGTAAAAATCTTCATCATCAGTAGGGGGCAGGTTAGACTTGAACGCTTCCCCAGAGCCATACCCCGATATCACCAAGCCATCATCATCACAATCATCGCTGCCTTGGTCCGACAAGCAAGGTACCCCCGCCTCAGTGGCCTTGGACAGGGACTCTTTGGTGGTCTCAATAATGGTGAGGAGTGGGTGGTGGGTTGAGGGAGTGTGAATGAAGGGTGCACGAGGAGCTACAGGGGGGTGCACTAATGGACCCTCAAGTACTGGGATGACTAATTCAGCTCCTGGAGTTAGAGAAAGACAGGTAGTAATGTTAGTAATTATATATATATATATATATATATATATATATATATATATATATATATATATATATATATATATATATATATATAAATCTGTGACATACCTTTCTTAAACTGATGATATGAATTGATCAATTCATATCATCATATCATACAATTTTCAAAAGGCTTAAGAGGTGTGCAAAGAAACTGTGTGCTAAATACAAATTAACAAAAATGTATTCAAAATAGTTACAGTCAAAAAAAGATACTGTAGTTATTTCTATCCATTTTATTTCCAATTATTGAATAGGAAGGGAAAACTTGGAATAAATTCCTAATAGGTAACAAACTTATTTCTATTTCACAGCGCATTCAGTAACATTAATTTAGATAAAATTAAACCAAAATACAAATTACTATGATATTAAAAATGACTGATGTGTGTGTTACTTCTTACTGGCTCTCCGATCATCTTAAACCTCTTGCTTTTTTACAAATGCAGTTATAGTTCTACAAACATTTCTCAGATGCAGAGCTGTTATGGGAGGTAAAAGTGATCTCAGTCTTAAAGTAAATGTCAGTGAGAGAAGACAAACAACCAGTTTGTTTAGGCATGAGTTGGCTACCACCTTGAATAGTGAAGATGGAACTATTTTTCTTTGTAAGAGGAAAAATGAGAAAACCCTCTATAAAATAATCAGGATGCAAATTACTCTTTTCTTTAAACCCAAAAGAAAATCTTGGTGAATCAGGACTAACATGAAATTGGATGTGAATAATTTGGATGTGAGTAATCAAACATCCAAATACTTCTATTTAAAACAGCAGTTCTAATTATCATGTGTAAATCATGGAGAAAGGTTTAGTCTGGTAACTAAACATCAGAAAAAACAAGATCAAGATTAATAATCATTTTTTTAAAAAATGAACACTGTTGGAATATCTTTGATGTCTTTGCATATTAGCTAGTGTCCAATATCTATTAATTTGTGTGTATTACAATTACCAATTTATTTGAAGATACAAACTCTCCTAGTTGCTAATAAGGATATGGACACGTTAGAGTCAGATTTGTGCAACTTTCATGAATGAGGGCCAGTGCCTTTTTATGGACTCCTGACAAAGACATTCTAGATAGTGCAGGGTTAACAGGCCTGTCAGAAAGGATTTTTCATGAAACACATTGTTTCATTATACTGTCATCCCTCCTTTCTCACATATTGATTTTTCACCATACTGTTTCTTGGCAGTCAAAAAAATGCCTACTCAGTTTTTACTCAACAAGTGACAATGATTCTACTGTATGATCAGCTCTGTACCCAAGAAAAAACTGTCTAACTATAACTTTGGTTTTAAGTTGAAACAATGTCAATGGCAGAGCAAAGTCACCTGAATGCTCACCCTTTCTGAGATATTGTCCTGTGTGAAAGATGTCATGAAGGACATTCTTTATCCCAATGTGTGTTTAACAGCCCCTCTAGAGTCAAATCTCTGAGCCCTTGCTCACCAGATCAGGTTACCTAACAAAACCACTTAAATACATGCTCCTATTACACAGTTTAAAACAAGTTTTCTTCTTAACCACAGTTGAAAAGGTATGAAAAAAAGATGAAATCAGACCAGTTTGTTCAAACTGCTAGTAATCTAATCTCTATGTATCTGTCACCATAGAAAGCTACTATGGTCTGCTGTGCTGTAAGTTTACCATATCACTTTTTGTTAGGCCTGTTAAAGAGGAGTTTTTGTCCACATCATAAATTTGAAATAAAATTTTGTTCCATTTGATTGATCTTGATTGGTATGACTACAGAACAACAAATGTCCAATTTTCCAATTAAACAGTTAAATTAAACCAAGTGCTGCATGGGAGGATCAATACCCATGTGTCTTCAGGGGACAGACTGGTCTGGGACTTGCTCTGCGCCAGGGCTCGAGGTGGGGTATGGGAGCCAGCTAGGGGTTGCAATTTCAAGTAGCTACATTTGTCTTATTTAAATGGTGTACACACATTTACATTTTAGCTACTGGTACATCTGGGGATGTCCAAGGTTTTGTTTAGAGTTTGTTGGGAAGGTGTATGAGCCTGTGGCTTATCTGTTAGAACACATTTGTACCATCATTGTAGCTAGGCTAGCTGTTGGTGCTGTTTGTCAATACTGTCAACCTCTACACTAGCTGCATGTTAAGCTATGAAGTTTCATTGTTTTTTTTCCTGCATTTGGCTATGTAATGCAGGAAAGTGGCTGAATGGATTTTTATGGAGCTGGGCTGAGTAACTTACCCAACACTACAGTTCAATAATAACAATCGGCTTCAAGCCACAACTTTTCAAGCTCTGTAACTAAAGAATGTTGCTCCATATTCCTCTCCATATACAAACTCCATCTGTATCTCTGCAGTCTTTGTAGATTCTGAATAAAGTGTGGAAGAGCAAATTATAACATGCAATTAACCAGCTTTTTCTGTGACATTAACATTGTTCCTGTTCAATAAAACAGCACATTAAAGCCAAAAACAAACAAACAAACCCCCCCCCCCCCCCCCAAAAAAAAAACAAAAAACAAGAGCACCAGTTGTGACTAGTCTTTTTAAAGACTGCACTTAACAACATGGCACTGTAAGCCTTCTGGTGACAAGGGTTGACAGGTTCTACAAATGATTTTAAGAAGTGCATAAAAGTTGGATTTCCTTACCAATGAAATGTAATCTCAGGGAGGTTTTAATGGTGTGAACATTCAAACTGCCATTGACATGAAAAATATCCACTGTGCATGCACATACTGAATATTTGATGCATAGTCCAAGTTATATTCTGTGACTCACACATTACCACAAACACCAATGTATACATTCACAAGCATACAAATCATTAGATCAAACAAATGCCATTTTATTCTATAATTTCAAACAACAAAACACTATTGAAGACTTATTCAGGTGTCAATTTCGACAGCTTGATCAGAGATGCAGTTTGCAAGCTTTTAGAAAATGCTGCTTCAAACACATGATATCATGATCATATTGTCTCTGAAGTAGTCAGTATTCCTTAAAGGTACAACATGTAGCACTTTGTGTTCATATAGTGTATTATCAAATACTAAATAGTGAGTCAGCTTATGTTCAGTTTAAGAAAACATTCTTAACAATAAGCAGGGTTTCCCTTGATGCAATTTAGTCATATAGTATAGCCAGTACATTTGTGAGGTGCTTTATGTTGAGGAACTGTAGCATCTGTGGCTAAAGAGTAAAGGGAATTAGTGGGGTAGCTAAGTGCAAATTTTGCCAGAAGTGAACACTTTGTGATACAAGCACCAAATCAAGGATTAGTTAATATAAAAATAGACACTTGTTATGGTAATGAGTGAAGGGCACACTGGTGACATCACTGTTGTGAAACTCAGTGATGTTCTGAAAGTAATACTGAAGGAAGACCTCCATCTTTTCAAGATGCCAGATCTTGAAGTAGTGGTAGATGCTACTGCCTTGGCAACCCTAGCAGCAAAATCTTTCAGTCAGTATGCCTTGTTAGATGGTATCCCTGCAGTTAAGGCTTATGTGACAAAAAAAGCGTAAATGCGCTCAAATATAGTTTTTGATGTTTATGTTGCATCTAGTCTGAAGGCTGAGGCAATAACCAAGAGAGGGAAAGGCATGAGAAGGAGGGTGACATGAAATCTGCTCTGTACTTGAGCTTGAAAAAACAAGAGGAATTCTGTTCTTCTATGTCTTTGGTTGTGATGTAGTGTTGGTATTATGAGGCAAAGGAAATAAGTCTGCTTGGGACACTTGGAATGGGTATGATCAAGCTACATTTGTCTTCTCAAAACCTAGCCAACCAGTCACTAATGACACCGATATGCAGACTTTAGAGAAGTAAGAAGTCACCATGTATGACAGGTCCAATACTGCTGTTTGCAAGAAAACAATGGATGTATAACTCTGTTCACCAACTCAAGATGCCCTCCTTCACCATGCAAAACCTTCCAGACAGGATGTGCACAGAGTCAGACAACTGTATGTAGGCCACAATACATAAATCCTAGTGAATGAGGTTGGACAAAGCATGGTGATGATGGAAGGTTTGCTGGCTGACTCACTAACCTATTGCAAAGTGTTGCAAACTGCTGACAAAATGCAGATGTAGGGTGAATGCCATGGAAGATGCAAATGCTATTGGTCTGGCCTGAGCTGTACTGTAGTTTGTAGCTGTTAGTGCCAGTTCTAAGGTTCAATAAATACACTATAATACATCCAGATGTCTATTTATCATGAAAATGGAATAATCGATTCAAATATTAGTTAACTGAGGTAAAATCGTCTTCTTCACCTTATACCTTATGGAAATTATGAACAAATCCATCCTACAAACCCAGATGTTGGAAAATAGGAACTCCATGACCTCTCAAATTAATTTTGGACGGTTTGTTTTGATTATATGATAATAATTACATCCAGTAGCCAAATTTCATGCTTGTGTCACCATCTGAATGATTTTGCACTTAGCTGCCCCACTTAAAAGTTCAACACACAGAAACCAAAAAGCTATCAGTCAATAATGAAGTAACAGTTCAGTGATGTGACATAACTAAAATTGCTACATGTAACACCTACCATGTTCATTAGCTTCCTTGCTTTACAGTGAGACACACGAAGAATACAATATTTGAGATCCACTTCTCACAACTTACAAACTGCATCTTTAAGAACCATTTCAAAGAGAATGAAAACATACATATATTGTCAACTTACATCAACAAATTGCCCGCAGGATTTAGGCAGGAAGAAAAGAATTTACAAAGGAAAAGTTGTATAACAATGTTGGAGAGCTGCTTGGTACCGTTAAAGATCATTTTTATCCATTGGAGAGTGTGTTCTATCTTTAAACATGACGGTACAGGGAAGCAACAACACATACATCCACACCACATAACATAAAAAATAAACACCATAACTCTGTTTTTATGGTTTTTTTTCCTGTTTTTGTATGTTTGTTTTTACAAAAAATTGTATCTACATTTTTTCATTGCAATAGACTTCAATAGTATCTAAAATCTATTTATGTTATAGTTTTTGCTTAAATTGTTATTTGTTCTTTAGTGTAGAATGGATGGATGACTTTATATTTTAATATTTCTAAAGACAAGGGAGAAAGTGAAGAAGGGGTGGGACTTATGAACATACTACACAGGAAATGAGGGTGATGAAGGTGACAGTGTAAGTCAGTTGCCATGTCCATGTAAAGGCAGTACGAAGCGGTCGGGCGGCATTAGAGCTTTTGGCTGTAAGGAAGGGATGGGATATACAAACAATGAGCATATACATGCCCATCTACAGAAAAGAACAGAAGAACTCTAACACTGACAAGTCTGACAAGCCCTAAACTGCAACTTCTTAGCCATGCAGTTCATTTGTTTTTTTTGTCTTACAGTCAAAATATTATTCAGTAAAGATTTATTTGTTTTATCAAAATAGAAAAATAGAAGATATGTAAGAAGTGGATCTGGAACTGCTTCACCTACCAATTTGTGGGCGTATGCTTACAAAATTTTTAAGATAAAGTTGATGTGCAACTGTCGTTGTTTTAAATGTTTACTTTTAAAATTCAATATTCATCAGGAAAGTATATTGTATGAAAAAAACAAACACACAAGTTAGATACTGAAGTAGGTCCAAATCCAAAAATGTCAAATTATATAAAAAAATGTTTCACACTGTGATTTGAATATTACCTGATTGACAAAACAAAAAACAAAAAACTAAACAAATAAAACCAAACATATCTAATAAGCCAAAAACCATAATCAGAACCAAAATACCATTGATTGATTGATTAATCGGATTAATACAAAAAATATGACCTAAAACTATCAAATAATAAATGTTAAGATGAAAGAACAAAGCCGTTTAAAATTTTGCACACACTACAACCAGATGCACACAATAGAAAACAGATACTGCTGAGAGAGGCACTCGACTGGTGGACGGGCTCCTCTCTCATATGTGTTTCTTGATGACAAATCTATCTGTAATGTTAATCTTTAAACATGGACCTGCCGTGCAGTCTGGGTGTACATCAGAGAGAGATGGTACTCGCTGAGAATGGGTTATCATTATTATTTTTTGGTTTTATTTTAGTTATACTGCAGGATGTTGATGCATGCTTAAAGTAAGTTGCATTTAGGTAGAGTAGAAAAGAAACAACACAGAAAACTGGGGGGAGGTAAGACTGACCATAATGGCAGACACTGTGTCCCAATCCCTTACTATAAACTAAGATGAATTTAATGTAACAGATTTTAATGGAAAGAAAGAACATTTGATACTCATGATACAACATATGTGCAGAAGGACATCAATCAGACAGCAACTTTAGAAGGCTGCAGCCAGTTATCTTCTAGTGCTGTTGAGCACTGCATTGTGACACAATAATATCACAACAAGCCCATCAAGTCAATTCAGCATGCAAAGTGTGCAATGTATACTTGAGTATACATAATTACACACTCACACACACACACACACACACACACACACACACACACACACACACACACACACACACACACACAAAACAACTGGTTAGAATTGTTGTATAGTATGCAATTGGGACACAGGTCAAATTTAACTAATAGCAGTGGGGGAAAAGAACAACAACAAAAAACACAAAATGTATGTTAACAATATCGTGTCAGGTTCTATGTGTGAAATGCAATTGATTCAGGATCCAAGTATGATAAAGAGTCAAATGACAAGCTTAAAGCTGATATCTATAACATTGAGCATATCGTTGCCCTGTGTTGCAGGTGCTCCAGTGATAACAGTTGAGTGGAAGCTGTAGTTTGTCTGAACCTGCCACAGCAAAACTTACTCTAACTAATGAAATTAGATACTGATGGACTTAAGCTTTGAATGTGAATTGCATGAAAATACAAACATTTTATATTTAACATCTCACTTGTTGGCACTGTCAACCATGAAAGGTATGACTGAACTTCTCAGCAGCAGTTATAGTGGGTCCAGATTCACACTAGCATTTAGGTTCAAATCATTAGAGAATTGCTCCATAGAAATTTTTCAAAATTAGGGTGCAGACCAAAAAACAGAGGGTGTGACTGGTTCCACTTGAACTGTGATATTGATTGTATATTATCAGAACACCATACTGCCACTAGAGGTAGATAAATAAAATGCCTCATTGATGTAACGCTGAAGTCCAATTTGATACCACGTAATATTTTTAACTAGACGGGTAATGAAAAAGGGGCACTTGCTTTACAAGTTGTTGGACCATGGGGTAATTGCACCTCCTTCAAGTGTGCTCACATTGCTTCGCCCGCATATTGTACATATGCCAAAAGAAACACCAATTTTGTTTCTTAGCAATGGTAGTTAACATCTGCCCGTTGACAAGGAAAACACATCCAAATGTACCATCAGAACACCAATTAACCAGTGTGATGGCAGCAGCTATCCCAGGGGAAGATTGACAGTCAGACTCAGGTTTAGACTCAAATAAACAAACCTAGAGTAAAAACAGTGCCACAGTGAAACCACAATTGTGGTTTGTATGTTTTATGATATCCATTACTCAGAAGGATAAAAAAACAAGTATTGACTGAAAAACATTACAGATATCAGCTTTAATCCTCTAGTGTCTTTTGACATATGATTCAATATTTTGTCTAATGCAATCCACATGAACCATGTGGACTGCACATATATGTAAAAATATAATCAGAAAGGAATTGCATAAGATGGCACTCATCTGTCTATGTTCAAGTGGAAATTAACAGAGACCAGTGTTTGCCTAGAGGGCAGGAAACACCTAAAACTAAACTTGGTATGCTTCAGAAAATGTTTAATAGAACTGTGTGTGATTTTTAGTTTGTATATATGGTCTTTAAAGTTCTGTTCACCTACTGTGATTTAAAATATTGTTCACTGAGCTTCTGAAAAATAAGAAACTCCAAAACAGGCTTACTCTCAAGATTTGCATGTGTTTAGAAAAAATGAACATTTTTTTCTAAAAATAATTCATTCTTAAGTTTTTACAGAGTAGTTTTAATGAAAAATTATTTTCTCTTTAATTTTACTGCTTCATATCATCATTTTGATATGTTGGTGCCTTCTTAATCATTTTAGAATTATTCATTGTTAGTCATTTTTTATGTATTATTAACCTCCATGGACACTGGAACAGCACCTGAGTGATGTCACAGTGCCTCAACCTTCAGCCCTCCAGCACTGGTGAACATAAGTCACTTGGGACACTTGTTGTCTCTCCACAGGCCAGTTTGACTCAACCTCATAATAGGCTTGCACTGGTTGGAAAAGGTCCTAAAGGTGGCATGATATTTTAAGTGTGTGTTGGTTGGTTGAAAAAGTTCAGAGACCTAGTCGCTGGAACACCTTTCCAATGGCAGAATTGTGACAGACTGATGGTCTGCTTTTGCTTGTGTACTCTGTAAAGCACTTTGGGTTGCCTTTGGATATGAAATGTGCTCTATAAATAAATTTGCCTTGCCTACAAAATAGTTCTTACATTGCTATCCTCATGTGCTGGTGTGGACTGTATTCCCAATGCTGAGTGACTCCAATGGCCTAGATTGAGGGGACTGGCCCATATTTTGACAACTGATTTGTGTATGAAAGCCAAAGGGCATGAATATCACGGGTGAGTGCAAGCAGCTTCTGTGTGTGAATGTGATTGGGACTTTCCTGAGAATAAATAAAAGTTTAAATATATATATTTGTTATTGACTCAAGAGGCACTGTTGTTACTTGATTTAATTTTGGTTTTATTTAACAACCCAGTCTCACATCAAAATGTGTAATAGCTACGTTGGTCCACAGGGCAAAAGGAATTAGTTTCACAAAAAATTGTGAGATTTCTTTTTTGGCATATTCTGTTCTATTAGCATGCTAACTTTGGTGTGCTAACTTCATACTCCCACACACACACTCTCTCTCTCTTTCTCTACTGTTACATCATCTAATGCAGATTATCTTACGTTTATATGACCCCTCTCAAAATGACTGAAAATTCAGACTGATCAGATCAGTCTCTTCCTATGAAGATAGTTAGATGAGGTATTTTTATTCTGATTGGGCCATTATTTTGATTATTAGTTGTATATGTAGACATAGCCATTGTCTTTGTGTTGTGTAGTTATCTGAGCTGTTATTTTATTTGTGTTATTTGTTGTTATTGTTCATGATATTCTTTCAATAAAAAAATTGATTTTAGACTGCCCCAGGGATGATGTATTTCTTCTTCTTGGGATTTCCAACAGACAATATCAGTTGGGTGAGTGGACCAGAGGACCAGCTGCTGGGAAGTAGCCCATTTTCCTCACTGTTGAGGAAAATGGGCTACTTGGGCTGGGAAAATGGGCTGGGATCTCCTCAACATTTCTCAACACTTAAGCACAAAAGCTTCCTTGATAACATAACAATATGATAATATTGTATAATAATAAGTAATGTTAAGGCCATCAGTTTTAATTATTTCACTTTCAATTTTGAGAAAATGAACTTTTGGGTCAGTTTCTGACAGCTGACATCTATATCACTCATTGGCTACATCGCCCATGAGCAAAACTTTTGTTAGGTTTCAAACCCCAAAGGGGTAGAACCCTTCTAAGTTTGTCCAAGTTTATTATTAGTATCCAAACCCCGAAAGGGTTGAACCTTTCTAAGTTTGTTCAGGTTTATCATTGGTCTCTAAGGGGTAAAACCCTTTTAAGTTTATTCTGGTTTATTATTATTAGTGTGAATGCTTGCAGCATTCACACTAATATTGTTCTTCTCTTCTTTATTGTAGCTCACACACTGTTATCTTCGCTTTTTATTATTATTATAATAAACTTTTTGAACAGGATGTTCCTTGTATGATACTGATTAGACTGATATAGGCCATGCCCATTTGCGTCTATAAAATTTTTCCACCATTTTGTTTTTTTTGATAAACACGTTTTGCTTCTCTTGGCACATATTTCATCCAATCTTCACCAAACTTGGTACATACCATATTTAGAGGACCTCGAACAAAATTTATTGATTTGTTTTTGGGTATCACTTACGGTTTGTCTGTTATTGGCGAGCAAACTTGTGGAGATGTGGCCTAATGCACTTAATGGTCGATAACTCCTCAATACTGAATCAGATTGTGACCAAATTTTGGAATGTTGTACACAAGGTGACCTTACAGAAGTGTGTAAGATTTCATAAAATTCTGCTCAAAGGGAGCACTTAAGCAACCTTATAACATGATATTTCAGCAATTCTGTTGTTTTTAATGGAATGAAACTTGGTACCTAGGTTTTCGTTGAGAATCTGC
This sequence comes from Euthynnus affinis, assembly GCA_029490765.1. Lineage (NCBI taxonomy): Eukaryota > Metazoa > Chordata > Actinopteri > Scombriformes > Scombridae > Euthynnus > Euthynnus affinis. Next base: position 671,316 of record CM055851.1, read on the forward strand.
ACGACATACTGAACTAGAAAATTTCTGCAGCAGAAATTTTGAAAGTGACACGGGCCGGTGCCGGTGGATCATGTGTGAGGGAGCCCCAGCAGCTGATGGGGAACGCTTATCTGGGAGGAGCCGATGGTATTTGTGTCATTGATAGCTCTGTTATGATTTCAGGCAGCAGTATGGCAGTTAATTATTAGTGCTGATCATTACACTTTGTGTGTTTTTCTGTATCATGTATACACAAAACATTAAAATATCTAAACATATATAATTCTAGTCACAACATGTACATAATAAATATAATTTATGGGTTTTCTACATCATCAGGAGCACACCTGTACATTATGAATACATTTCTTCATACATTTCAAATATTGAAAGAACACCTTAGACGAACAGTTGTTTTTTATGTGTTTATTTATATGGCAATCTCTGCCCTTTCACCCTCAAATGTGTTGAAAAATGAAAGAAACTTTAGGAGGAGCAACATAAGTAGGATGCCTCTCATGGGCCAGACAGAGACAGACAGAGGGAAATTTGGCTTGCAGGGCAGTGATTGTCTTGCAATCGTCTCTGAAAATACACAAAAACAACAACATTATGGTAGCATGAATTAACTCAAATTAAACTCATCCACATGGATACATTTGTAAATGTTCCTTACTTGTCTTCTGCTGGGTTGCTGTCTTCAGCTGTGGTTCTCTGGAGGTCTTCTTCCTGGATCTGTTGCCATTCTTCCTACAATAGCAAAGACATCATTCAGTTACATTTTTCAAAGTGTTGTTTGAGCACTAGGTCAAACACACACACACACTCACACACATATATACACAGACACACATATATACACACATACATACATATATGTGTGTGTGTGAGAGTACCGATCTACCACTACCTCACACAGTCTCTTTTATGGCGTTACTGTGAGATACTTTACTTCACGAAGGGATCTGAATATGTCTTCAACCACCGAAACTCACCCATTCACACACGTTGACACACACGTAGTGCAGCTAGCTGCACTACAGCAGCACCTCCAGTACTCCGCCATCTTAAATGTGTGTTTTTTTCAGCGGAGTCTGGTGTGCTATATAGCTTGGCTATTTCTTAACATGAACAAAATGGGCCTTACTTTTCAACAGAGAACAATATTTATGATGTCCTCAAACACTTTGATAATCACTATGGTGACAGAAGCAAACACAAGTACTTTAATGGCCGTTGACAGCTGCAACGCATTAACCGAATATTTTCCGTCATTGAATTTTTTTTAAACAATGACGGGAAAATCTGAAGGCCCTTCTGTCATTTTGACAGATTACACTGAGGGTGATAAACCATAAATATAAGTAATTCACACCCTGTCCAGTTGATGTCGAGTGTGCATATTAATTAGCTGTTATCTAGTCTTGTCTCCTCTTTGGCCTCACGTGCACAACCTCGTTGTCTAGCTGGCTTTAGCCATCGCTACATATGATAGCAAAATGTCACAGCTGCTGAGTGTCTAAAGTTTCTTTAAAAAGCCCAACAACTGTGATGGCGTTGATAAAAGAGGTGAAAAAATAGGGACTGATGCTGTGGAGGATGAAGGACAAGCAACAACTGGTAACGTTTATCAGCCAGCAGCAGCTAATGATAAGGACCAGGAGGAAGGTTTGAGCTCAGGCTAAGCTACAGCAGGTCAATTTAGTTTAAGTCACTTAAGTCAATGTAAGTGTAGTGTTTCCCTTATAATAGTATGAGGACCCCTGCCAGGCCAAAGATATTTTTTAAATGTCAAAAATAATGCCAAATATCCATTCATTCTTACATCAATAGTGCTTGGGAGCCGCTGAGCAGCGCTGTCTCGAAACGGGAGTTAACGTCTGTGTCGTTGCCATGGAAACTGTAACTCCCTAGCCAGTGAGTGGTTGAATGAGAGAGAGAGCATCTGAAATAACGGTTAATGCTAATGGAGCAGAGGCAATAAATGTACAGTAGCAGCAATGGGTTAGCCTAGCCTGACGATGCTAAATAGATAAATAGAAAACTAAGAAATGTGTAGCTGCCTGCTACCCCCTGCTGTGAGGGGAGGGGGGCACACACACACACACACACACACACACACACAAAAATTCAAATAAAATGAAGAGTAATAATAGATGATGACGGAATTTTTACAACCCTGCCTGTCAATATGACGGACAATGAGAAAGTCTAATGCAACCACTGCTGTAACGTTACCGTTTACTTACACTGAGTCACGGTTTAGCACCATATGTATACTGTTCTTGCTAAGTACCTACTGTATATATTTTTTTGTCTGTATTAATCATTTATTCCCGAAAACATGAAAGAATAATGTCTAGATTCAAGAATAATGTAGGCTAATGCTACTAAGATAACAAAGTTGAAGAGAAAAACATTCACCTACCTCAGTGCCCTATGCAAGTGCCCTCTGATTTAGGCAGGTTAGCAAGCGCACATAGCTTCGTGCACATAGCTTCGCACACACCGGGATACACAAACACACGCCCACACGCAAACCCACACACATACACAGAGATTTACTCTGCTCCACATGGCAACCTGTACGTGAGCGCGAGTGTACGTGAGCGCGCGAGTGTACGCGTGCGTGTTTGTTTGTAAATTTGTCAAAGCAGAGTGAAAATGTGAGCTTCGTGAGCCTGTCAAAAAAGGCATTTTTGTGAAAGAACCATAAGTCCTATCAGAAATCTGAGCAGACCAGGACCACCGCAGGATCATTCTGCACAATACTGGTAATCTTCAAGTCCCTAGACCCAAAAATGTGGACGGGAGAGCGAGAGAAAAAAGGATGTTGGTTCAGCTCTCCTCCTGAAATCTCCTCCTTAATTAATATGGGGCAGTTGGCCGGTAACCCCTTCACAAAAGGGCTGTTAGTTCAAAGTGTCTGAGGTACAGTTGGCGGTTTAAATGACAGAGCACAAGTGTGCCTACTACTATGGAAAAAAAATATTTATGTAGACCAAAATATGTGGCTGAAAGGACGATTTATCCAGAAATTTTTTAGGAAAATTTAAACAGCCTCTTCCACTCTAACGATGATGTCACTCACTCTAGCTCTGAACATTCCAGCAATACACACTCATGTTAAACTCAAAATTTGTCCAAAATTGGGAATGAAACAGATCAAAAAGTATAAAAGATATCAAAAAGTTGAATACAAGTTTAATAGCTGACAACTTTGTGAACATTTTAGAGTTTGAATGAAGCCTGTAGCTCAAAGTATGGCAAAGTAGTTGAAGCTTGAGATTGCCCCTAAAATGTGGAAGTTTTTTGACCCCTCCCCATTCATTTCCTATGGGAAAATTTTCGCAGTTTTTCGCAACTTACGCTGCGAAAAATTTCAATATCTTCACCAATGCTGAAAGCATTCACACTATACTTATCCAAACCATGTGGTCACTATTGTTATCCAATTGCTTTCAGCATTCACACTATTGTTATCCAATTCTTTATTATTAGTGTGAATGCTGAAAGCACACAATTTCAGCATTCACACTAATAATAATAAAGAATTGGATAACTATTATTATTATTATTATTATTATTCCATACGTTTTTTGCATCTTTTCAACTCCTTCATACTTTCACCGATTTCAACCATTTTTATATCAAAACGTGCAGCTCTTTAAGGACATTTATGCTTGTATTTTTGTTTTTTATACCTTTTATACTTTTTTAAAATATTACACAAATTCAAAAAAATTTCTGCCATTGAAATGAATGGACAGAGGCTTAAAATCCGCTTCAACACATTCCACTTTGGCATTCAACTACTTCCACTCTACAAGCACATTTTTGCACAGAAATGTAGACAAACTTGTCCTTTCTCATCCAGTCTGACTTTCATTAAGACAGGACTCACGGTTTTTGAGTAAATCACTCAAATGCGCAGAGAGTGCTGTCCAGCAGCCTCATTCACTCTAATGTTATTTGAGCTTTAAAATTCATTGTCAAAAACAGAGATGATGGGCAAATATAAACTGTCACAGCTCCTTCATTTTAAATTGTACAGAAATATATCCTACATCAGAATCACCACTGAAGTCTTGACTCACTCACGCTGAAGAAATTTTTTCACTGTGACTTTTAGTTTTTGAGTTATAGGAGGGTGTTCGTGCCTGATTTTGGCCAAAGATGAGATCGTCTCACCCCATTTTCAATCAATCAGAGGGGGTCGCTGTCACCATGGTAACCTGGGGCTGTGCTGTGAGGCTACTTTTAGACTTGTTGTAAAGGTTCATTCCACACAAAACTGTGTTCTGTTTAACTCATCAAAGTTTTATTTCACAAAAATACTCAAATATCAAAAATATTCAGCTCTTTAGGTACATTTATACATTTTCTGCAACCTTTTACCTGCTCACATTTTTAACTATTTCAACCAAATATCAAAATATTCAGCTCTTTAATTACTTTTATGCAGTTTTTTGTTCCAACCTTTCACCTCTTTCATACTTTCAACTATTTCAACCAAATATCAAAATATTCAGCTCTTTAAATATATTAATGCTTGTATTCAGCTTTTTCTTAACAAAATTAATTTCAGATTTCTGCAAGTTCAGCAATGTTTTGCAATCCATTTCAGCTGTCAGCATTCACACGCATTTTCCGCAGGAAATGCATTTTCTAGTTAGTGTGAATGCTGTTATCCAAACCTTTATTATTATTATTCTTCTGTACGTTTTTCGGCGGGTTTCAACTGCTCTATACGAAGACAGCTATTGTCTTAGTTTTTTGGTATCACTTACCATTTGTCTGTAACTGGTTAGCAAACTTTTGGAGGCGTGGCCTGATACATTTAATGAGCAATAACTCTTCAATGATGATTCGGATTGACACCAAATTTGAGTTGTACATATAATGACAGTGCACCATTATGTAAAATTTGATACAATTCTACCTACAGGGGCGCTACTGTAATATCATAACATGGTACTTCTGCATTTCTGTTGTCTTCAATGAAATGAAACTTGGTACACAAGTTCTACATGTCAATGCGCACAACATAGCGAATTATGCCGCCAATAGCCCCACCTTGTGGCCACTAGTGAAACACCAACATACGACTTATTAAGTTCCATTTCTCTTAAAATTCAACATTCCATGGTGAACAAATTCAGCAAAATTGTACAGATGGATATGCTGAACAAGTCTGGTATTTGATACAATTTCACCTGCAGGTGGCGCTACAAAATCAAGCAGAAATTTGCAGCAGCCAGCAGTGGCAGCGGCTGGATCTGGCAGTTTGCGGTGGATGCGTCTGGTAGTTGCAGCTCCCACACGTAATTTATTTAGAAATTGCTAAATTTTCTAGTTATAATTATTACATATTTCGCCATTTTCCGGCGTCTAACTAGTCCTACACGATTTGTCGTATCAACTTCTTTTCAATGTCAAACTGTATATCCCCAAGATTAATGCTATTACTTTTCTCATCTCCAACATATTCCATTGATTTTATATAATTTTTAAAGCATTAAAATTTATAATGGCAGTCTATGAGAAGAACCGTCCAACTGAGTTGGAACCTTTGTGACTTTGATGCTCAACTGCTCAGACGTCCCTTATCCTACAGACACCATTCAAACTTTAAAATGTTCACAGAACCTTGACTTTTCAAAGTTATCCGATTGTTAAGTGATATCTTTTGGACGTTTTCTGCAATATACGGCCAAAGTCAAGGGTTTTGCAGACTTTGTCAGGTCTAATCAGTTTGTGATGTCATCAGGTAGAGTGTTGCCACAAGCCTCCTCTCTCAAAATGTAAATACATTTCACACAGTCCCTGTCCCGCTCTCATTGACTGCAATACAGTCTGCAGGATGTGTGTCTCCTCTCACTTCACTTCCTTTAACTTACAGGTTCTCTTTCCCTTCAAATACTTTTTACACATATAATTCATTCTCATATTAAAGTAGTCTTGCTTTCACTAATGATGTACAAATCTCTGAGCATTAAGCTCTAGTTTGAGACAAATATATTTTCCTCATCAAAATGGAGATTTTTTCTTTTCACTTCTCTGTCACGTCTGTTGGCTCAGTGGTTTAGGACGCCACAAGGTTGTGTGTCAATTCCTGTTCTTCATGATATTGCTCTTGTGCACAAAGTTGCTTTACATCTTTATCATGTACCATAATTCAATAACACTCTACCTTACTCTAATATTGCCTGAATTGTACATTGATATGATTGTTAAACAAATCTTTTCTTCTAATTTGTAGCATTTCTGTGTAGTCCAGTGGTTTAAAGCTCATGTCATTTCTGAACAGCTTTTGGACCAAAAGACTGAGTTCCAATCCCACTCAGGACACAACTCAGTACAGTTTAAGATGGAGGAGTTCACAGGTCATTTCAATCACCTTAATCACACTGCTACTGACAAATGTCATTGTCGCATGTTCACTTTTAAAGAGGGACCAATGATGGCTCAGATGACAAAAATTTCAGTATGGTGATTTTTTATTCACACCAAATTCCAAACAAGGGCGACGAAGTGGCAAAAATATTTACAGTGTAGAGGAGTAATTAAAACAAACAAACAAACAATTATAAAAATACAACTATAAACATATTTATAGGTCCGGTTTCACACAATACATTGGTTTCACATCGAAATTCACCGCAGCACCATGGCAACAGCTTTCAATGAAAAGTCACCAGCTTCACAACATATCATCTCCAAGGTCTTGAGGCTATTCTGAGTAAATTTGAGGTGGATCCGATCACCATGCTCCCTACAGGTCATCAAAGTGTAAAACATGTTCATTCCTGTTGCCAGTAGGTGGCGCTATGACTCAGATCCAGTATTGTCACATGGATATGTTCAGGGTGCGACTGTTATCAAGCTTAAAAGGTTTGGCTGTCTTAGGATCATGTCATGCCACACCCCCTTGGCAATGTCAAAAACTCACCGTTTTGATAACTTTTCATCTCCCATGCCAATTTTAAGTGGCTGAGGTCAAATCTCCAGGAGTTCATTAAAGTATTCATCTCTCATGTTTACGACAATCTGTATCAAGGGGCTCAATTTTCCTAATTTTCTAGGGGGCGCTATTGAGTCATTTTGCCCCGACTTTTTGCAAGACTCATAAAATATCAAATTTTTCACCACTTCTGATGTAAGTGCAAAGTTCAACAACTTTTTGTGCACGTTTAGGCCCTCAAAAATGTGTTTGTTTCTGAATAATAATAATAATTAAAGCTGCAAGCAGCGATGATTGGGCCCTCGCACCCTTGTGCAGGTCGGGGCGTGACGTAGTCGAACATCTGTCACTTGCATGTAGATGTGTTCAGACCCGTGCTGTTTTCAGACAGTGCAAGAAGGAGAAAAACATCACTTCCTTTGTCTATTACTATTTTGTAGGGCTTTTCTCCTGATTCGATTCTTTCACGATTTTTTGGATGCCGACTCGATTTAAATCGCAATTCTACAATATTGCCAATTTTCTCAATTTTTAACACCAGTGCAGGGGTCAGCAACCTTCAGCGTATGAAGAGCCATTTGAGCCCATTTCTCACCATATAAAACCCACCTGGAGCCGTGAAATCTGGTTGATCCCCAAAACACCCCTTATAGCTACATTACACAAAAGATTAAATATCCAATTACGATGACATATTTCACAAACAAAAACATGCAAATGTAAAGTTTACTCAACGAAACAATTAGTGGTTTAAGTTAAAATATTACTTTGTTCAGCATTTACAGTTTTTTTGATATTTTAAGGGAAAACATATTTTTGCTAGTTACTTTGTCAACTATGTTATGGACAGCCTGTATGCCATTAAAGACTGACTAAATGCTTTACTTTAAGTTAGTTATAATAGTGATATGATCAGCACTGTCATTAAGATCAGGAGTATTTTTAATCATAAATCTGCCTTACAAATCATTAAGATGGTCAATAGTTGCAATTATACATTGACATTTACCAACAAAATAAAGGATATAATTAAAATGTATTCATATTGTGAGGCAGTTCGCTCTAAAAAAATAAAGAGTTATTGCTTGCTTCATATCTGTTTCTATAGAAATACATGGGTCTGACTAATTCCTGGAAATCAACCACTCGCGCCTGTAGAATCCTATGTGATGAAGCCTAGTTTACTACTCCAGCAAGTAGAGTGACCCTTAGTAACCACCTAACAACAGAGACGCTTTCTAGTCTCGGCTGATTTCAGCTAATCTTTTGTGGAGATCGCGGCATTTCCCAAACGGAATAAATATCTCACATATAAACACTTTTCATGTACAGATTTTGCTACTATATCCGCAAACTTCTTGTCAACGTTTTTAAGCTAGTAGCACCAAGTTTAGCTGTGTATAGGAGTGACGATGAAGAGTGAGGAAGGGTTTGGGTTTTTTAGTGTGTGTGACTGTGTGCTTGTGTAACTTGTCCCACAGTCTCATAGTTCAGGTAAAGGGTCCGTTTTGTTTTCCCCATAACCCTTAATCAGTTCAGCTTAATCCAGTTCCACAAACATTTAAACACAGACAACTCAAAACTCAACAATGGATTTTCACCCCAGACCCCTGGGGGTAGTCTGCTAAAAAAAATGCGTTTGCCTGTTGCTAGGCAACAGCCTGGCAGGTGAGATTATATATTATGATCTACAAAATATTAAAACACGTTTTATTTAAGAGTTAAGATCACCTAACTCTCCAAAATAACGGTTATTACATTAAAATAAACAAACTAATTAAAACAAAATTAAAGAGCCATTATTTATTGATCATTTGTTTCAAGCCACAGGGAGCAAGGGCAGTGGATGGAAAGAGCCGCATGCGGCTCCGGAGCCGTGGGTTGCCGAGCCCTTTTCTAGAGGGTATCACATACCTCAGCTCCAGCGTGTGTATCATGCTTCTGAATCCCGTATTCTCAACAACAGGGCTGCAGATCCTTGCAAATAAAGTCCGCTATTGATTCAGTTATGCGTTTTGCTTTTTCAGAACTGCTGGGTAGTTTGTACAATGCTTCTCTAAGTGTCTGCTGGCTTGCTGCTGCGGCAGTGCATTTGAAAGTTAGCTCTGCATTTACCTCAGGATGGTGTCTTTTTAGGTGAGCAGCCATATTGGTAGTGTTCTCGCTGTAGGAGGAGTTCGTTAAAATACAAGGTATGGGAAATGGTTGAAAAAAGGCGAAAATTGACAAGTTCCTTCAAGATGGCAGACTTCCTGTTGGAGTTACAACATGGCTCCAAGAGGCTTTTTTGTGTGTCTTGACATGATACATGTGTCTTGTGAATTTCATTTCTCTACGTTAATCTGGTAGGCAGGGCTTCAACTTTGACTGGTGTCCCTCCATACATGTTTATCAAGTTTTGTGATTGTAGAGCCCTCCCTTGTCCCTGAAAAACAGTATCGTATTTCATGGTGAAGGATGTGCCGCCATGGTAACAGCATTTGGTTTTGGGTCATGAGCTGTAAAACGTAGCATCACCAAGGTCTTCTTTATAAGCTGAGTTAATTTCAGGTGCATCAGCCAAATTTCCTAGGAGTAATTAGACAAAGTCCGACGCATGTTACTTCCTGTTGCCAGTAGATGGCGCTATGACTGTCAATAAGTGTGGACTTGTACTTGTCTTCAGACCGGGACTCTTAACAAGCATCTGAAATTTGGAAAAGATCAGATCATGTGGACTCAAGTTATGAGGGTTTGAAATTTCATGGCGAGAAATCGAAATTCACCATGTCGCCATGGCAACACTTCGACAAATAGTCACCAAATTTAAGATATACAATCTGCCAGGTCTTGGGACTATTCTGCGTAAATTTGAAGTGGATCCAATCACTGTGCTACCCACAGGGCATCAAAGTGTAAAACATGTTACTTCCTGTTGCCAGTAGGTGGCGCTATGACTCTGTTCCAGTATTGACACATGGATGTGTTCAGTGCGGGACTCTTATCAAGCACAAAAGGTTTGCGTCTCTTGGGATCATATATGCCGGAGTTATGGCTGTTTCAATTTTCATGGCGAAGGATCGAAATTCGCCACCCAGCCATGTCCCCTTGGAATGTCGCACGCTTACCGTTTTCATAACTTTTCATCTCCTATGTCTGTAGTTGATATTGACCAAATTTGAAGTGGCTGAGGTCAAATCTCTAGGAGTAGTTTGTTAAAGTATGCAGGCTTGAAATGGGAAATCAGCGTCAAAAGCTCAACTTTGATCCAAAATGGCCGACTTCCTGTTTGACTTAGGGTATGTGTCCAAGAGACTTTTTTGTGCATCTTGACATGATACATAAACCCTGTGAATTTCATTTTCCTACGTTAATCGTGAAGGCGGGGCTTCAATTTTCAAATTTTCAAGGGGGCGCTGTTGAGCCATATTACCACACCCATTCATATTAACCACATAGGAGATTAGCTACTGTCCCTTCAGACATGCGTATCAAGTTTCATGACTCTAGAGCCATCCCTTGGCCCTGTAAAACAGCATCGTATTTCATGGCGAAGGATTTGTCGCCATGGCAACGGCCTTTGGCTTTCGGTCATGAACTGCTGAATATAGCATCACCAAGGTCTATTTTCTTAGCTGAGTCAATTTGAGGTGCATCAGTCAAATTTCCTAGGAGTAATTAGACAAAGTACGGCACATGTTACTTTCTGTTGCCAGTAGGTGGCGCTATGACTTAGATCCAATATTGACACATGGGTGTGTTCAGGGCAGGACTCTTATCAAGCACAAAAGGTTTGGGTCTCTTGGGATCATGTATGCCATAATTATGGCCGTTTCAATTTTCATGGCAAAGGATTGAAATTCGCCGCCCAGCCACGCCCCCTGGGAATGTCACACGCTCACCGTTTTAATAACTTTTAATTTCCAAAGTCTTTAGACGATACTGACTGAATTTGAAGCTCCTGAGGCCAAATCTCTAGGAGGAGTTCGTTAAAGTATGCAGGCTACAAATGTCAAAAATTGCAACTTTGATATAAAATGGCCGACTTCCTGTTGGACTTAGGGTATGGGTCCAAGTGACTTTTTGGTGCATCTGGTCATGATACATATGCATACCGAATTTCGTTCTTCTACAACAATGTGTATTGATTCCTGATTGTCTAGGGGGCTATGTTGAGCCATTTTGCCCCGCCTTTTTGCAAGACCCATAAAATATCAAATTTTTCACCAGTCCTGACAAATGTGCAAAATTTCATGACTTTTCATGCACGTTTAGGCCTTCAAAAATGCGTTTCTTTTGAAGGAATAATAATAATTCCTTCAGATCCAATAGGGCTTCGGGCCCTAATAATAATCCTTATGGAAACAATAGGGCTTCGCGCTGGTCAACGCTCAGGCCCTAATAATTCCTTCAGATCAAATAGGGCTTCGCACCGGTAGGTGCTTGGGCCCTAATAATAAATAATAATAATTCCTTCAGATCAAATAGGGCTTCGCACCGGTAGGTGCTTGGGTCCTAATAATAAATAATAATAATCGTTATGGAAACAATAGGCCTCCGCACCGTTCGTGCTCGGGCCCTCATAATAGAGAAAAATTCCTTGAATTACAATAGGGCTTCGCACCGGTAGATGCTGGGGCCCTAATAAACAGAACGAGTGTTAGCAGCAGCTCAGCTAACAGCCGTCCGGTGGTCACTAGACATTGTCAGAGAAACACTGAGTTTGAAATTAATATTTAACGATTTTAATCTGTGTGTACGTTTGACTTTGGAGAAGAGGAGACCTCTGCAGATAATTCGGCTCCCAGGAGAAACCGGACGAACGTCTGGATCTAAAGTTATAAGAGAAAGTGCCTGAACAAGTATTAGCAGCAGCTCAGCTAACAGCCTGTAACTGATGTCCGTTGTTCGCCGTCGGAGAACATTGATCTTTTAGGTGAAACTGCTTTACTCAGTGTTTTTACCTGTAATCAGCGGGTCCGTTTGTTCTGGAGAGAAGGAGACCTCTGTGGGTAATTCAGCTGCCAGTAAAAACATCCTGAACCATGAACACCGGAGTTATCGTAACCGTGATTAAGCTGATTATTTAATAACGAAGACAACAACTCCCATGATCCCTTGCTACTTCATACCGCCATCACACTCCGTTTTTTGTTATTGTTTTGATTGAGAGACCCCTAGCGGCTGAAATTACATATTGTGCATTTAAATCTTACCTTGCACAATGAGACCTGTGATGATGAGGGAGAAACTGGAGATCAGCAGGAGTGGTCACCACCTGTGAGGAGCAGAAATAAGATGAAGAAAGTAATCAAGATTAAGAGCCATGTATGAATTTGGAAAACATTGTTTTCACTGAGAGTGATTACTTTTTAATTAACCATCCTTTCCTGGGGCTCTCACATACACTTTGAATGCAGAGGTTACAAAGCTAACATCTGTTAAGGTATATTCACAAGCTAGAGATTTAATACGAAGTTGTTTGAGTTTAACATAAAGTTAGGTTAACTATGGCATATGGACTAACTAATGAATTAATGTTAGCACATCACACTTATCAACAGCCAGAGATCAATGTCAGTAATTTAACTACAAAAACTAGCTTGGTGTAATGTTTGGTTTAAGTCAGGAGGGTTTTAATGTTGAGGGCACTTACTAATCAGCTGCTGACATCAGTGACTCCTGTTGCAGCCGTTGCTGCTCCAGACTGACAGCTAACGTTACTCCTCACCACACTGCAAGAAGTGCACCGTTCACATGACAAAATATATTTAAGTATCTGTTGAGCAGATGACTCAGGCCCTTGGGGAGTTGTGGTTTTCCATATCTTCTGGCGCTCATTTTTGAATATTCCAAGTTCGTTGCGCCCTTTCAGAGTGTTCTTTGCTCCATTTCACGGTCATTCATTTGGTCCGATCACATTTCAAAAACCTACAAGAGCCGCATGATTGAATTGTTTTATCCCCATTAAAGTTATCCAGAGGGCAAAACCGTAAGTAACCGGCTCGGCCAGCGAAAGTAACTAGTGTGCATGCTCTATGGGCCACACAATGTGGATGATCCAGGCACATGCTTCATGTGCCACTCAACAACTTTCATAGGAATGAACGGGGCCCCGCCATCAACACTGTATCCAGTTCTCTTTATACATCCATGATCATGACCTGATAAACATTAAGACAAATTTAAAAACTGAAAAGTAACAGCCTACAAAAGTGTGAAGATACAAGGCCATCTTGACAAATTTGAATTCATATGGAAAAAATAAATTACATATAACTACACAAAGACAATGCTTCAAACAATATGCAAGCTATGTGTTTTCAGCAATAGCAGTGTCCATAGCAATGACCATAGCAAAGACAGAAAATGTTGCATTCCAACAATTTTTGGCAGGACCTGAAAGAATCTTTGTAAAAATTTAAATTAAAGAGCATGGTCTTGACCTGCTTGATGTAAAAGTGCCCTGAGATGACTTTGTGTTGTGATAATATATATAAATAAAATTGAATTGAAGGTGATGGAGCTGCTCCAGCTATCAAAGACTGACAAAAAAACAATGTATAATATTGTTGAGTTATCAAGGATACTTTAGTATTTTAGTGTTGAGAAATGTTGAGGATATCATTAAAATTGACAGTGGGCTATCGGAAATGGGCTACTTCCAGCGGGTCCTCTGTTCCACCCACTGGACTGATACAGTCCGTTAGAAATCCAAAGAAGAAATACATAATCCCTGGGGCAGTCTAAAATCTATGTTTTTTTTTATTGAAAGAATCAAACAGTTACATGAAATAAAATAAATTACATATAACTACACAACGCAAAGACAATGCTTCAAACAATATATATAATATAACTTTTAAGATTGCTAACCTTTGATTTGGCATTGTATTTAAAACAGTATTGTATGCCTTGTTATGGTATCTGTATGTATTGTACGGTCTCCCAAGAAAAATGATAGAACCTAATTACTTGCTCATCAAATATATAACAGTATTAACTATATTAGAACCCTTCTTGATTGCCATCTTATGAAATTAATTGAAAAGAAGACACGACAGACTTACAACAGAGAAAAGAATCACTTGACAAGTTTTTCAGACAATCCAGTCAGACAACAGCCACACTGACAAAATAAAGACAGTGTGGAGTAAGATAGATGACATTCGATCTAGCTGTGACCACAAAAATGGTTTCCAAATTGTACATGAATGCATACAAAGCAATCAAGTTACTCTAAATGCAGGGGCATGGAGTCAAAGATCAAAAATCACACCAATCAAAAAGCATGCAAAGAAATGGTCAAACATCACCTTGAGGACACTGATTTAAAGAATTTGCTATATCATGGTACCAATGATTGCTTAAGAGGAAATTAAGTGGAAAAAATTTAACTTTTGGCAAAAATATCTTTTCATGCCATCTATGCAAAAATATGTTAAAATGCATTAGGGAGGAAATTGGTAGGGGATGTACAAGGACCAGAGGACTGGATAATTAGGAGGGTGCAAGGTTTTCAAACACAACTGTCATCAGTTAAATGAGACACTTTCCCTGTTCAGAACAAAAATGTTGATGACAAGATTTTTTTTGCCTTCTTTTTCTTAGAAAAAAGGGGATGTTTTCATTAAAAAATTATATGACACAAATGTTCCAGAACATATGTATAAACAAAGAACACCTACCAAAATGCCAGCCACACAAGATGAGGCCAAAATACAAGAATATATTTTTGGATAATTGGCTGGTAGATGGAAATGATCACATGATAATAAAATTCAGAACAGACTAAATGAAGCTGGAAATACCACTGACTCCCAAAACAATACAAAAAAGGAAATTTCAACTCAATAGAGCATGCAGCTGTCAATGTTAAAGTGATGCCAGTGTTAGAATGGTGTGAATTTCTGTGTAAACGCATGATTGGATGACTGGGGCCCTGTCTTTGTTTTTCTTCACAAATCTTCATGAATCTCAGAATACAAAGCACACCTTTAAAACCATTTACATCATGACCTCTCGCATACTCTGAAAAAATTTGGGAATAACCTTCCAAAGGGAGAACCAACTGATGGTCACCAGAACATCAGAATAGCAGTATATATATACTGCTTTTTATGTTCAGAAAACCTTGTCATCATTTTAGATACAGATATTCATGTGCTTAAAGTCTGGTTGTATGGTGAATATGGCCTCATTGGGAAAATATAGTTATATAGTTTTTAAGTGTCAGAGAAGTGGAGAATGTGGATTTACTATAGCAGGAATGTTTTTACTGGAATTTGACATCTTGTCTTCATCTTGTCCGCAACATAAGCAAAATATTGAAGAAATAGTAGTGAGATAGTAGTTGCCTGTATGTAAGTCCAGTTCTATGAGTGGGTGCATAGCCCACTAATTGGCTTTGCTTTTGGTTTATTGTTTACCCTATCAAGAGGATGATGGTAGAGAAAGATGGAAGATGAGAGGCCAGGGAAGAATGAGCAACAGACACTGGGCCAAATCCAGGGAGAATTTATAGTGGCTGCCAATTGCACCATGAATTACACATTTGCATTGCAACCACAATCTGCCCCATTTTAAGCTTTTGATATTCTAGTACAAACATGCCCATATATGTTTGCAGCAGAAGGTAATTTGCTCGTTTTGTCTGTTTGAATGAGCAGTTTCCAGTGTTTTAGGCTTTTTGTTACATTTCAGGACACAGTCTGGTCCATAACGAAAAATGCTGAGCACAACATCCTCAAATTGTGTGTTGAATTAGTACAGGTTCAAATACACAGAGCACTCCACAATGACAAACCAACTTCCATGTATTTAGCTTTTTTTTCACATCTCTAGTATTTCACATCTCTAGCATAATCTACTGAAATGTTAAAATACAGCTATTAATATGACTCAAGCAGGTCTCATATGTATTAGATGAATGTTTGAACCTTACACACCTAGCTGTGTGTCACAGCTGGTTGTAGCATGACACAGCAGGTAAAATGATAAGTGCATCATCAAACTGAGAAAGAGGCTATGTACATTCACGCATGCTACACTGCAGAGGCAACTTCACCAGATTGGTCAGGATCTGACTGTAATTAATATTCTGTGTTCTGCTACACATCTGTACTGGTCAGCTGTTATACACAGCTGTCTGTCAGGACATTTTTATTTAAGTAAGATAAGTTTTTCCTTTTTATTTAAATAAAGTCAAAGATAACCCTACCACCCCATACCCACTTGATTCCCCCAATGTCTGACTAAGGATTTCGCCCTAATACGCTAAGACACTAATAACTACAGCCTAATTATGTTCGGCAATTAGCACTGGTCTTTGTGATTCAGACTGTTTTCGCAACAAGGTTTATTTTCATCGAAAGGGGCCGATTTTGCATGGAATGTAAGAACATTACCTAATTTGCATACATGCAAAGGGGCATAGTTTGTTGTGCATTTCAGCCTTTGCGGGGATGCTTTGTGAATTACATGTTATCTTTTTGTCTCATTTGCACAGGTTTAGCAGCTGTTAAATCACAATCTTTCTGTGGATTTGGCTAATTGTCTTCCTTTTATTCATCTTACATAAGTGAAGGAGAAAGAAGAAACCCGATCCCCGGTGGGGTGCCTCTTACCAACATATGAATCAGCACATGTATCAGTCTAGAAGATATACATATACATATATAATGTATATGGAGAAAGGACATAGAGTCTAGGAGAGACATGCAAGCATCTGACACTGACACCCCCTCAATCACCTTGCCTGAGACAGAAGAAGAAGCAACACCATCCCAGGTGGGGTGGCTCTAATCATCATGTATATTACAGGTGAAAAAAACTGTGCTTCAGTATAGTAACAATAATCCTTTGAAATTGACCAAGAGATGAAGCCAACATGGATCCCACTAGGTTCCGAAAGTGAAAACCTAAAGCAGTCTGAGGAAAATGGACGTTGTAGTCTGGACGCAGATTAGCTTGCCTGCTGTGGAGTTAGCGAGCATGGGAAGCAATGATGCTAGCTAGTGTTAAGCTAGAATAGCAAGTGCTAGCAAGTCATGATGTAGGATGAGCCAGCCAGCCTAACAGTTAGCCAATGTGTGCTCCACCATTTGGGCAACAGTGTCACAAGGCCTCTACCTTGGACATGATGAGCATCCTGTGTAATTACCTTGACTGAGGTTCAGCAAGCCAGCGAGTGAAGCTGTGTTGACGGATAGTACTAAGCCAGATAGCAAGTGCTACCACAGCACAATGTGGCTAAAGTTGGCAAGCTAGTGTAGCTAGTGATGCAGTCTGAGTGGCAGTAGCCCAGCAGTGAGCAGAGGTGTGCAGTATATTGTTGAAGAGGTAACAGGTATGCAGGAATTTCCTCACAGAGGTGCTGGTCGTCCTTGTTCTACTGGTACCATCACTGTTTAGTGACTCCTGCCTCCTTCCCCAGTAAAGCAAAGCAGAGAGAGCAAGCAGGGTGAATAGGTAATGAGAAACTTATACAGGACTGTGGCTGAGTGAAAAAGGGAGATGAAAGGTGCTTTAAAGTTTGTGGTTGCTACCTCCTGATTGGGCAGTGAGTGCAAAGATCTGTCTCAAGGTGCTGAGGCTGTGCCTCAATGCATTAAACCAATAACAAAGCCTGTTAGAGGGCATGGCATGTACAATAAAGAACTGGAATCCTTCAGAAAAAGCAGTATGGAAGTCACAACATGACTATTTGTTGTTTCCTACAAAAGTTAATGTTGCTAAAATATGGAAATTCCCAAATTCTTTCAACCTGATTCTTAGTATAACGATGCTTTATTGTTTTAGTTTTTTAATATTTAGATACAAAAAAGACAGAGTAACAAGTACACCTAGAAGCAAAAGTATGACCCAAAAAAAGAAAACTTATACACAGAAATTCGATGATATCTGTTCTCTATTATATGAACCAACAATGCAAGCCTCTAAATATGGAGAAACACAAATAAAAACAAAAAGTAGAAAACATCACTGTACTACTAAAAACAAAAACAGTCAAAATGTATTGTTTCACAATGAAAATCACAGCAGTGAATAGCGGTAGCAGTGACTTAAACACAATGCAGTACATACTGCAGCATCATTGGTTGATGATGGTTCACTGTTCATCATACAAATTTTGTGATGATATGTACTAACTCTTTTTTCCCTCTCACCAGACAAAATTTGTATGTATATTGGTGACCATGTTAACCACTTTGGATGACCCCATGTTCAAGTGTAGCTCATGACATTAATGGCCTTCATTGTTACTGTTATCAACTGGCAACATAATAAATGAACTTCCTGTATCACTGATGTACATTTCAGCAATTTTCAATTGAAATTGATCTTTGCATTTACCATTTCAGCTGTCCTTGGATTGGGTCATATGAAGTGCTGCTTGTTATGCATTATTACTATGTTGGCTGTTATATGAAGTTACACTTTGTCTAACCATGGGGGTATGATGCTTTGAGGATACCTTGATCCATTGTTACAGATGAGTGAAAGCACAAAGAAAGCAAGCAAATTCAAACTAACCTAGCCCACCTGCATGACTAGTTTCACACTCCTCCAGGTCTTCATCATCACTTGAACACTCTGCAGATGAGACAATTTCATCTGGCGTATGCTTCATGGGCAGAACGTTGGTCATCAGCCAGAGCCAAGAGACCCCAACACCCACCAGGAAAAAACAAAGATACACAAAGACAAGCAAAAATATACAAAACAAGTTAGGAGATTAACATGTACAAGCTCATTACTGACCTTGGCAACAGTAGTTTGACAAAAAGAGGCAGGCAGCTACACATTTCTGTTTTCTATTTATCTGTTTAGTGTCATCAGGTAACCCATTGTTGCTAACTTTGGAGCTAACCCCTTCACTTTTCCAGCAGTTGGGGAAAAAACAGACATGACTTTTCATGGTGTTGACAAGCTGCAGCATTTATTAACTGACACACTGTACATTTACTGCCAGGCTGACAACTTACTGCTGCTAACCTTCTCTTCTGCTCTGTTTGCATTCACCGTTATTTTGTTTCAGACACTCTCTCTCCTTAACCACTCACTCACTTCCCCTCTGCCCTATTCCTTAAAAGGAATAGGCCAGTTTTCATGGCAATGACAAAGACGTTAAATCATGTTTTGAGACAGCACTGGTCAGCGGCTCCCAAACGCTATTGATTTAAGAATTAATGCATATTTGGCGTTATTTTTGGCATTTAAAAAAATATTTTTGGCCTGGCGGGGGTTCTTGATAGCCTGGCGGCCCACCAGGCTTGTACTATTATAGGGGAACACTGGCTGGTTATCACTGTCATTTGCTATCACTGTCATTATGAGTGTAGAGAGTGTCTTGAGAGATTGTGGATAGGGAGGCAGAAGATTTTTGGTTTAATTTTTTTTTTTGTCAAAGATGTTTAACATGATAAAGAAAGGTGAACTCTCGCCAGATGTTCCGACAGTCTAGCCATGTGTAAAGGAGTTTCACCATAATTTAGCAGTGTCCAACCCTTGTCTTAAATTGGGATTCTTGTTATCCACTTATTGTTCCTTTTGGCCCTGAACACCCCTCTGTGGCACCACCTTCTTTCCATCCTTCTCCTCTTCACTGATGAAAGCCTCACTACTGACTTTTTGTGCGGTAAGTTAGAGGTGGTTAGAGTTCAAATTGAGATATTGTTTTGTGTGAGTGTGTTTCCTTTATGTTTCTGTCAGCCCACACCTTAATACAAGTGTCTGATGAAAACTGTAAGACTGGGAAAATTAAAGGTAACACTAGTAATTGCACATTGAATTGAGGTCAACAAATCTGATAAGTAAAAAGTAATGTATAACAAATGAATTGAACAACAGAAATCCTACCAAAACTCCACTAACCCAATGTCCAACATTGTCAGCATTTAATTTTAGTGCTTAATTATAGGCTAATTGGTTCACTGGTGGACACCTTTTAATGTAAAACAACAGCAGGAAAAGTTCAGTTTGCATTAACAATTAATGCAGCTCAAACACAACTACAGTACAGCTGTAAGTGGAATCGTCAAACAGTAATAAGACTGACATATGGAAGTATTAACAGGATTTTAATTCAAATATAATACAATAAAATAACCAAATTGGAAGATTTTTGGAATATCACACTGTTTAAATGTCCATTTTCACTTCATTTGGTATAGGCCTGGAAGGGCGGCAGCATCAACTTTAATTAAGGTTTTGCTGTACTTGTCATTTTATTGTATTGCAAATTATGTATTTTATTAAATCTGTGTTCACTTTAATTGAAACTGACCATCAAACAAAATGTTTGCTGCTGTCAATAGACCAGATTATATTCATATGAATGAGGCTTTAATGAGGCGAGACTTTTTTGGTCACAACAATGTACTCAGCAAAACACCTGATATTATTTCTGAACAAAGTAAAGTGGTGCAAGGAGATGCAATTTTTATGCCCTGACCATAGGACCATGTTGATAGGCATCATGATATACTCCTTGCTTGCTTAGTTTAATGCGCCAACTTCAAGCAGACCAGGCTCAATTTCCCAAAAAGATATTTGATTTTCTGTAACAATAAAATAAGAATGAACTCAAACCATTCTAGTTCTAGTTTCTGACTGTTATTTATGTACTACATGTCCCATGTATAGTATATTAGTGTTTCTTTATTTACATGACTTTTTTTAATGTGCTACTATGGAAGTCTGTCCAAACCTGTACAGTTGAGGAGGATCTGTGTTTCCGTGTCGTGGTGGTGGACATCATGGTAGTAGTCTCAATGAAGGTAGTGGACATCTCTGGAGGCATGGCCGTAGTCCTGGCTGAGCCTGCCACACTAGGCACATCACCTACCAACCTCACACTACCGTTAATCTTGATGTTGGGGTTGCCCTCAGCAGCCATGTTCAACACCTTGAGGCCATTGTAATAAAGACCAGATAGTTGACCCTGAAATGGCCGGCCTCGATCACTACCACCAATTGCAACTGTTGCTTGAGTGTTGAAAATTGTTAGCTGCCGTCCTAGAGGAGACATCCAAATGTAAGATATTTTCAACAGATATTTTCATATACCTTTTTATAGCTGCATGATTCAGACTAAGGGCTCTGTTGTTGTGGCGGTGCAACGACCAGTGCAAGCAGTGCTTCAACAGTATTATACTAACCCTGAAGTATGTTAGTGCCCGTTTGTGTGGCAAATGTGCAGCAATAATGGAATGATGTTTAAAATGATCATATTTAAAATAAACTATTTTAGTTTATCATTCTTCGACCAGTAGATGCATTCAAACCAATATAACAAAATTATGTTTAACATTGTTAACGCAGTATTTATCTATCAGCATTTATCTATGAACGGAAATGGGGTGATTCTTACTATCCCTGTTGTCCACAGCTGCTTAATACTGTATGAAAAAAAAACATTCAGTTCATTAAATCTCTGCAGCATCTGAAGGCAGCAGTATGATGAAG
This sequence comes from Euthynnus affinis, assembly GCA_029490765.1. NCBI lineage: Eukaryota > Metazoa > Chordata > Actinopteri > Scombriformes > Scombridae > Euthynnus > Euthynnus affinis. The sequence goes on from CM055851.1 coordinate 692,707, forward strand.
AATGTGCAGCCACCAACAAGGCTGCAACAAAAGAACCACATGCCCCTCTACACACATCTTAACAGTACTGTGGGCAAAGTCAGATCATCAGGTTTTATGTCTTGTTCCTCTTTTTTTCACTCTATTGCAATTGATCACAAATTTCGGATTACATTTTATATTGTATTATTTCATATACATATTTTACTATTAGTATTTAGAATTAGTTCAGGTGGTGTTATACCTAAAATAATCACTCTCATTTCTTCGCTTTTCTAAAATTCTGTTTATGTTCAAGAGGAGGTTGTTAGTGTTCATATTATAGTATAGTCCATATCATGCTTTCAGCATTCACACTATAGTTATCAAAATCTTTATTTATTACATTGTTCTTTGAATCTTTCAGCAATCACACAATGTTCTTTCTTCTCTTTCAGCAATCACACTTTGTTCTTCTGTTCTTTATTGTGTGGGAGCTGCAAAGCAGCTAACACACTATGTTATCTTTGCTCTTTATTATTTATTAGTGACATGGGCACTGCACGAGTCACTACGCACCATAGCTATGCAATAGCAATGGAGCGTAGTGACTTGTCATGTTTCTTCCACTTCTTAGTATTCCTCTTCCGTATAAAATTTTGGCACGTAACTAGTCCCACAGCTTTGAGAAAAACCATATGAATTATACATCAAAACTTGCGGCTCATTCGGGAATGGTGTGCTATGACTTTTGGTGAAGATATTCAAATTGTTTGCGACTGACGTTGCGAAAAATTTCCCATTAGAAGTGGATGTTGAGGGGTCAAAAAATGTCCACATTTTAGGGGCAATTTCAAGCTTCAACTACTTTGCCATACTTTGAGCTACAGACTTCATTCAAACTTTAAAATGTTCACAAAGTTGTCAGCTATTAAACTTGTATTCAACTTTTTTATATCTTTTATACTTTTTGATCTGACTTTCATGCGCAATTTTGGACAAATTTTGAGACATGAGTGTGTATTGCTGGAATGTTCAGAGCTATGTCTTTAAAGAAGCATGTCTTTAATGTCTTTGGAGAAGCATCCTTTACACCACCGCTTTTTGTTTTTGAAAGTAAATTGTTTTATTGGCATATAAAATTGCCCCCTGCCCCTCCGATTTCATCAGGTGGGGGACAATCATATAGTTGGATGTGGTTTGTTCCATGTTGGTTTTCCTCCTGTCCTCCCCAATGTTTTGAGTCACCAGCTGCCACTGATACATACACACACACACATCAGGCAAAATTATGCAAGGGGTATGAATCATTTCGGGCTTGTCTGTATGTATATAGTCCAGTAGATAGTAGAATATAGATATGATACAATATATACGTAGTTCTCGGGTGTGTAACTTACAGTCGGGTGTTTATATGAACAGTAAAATAAGGTTTTTTATCTCACCCAAATAGGATTTCTCATAGTGGACTTTTACTTCTAAAAGAATCTGAATACTTCTTCAACCAACAGCATTATGTTACTACACTAACAGTATTTACAGACTGAAGGTCAGTTTTAATCTGTGATATGCATCTACCACTACCTCACACAGTCTCTTTTTTGGCATTACTGTGAGATACTTGGCTTCAGGAAGGGATCTGAATATGTCTTCCACCGCTGAAACTCACTCAGTCACACACACAGACTAAAATAGCTAGCTGCGCTATAGTAGCACCTCCCGTAACGTTACCATCTCAAATGTGTGTTTTTTTCAACGGAGTCTGGTGCGCTATATAGCACGGCTATTTCTTAATGTAAACAAAACGGACCTTACTTTTCAATAGAGACAGTCTATCACAAAGTAGTTGATGCTTGAAATTGCCTATAAAATGTGGACATTTTTGACCCCTCCCCATTCATTTCCTATAGGAAATGTTTTTCTTTGTTTAGAAACATATTGTTTCTAGAAACATATTGCTTCTAAACCGTTTCTAAACAAAAAATTGCTCATTTTAGCCAAGTGGTTCAAATGTGTCATTTTACCAACAAAGTTAAATTCAAATTTATAGTATAGTTCTATTGTGACAATAGATTTAATGTTCTCATCAAAAACATAACACATGATTTACATGTGTTTACTGGCTATTTGTCTTAGTATACAGAAATACATGAAGTAGCACAAAGTTTAAAATGTGATGCAGGAACAGATCAGTGCTGAACACTAATCAGACTGAATACTAAAAACATTCACAGATCTAAAAGTGAAGGTTACCATCACAAAGTATTAATGCATGTATCAAATACATGACTTACACACTCTGATCTATGTGCATGACATACAGAATATAGTCTACAAAGCTGACATGTTAACACTAGGGGTGTTAACATGAACACTGAACTCATGGTTCCTATCGTATCACGGATTTGAGTCACGGATCGGATTATTTTTAGGATCAGTGCAGAAAAGGGGGAAACAAATAAAACTTTGTTTTTCAATTATTCTGTAACACACTTACAGCCAGAAACAGCAAGGAACTTTTGCCTTTAGTCTTAAATGAAATCAACATTTAAGATGTTCAATGTTTAAGTAAAATAAATTAAATATATAAAATATTCAATGCTCAATTATTGCAATACGAGGCATGAAACCTTCCTCTTTTAAACACGGTAGTGAATGAAACAGCCTCTGTCCAAATCATCAAAACACGATGGTAACAAATATTCATTGCTAACGTCACGTTAGCAGCTAGATGCTAATTTTAATATTAAACACCAGGTAAACGTAACTGCAAATGCCACTTTGACCCGTTAGATCGTTGCTGTTAGCGACATGCTGTATGTCCATGACTTGTACTTACAGCAGTATGTTTACTTTGTCTTAAATGAGACATTAAATTTTGCAATTAATCAGCAGCTCATATGCCTGCCAAACCATGGGGGGCAATCTGTACAGATCACATGTAACAGGGTTAAAAATAACCCCTAGTATGAATTTCTTCAAAATAGATGTGAATAGTTTTGAGCCACCTGTTGGAATGATAATGTAACTGCATAATAGTGTCCCTCTCTGCGCACTGTACATGGCTCGGTAAAGAAAAATACTTTCATGATGGAGGTGGGTACACATGAGCTGTGCTGCAAACAATGTGTCTGTGTTTAATGATTTAAAATAGTCTTTGCAACAGTCAGTAGCATGCACTCCGACTATAAACACTAGTAGGATGTATTCAGAAAGTTACAGACATTTTTAGGCAGGAATAGTAACTTTATTTACGAGTGGTGTTTTGGTTAGCATGTCGAGCTAATGCTAGCTAGCTAGCCTCATACGTGCTTAGCTGCTTTGTGGCGTAATGTTTTGATGTAATCATTTGAGATGATTATCTTTCCACTTTCTGTTTTACAGACCTGGGTGCTTGCAGTTGCAGTTGCATGACACATTGTTGACAGTGATTTGTTGCTGATTTTTGTACCAGGTAGGCTTTTGCTAAGTGTATGTTCACATATTGTTGATAAAATGTTTGTTTTAGAGTTGTAAAACAATGTGTTACACCATTTATATTTTGTAATGTCTTTGGATAAAATGTTAGAATTTTTATTGTTAAATTAAAAGAAAACAGCTCTCACTGCTTAGGTTCAATAGAAAATCATATATAATGTTGCCACTATACGATCACATATTTTGCACTAATATGTATATGAATAGAAGGCTGATTGCATTGTAATGTGAAAATTAATTATAGTAGTCTTATGTAAAAGTCAAAAAGAAAAATACTTTCATGATGGAGACCTGGGTGCTTGCAGTTGCAGTTGCATGACACATTGTTGATGGTGATTTGTTGCTGATTTTTGTACCAGATTAAAGAGCCAGAGTGAGAGTGAGTCCTGTGTGGCCATGCCATTCTTTCTGCACCATAGACATCTACTATAAGTCCACAGAAGAACACAACCCGTCACACACAGATCAACTAAGATCATTACACACTAGTTAACACTTGTTGTTCTAGTTACTTTACACTTATTACTCAATATAGACTCATCTTAAAAACGAACTAAAGAAACTGTGAGAAGCAGCCAGACTTCCTGCACACTAATCATACATCAACAGGTGACTGAACAACTACTCAATTAAAAATCAATGAATGAGTGAGTCCGGACAGCTCACTGTAACTTCAACAAGCAAACTAACATCACCCACAACACATTATATCATCTCTGCTGCATTCCTGTTCAGGAGATGAATTCACAAAAAAGCCACAAAGAGACATTTAACCATCAGAGATGAAATTAGCGACCAAAGAGACAGACAGAGAGAGAAGCTGGATCTGACTCACTTCTTTCTTTCATGGAGATGAGGTATTCATGTCATAACGTCCATTTGTAGCTGTTGGTCATCTTGTTTGTTAGTTAACAGAACTTTATGGCTGCTGCTTAACCGGTCTGCTGCTTAGCAACAGTGACAAACTAGCTAACTCTCCTGGTTGTTTCTCCGGTTGCTTCTCTCTCGAGCCTCTCTGGAAGCCCTGCTGCTGCTGCACTGCACAGTCCAGATTATTTCTCCGTTAGTTTAACGTCCTTAACAGTCCTTCCATGGATGTATAAAGAGTCCTTCATGCTGCTACAACAACCCAGCTGTTGCATTAGCTAACAAGGCTTCTCTCCTTATGGTGGAGAGAAGAAGAAGATGAAATCTGGAAACTATGATTGGACCAACTAGATGTCAATATTGTATTCTGGCTGTTGATTGGTAAGGGAGGACGTCCTCCCTTGGAGCATAATTTTATGTGTCATGGCCAATCACAGATTAGCATGAAAAAAAACGAAATACATTGGGTGCATCCACGTTTCCCTTACTTGCTTCTTTTCCCTGTGTCTTAGTCCCGCCCACCGTGGATGCAAGGAAACCAAGCTAGGAGAGAGCAAATGAGCAAATTTGTTGTGCTATGTTATCTTCGTTCTTTATTTATTATTATTTATTTATTTAATATTTCGCAGTTTTTCGTAGTGTAACTAGTCCTAAACGATTTGTCGTATCAACTTCATTTGAATGTCAAATTGTACATATCCATAAGGAGATCACTTTTCTTATCTCTAACATATTCCATTGATTGAATTTTTTTAAATATTAAAATTTATAATGGAAAGTCAATGGGAGCAATGTTTGAAAGCTCATATCTCAGAAACTAAAAGGTCTAAAGAGTTCAAACTTCAACTACAGGTGGCACATGTCCAAATGCTTCACATATTGTAAGATGGGATCTATAGCGCCACCGTGTGGTCAGTTATTATGTGTTTTACATTTTGGCTTATAACTCATGAACCGTTAAGTGTATTCAAACAATTTTTGCACAGTGTTTTCCTTGGATGGTACCATGTAGAATGATATAGGCCACGCCCATTTGCGTCAAAAAATATTTTCCGCCATTTTGATTTTTTTGAAAAATACATTTTTTGCTACTTTTGGCACATTTTTCATCCAATCTTCACCAAACGTGGTACACAACATATTTAGAGGACCCCAACCACAGCTATCATCTCCTATTTTTGGTATCACTTATCGTGTGTCCGTAATTGGTTAGCAAACTTTTGGGGGCATGGCCTGATGCATTTAACAATCAATAACTCTTCAATGCTGATTTAGATCAACACCAAATTTAAGAATCTTGTATAGATAATGACCAGGCACCACTATGTAAAATTTGATACAATTCTATCCACAGGGGGCGCTACTATAATATTATGACATCTTATTTCTATAATTCTGTTCTCCTCAATGAAATGAAACTTGGTACACTAGTTCTCCATGTCAATGTGTACGACATAATGAAACATGGAGCCAATAGCCCCACCTTGTGGCCATTAGTGAATCACCAACATATGGCTCATTAAGTTCCATATCTTTTAATTTCAACCTCCTATGGTGACCAAATTAAGCAAATTGTACAGATGGGGATATTGAATAGGTGTATGGTATGTGATGAAACTTCACCTGTAGGTGGCGCTACAAAATGTTGAATAATTGCTGCTTGAACAGAAATTTGCAGTGAAGGTAGCAATAACAGGAATGGCAGCAGCCAGCAGTGGCAGCGGCTGCACCTGGCAGTTTGTGGCGGATGCCTCTGGCAGTTTGCAGCTCCCACACACAATTTCTTATAAAATTGCAAACTTTTCTAGTTATTATTATTACATCTTCCATACATTTTTTGCTGCGCTTCTACTACTAATACTGCTGCATACTTTGTGCTATAAAAACCATTCAAATATCAATCTGTGTAGCTCCTTCAGCAGATGTGTGCTATTACTTTTCTCAAATGTAACATGTTCAATGATTTTGTATCATTTTTTAAAGCATTAAAATGTATAATGGCAGTCTATGGGATGAACGGTCCAACTGAGTTGGAACATTTGTAACTTTGACACTCAACTGCTCGGGCGTCCCTTATCCTACAGACCCCATTTAAACTTTGAAAATTTAAAGGTTTGTGAACATTTTAAAGTTATCAGATTGTTTTGTCATATCTTTTATAATTTTTCAGCTATTTAAGCCCAAAGTCAGGGGTTTTTCAGACTTTATCAGGTCTCATCAGTGTGTGATGTCATCAGGTAGAGTGGAGAGTAGAGACATTTTCAGAGCAAAAAAAAAATTCTAAACAGGTCTCACTCCCATAGTGTTAACTACTCAAGCACATATCTTGCCTCAAAATGTTCCCACAAGCCCACTCTCTCTCTCAAAATGTCAATACATTTGACATAGGACTTATAGTTTTTGAGATCTGAACCTTAATTGATAGGAAGTCCCTGTCCCACTCTCATTGACTGAAACAGTCTGCAGAATATGTGTCTCCTCTCACTCCACTTCCTTTAACTTACAGATTGTCTCCTCCTTCAAACACTTTTTACACATATCATTCATTCTCATGTTAAACTGGTCTTGCTTTCACTGATGATGTACAAGTATTTGGACTTTGAGACAGGCACACTTTCTTCATTAAAAAGGAGATTATTTTCTCCCTCTCTCTCTCTGTGAATGACTGTGTAGTCCAGTGGTTTAAGCTCCTGTCACTATTAAACAGCTTTTGGACCAAAAGACTGTAAGTTCAAATCTGCGTCAGGGCACAACTCATTACAGTGAAAGATGCAGGAGTTCACAGGTGATCTTAATCACACTGCTACTGACAAATGTCCTGCAATTCACAGACGTAGCATGTCTGTCTCAACAATATGAAAGTGCAAGTTCAGTTCCACCCATTCGCTACATTTTTCAATAGTGTTCAGCTCCCATTGATGCAATCTAAATACGCTTTCCCCTAACCCTAACCCTAGAAGTCTAACTGTGCTAGGTTATATTTGGTTGATATGGCTTTTAAAGAATTAATTTTATGTTATGTTTTTGTTAACATTTGTGAGTATATCTGTAATACTTTTGGAACCCAGACCTTTATGGATACATTATGCATTATCCATTGTTAGGTTTGGTCCCATGCCATTTCTCTAGGATAGTTTATTTTTTTCAGGAGTTTTTCTTACTCAAATTGAGGGTCTAAGGACAAAGGATGTTATATTGCTATACATATTGTGAGTCTCCCTGCAACCCTGTCTCCTCAAAATTAAGTTCCCACACAACTAAATTGCATTCTCAATTACGTTTCTATGAAAATGTATTTTGTCCGCGATTACGTTTGTTTGTAATGTATCACGAATACATTTCTAATCAACATATCTTTGCTTTCCCACAATGCTATTAGCTATTTTAATTTGAACAACCTTTCTCTACTTTAACATACATATATTGGTTACAGGCTTACACGTTTTTCTTAACAAACCTGGATTTGTCCTTTTTCAACGTGACGGTACTCATTTTAATTAATGGATTGATTTATAATTGCTGTGTATCTTGTATCTCCACTGACATCTGATGATTTGCGCATTATGACCACTTTTTAAGTAACCGCCTGCCATTGCTGTGAAGAATAAAATGAGAGAAAGAAATGACGAACTCAAATTTTCTGGCCATTGTTGTCGAGGCTTATTTGTGATATTGGTCTATACAAATGAAATAAATTGCCAAAATTTACTTTTCTAACTTTTTGGGGGCAGTTATGTAAGGTGTTATTGATCCATCTCTCTTGTCCTTTCAGCAGTACAGTGTCTTTCTCACCAAAAGGAAGTGTTTTTATTGACTTTGGAACCAGTTCTTTTACTATAAAGAGCTTCAGTTTTACCACTGGACCATTTAATTATAGTAGTAGTGCCAATCAAATTCAATCTTTAGATTTTACTAATGTGAAAACATTAGTAAAATCTAAAGATTGAATTGAATTTGACTCTTTTCCTGTTGTTACTCAAGATGAAGTTTGTTACCATTCTATTCCATGTGGAGGCTTACTAGATGGATTTGGACTGGTAATCTTTGAAAAAATAGAAGCGCTGTGGAAGAACCAAATTATTTTAATTGTATTCAGTCCAATCCAATATAGAATCAGATCCAAGTTTTTAACCGGTCAGGTCTTGTTTGATTTTGTTCTCTGGATTTTGAAAATTGAGATCTTAGATTTTGCTTAGGTCACTGTGGATTGTGATTTCTAAATATTTTACTCTTTTACTCTGGTTTTTATCATTTGAATATGAAATTCCCTTTAAAATAATCTGTAAATTGGTTAGCTCTACGTGTGGATTCACATTTGATTTGATTATTTCTATATCCTGAGTGATCACCATAATCCTTTATAGCTTAAAATACCATTATTGGCATACAAATGAAATGAAATGAATGGCCACGGGGCTTTATCTGTACTCTATATAAATCGTTCTTATTTTTTGTGAGAAAACTCAATTATGTTTAAAGTTTGTCTGATGTTGTTAAACATAAGGCTGTGAATTGAAGAAGTGAATCCACACTAATCCCTGTCACTTGTGTCTGGAAAGATTTCCTTGAGCCTGATTGTCATGATAACTGGTAGTATTTTTTCATTTGTATTCAGTAACGATATTGGTCTGAAAGAGGAGCATTCTGTTGCATGTTTTTCATCCTGTAACTATGGATGAATTCCATGTGGATCCCCAAGCACCTGGTTATAAACTATAATTGTAAGGTTTTTGTTAAAGACCTATCAGACTACCTGGGAACTTATAGGATTCATTAGTGTACCCATTGTTTCCCAGAGTTTTTTATTTTAAACTTTTTAAGACTTTGGATTAATCAGCCCTTCTTATTTATTTTTTGAAATCCTCTATTGTTATAGTTGTAATGAGTTGAGCATTTACATTTACTGAAGTTTCTCAAAGTATGTTTCAACTTTTCTTCTGTCTCTACTCTCCTATCTTTTATTCTACAATAATTTCACACAATATTTTACAAATGCCTCTTTCCACAATATCAACTTTTCTGTCATGATTTTGTTCTCTCTGTTCATCTTTTAGGTTGGTCACATAAGACTTACCTTCTTTGGTGTTTAAGCATATCCAATAAGAGTTAAATAGATTTTGGTCCTTCTTCCTAATATTTTGGTTTTGTAAGTATAAGAAATTTCTCATCCTCTTCTGTGAAAAGAAGCTAAAAGGACTACACATTTATCGTTGAGTTGTGTAGTTATATCCAAATTACATGTTATTTTATGTTTATCTACTAGTTCTTTGTTGTGTAGCTCAAGCTTTTTTATTCTGGTCCCACTATCATTTTCCTGACGAATAGGCTATTATGTCTCCCCCAGCTTTGCATACCATGATATGTGTATATATATATATATACTGTTGTAATTTTTATGTGTCAATATCTCACTTTGTTAAGATTAAATAAATATTCTACATATTTTTTTCAGCTGAGATGACCGTCAAGCTTTCACCCAGCCAGCAGCTCCTCACAATGTCACAGCAGATTTACAAACGGGTGTTATTTGAATAAACTGACCACGTATTTGGAATCTACATGTTTTACTTTCTGATTGATTACTTACTGAAAAAATATTTAATCTTAATAAAGTGAGATATTAACAGCCCTGGAGTCAAAATTACAACAGTCAGGTTCAAAATCTCTGCTGTGACACATCGCTCTGGGAAATCCAATCTGTGTTGCATCGCAAGGCACACTGGGTGATGTAGGCCCAGCATGGGCCTTTCTCCCTATGCCAAAACGGTGACAGAAAGTTAAAACTGAAAAAGAGAAAGTTGAAACTGCAGATTTGTGGTGCTGCATTCACATCCTTCCACTCCAGACAACTCTCCATTTGATGAGATATTGCCTTACTGTGATTGGCTCAGCAGTGTCATAGCTATAAAACTAGGGATGTGACTCGCTGAAAACCGGTGACACTGAAAAAATTCTGATGTGTTTGAATGTAAAAAAAATCTGTCACTGAAGAAAGACAGACATGAAGAAAAAATCTTAAGATTGACATCGAAAAACAGATCATCATGCAAACAATATCAAAATAAAAGACAATGAGATTGAAAGATTGTACTTTTTTTAAAAAAATGCCTGTGTTTTATTTTTCAGTGTAACTATTCAATGCCAGTACATGTTTCTTTTTTCATGGCAGATTTGATTTCAATGTTAAATTTTATTTTCGATGCCAAAAATGTAAATGCCACTGTTCTGGCCCCATAGAGATAGTAGTAGTGTAGAGCATATAAAAGCAATATAACCTATTATAAGTAGATTGCTTAAAGTCTTTGGCTTTTGGATGAAATGTTCTCCATACATCCATTATTCCTAACCCTTTGCAGTTTTCTCAGCCTTGTGTATAGTTCTTGCTTTTGAGTCAAACTTAGGATTGAGAACGAAATTACACTTATCTCCAATGACAACTGTTATTCACTTTCATCTGGTGGATAGTAAATATTCATTAGAGTAACAAAACGTTATTTTCTCATCATCACCATAATAAACCTTCCTTCCTTGCCCTTGTCTTGGAATTTGAGTTATTTATAATAGTGGCTACAGCTCTCCTTGAAAGGACAGGAGAATGCCCTTATGTTCCTCTTCTGTTTAATGTGGAGAAACAATGTAACTCCCTTTTTAATTGTTGCAAAACAGTTATAGAGTCCATTAAATAAATGCTATTTAAACGACTCATGGCTTAAAGAAATATATATACACACACACACACACACACACACATATATATATATATATATATATATATATATATATATATATATATATATATATATATACATATACAGCTTTGAGAATAGCAACTCATACATACAAAACAGCAACTAAAATGGCCCCTGCCTATCTGAACTCCTTTATTCAGGTAGACTCTTCTCCTCTGTAGTTCCCCAGTGGTGGAACGAGTTTCCAAAATCTGATCTGCAGAGTCCCTCTCAATCTTTAAGAAAAGACTAAAGACCCAGCTCTTTCGCAAATACCTCTACACTAGATGGACCATAGGTAGAAAAAAAAGACAAACCCCCCCCCCCCCCCCCCCCCCCCCCCCCCCCCCAAAAAACTTGCTTCTATGCAATCTATGCACTCTATGCATTGCCTTGGTGCACCTACGTCCTATTGGTCCCAAACTTGAGCTTTATGGAACTTACTCATATTGTTGTCTCCTGACTAGATCCCTGCTTGTGTTGTATCAGTTCTCATATGTACATAGCTTTGGATAAATGTGTCTGCTAAATGAAAAATGTAAATGTAAATGTAAATCATGAAGAAGCAAAAAAAAAAAGAAAAAAAAAAAAGAATCAAAACAAAAAAACCAAAGATGAGAAATAAAAAAGTATAACATGATCAAAATTATACTGCTAGCTTGTTTAGGCTGTTTTTCTATCCATTCATTCCCCATTACAAGGATAGACAAAAACATGTAATACTAATAATACCACCACCACCACAACAACAATAATAATTAAATGATAGTAATAATGATAATAATAATAATAATGGTGCAAAAAAGGGTGGAAGCAGTAACTTTACAATCTAATCTGCAGCCTGTCTAGCATTATTAGTCACAATTAGGTTTCCCTGCATCATCTCTGCCATCCTGCATTCACTCTATTGTTTGGAAGACTTTGTACGGTTCTTAAAAACTTCCTTATCAAGCTTTGTTGTATCTTCCTGATTAGAGATTCATTCCCTGATGATTATTTACTGATAATTTACACTCTGAGATTTGATTACATATTTCTGATTATTAAACATCTTTTACAGCATGCTTTATGCTTGAGTTACAGTGCAAATGCTATTGACTGCAATAGTGTTGTATTGATGCAATCATACAGTATAAATAGCTTCAACAAACTGTGTTGTACAGTTCATTACTTTTCTTGTTTTTGTACAAATAAAACCCACAACATCTGCCTCTGGCTGCAGATTTGTGGTGCTGCATTCACATCCTTCCACTCCAGACAACAGTACGGCTTCCTGGAAGCATCTCTCCATTTGATGAGATACTGCCTTACTGTGATTGGCTCAGCAGTGTCATAGCTATAAAACTAGGGATATGACTGGCTGAAAGTGTAATTATCAATGACCACACCCAGCCCTTTTGCACTTAGGCTTGCGCCCAAGACCTACCACTTTGCACTGGTTGTTGCATGTGCACAATTAAAACAGGACCCTGAGAGTCTACTGCCACACCAGCTGCTCAGTGAATGTGTAATAACAATTCAAAAAAATGAGCTGGGATATTTTTCTCATTAATATTACAAGTTAATTGTGATAATATATTGCAGTTTATTGGTTCATTTATTTACAGTTATTTAGTTCATGAGACCATGCACATAGATTTCATATCCTCATTAGAGAAATGCAGATGAGTCTTTTCACAATATATTAGTATAGTGAACACACATAAGCATAGAAATGTTTGTTTGAAATTACCTTTTTCTTGTAGCCACTCTTCTACTGGTCTGGCGTATTTGAAAGGAATTTTCTTATTGGCCATTTGATAGCGTTCAATGTCACTGTTCCCTTTAAAGTTTAAGAAGACATTTATAAAGACATTTATTGATTATCAGCACCATATCAACAGTAGGAAATATCACTTTCCCTCTAACATTTACAATATGTTTAAATTATTTTAGCTGAAGATTACATTCTTATTAAATTAGTTTTTAGATACAGTATATCTAAGACTCATCATCTCTGGGGCTCATCTGTGTATTCAACCCATCTTTCCTTTTCACTTTGTACAGAGTATGCACAGACATCATGTTTTGTGAGATACTACCTGGTTCACCACTGAGTGGCAAAACAAACTATATATATATATATATATATATATATATAAGATGCACACAGTAAGATGCACACAGTACCATTGCTCTTTGACTGTGAATGCACAAATTACAGGTGTAAATAATCCAGGGACCAGATGTATAAATGATGTGTACACACAAAATGTAATATGATAAGGTGGAAATGGAAAAATAAATTAATCATTGGTTACATTTCTGATGTTTACAAAAGAAACAAATGATGCAATATTATTGATGATGATGGTTTACAGGCCCATGTGATGCATTAATGAGCCACAGCCATGTGTAATACCACATGCAAACTCTTAATGGATAAACCTTATTTACTATAAACAATTGTAAATTATTTCCTGAAAGTGTGGTGTGATTAAATCTAGGTAAAATCAGAAAAAAAATTAAAGGGATGAGCCCCGATCATAACTGAAAGATTATAAAAATGATTAAAAAAACAAACAAACATTGAAAATAGCATTTCTACTGTGCTGTAGTTTGCATGTTATCAGGGTAGATTACCAGCTACATTTTTATGGGCTTTGATTATTTTGATATGACAGAGGCATAACAGAGGCATAACAGGGCATGGTCCCACACAAGTCACAACATGTAAGAGCATAGCTTAACATAATTTACAGTTCAATGGGCAGCATGGAACTGACTTTTCCAGTGGTCCAGTGTATAATATTCTGTATATGTAGATCTAAAAGAACAGACTTGGTAAAAAAAAAATGAATAGATTATTTAAAAGTATATTTTAATTAGTGTCTAATCAACTAAAAATAATAATTGTTGTGCTTTTGTTACCTTAGAAATAAGCCTTTTATATCTGCATGGGTGCAGGTCACCCTCCATGGTGGCTGCCATGTTGGATCGTCATGTTTCTACAGTGCAGAATGGACTAACCTAACACAAACCTTGCGCATTTTAGATTCAGTAGGTGACCTCTGGAAATGCGCCGATTTTAAAATGAAGAAGAGGAGCGGACCAAACATTTTGTATTGTGAGAAGTTTTTGGAACCAAAATCTCATTAATGGAGGATCATACTTATTTAGAAAATCACAGGAGCGTAAATTATCGTCATCAAAGAAACAAAAACACGAAGAAGCCAAACAAATTTGGGACAAGAAACTGCATAAAACAAGGATAAACCCAGATGGAAATCCCCAAGAGAAATGTTTGCAGACTGACGCCGAAGTTTCCTGTTTTCTGCGGGACAGGTAAATGGTAAATGGTAAATGGACCATACTTGTATAGCGCTTTTCTAGTCTTCAGACTACTCAAAGCGCTTTCACACAAGAGTAAGAGTAAGAGTATACTATATATTTATTTTGCCCCACTGCTAATGGTTTAAAACCTAGATGATGTACAATGTTTAATAGCAGTAGATCAATTTCCCTTGAAAGTATCTACTTAGTTAGCTTATAGTTCAACACAAATAATGTTTTCCTCATTTCAATTTTGGGAAACATATAACATTAATTGCTACCAGAGTTTTAATTTTACATTCATCAGTCAGAAGAATTATTTATTTTGCTATGTTTATCCAGGCCAGCCAAGGCTCCCAGCATCTTAATATGTAACATAATGTATTTCAGGAGTATGTAACTGTGTCATGTAGCACTTATTTTCTTGATGTTGCTGCTGTTTCTCCAGCTATGAGAGAGGTCTTGCAGCATCGATGCATGGTATTGCCAATATCTTCATAACAGGTCAGGAGTATTTCACCATGCGCCATTAATGGCTGCAAGTACATAGGTTTTCATTACAACCAAAGACAACAAAAGTTGATTTCACTTAGCTACTTGTCTCTGACTGAAAATGTGTTAATCAATGAAATAATCTGATCTAGTCTGTTGTTGGGATGAAAATCTGCATGGAATAAGGTTGAACAGTTTCTAGTGAACACATTACATAGATAGATAGATAGATGATTTATAACAGTCAGTTCATTCATTTGTGCTGTTTTATTTTTCTCAGGCACTATGGGTCAGCATTATTCACCATGTCTGTGACATTTGCACTCGTCATATCAGAAGTATTGCAGAGGTCTAGGTAAACTGTTTTCCTATGTAGCATATTAACTTACCTGTAAGTCCTACTCTTGGTTAAAAATCATTATTTTCACATGTACAACTGTATAAAATGTATGAAATGGTAAATTAACTGCTGCTCAACACACAGCTCCTGGAGCAGATGAGGAACAGCAGTGCCAGTGAATCATGGGTGTTGTTTCTGCCATGAGAGCATCTTCATCCAGAGCAGTAAACTGAATACCTTTGGTGTGGTTTTGGTCTGACCTTTGTGTGCAGCTATTTGACTGCTGGAAGGTGATCAGATAAGTTTAATCACATTGCTTTTAGTGTTCAAACAGAATAATGATTTGACAGCTTACTCTGTCTTTATCAGTCAACTCTGAAGAAAACAAAATAAGATGTCAAAATGTCTGTTTGAACAGTAAAAGCTGCATGTTTATGTTTTCCTATTACTGTCCAGATTGAAAAAGATGTGCAAAATATTTCTGTTAAATAAAAGATATTTATGTCATAAATGTCATTTTTTATATTTTTACTTTGTTGTTCAAACTAGTGAATTACAGTTTACATGACTTGAAGTAGTCATGAAAATGATTCCATAACATGGAATGTACAACAGTGCCCTGTTCTGAGGATCAGTGGTATTCAAACTTCACTACTGTTTTATGTTTCTTTAAATATACAAATAATGAAAATATAAATCAATAATGAAAGTGGTAATGACAATATACTGACACTGCAGGGAAGTACTTTCATTGTATAAGTATATATTAATGTGTATGTCATTGCAATTATTACAGCACATCTGATGAATATCTTTTATTTGGTAAACTTGCACATTTAAATTGAACAAATGTGAACATAAATATAAACAAAAAGTCTAATAATTATCCTGAAAATATGAATATAGAAAATCTATAGAACAAGTATAAAATAAAATAAACAAATAAATATGAGATGATTTGATGCCCTGATGATGAACAGGCAGGTGTGTGAGTATCTGAGGTACAATGTGGACGTTTCAGAGGACCTGAGGGGTATTCCATGAAAGCAGCTAAAGAAAGCTGCACTTACGTGATATAGCCTGGCTTGAATTAACGTCAACTTTCACTTGAGGCTCAAACCGTTCCACTAACGGAGTTTAGCTGCTTCTATTCAATGCTAAATCTAGCCAGACTGGAATAAGCTTGAAGTGTGCACATGCATGGAGGACATCAGCAGCCACGAACAGTCGATTGTAGAAAAGCTGATACTATGTCGCAAAAAGGAGAGAAAACTAGAGCAGTGTTCATCTCAGCAGCAGAACAAACCTGCTGATGAAATTATATGGAGAATATAAAGGAGTTTTCACCGAAAAGGTGCAAATGACTGCAATTAACAAGGTGAAGTTGATGACTTGGCACAAAACTGATGATAGATTACTTGTTTACTTAAAGACGAGTAGTGATATCCTAAAGGTTAAAGAAGTGAGTTTGTAACCAGATGGATGAGGGTTCAATCCCCACATCCGAGTTGATCAGTCTGCAGGTTGAAAGTGAAGAGCAGCACTTGTTCCTGTTCATGGTTTTATCTTTATTTGCTAATAAATGAGCATTCAGATCATGACTGGTTATATTATCACTAGGCACTAGGCAGATGTATATTTAAAATTATGGTGTAAGCAATTAAAGAGACTTTCCAACATTATCATCCTCTCTGATGTCCATTTACAATCATCAGTGAAAGTTTAACATTAACTGGAAACTGGAGAAGGATATAAGTACAGTGGAAGCCACTTATAATGATCACATCTGTCCGGGTTAAATATCATTATAAGCAGATGATCATTAGAACATTTTCTTTATTTGTCATGCTGAATACCGTCTAATTGACATTTGTATATTTATTAGCCTACATGAATATAAATACACAGATTTTAATGACTGTTTCAAAATAAAGTACAGCTGTTTAAAATTCAGCGTGCACATTTATGAAGTGGTGAAATTTACTTAAATCTTCCATTGTCATACGTTTTGGGGAGAGTACGTTTGTCATCAAGAGAAAACGACTCTATCTCCGTCATGATTTCAGTAAGTGTCAGGAGTAAAGTACAAAGAGATTTATGTGGTTTAAAACGTTTTTCTATATGTTGTGATGTATGAAGAGAATGAATGAATACTGTAGGCAGACTGCTTGTTTCCTATACGTGACTTATTTAAACAGCATAAATGTCGTATATGAATGATTTTGTCTCCGAGCTTTTTGATAAACAGCTGATCACTGTAACTGTAATTACTATAAGCAGTTACCACTGTGTACATTTAATCACAGCAGAAGGACGTAGTTTGGACTTTATTTAATTTTCTTTTTGTCTTCACAGTTTGATCAAAATCAGTGAATGAATAAATAAATCATTTCAAAATAATGCTGGCACACTTTTATTTCTTAAACCATAAATGCTACGCTTTTAAATTAAAGGGTTGCAAGTGTGAAAAGACATGATGGAACAGTCTTTTGAAAGCGTGTTTCTGTCCGTCAGACATTCTTTGAAACGCAGCTTGACCATTAGCCTGCCACGGAGCAGGCTAGTTCTGCTCACTAAGTTACCATGGTTACTGAGCTGCAACTCATATAAGCCACATGGAACGGAATTCTCACTTAAATTAGCAAGGCTTATCGAAATAAGCCAGGCTATCCCGTTAGGCAGCTTCATGGAATACCCCCCTGGAGGGAAACTCAGATGCCAGCTGTGAAACCAATACACTGTCTTTGGAGGATCAGGGAACTTCTCCCTGGTCCTCCAAACACAGCAACTGGAGATGACAAGTCAGTTTCCCTACAGAGCCAGTCTGCCAACAGATGAAATGTCTATAGGCAGCATAACAATACTCCTGGTTGTCACCCCCAGACTTCCTGGTTTGAACTAATACTGTAATGTTCTCACAGTACTGCTTGCATAAATAAATGCATAAAAAGCATCTTCAAGGCAGTACTGGGAGAAGTGCGGTATTAGGTTCACTGCAGGGTCCTGGCCACAGCATTTCCTCTCCTGGTCCGTAGGCATGTCCCTACAGTTACTATAAGTCCACCATGGTACCCTGGCACTCCAACAGGTGGGTACAATGCCTGCATCATCAAGGCATCAAAAATGAACCCTGGCTGCCTCTGAAGCAGTTCACTGGTGAGCTGCCTGTTCTCCTCCAAGATCGTCTCTTCAAGAAGTCTCTGAAAAAATAAAACACAGGAAAAACAAAGATAAGGCATTGTAAGTTTTATGTTTCATGATATGTTGGAAATATGGTGATAGCAGTGGAGAATATGGTTCGCAAACATGTCTACAACACCATGATTTTTAAAAAAGTCAAAATACTGCTACTCATTAGTGTTCCTATGTAGTATTTATATAATCATTCAGTAGTGTTGCTGATGATTTTCAGTAGCCTCTTTTATACAGAGAACCCGCATTATAAATGTAAAGAGGATGCGGGGAGGACATTTCTCTTCACTTGATAATGTTAAAAGTAGAGACTTTTCTGTCGGCTTCCCGACTCATTTTAAAAAAGATGAGAGAAAGAGAGAGCAGCTGAGTGAACGAGAGGCTGAACTGTTAGTGAAGAATCCGGTGAATCAGATTAATAAACGTTATTTTCTGACTGTTTTACAGTGGTTAGCTTCTAAAGCACAAACACGCCCACACGCCACCTCAAGCCTGCAACTGTACGCTGCACTGCCTGATGTGATCTGAATATGGACTAAACAGAGCAGTGAGGCGGATAACAGGCACAGTATTCACGCCTTGAATGGGCTGTAAAAGGGTCTACTGACTCACGTTTCACTGAAAACACATCAAACTATACAGACTACAGTGATGTAAAGCACAGAGCTGCTACGTAAATACCACTTTGTGTTATATTGGTATTTTAAATATTGTGCAGAACGGGTAGTAATATAATAAAATAATTGTATAAATAACGTCAAAAACCGCAGTCGCTTCGGTCCCTTTGGAGGGTTTCCAGTCTCTTCCCTTGCTGTTGCGGTGCTGCCGTTTGCTGTCCACCCTCCTGGCCCCGCCTGCAGCAGCACCGCTAACTCACTCTCTTCCTCTCCCTCTCCCTCTAACCTCCGGTGCTTGATTATGCAATAATGGGTAATAAATTATGTAACGTTACCCTGCCAATGCTATCTCGCTATCAATAATACGTAATGTCAGAATAAGATAACCGTAAGTTTTGTTTAGCATTACGTAGCTAGTGTTAGCTTGTAAAACACCCATAATTACTATCTTACTTGTGAGCTATATCCTATAGTATTATAGAATATATAACTAAATACATCTTCACCTCATCGCTTGACTTGTTAGAAATGCTCGGAGTTGTCGTGGACGATGACATCTTCAGCAAATAGCTTCTTGTCCTTAAAGGCCACCGTACCTTTTGGAACCTCTCCAAAGTCTTAGGAAGGGGAGTGGGAGTGGTGGAGTGCTTGGAGGCTGCTAAATACCCATAATACATCCATGCTGTATACACTGGACCTTTAAACTACACAGCAGGCGCGGCGTCAGGAGTGGGCCTGACGGGCCTGGGCCCACCCACTTTTACTATTGGCCCACCCTAAATGACAGACAGAATCTTTTTTTTTTGAATTTCTAATTTAAAATAATTCTAATTATTAAAATTAACATTTGAATAAACAATAAAGATTGAAAACGTTTTCCTTTATAAAAAACAACAAATAATATTTAATAGGTTAGTATTATGTATGAAGTCTGGACCAACCACGAGTCACTACAGGCGATTTTACCTTCTCTCCATACGTCAGCACGTAATGTTATCGGGCAGGTGCCAGATGGATGGCGGGCAGATGGTTCAGTCGAGTTAAAACTGTTATAGCTACAGATAAACATGGCACAACAGACGTCGCTTTTCAAGTACGTTAAAAGACTTTGAACAGAGTCATCAGAGTCCTCGGCTGCCTCTAATATATCCTCATCACAAGTGTCTCCAGTACTGCAACCACTGTCATCTCCACAGGCTAGCTCAGCAGCTAGCTCAGCTGCAGCTCAGGATGTAAGTTCTGTTGGCGGAACAAAAGAGGCTGGCAGTCATTCAGATACCAGTGGCGGCTCGACACCTGTGGACCTATCCGCTGCAGATGTACCAGCATCACAGCCCAAACTCAAGCAGTATCCTGTGTCAGTTTTTGCACACAAAGCCAGGAACTTCTGGTATGACAAGCAAGCATTTTAGGAGTACAGCATTGTCAAGGATGCAGTATGCTGTAAAATGTGTCGGCATTTTGGTGAGAGAGGCGGGGAAGAGAAATTCAGACGTGATGGATATAAGGATTGGAAACACATAAACACAGCTTGTTATAGACATGAAAGGAGCAGAGCTCATCAGATGGCTTTCCAACCGTGGCACAATCATTCATCAACTCCTCAACACAGAGGGCCGACAAGTTGAGATGACAGAAAGAAATCGGGAGCTTATAAAAGTTATACTTGACGTTGTGCTGCACGTGTGCAAAGCAAGAGATTCCTTTACCGGGAAAATGAAGAAGATCGAAAAATGCCGGTAATTTCCTTGAGTTGTTTAAACCCATTTGCAAGCACAATCCAGACATACAAAAACGACTGGATGCCATTCGGAATAATGTAACAATGATCAGCCATGACATTCAAAATGACTTGTTAAATGCTGCATTTAGTCAGCTGTTGAAAATAAATACGGCATCTGTAGGATTTGACTTTTCATGCATTTTTATTCATGACCGGACCCTTGGGTCCTTCAGACCAGTGAATAACTAACACACACACATGCAAAATCACTTTTTTTCCTGTAAATTATGTGACTATCTCATTCATTTGTTTCACTGAGATTTTAAGATTTTAAATTATATAAATACCATTTTTTAAAATGATCTGGCTGGATTATTATTTGATTGTAGGGGATTGTAAGAGAGAGAGCGCACACATTTGGCGCATACTAGGTGAGCTACATTAACTTTTAACAGGAGAGAGAGCTGCACACTGCCCTGTCAAAGCTCTTCGCAACTGCTCTTGTCTCAACATTAATGGTGTATTATGCTTTCAGGCACTACAGTACATAGACAATCAGGTTAGGCAGCAATAATTTTCAGCTCTATTACTGTTAGTATTAACTTCTGTAATTAAAGGCACATCCAAAATTACGTTGGCCCACCTAGAATTGAAATCCTGGCGCCACCTGCTACACAGAGGTACAAATGATGACCTGAAATGAGGATGCTCCAGAGTAAATGGCTGATGTCAATGAGGACTCACAGCTCACACATAATAGCAAACTGGTATGCAATGACCACTGTTCCAAAAATGTTACAAATCACTGTTGAAAAATACTGATGTTTTATGATGACAATAGTGACAATGACTAAGGTCTGGCTAAGTTTAGGCATAAAGCCATTTGGTAAGGTAATTGGAAAGATCTGTGTTTGGGTCCTTGAGAAAGCAGCTGCCAATCAGTTATGTGCCTTTCTGGATAACAATAATTTATTTGAGGCTTTCCAGTCAGGATGGAGTTCCACAAGGTTCTGTTCTTGGACCTATACTATTCACTTTGTATATGCTACCTTTAGGGAATATTATTTGGAAACACTCCATAAATTTTAATTGTTATGCATTTGGCATATGCATATGTTATGATACCCAAATATACTTATCAATGAAGCCTGATGAATCCAATCAGTTCCAAGCATGCCTTAAGGAAATAAAGACCTGGATAACCTACAATTTTCTGCTACTACAGTCAGACAAAACTGAAGTTATTGTGCTTGCCCTAAACACTTTAAAAACACATTATCTAATGATTTAGCTAATCTAGATGGCATTTCCTTGGCCGCCAGCACCACTGTAAGGAATCAGGGAGTTATCTTTGATCAGGATATGTCCTTTAACTCCCTCATAAAACAAATTTCAAGGACTGCCTTTTTTCACTTACGTAATATTGCTAAAATCAGACACATCCTGTCTCAACAAGATGCAGAAAAAATAGTCCACATTTGTTACTTCTAGGCTGGATTTTTGCAACTCATTATTATCAGGCTGCCCCAACAAGCCTATAAAGACTCTCCAGCTGGTCCAGAATGCAGCTGCTCGTGTATTGACCAAAACTTTGCAGAAAAAATAGTCCACGCATTTGTTACTTCTAGGCTGGATTATTGCAACTCATTATTATCAGGCTGCCCCAACAAGTCTATAAAGATTCTCCAGCTGGTCCAGAATGCAGCTGCTAGTGTACTAACTAAAACTAGAAAAAGAGATCACATTCCCCCCCATCTTCACACTTAATGGTCAGGCACCATCATATCTTAAAGAGCTCATAGTACCATATTATCCCACTAGAGCACTACACTCCCAGAATGCAGGCTTACTGGTGGTTTCTACAGTCTTTAAAAGTAGAATGGGAGGCAGAGCCTTCAGCTATCAGGCTCCTCTCTTGTGGAACCATCTCCCAGATTCGGTTCGAGGGGCAGACATCCTCCATACGTTTAAGAGTAGGCTTAAAACTTTCCTTTTTGATAAAGCTTATGGGTAGGTCTGACCAAGCTCGCCTTGGACCAGCCCTTAGTTATGCTGCTATAGGCCTATCGGGACTTCAAATGATGCACTGAGCTCCTCTCTCCTCTTCTATCTGTATGTATTCTTTTACAATTAATGCATGCTACTAACTTGACTTCTTCCCTGGAGTTCTTTGTGCTTTCTAATCTGTCCTCCGCTAGCTGTTCCTGCTGTTGCTGCTAGTCATGTATCTGTTGTTGATTGTTATTGTTGTTGTTTCTCTGTGTCTTCTCTCTCTCTCTCTCAACCCAACTGGTCAAGTCAGATGGCCGCCCACCCAGAGCCAGGTTCTGCCTTAAGTTTCTTCCCGTTAAAGGGGAGTTTTTCCTTGCTGCTGTCAACAAGTGCTTGCTCATGGGGGGAATCGTTGGGTCTTTCTCTCTCTGTAAATTAAAAAGCATGATCTAGCCCTGCTCCATGTAAAAGTGCCCTGTGATGACGGGCTGTGATTTTGCACTATATTAATAAAATTGAATTGAATTAAATTAAACAGTGAAACACCTGTCTGTGTTTGACTTAACTGCAAGTGCTTGAGCGGACAGCAGACGCAAGCTGCTTGGCAACCCAGTCTAGTTAGCTACAAGCTAGTCAGTTAGCATGATTTCATTCACAGGTAATGCCACTTTTTATCATAATCTATCTATTTGCACGTGAACTTGAGGCTTGTGCTTAACAAGTTGCTGCTGATTCATTTTGACACTTTATTCACTGTTGTCTCTGAACCTGATAGCCTTGCTGTCTGCCTGGACTGACAGGTGTCTCCCTCCGATTAAAGGAGAACTTGAGCGTGCATGGGGAGTTGTGGAGAGTGAAAGAGAAGAGATGCAAACACTGCCATGGCTTTACAGAAAAGATGGGCTAAATATTTTGAAGCAACATCAACAATATCAATAGAAATCGATACAAAACTATAAAATAACATACAGACTCATGTAGTATACAATAAAAGTGTTAAACCAAAATACTTCATTTTTTAGATTTCTCAAAGTAGCCACCTTTTACTTTGATAACAGCTTTGCATACTATTGGCAATGTCTCAACTAGCTTCATAGGGTAGTCACCTGGAATAGTTTTCAAACAGTCTTGAGTTTTGACCTATGCTGAGCATTGGTTGGCTGCTTTCCCTTCACTCTGTGGTCTAACTCATTCCAAACCACCTCATTTGGGTTTAGGTCTGGTGATTGTGATTCTGATGCAACACTTAACTCTCTTTCTTGGTCATATTGCCCTTACATAGCCTTGAGGTGTGATTTGAGTCATTGTCCTGTTGAAAAACAATTGGTCCCACTAAGCACTGACATTGTCGCTGCAAAATGTGGTAGCCATATTGGTTTAGTGTGCCTTGAATTCTGAATAAAGCAGTGCTGTTAATTGGCGATTTCTGTGGCTGGTAACTTAAATGAACTGCACTCTTGGGCCCTGTTTACACCTGGCATTAACATCTGTCTCAGGTGATCTGATCACAAGTAGACAGCTCAGGTGTGAATGTACCCAAGACACATTGAGATCTGATCACTCAGACAACATTTGGAGGTGGTCTAGGAATGCATCCTGGGCCATACTGAAGGACTGCATACACAACTGACATCTTCTGTTTTCCTGCAGACAAGACACAGAAACTGCATTGCTGCCTCTTGGTCTAAAGCTTTGTTCAACTTGTTTGATAACAGGATAAAGCAATGCATTATTTTGATTTTCCGCTTGTCATGTGAATTTAAAAAATGATAATAATAATCCACCCCAAGTTTTTTGCTTGTCTGTCTAAAAAAATACGTTCAGAAGTTAAACGTTGTTGGACATTTTCCCTGTGTCCTGTGAAGTTGATAACTACAATTTTTAGTTTTGCTGCGTTGCTCAACATAATGAGCTCAGAATTTATCAGGAGGACGGCTGTTTTACTACAAAGAGTTTCACTGTATGAACCTGAACTGTGTGTATGTAACAACTGACCTACTGGATGTGTAGAAGAACACAGAAAATTAATTAACATTGTTGCACCTGGAAGGAGTATGTTTGATCATAAGTAATAATTCATAATTATTATAAGTGAAAATCAAGAAATTGATGTTAATTAATATAGGATCACCAACTGTTTGAGAGCCTCACAAGGGGACATAAACTGTTAGATCTGTGAGCATTTTAGGTTATTAGCAATAATTAATTATTAGCAGAGATAATTATCAATTATAAAAAAATAAAATTATTTATATGAATGATTACAGGGAACCATCCAGAAACTGGGACCAATAACCAAACAATAAGGTAGTCTAATAAAAGAGAAGGATAAACATTCACAAGTAAAGAAAGGTTTGAATTCAAGCTCTGATTCAGTCAGCCATTTTTCACAATATATAAACACAATGAACACAAAAGACTTCTCTTTAAAGAGCCAATGTTTGTTAAACAATAGCAGAGTTAACAAAATTAATAGATTCTTTGATCAATAAACCAGTATTCTAAAATCTAATTCCACCTAAGCAAACAAATAAACAGCTATGTACAGTGAAAACACATAGAAGTGGGAGCATGTATGTGTGCGTATGGCAAGATGGCAAGGTGATCTGGTATGATGATGTCATGCGAGAGTCATGTCATCCAAGGACCAAATGGCAGAAGTTACTGTTGTGTCTCGGCTAGAATAGCAAGGTGGTACCGCCTTGAGGTTGGCATCTATGCGCTGTGTAAAACACGTGTCTGATGCTGCATAACAAGGGGCAGAGTGGCCCTTTGTCCAACGTTATCTGACCATCGGATGTGTAAGAAGATGCGTGTGCATGTGTTTGTAACAAGAAAGGAGTAATAGGAGGGAAGGTGACCGTTGGGGACGGGGCGGGGGGGGGGACTCAGTGGTCCATCAAATCACATAAACAATAAAGCTTAAAAAGCTAAAAGCTAACGACAGCACTGAAGCTTAAAAAACACACACACAAACTAACATGGTCTCTTCCCAGACTTATGCCTCTTACTTGGTTGCTTCAGAAAGCGAGCAGGGTGTGTGTTTCAGTCCATCTTTGGTCCGGCTTGGTTCCTTGACTCGGATACTGACAGGGGCCGTCCTTGCACTCTGTTAGCAGATTTCACAGCAGGCTGATCCTTGGCAGACGTTGCAGGGAGAACAGTGTAGTCGACTTAGTTGAAGAAGAGCAGGGCAGAGGAGTCATCCGCGTCTTCATGAAGAAATCTTTTTCTTCCCTCTGCAGGCAATGAGAGTGCGGAGTCACATCAGGATCCGGTAATTGTGTTCGGGCAAACATAGGTGAAGTCTTGTCTTGTCCAGTGAGAGGAGAATCTTCCGGTCGGTGGGGAAAAAGTACATGGGGTTACATCCTTTAGTAACCTGGCTCATGGAGGGACAGAGCTTCCCCTGAGCTCAGTTATAATGGACAGAGATTTTTGGGTGCAACCAATACTTAAAGGGTGGTAATGTCACAGCTGTGGCATCATGACATCCTCTGGTGTTGCATCTCTGCCAGTGACACAAAGATGGGAACAGAGCAGTGCATGTTGGAAGATATAGTCCGTTTTTGGACTCCTTTTGTTTGACTGGCACTCTTTCTTGTTATCAGGCTTTGTGACTTGCATGCAGGCCTGCGTTTCACTCATGCACATGGAGTATGAGGCCCAACAACATTAGATCCTGACTGACCCTGTTGGCATGTCTAGGGATTTAAATTATCAATGAAGTGCATAAATGTGCACAGCGTCTCTCATGCTGTCTGTTTAATGTTGCACAAGAATGAGTTTTGCCAACCTCTGCTCTACAAAGAACTCCTAGATCCTTCAACCTTACTTAAAGCTGCAAGCAGCATTGGACGCATCACAAGTGAGCGAACTGCTAGGAGTGGGTTCTGACAAAAACATATACATGTCTCCAGACCAGGTGTGACTGATCTGAATTCAGCCACCCCTCCCTTTCTGCCTCCTTCTCCATGGCTGACAAGTCAGAGTGTGCTGCTCCTCCGCCTCTCTAACCTGCTTCTGCCTGTGAGGTGAAGCAGAGGTGAAGAGAAGTTTTCTTGTGGAAAGAATTACATACAGCCCATGGTTTTGGCCAGATAGCTCTTAAAATAGCCTATTTTTTGTAGGAATTTTTGTCGCAAATCCATTGATACAGGTTTGAAAGTGGTGTGACTTATAGTTTAGATGGCAGCTTGCACTGTTCCAGTGCTCAAGCCCTGATTAAAGCTACAAGAAGCATTGAACGGGCCTTTGCCCCCTGCATGCACAGCGGGCGTGGCACCATCCGAGGCATCCATCACAATCACGTGTACATGTCTCCGGACCGAGGCTGAGGGGTGTGACTCGGCAGCCATGTAAAGTGCAGTGCAGTCAGGAGCATGTACAGCAAAGTTATAGCAACTTCCCCTGTCACAGCAAAACATGAAATCTCAGCAGTGTGAAAATGACAAATTTATACAGAGTGAGACAGGTGTGTGGCTCACACCAGTTTCATCAAAATTATGCAAGTTTTGTGCCCTGTACTGTCATTTAAATTAATACATTGAAAGCTTCTGATAAGTTTGTGTGTAAAAGAAATTTATTTCCTAAATTTCATCAAGTGCATCTGTAGGAAAGTAAAGACTTTTAACCCACATGACCTGATAAAAGTGTAATTAAAATGTGTACTATCAAGTGTGCAGAGACAATGAGAAACTGCAGCCAGACACAGAGAAGTTGTCATGTATTTGAATGGAGAGGGTGAGTGAAGCAACATATTTTTGTGTAGAGCAGGGCTGTAGTCAACGAAAGAAAATCTTGGTCAACTGAAATTGTAAATAATCAGTCGCGTGCGCGCGTGGGGGGGGGGGCGCGGTTGATTCAGTAATAGTTCAGTACATTTAGTAAACGCTCAGTAACATTGTGTACAGTTAGACCTCCGGGAGTTTGGGCGAGTCCAAAGTTGAATAAACCCCCCCATTTTCAAAGGTATTTTGTTGGTCTGTCCCCCAGCTGCAGGAGAATAATAGATTAATCCCAGAAAGCTGCTGATGTAGCACATTTCTCCTTATGAAAGTAACACGGAGATTAGTCGACCAATGAGAATTTAGTTGGATGAGAGAATATCGACCAATTAATCGACTAGTCGACCAACAGACTACAGCCCTAGTGTAGAGACAAGAAATAACTACAGGTGGACACAGAGGAATACTCATATATTTCAATGGAGAGTGACGAAACTGCTAGGAGTGGTTTCTCTCGATAACATATAGATATCTCCAGACCTGGTCTGACAGATGTGAGTGGTAAGTTTTCTTTTGGAAATAAAAGCCCATGACTTTAGCCGAATCGTAATTAAAATATCCACTTTTTGTAGGAATTTTTGTCGCAAATCCATTGATACAAGTTAGAAAGTGGTGTGACTTATAGTTTAGATGGGAGACTGTAATGGAGAGAGAGTGTGTATGCTCAGAGAATGCCTCCAATTGAAATGCATTATAAGTGGAACTGTCACACAGCAACTTTGAGGTCTCATATTATGGAAACCATACTTATTACATGTTTTTAACAACTTTTATTAAGCACAGTTTTGTGAGTCTTGTGTGAAAGTGTGAAGCTGATAGCATAAACGCCCTAGGAGAAAAAAGTTTTGTTTAGACCCAAAAATGGGCAAAAAATCTGATTTTTATGAAAGTATTGCAGATTTCCTGTTGCATTTAGGTCTGGGGTGTCAGTGTATGATTTGTAGGTCTGGAGGAGATGAACAATTTAGTGTTGGTTCCATCTCTCTACAACATTCCCACGGGCCATAGGGGCCAAAATAGACACCTAGGGGGTGCTGTGGAGTACTTTCTAGGCAGTGGGTTTTTTTTTTTTTTTTTTTTACATATTATCAAATTTTTCACCAGACCGGATGTGCGTGCCAAATTTGGTGAGTGTTTGAGCATGTTTAGGGGGTCAAATTCAGCATTGAAGTGGCGGTATAAAGAAAGAAAGAAAGAAAGAAGAAAGTAAAGGATGGGGAACAATAGTTACGGATGGGATACAATAGCCCATCCAGGGAAACAAAAAGGTCCCTGGATGAGTCTCCCCCTGCCCGGTGTGCGGGCAGGGGGAGACTCATCTAGGGACAGCACCCCTTACGATATTTCAACGAAATATACAATATTACGATATTTCAACGAAATATCGTAAGGGGGGCTGTAGAGCCATTCTGCCACACCCATGTCCGCCACCAATACGATATTACAAACTTTAAGACCTGCAATGTGTGTGCAAAGTTTTGTGAGTTTTCAAGCATGTTTAGCCCCTTAAAAACACCTCCGTACTTTGTGGTAAACAATGTGTTGCCATGGCAACGGTTTTGATGAAAACTCAAAAGCTTCAGGAGTTATCATCATTAAGGTCTTTTTGCGAGACCCATAAAATATGGAATTTTTCACCACTTCTGATGTATGTGCAAAGTTTAACAACTTTTCAGGCGCGTTTAGAAAAATGCATTTGTTTTGGAAGAATAATAATAATAGAGAAAAATTCCTTGAATTACAATAGGGCTTTGCACCGTTTCAGTGCTCGGGCCCTAATTAAAGCTGCAAGCAGCAATGATCGGGCCCTCACACCCTGAAATGTTGTAGGGGATGCTATGGAGCCAGTTTGCAGCACTGTTTGAATATTGTAAGGTAGGCGTGCTCAGGCCTGGACTGTTATCAAACCTGTAAAATTTTCAGGCAGATTCCACCATGTACACTAAAGTTATAGCAATTTCCTCTGTAATGCCGAAACATCAAGACTCCATGCCACAGCCAAACGCTTCAATGTAAACTAAATCTTTTGATAACTTTTGATCATACACTAGTCTAGATGACATCCACTGATTTTGAAGTCCTTACATGAATTTTGTAGGAGTAGTTTGTTAAAATAGTATATGAAATGACCAAAAAAAGGCGAAAATTAACCAGTTTTTCCAAGATGGCTGACTTCCTGTAGGACTTAGGATATGGCTCTAAAATGCTTTTTTGTGCATCTTGACATGATACATGTGCCTTGTAAATTTCATTTTTCTACGTTAACCTGGAAGGCGGGGCTTCAACTTTGAAATTTTCAAGGGGGTGGTGTTGAACCATATTGCCACGCCCACTCAAATTAACTACATAGGATTTTAGCTGGTGTCCCTCCAGACAAGTTTATTCAGTTTGGCATGTACATCAGGTCCGGCGAAAAATTTGATAATCTGTCAAAATGACCCCCTCCCCTCCCCCACATGCCCAGAAAGTACTCCACAGTGCCATATAGGTGTCTATTTCGGCCGCTATGGCCAGTAGGACTGTCATAGAGACATGGAGCCAACACTAAATCTCCTCCTGCCCTAAAAATCATATGCTGACACCCCAGACCTAAATCCAACAGGAAATCCGCTAAACCCTCGTAAAAGTCATAATTTTCCATAATTTCCGGGTCCAAACAAAAACTATCTCCTCTGTGAGCAACATTTCCACTTATAATGCATTTCAATAGGAGAGGCATTCGCTGAGCATGCCCACTCTCTCTCTCTCAATTTAGAGCTGCCGTCTAAACTATAAGTCACACGACTTTCAAACCTGTACCAGTGGACTCACAATGAAAATTCCTACAAAACACACATATTTGCAGTCCAATTAGGGTAAAAGTAAAGGTCTCTATGTATTTCTTTACACAGAAGAACTGTTCTCTCTTCTCTCAGGCTTTTCCAGCAGGCAGGAGTGGGAGGAGTCTAGAGGTGACTGCATCTCAAAATGGAGACACGCACTGAGGCTGCCTGATTAGTAATACATTGCTGTAGATAAATAAACATAACCACATTTTGAAGCTTTGTACTGCAGTTTTTCCTTTATTATATATGAAATATGACATATGACTATTCCTCTGTGTCCACTTGCTGTTTCTTTTGTTACTTACTTACTTCACTCACACTCTCCATTCAAATACATGACTATTTCTCTGTCTGCCTACAGTTTCTCATTGTCTCTGCACACTTGATAGAACACATTTCAATCAATATTTTATCAGGTCATATGGCTTAAATGTCTTTACTTTTTTAAAAATGCACTTGATGAAAAGAAGAAAATTGATTTATTTCACACAAACTTATTAGAAGCTTTCAATGTATTCATTTAATTGACAGTACAGGGGCCCAAAACTTACATAATATTGATGACACTGGTGTGAGCCAGACACACATCTCACTCTGCTATAGCTTTACTGTACATGCTCCTTTCTGCACTTTACATGGCTTCCCAGTCACAGCCCTCTGCCCAGGTCCGGAGACATGTACAGACAAGTGTGATGGACGCCCTCGGGCAGTGCCACGTCTCGGCATGTGCGCAGGGCGAAGACCCATCCAACACTGCTTGCAGCTTTAATTAGGGCCTGAGCCTGGGAACAGGGCGAAGACCCTATTGTTCCTGTGCTCTCTTTCTTTCTTTCTTGTTATTCTGTGACTTCAAGTCCTAAACTGACCCCCTAAACATGCTCAAAAACTCAGCCCAACGAAAAACTTGATAATATGTAAAAATTACCCCCCCTTCCCACGCCCAGAAAGTACTTAATAGCGCCACCTAGGTGTCTATTTCGGTGCTTTTTTGGCTGCTACGGAATGCAGGAATGTCGCAGAGAGATGGAACCAACACTAAATTGTTCATCTCCTAAAGACCTACAAATCATACACTGACATTCCAGACCTAAATCCAACAGGAAACAAAAAACATCTCTTCCTAGGACGTTCATGTCATTGGCTTCAGATTGTAATATATCACTATATGTTCTTTTTTCCACAAGAAAACCTCAGAGTGACCTCAGCCCAGGTCTGGAGACCTGTATATGTATATGCTTATGACACAAGGCATTCAGTGTGTGCGCGGTGGCGAAGGCCTGTACAACGCTGCTTGCAGCAGAATACACATAGAGCTGAACCAGTAGCCTATAAATTAAAATCTGCCCTTCTTTTAAAATACTTTGCTGTAACCTACATGGCTGTTTTTATAACACAATGCTCTGATAATGTTCTGATAGCTTACTTTAGATGAGTAAATGTATAAATGAGATGATCTCCACCTATCAGCCATCAGAATCTAAACCAGAAGTGGAGTGATGAGGTCTTGAGGACATGGGTATAATAAGACCTTTTATTACCCTCTGAGATCTTTTACTTTATTAGTGCTGCCTCAGATCTCTTACTATGAATGTATAAATTCAGTACTGTAAGATACAGGGAAATAATTGATATAATTTTTTACAACCTGGGCTATTTCAACACGTTCTCATCCCTAACGCGTCAAATACTGCCACTTGGTCAGTGGCCCTACACTACACCTACGTCTTCTGAACATAGATCATCTAGATGCAGTGTAATTAGTCTGGTTGTTGTAAATATTTGATATATTCAGTAGTTATGTTGTTTTATTAACCTATTTCACGACCCTACTTTACAAAACAGAGGAACTGCCATCCCAAAAACGCTGTTTATGAAACACTCACTAAAATATCTTAAACAAACCAACATCTTAACTTTTTGTTAACATAGATCATTTAGATGCAGTGTGATTATTAGTTTGGGTGTATTAAACGTTTGATATATTCAACAGATAGATCTTTTCACGACCCTATCTTACTGCCCTACTCTACAACCAGAAGAACTACAACTGTGGTGCTTATTCGTATCAAGAAGCATGGTGAAGCTCATGGGAATTGTAGTTTTAAAAACATATTAGCGTTTTCAATATAATTGGAAGTTGTAAATACTAAATTGAGAGTACACTAGGGAGTTTAAAGGGATGATAAACACATTTGTGTAATCAGGTTTAAAATATCTAATTGCTATATGAGTGAAAATTAATTTTAGCCATATTTTACCCATATCTGACAGCGTCCCCAATTATTGACTATATTCACATGATAGCTGAGGGCCAGAGCTCTCTATAACAGTTGGTCCCATGTCTCTACCCCCTTTTGTTGATGAATTATAAGCCTTCAAATGTGCACTGAGGTCAAGGTTCAAAGGTCAGTTTTTCAAAGCAGGAGCCATGTAGAATCTTCATACTTACATATGTTATTTTCCAGGTCGAGACCTTTCCAACAATGTATTTGATGAAGCTCTATGACAAAGTTTTAATTTTCACATTTCATGGACACAAGCCGTCCAAGGCCTAGTTTCAGAGAGCACTTTGAAGGACAGGGTTATCAAACTGGAATTCACAATTAATCATATATGCACATGTCAGATTTAATTTTTGCTCTTTTCACCTCCATAAATTTTATACTCATTTATTTGTCGATAGCACAGACCATAGGCTATTTCCTTTGTACAGTCACTTCAAGTTTTATATTTTTAATTTGCATAGCACATCATATCCTATCTGAAAACTATTAGCCTACTATTCCATTCTGTAAATAGATTTAAAGTTTTCAGTTTAATTTTAATATTACTTTGTTTCATTATTATTATTAAGAATGATAATGGGGGAGCCAAGGCGCATTCTTTGTATGTGAGCATTGGCTAAAAAAAAAAGGATTCTGATTGAATGGTCTGGTCATGCTGATATAGCATCCTAAAACCAAGAATCATGAAGGACAAAACATCTTCAAGGTTGTGTGAATAGTAACCCAGCCTATGCGTGAATGAGAACGGGTAGGTCTCTTCAGCCCTCACCCAAAACCCAACCCAACCACTTCAGGCCTTCCTCAAAGCCTGTAGTAATGCCCTACATTGTCAGCATTATTGTAATCTCAGAGGGTTAGGGTTAGGGTTGACCTATACCTTGGTCCTTCAAAGTGCTCTCCGAAACTAGGCCTGGGTCAGCTTGTGTCCATGAAATGTGAAAATTAAAACTTTGTCATAGAGCTGCACCAAATACATTTTTGGAAAGGTCTTGGCTTGGAAAATAACATATGAAAGTATGAAGATCCTACATGGCTCCTGGTGTGAAAAACTGACCTTTGAACCTTGACTTCAGTGCATATTTGAAGGCTTATAATTTATCAACAAAAAGGGGGTACAGACATGGGACCAACTGTTATAGAGAGCTCTGGGCCAGCTATCACATAAATATAGTCAACACAATGTAGTCAACACACAAATGTGTTTATTGTCCCCTTAAACTCCCTTGTGTACTCTCAATTTAGTATTTACAA
This sequence comes from Euthynnus affinis, assembly GCA_029490765.1. Classification (NCBI taxonomy): domain Eukaryota; kingdom Metazoa; phylum Chordata; class Actinopteri; order Scombriformes; family Scombridae; genus Euthynnus; species Euthynnus affinis. The sequence continues at coordinate 726,553 of CM055851.1, forward strand.
CTTCCAATTATATTAAAAACGCTAATATGTTTTTAAAACTACAATTTCCATGAGCCTTGCCATGCTTCTTGATACAAATAAGCACCACAGTTGTAGTTCTTCTGGTTGTAGAGTAGGGCAGTAAGATAGGGTCGTGAAAAGATCTGTCTGTTGAATATATCAACATTTAATACACCCGAACCAATCACACTGCATCTAAATGATCTATGTTAACAAAAAGTTAAGATGTTGGTTTGTTTAAGATATTTTAGTGTGTGTTTAATAAACAGCGTTTTTGGGATGGCAGTTCTGTTTTGTAAAGTAGGGTCGTAAAATAGGTTCATAAAACAACATAACTACTGAATATATCAAATATTTACAACAACCAGACTAATTACACAGCATTTAGATGATCTATGTTCAGAACACGTAAAGATGTTGCTTTATTTTAGAGTGTGTGTGTGTGCGTGTGTATTTGCGCACGCGCCATCATTTTTTGAATTACGCGGGACTCTTTTGGCGGACTGAAAACCTGCCAACTCGTCTTGCTTGCAACCTCGGGTTTTCAAGAATGAAGATGTCATTTCAATGTAGACACACGTGTGGTCGCTAGTCTACCTAGTTCGTTGAGCCATCTGTCAAAAGAGCAACGAAGAAGACGAAGTAACGTGATGTGTTTGCAAAGTGCATTGCAAATTATTATTTAAGCACAACTCCGAGGGCTTTGTTCCCGAAATAAACAAAGAAAAGAAAAATCCTGTTGTTTTCATTTGAAAGTAAAAATGAAAACAACGGGGGGTGGGGGCGGAGGGGGGTCCTATTTGTGGGACCTTACTACGCATGACGTCACTGGGAATTCCCATTGACACATTTAGGATTTCTTTTGACACACACGCGCATGATACAAGAACATCATGGTCACCATTTTTAATTACTTCTCCTTTGATTTTGAGAAAAACGATAGAAAAAGAGATCGTGATGCATTTGATATGTTTATCAAAGTTAGCCATGGATGTATTATAAAAGTCCAACTCAAAACAAACAACATTACCCGGCATGCACCACTTCTTCCGTCACCGCGATTAGTAACATACAAATAATAGAATATAAACTCGTTATCTGCTGTAATTTTGCCTCAATGTTGTCGGGGCCAAAGACAAACCCTATTTTTAAATATATGATGTATTATATTGCATTGTCGCATAGGTTAGATGCGGCCTCGTCCCTGTGCGCTTGTAATATATTTTTTGTATTGACAGTGTATGCATGTGAAAATGGGAGCAAACAGCACAGAAGCGGTAATACAAAGCACGGGGAGAGAAACAAGTGATAAATATAAACAGGGAGAATGTGCTATGACATTAGTTTAGCACCTTTCGAGAATGGCCACAATCTATTACGTTGGTCTATGAACTTCAAGGGGAAAGAATAAACGGCATAATTTCGACTGGGTCACCACTCCGTTGAAATTTGTTGAACAGCCCTGCGCGTGCAGAACTGACGCGAAAGGGATACCTAGAGCGTCATATTTTGAAGTGTAGGGCCACTGACCAAACGGCAGTATTTGACGCGTTAGGGATGAGAACGTGTTGGCTATTTGATTATAGTAATAATACAGTAATATCACTTGACACTATTTGTATTTATAAGACCAACATTTTATTAATTTTCAATCATAAAAAAACTATGCATGTGATCATTGTATTCAAATTTGTAACCTAAGGCTGCAGGTCAAAAACAAACACACAAGCAACAACAACAAAATAGTCTCTATTGCACAGAAAAACTGAACTGAAGTATGTACATTTTTAGCACAAGTTGAAAGTTGCTTTTGTGCTGCAGTAGATTTCTAAGTGTTCTGGACAAAGGATACACCTCTGCAAGCCTTTCTGTAAAATCACATTTTGGCCATCTGGTTCAGCTCTTTGTAGTCTGCCTTTGCAGTTTGCAGTTTTAGAGAGTCAAAAAATGTCAAAATGGCTGTAAGCAATCTTCACAAAAACAGTAAAAGAGTTTTATTTTTGCATGGTTAATAATAGAGATATAAACATAAAGCATTTATTTGTCGATTTTATTAGTTATCAAAATCATTCTAACAGTGGTTACTTGCTGGATTATTTACCAGGGATGTTTTTCAATTGTATGTAACAACATTTTAATAAAATATTAATGTCCTCCAGTTTTTGACTTTCCTAAAATAAAGTTGTGTTAAAGATGATTAAAAACACAGGCATTTATACCTATAAGTGCCACCAGGTAAAATTTACTCTTATATGAATTGCATTTGTGTCCATGTGATTTATGTGTAAACATTCTAGCAATGCTAAGCAATTTGTTGGAGTGTATGATCTGATAACTATGTCAAGTCATATTTAAATTATAAAAAGAGCAGAGAAGAATGACCAGTAAAAAACCTTTGCCAAGTGCCTGAAGTGCAGAAAGCTATTTGTGGAAAATGTAGAGTGAAGGTGCTGAATATTTGAGGGACATATATAATCAGATGAAGATGATTTAGCCTACTCACAAATGTTCAGTGTAGGTGAAACTTATTTTTTACTTAATTTATTATTATTTTATTTTATTATTATACTTATTATTCATTCGTTTTTGTTTTGCCATGTTATCATTTATTGTTTATAGACTATATAGCCTAATTTGTCCATTGTTTTACTCTGTTTTTATGAATGGAACACCAAAAGAGAAATATATATATTATAAATTTAAAAAGCTCTAATGGTCACCCCAAGTTTTTTGGTGAGAGGAATGCCATGGGATATGTATAAACATCCAATGTGTGGCATTATATGTCGAATGTTCTATGGCTACCCTTGAAGACATGGGATAGTGACCCAGTGTGAAAATTTTAATTGTGACGTACGTGACTAATGTAAGAAGTTTGACACATTCACCTCACAAAAAGAGCCTCCAACAAATTACAAAGTGGATGAGAGAGCTGAGTATGTTATGCGAGTGGGGAGTACATATGTTATGCGAGTGGGGAGTACATAGGACAGCATGGAGGTGTTACAGTAGGTAATAACTGTGCAGTAACATGGGTTCTATCTTGGTTCTCAGAATCTAACATGAATCCACGGTTTGTGAGCAAACCAGTTTTTTATGGAAATAATATTCCTTTAGATCAGGAGTGTAAAAATCTAACTATGACCCTTCCAACTATTTCCGTACTCTTTAATTCACATATTATTGAGCATGTCATATGTCGTTTTTGAACTCCTTTATTCTTAGTATCATTGACTTTTAATATCAGGGTATGATTCCTGTGTCAGTGCCTACATATATTTTTTTATTCTGTTTTAAATTTATATTTCTCATACCATACTACCTTGTTGTGTTTTAAACTCATATTACTCATATTATTCATACGCCATTTATATATGTCTGAACTATACCCATATTACCCTTTTGTGTTTTAAAGGCTCATGTTAATTTACTTGGCAGTATTGTCTAGCTGCCAGAGTCCATCTGAGTGTAAATGCTGCCCAGCGGGAGGGGGTGATGGAGGAAATTTCCCTAGGAAAGACAACCGCTAGGTTTTCGCCTCCATCAGAAGAAAAGGAAAAAGGCTAGAATGTGTTACGCTTATGTGCTACTATACACACTTTCATATTAACTTGGCTCACAAAATCGGGTATCCTTACTACATATAGAATAGTACCACACGCTATCTTTGAGAATGAAGATTTCATCAAAAGGAGGATATGTGGAAGTAGAAATATGATAAGCGTGTGGAATTTTACCAAGTAAAATACAAAATACTAAGGGTTGCACAACACCACTGGATAGACTAAAACAACGTAAACAAGGGAGGATGTTTTGGTTAAAATCTCTGGGAAAACAACTTTTACCAGGTCAATGTGACCTACGCCGGACAGTGAGCCACCAGAAAAATGACAGACATCTGGAATATTAGGAAAGGCTGGAGCCAAGTACACCACACACACACATACAACAGAAATAAAAAAAAATACCAAAGTGGTGTAGAGACATTTAATCCCATTGGTAAAAGTCCAAGTGATCATTTGGCTCATGAAAGTGCCAAAAACATAGACAGGAAGTCATGTCCACCTTGGGTATAAGTAGAATTGTAAGTGTGCAGTTAGCGGGTTGCATTGTTGGTTTTCCTGTGAACTGTGAGTGTGACCTAGTCTGGGCTCATTGCTTATTACTCCAAAGAGATTGTTGTCCAAAGAGATGTTCTTTGTAATAAATCCCAATTGGTTGTCCGCTCAACTGTCTGGTCTCAGCTTCTAGATTCATCTTCAATTCTTAACCCCAACATGTTCTCTTATCTACATATTGTTGAAATGCCTAAATTAATAAGAGATTAGGTGAAACTGTGCGCTTCACTTTGTTAACTAATGACCGTAAATTACCTATAAGTGCGGAGGTTGTTCATTGTTATGATTACATCTAATTATTCTCTATTTGAGGTAACATGGATTATGTCATTATGTGATGAATGTCATTTTATATTAAAACCACATCACCCAAATATGCAAATATTTCCTTTTAATACCCTTTTTCAGTGTCAGTTTAGACTGAAGTATACTGACGGCCATGCAAAGCAATTAGCGTTCGTAAAAGTATGTGTCTTTAGACAATCCTTTGTGATGAGAATGCTTTAAAATAATGACTGAATACATTTTTTAGAATAAGAAATGCAGTAAATTTAGAATTTACATGCAGACCTGACAATGATTTTAAAGTTAACATGATGTGTCTTAATTGCAATGCTTTGATTGTAATTGTATTCATTATATTTAACACAACCAAATAATAGCTTTATTTTTGTTGGTGAAGGTGAAAGATTGTAAAATTTTAGATTAAAAGTGGAGAGTTCCCAAAATAAACTTCTGCTTAGAGCTAAAGCATTATTATTAGATGCACCTGCTTTATGTGTCAATGCATTTAAGGCATGCATCTCATACCAAAATGAAATAACTCATTGATAAATAACTCTTTATATTAGAACTGCATGTAATATAACTATCTATATTAAAGTCCAGTGTGTAATATACACTGAAAAAAGTGAAACGTCTGTGTCATTTATATAAAGTGCATTTTTACATTGGTCCAATGCAAAATCGTGATTTTTGGTTAAAACCGGTTTTATTCACTTTAGTTAAAAGCAAAGTATGCTTCCTTCAGATCAAATTAAAATTAATAATTCTACTGAAATAATATATCTACATCAAACCAGAGATTTTCATGTCACGTGACCATGTAACGTCACATCAGTGGTTCAATCCCTGTCCAGTCTCGCTGTCCGCCATCACCTCGCTTCGAAGTTCAAGGCTGTCTGTCGTGGAGGAAAATTGTCTTAAACAAGGTAAGAATTCAAAAATGTGTTGTTTTAAGGGCAAAGGTCTGTTTCCATGCACATTTATGGTTAGTGGCAGGGTGGACAACTACTTTACAGACTGGTGGTTTCTTTGTATTTTGCACCCACGTTAACTAACGCTAACGTTAGCTAAACCAGGTAATTTGCAGCAATTTCTCTTCCATGCTTGTTGCTTCCATTGCCCTCGTTTGACTCGTACACACACACACACACCCACACACACGGACTAAGAGAGCTGGCAGTGGAGTTAAGTGAGATGAAGAAAGTGAAACTCTTGGATGCATTTTATCGAATTTATGGCAAAATGCACGCAACTGTAAGTGTAATCCTTCGGAGTAAAAACATAAAAACTCATCAACACTACTTTTATCCTTTCAAACATAAAAATGATGAGATTACATTAAATATCAGGCAATGAGTACTGATTAAAGAGAAATAATTCATATTCCTTTCTTTATCTGTCAGTACACTGCAATATACCACAATACCACCAGTATGTCAAAGGCCAAATTAGTAAATTATTTTGTAGTGACAATTATGGATAATGCTAAGTGTCAACAAAAACCACATGTGAAATTGCACCTTTTCTTTTTTGTTTACAGGTTTGCTGTTTCCTGAAAAAGGTCCCAGTTTTAGCCATATTGCTGAATTTGGTAAGTCCCAAAATCAATAACTGTTAACATTATTTTCATGTATGTTAAATGCAGCACTTTAGAGAATGGCTTTGTCATATGTTGTATGTAAATGTAATTTCAATAATTTCAGTTGAATTTGTAATGTAGTGGAAATTATGTTACAGTATAAATATTTAATGTCAGATTCACTTCACATTAGTAGTTTTTACATTTTTTAAATTGTATTATAAGAAACACAAATAACCTCAAATCAAAAGAAATTTCAAGAAGTTACCCACCTAATGTACATTAATTTAACCAGACAATAACAATAAATACTTAAAATGGTTAATAATGTAGTTTTATATCCTAAAAAAATGCCTAGTTCAATGGCATAGGTCAGTGGTGGCCTAGTAAATATTATACCCTATCATAAGACAACTGCTTAAAAAAACGAGCTAAACCAATTCAAAATGCATATCCATGTACTATTTTGTTTTTAAAGATCAATGCTGAATTCTTGAGAATAACAACAGTTCCACTTCAACCACGATTCCTGGCTTCTTTGGACAAGCATCATGCCAAGCTGATTGAAATTATCAGAAAGAAAGGAGGAGCTGTCAGAGAGAAGACCCAGAATACACTGAAAGTTCTTGATCAGGTATGTACTTGCTCAGTACATCAAAATTTGCTCTATATCACATAAGTAGTAACATTGTAAATAGAAGCAAGTTCATTTTGTGTTAATTTTTCAGATTTCACATTTGATTGTGGAGTTAGATTACACATTGGAAGATGTATTGCGGTTATCTTCTGAGTTAGGCCCTTGAACTGGTTTGTTCAAAGCATTTGTAAATCACAATTCCTGTAGCTCCAAGTGCCCATTTGTACATTGTGGAATGTTTGCATCTTCAGTTCAGGTGCAAAATTGGACAGCTTAATTGAGCTGTGTGTGTGTGTGTGTGTGTGTGTGTGTGTGTGTGTGTGTGTGTGCGCGCGCGCACTCTCACCTAGAGGTTCGATGTGAATCTAAAAAGAGAATGTCTGCTGAAGTGTCTCGTGGTGTTACTTGGGGAAAACATGGACAAGGAGTATCTGGTAAGAAGTTTTGCATTAATCACTTAAGCAATATTACATGAGAGGGTGTGCTTTACCGTCATTTGAGGCAAGGCAAAGCAACACATTAAATAAAATAAAGTCAGCAGAAATGCCAGATAGGTCGGACCACCGCGTTAAACTATATATCTTCAAATGTTACAGTTACAACTGAAAATGACACTTTCTTATAATGTCTTGTCTTTTATCAGGTTGTTCAGCAGGAAGAAGCTGAAACAGAACTTAGGCAGTGTACAATGGCAGTGTTTGTCATCAGGGAGGAAGAGGATCATCTCCAACCACCACATGACATCGGGATTGTAATTGATGGTGTGGAAGTCCTTAATGAGCTGCCATCAGTTGCACATGCATGTACCATGTTATATGGCCTCATCTATGCTCTAAATTTGAGCTATCCAAGTGAGCTCAAATACACTTTTGAAGCACTGCAGAAAATATTCATGGAGATGGAAACAAAGAAAATGACATGCAGAGTGTGCAATCTGAGTGTCAAGCTCTAAATACTGGATTGACCAAAGAAAGACATTTGGATACAGCTTGTTCTGTTTTATAACCTGTATTCAAATACATTCCAGAATAATGGAAGGGGACATTATTAAATGTAAATGAGTGAAACAGACTTAATTCAAAACTGGCCCTCTGTTTTTGTCTTTTAGTTCTGTCTGTGGTATAAATATTATAGCACTGATATTATCACTGAAAATGTAAATAATGCTGAATGCACTTCACTTCAATTCAGTTGTGTTAGTAATTCTAATGTTTGTTCTTGGTTTCTTGGTCTGCATTGGGAGTAGTTGAAATTTTATCAAAGGATAGCCAAGTTTTAACAATGTAGAACCACTGTTTTTATACTTAAAGGCTGTTAGATTACATATCTCAAGTGTTAAAGGAGATATGTACAAACCATTTTTACATGTTAAGACTTGTGTGGTTAAGATTACTGAAACGTTCCATTAGGTTTAAAAAGAGTTTTTTTTCCCTCAAGTGTTGATGTGTAAACACATACTGCCTAACTTTACTGGCCGCAGAATACATTTGGGTTTAATTAATTGTTTTTTTTTTTGTTTTTTTTTTGCTTTTAGTTCATAAAGGCTGATGCATATTTTAAAAAGACATCACATTAAACATTCAGGTCTTTTGAAGAGAATATTCCTGTCCTTATTTTTAGTAAGTTAAGCAATGTACTGTACTATGATAAGTAGTAAAGTAAAAAAATCTAATTTTAATCTACTTTTTAGCAAATTTAGCTTTTAGTTTAGTTTATGATACATTTTAAGTTATAAAAAGGCTAAAAAATGACTTGCATCAAGTAAATGTTTTTGACTGGATAAATCAGACATTTAAGTTGAGGTAAGTCAATAAAATTGCATGTAACAAATCAGAGTATTTTAATTAGTTTATTCTTAAGTAAAAATTACACTTAGATGAAATTGTAAATATTAGTTTTTCCAAAGTAAAAAACTTTGGTTGTAACAAAGTAAAAACTTAGGTTGTAACAAAGTAAAAATAAAAGGTTTATGGTCTTATGAAAAGTAATATTTTTACTTTGTGTGAATGTACATTTTTGCATTTTGAGTGATACTAAATTAAAATTTAAGGTTTCAACCAAATTAAAAATATAATTTTACAAAAACTAATATATTTAGATGTAACAAATTAGAGCAATTTTTTTAGTTTGATCCAAAGTAACACTTTTTTCAGTGTATGTGGTATTTAGCGGCCTCTAACGGTGAGGTTCCAGATTGAAGCACTCCGCCGCATGCCCCCTCCCCTTCCTAAGACTTTGGAAAGGTTCCAGAAGCTACAGTGGCCTTCAAGGACAAGAAGTTATTTGCTGAAGATGTCATCGTCCACAACAGCTCCGAGCATTTATAACTAGTCAAGCAGTGACACAGGTACTGCACTGCATTGCTATTGTATAGTTATGGAGCGTAGTGACTCGGACATAGTGACTCCCTTATTCCTCTTCTGTACAAAATTTCGGCGAGTAACTAGTCAATTAAAAAACCATATGAGTTATACATCAAAACGTGCAGCTCGTTCGGGAATGGTGTGCTATGACTTTTAGTAAAGATAATCAAATTTTTCATGACGAAATTCGCGAAAAATTTCCCATAGGAAATTAATGGGGAGGGGTCAAAAAAATTCCACATTTTAGGGGCAATTTCAAGCTGCAACTACTTCACCATACTTTCAGCTACAGACTTCATTCAAACTTTAAAATGATCACAAAGTTGTCAGCTATTAAACTTGTATTCAACTTTTTGATATCTTTTATACTTTTTGATCTGTGACTTTTAAAGTTTGATGCCCAATTTTGGACAAATTTTGAGTTTAACATGAGTGTGTATCGCTGGAATATTAAATGGAAAATGGTTAATGGACCGTGCTTTTCCAGTCTTCTGACCTCTCAAAGCGTTTTTTCATGTTCAGAGCTAGAGTGAGTGACATCATTGCTAGAGTGGAAGAGGTTGTTTAAATTTTTCTGGAAAATTTCTGGATAAATCGTCCTCTCAGTCACATATTTTGGTCTACAGAAATAATTTTTTCCACAGAAGTAGGCACACTTGTGCTCTGTCATTTAAACTGCCAACTGTAGCTCAGACACTAACAGAATTTGAACTACCAGCCCTTTTGTGAAGATGTTACGGACCAACTGTCCCATAGAGATTTCAGGAGGAGAGCTGAACCGACACCCGTTTTCTCTCGCTCTCCCGTCCACATTTTTGGGTCTAGGGACTCGAAGATCACCAATATTGTGCAGAAAGATCTTGTAGTGGTCCTGGTCTGCTCAAATTTCTGATAGGACTTACAGTTCTTTCACAAAAATGCCTTTTTTGACAGGCCCACGGAGCTCACATTTTCACTCTGCTTTGACAAATTTACACACCAACACGTACACTCGCGCGCTCACGCCATGGGGAGCAGAGTAAATCTCTGTGTATGTGTGTGGGTTTGCGTGTGGGCGTACGTGTGTATATCCCAGTGTGTGCGAAGCTATGTGGCTAGCTAACCTGCCTAAATCAGAGGGCACTGCATAGAGTACTGAGGTAAGTGAATATTGTTCTCTTCAACTTTATCTTAGTAGCATTAGCCTACATTATTCTTGAATCTAGACATTATTCTCTCATGTTTTAGGGAATAAATGAAGAAATGTATTCATAATGTACAGGTGTGCTCCTGATGATGTAGAAAACCTGACTTAAAAGTCAATATATAGTAATATATAGTATTATCAGAATTATAAGGTTTATATATTTATATGTTTTGTGTATACATGATACAGAAAAACACACAAAGTGTAATGATCAGCACGAATAATTAACGGCCATAGCGCTGCCTGAAATCATAACAGAGCATCAATGACACAAATACCATTGGCTCCTCCCAGATGAGTGTTCCCCATCAGCTGCTGGGGCTCCCTCACACATGACCCACTGGCACTGGCAGTGTCAGTATATTGTCATTACCACTTCCATTATTGATTTATATTTCCATTATTTATATATTTTAATGAAACATAAAACAGTAGTGAAGTTTCAATACCACTGATCCTCAGAACAGGGCACATGTTATGGATTAATTTTCATGACCACTTCAAGTTATGTAAACTGTAATTCACTAGTTTGAACAACAAAATAAAAATATAAAAAATGACATTTATGATATAAATATCTTTTATTTAAAAGAAACATTTTTGGACATCTATTTCAATCTGGACAATAATAGGAAAACAAACATGCAGCTTTTACTATTCAAACACAGACATTTTGACATCTTATTTTGTTTTCTTCAGAGTTGACTGATAAAGACAGAGTGAGCAGTCAAATCATTATTCTGTTTGAACGCTAAAAGCAGTGTGATTAAACTTATCTTATTACCTTCCAGCAGTCAAATAGCTGCACATATAATAGCTGACAAAGGTCAGACCAAAACCACACCAAAGGTTTACTGCTCTGGATGAAGATGCTCTCATGGCAGGAACAACACCCATGATTCACTGGCACCGCTGTTCCTTATCTGCTCCAGGACCTACGTGTAGAGCAGCAGCTGCAAGCACACATGGAGTTAATTTACCATTTCATACAGTTGTATATGTGAAAATTATGCTACTTAACCAGGAGTAGGACTTACAGGTAAGTTAATATTCTACAGGAAAACAGATGCGTATCACTTACCAAGACCACCTAGACTTGGTCTGCAATACTTCTGATATGATGGGTGCAAATGTCACAGACATGGTGAATAATGCTGACCCATAGTGCCTGAGAAAAATAAAACAGCACAAATGAATGAACTATCTACTATCATCATCTATCTATCTATCTATCTATCTGCAACTGCTGAAGTTCCATGTGAAGTTCTCCATGATACTGTTGCCAGGATAACGTGCTGACGTGCTACAGTAAGTGTATTCCGTCATTTCCGGTTGCTGACAGTGTCTACTGATAGCGTTGTTGCTGCTCCCAATTCACTTGTGCTACCTTATTTTTGTGAATTACCACTTGCTATATTTGCGAATTTTCACTAGTCCTGCATAAAAAAACACTCTCACTGTGTTTTTTTTCTCTTAGTGACTTTTTCCTGCTAATCGCACAGCAGATATTTGAGCTTAGTAGCTAGCACTAGCACTAACAGTTAACCCTAAGCTAAACAGTTAGGATGGCTTCCCTTTCTCCCTCTCGCTCTCCTGCTCTCTCTTGCCCAGTGTGTCTCATGTTCAGTTACTCCTCTGCCTCCTTTAATGATAATGGGAAATGTAATAAATGTAGTTTATTTGCAGTGTTGGAGGCGAGGCTTAGCGAATTGGAGGCGCGGCTCCGCACCATGGAAACAAACAAACAAGTAACAAGTAATGTAGTTTGCATACAATGTAGCATAGCCCCTACTCCCCCGGTAGTTCTCGAGCAGCCGGGAAGACAGGGTTCTGGCTGGGTGACTGTCCGAAGGAAGCATAGCCCTAAACAGAAGCCCACAGTTCACCACCAACCCGTTTGCGTTTCTAACAGATTTTCCCCGCTAAAGCTTTATTAGTAAATGATCTAATTTCAGATCAGCATATTGACCTATTTCGTCTTACTAAAACCTGGCTATGTCATGAGGAATATGTTATTGTTAATGAATCCACTCCTTCCAGTCATACTCACATTCCTCGAGATACTGGCCGAGGAGGTGGAGTTGCAGCCATTTTCAACTCAAACTTAGTCCTCAGTACAGACAAAGTAATTATAGTAGATGACTTTAATATTCATGTGGACGTTGATAATGATAGTCTTAGCACTGCCTTTATCTCACTATTAGACTCAATTGGCTTCTCTCAGTGTGTATATAAACCCACTCACTGTCATAATCACACCCTTGATCTTGTGCTGACTTATGGCATAGAAATTGAACATTTGATAGTTTTTCCTCAAAATCCCATTTTATCAGACCTCTATTTGATAACTTTTGAATTCTTGTTGGTAGATTACACACCATTAGACAAAAATGTCAGATGTCTTACTGATAGTGCTGTAGCTAAATTTAAGGAAACACTTCCATTAGCACTGAATTCAATTCCTTTTATCAGTACCACAGAGGACTCCCTAGAAGTTCGCTAACAAGTTCCCTAGAAACAGCCACAAAACCTGATTTGAGTTTGGACTGTTTCTCTCAGATTGACCTTCCTGAATTAACTTCTATGATTCTTCATCAAAATCCTCGACTTGTCTCTTAGATCCCATCCCAACTAAACTGCTCAAGGATGTTTTACCCTTAATTAGCACCTCCCTACTAAATATAATCAATATCTCTTTGGTAACTGGCTATGTACCACAGTCCTTTAAAGTAGCTGTAATTAACCCCCTCCTTAAGAAGCCGACTCTCGATTCAGATGTCTTAGCCAACTATAGACCCATATCTAACCTTCCTTTTCTGTCTGAAATCCTTGAGAAAGCAGTCGCTAATCAGTTATGTGATTTACTAGCAAACAATAATTTATTTGAGCTTTGTCAGTCAGGATTTAGAGCACATCATAGCACAGAGACAGCACTGGTTAAAGTCACAAACGACCTCCTGACTGCATCTGACAAAGGACTTGTCTCTGTACTTGTCTTGTTAGATCTTAGTGCCGCATTTGACACTGTTGAGCATCAAATCCTGTTGCAGAGACCGGAACATTTCATTGGCAATAAAAGTACTGCATTATGCTGACTTAAATCATATTTATCAGATCAATTTCAGTTTGTTCATGTTAATGATGAATCCTCCATAAAAGTTAGACACGGGACCTATACTATTCACTTTATATATGCTTTCTTTATACATATAATATTATTCGAAAATACTCCATAAATTTCCATTGTTATGCAGATGATACACAAATATATGTATCAATGAAGCCAGATGAATCCAATCAGTTATCTAGACTCCAAGCATGCCTTAAAGACATAAAGACCTGGATGACTTGCAATTTTCTGCTGCTAAACTCGGACAAAAAAGTTATTGTGCTTGGTCCTAAACACCTTAGAAACACATTATCTAATGATTTAACTAATCTAGACGGCATTACCCTGGCCTCCAGCACCAACTGTAAGAAATCTTATTTTTGATCAGGATATGTCCTTTAACTCCCACATAAAACAGATTTCTAGGACTGCCTTTTTCACCTTCGTAATATCACTAAAATCAGACATATCTTGTCTCAACAAGATGCAGAAAAAATAATCCACACATTTGTTACCTCTAGGCTGGATTATTGCAACTCTTTATTAACAGGCTGTCCAAATAGGTCTATAAAGACTCTGCAGCTGGTCCAGAATGCAGCTGGTCCAGAATGCAGCTGCTCGTGTACTAACTAAAACTAGAAAAAGAGATCATATTTCGCCCATCTTAGCCTCACTGCATTGGCTTCCAGTAAAATCCAGAATAAAATTTAAAATCCTTCTTCTTACATACAAAGCCCTTAATGGTCAGGCACCATCTTATCTGAAAGAACTCATAGTACCATATTATCCCACTAGAGCACTGCGCTCCCAGAATGCAGGTTTACTGGTGGTTCCTGCAGTATGTAAAAGTAGAATGGGAGGCAGAGCCTTCAGCTATCAGGCTCCTCTCTTGTGGAACCATCTCCTAGATTCGGTCCGAGGGGCAGACACCCTCTCTATGTTTAAGAGAAGGCTTAAAACTTTCCTCTTTGATCAAGCTTATGGTTAGGTCTGACCAGGCTTGCCTTGGATCAGCCCTTAGTTATGCTGCTATAGGCCTAGACTGCCGAGGGACTTCCACTGATGCACTGAGCTTCTCTCTCTATGTATTTTATTACTATTAATGCATGTTACTAACTTTACTTCTTTGTGCATTCTGATCCACAGGAAGCTCTATAAATCTCTCTCTCTCTCTCTCTCTCTCTCTCTCTCTCTCTCTCTCTCTCTCTCTCTCCTGCAGTTTGCACACAAAGAACACATTGGAGTGGATGATGCTGTCCTTTATATGCTGCACCGTGCCCTCTGGAAGATATCTGGAAGAATCAGGCACTTATGTAAGAATCATGTTCTTTGATTTTTCAAGTGCATTCAACTCCATCCAACTCATCATACTCAAAGACAAGCTCAGAGAGATGGGAGTGGATTCCTCTCTTGTTTCCTGGATCACAGGTGACAGAAAGTTTGTCAGGTTGGGGAACTGTGTTTCGGGGACAGTAATGAGCAGCACGGGGGCACTCCATTCCTGTTCACATTGTATACCTCGGATTTCAAATACAACTCTGAGTCCTGCCACATCCAGAAATACTCGGACGACACTGCTATTGTGGCGTGTATCAGGAATGGAAAGGAATCCGAAGACAGGAATCAGCCTTCAGTGAATGGAGTCGACAAAACCGTCTTCAGTTGAACACCTCAAAAACGAAGGAAATGATGATGGATTTCCACAGGTCTAAGCCCCCTCTGGAGCCAGTGACAATCTGTGGGGTGGACACTGAAGTGGTGCAGGGGTCCTTGTGGATGACAAGCTGGACTGGTCCTCTAACACAGACGCTCTCTACAGGAAGGGGCAGAGCTGCCCCTTCTTCCTGCAGACATTGAGGTGTGTGTGGAGATAGGTCATTATCTCCACACACACCGTGTTCTATCACACGGTGGTGGCCAATGCACTCTTTTTTGCTGCAGTGTGCTAAGGAGGCAGTCTTACTAACAAAAACACGATTAGAAAACGATTAGACAAGCTGGTCAAAAAAGCGGGCTCTATTCTTCCTGCGGTCACTGAGGTCCTTTGATGTGTGTGTGGAAATGATGACCATGTTCTATCACACGGTGGTGGCCAGTGCACTCTTTTTTTGGTGCAGTGTGCTGGGGAGGCAGCCTTACAGACAAAAACACTAAGCGATTAGACAAGCTGGTAAAAAAAGCGGGCAGGAGACTGAACCCTCTAAGATCGGTAGTGGAGAGAGGTACCCTGAACAAACTGAATGCTATCATGAAAAATAGCAGACACCCTCTCCAAAGCCTCTTCCCTTTGTGCTGCAGAACAGAGAGATTTAGGACGTCCTTCGTCCCCACTGCAGTAAGACTCTTCAACTCCTCGAAATGACTAGATAGTTTTAGTTTTTTGTTTTGTTTTGTTACAATTGGATGAGCTATGGACAATTTGAAGGATTAATAAAGTATCAATCAAACTGTTCAACCTTCTTCCATGCAGATTTTCATTCCAACAACAGACTAGATGGATTATTTCAGTGATTAATACACTTTCAGGCAGAGACAAGTAGCTATTCAGTGAAATCAACTTTTGTTGTCTTTGGTTGTAATGAAAACATCCATACCTGCAGCCATTAATGGCACATGGTGAAATACTCCTGATCTGTTATGAAGATATAGGCAATACCATGCATCGATGCTGCAGGACCCCTCTCATAGATGGAGAAAGAGCAGCAACATCAAGAAACATGACACAGTCACATACCCCTGTAATACATTATGTTATGTACTAAGAAGCTGGGAGCCTTGGCTGGCCTGGATAAACATAGCAAAATAAATAACAGAAAAATTCTTTGGGGAAATGGGGGAAAACGTTACTTGCGTCGGACTACAAGCTAACTAAGTAGATAATTTTCAAGGAAACATATCTACTGCTAATAAACATTGTACATCATCTAGGATTTAAACCGTTAGCAGCAGGGGAAAAATATATACATTACACTCTTACCTGTCTTGTCTCGTCATAGTCTTGTTTGGTTACGTTCATAGTCTTGCCTTTGTGTCTTGTCATAGTAACAGTCTTGCCTGCTTGTGAAAATAAAGGCCTTTTTTCACCTGACACCTCTGCATCTCGGTCCTGTTTCTGCCTTGGTTGTGACAGCTTGTCCCGATTTCGTTTGGCTTCGTCGTGTTTTCATTTCTTTGATGACAATTTACACTCTTGTGATTTTCTGAATAAGTATGATCCTCCATTTATGAGATTTTGGTTCCAAAAACTTCTCACAATACAAAATGTTTGGTCCATTCTTCTTCGTTTTAAAAACCAGTGCATTTCCGAAGGTCACCCACTGAATCTAAAACGCGTAAGGTTTGTGCTAGGTTTGTCTGTTCTGTGCTATTGTAGAAACATGAGAGCCACCATGGAGGGTGACCTGCACCCATGCAGATATAGAAGGCTTATTCTAAGGTAACAAAAGCACAACAATTATTATTTTCAGCTGATTAGACACTAATTAATACTTATACTTTTAAATAATTTATTCAATGTTTTACCAAGTCTGTTTTTAGATGTTTCTAAATATTACACACTGGACCTTTAATAACCAATTTTCTGCCATTTCAATGAATGTGACATGGCAGTGTGTTTTTTAGATCTCTGTGCTTTGACCACCAAAGTTATGAGTTACCCTGTTTTTGGCCTGTTACTCCCTCAATGTGATACTGCATTGACAGATATACTCCATCATGTGGTAACTCAAAGTACGTGCAGAATGTTTTAAAGCTTACACGCAATAGTTACACATGGAACCTGAGAACAAACATGAGTTGAGCAGACGATTTAGTAATGCTACTCTTCTGTTGGAAGTAAATGCTGCCCAGTGACCTTTTCAACTTTGTCATATTGACATAATCCCATTGCCTTATTGAAGTTTGTTAATACCAATTGTTATACTTTTCCTTACAATGAGCTGTAGTTTTTTTTATTGATAACTGATAATGTCAGATTTGCTAACAATTATGATTGTCAACATGTTTGTACAGTAAAGACAATTGGTTGAAAGACTGATTAGTTTTAGATTCAATTGATTAATTTGTGTTGTACCTGTAGGGAAGTGTTCATTGATGGACCAGTTATCCACTTGCAGTGTAGCATTACCACCATTCCTGGTGAAGCGGACCACATGATACTTCCCATCATTCACTGGGATACTGCTCTCCTGCACACTGATATCCACTGTGCCAATGTTGAATGTCACTCCAATTTTTCCTTGTTGCTGAAATGAGAAAACAGAACTTGTTCATTATAAACACGTAACCATTGGTTTGCATGTGTAGGAGAACCAGTTGACTGTGTTTTCACATTTCTGAGAGGTTTGTGGCCAACCAACCATAACCTCTGACCTCAAAAGGTATGGATGTGTATTCTACCCCGTCTGAAAGGCTCCCAGATGAGTTGAGATCCTCTTCTCTTACAAAAGTGTCAGTCTGACGCTTTGTAGGACTAATGCGTCCTGTGGCTGCAAGGGAGGAAAACATTCCAGTGCCATTTATAACGCCTGACATTCATTAACACTTTTAATCAAACTACATTTCTGAAATACTGGATCACAAGGACCCCTGTTATCTGTTATGATGAAATCCTCACTTTTTGAATATGGACCATTTTAAAGATATATCTGTCCTCCCTTCACTGATTTACTATGCATGCACATATGGCTACATTCCTTAAACCCCTTTGCTCTTTACCCTGATGTTGCTTAAGATAACATTGGCTAGACCCATCATAAATTCAGCTGAGCTTGGTCGAATTTCTGTGCTCCCACAAACTCAGGAGATCTGATTCACAGGTTTCTGAATGTCTAACCATCTTCTAATCTGCATATCATTGCATATCAAATAAATTAAATTAATAAATTAAATTAAATTAATTCAATTCTGGTCTTTCTATGACAAAATAAAGCTGAATTAGAAATATCCAGATTTAACTGAATTCATATTGATGTAACCACAGTGCCACCCTATGGACAACTTTAACAACGGATACCAAAAATATTATGTTTAATCAATGAAGTGTTTCAACTCAATTGCTATGTCTGTGATTATATGATAGTCATGCATCTTTCCACGTGTGTCTAACAACTCATATATATGTAATTAATATTTAAATGGATGGTTATGGTGAAATGTATCCGAGATCACGTGTTCCGTTTCGTGCAAGAAATAGTTTCGCCCACCCAGAAATGCCCCTCGCGCTAGCCTCATAAAAACAGTGTACATGCTACACTCGATAAAGATTTTTGTTTTTCGTTTTCCTATCTTTTGCACAACTCTTGAGTTTTACTTTTGTCTGTTTTTCTTCTTCTTTTGTTCGTTTCCTTACTTAGTCTTTTTCACGTTTTTGCGCACTTGCTTTTGTCTCAATTTTTGTAATTGATCAAGATTAACTTTTATTTTAAGTCAAGTGCCTTACTACAGTGAACCAAAAAAATTTTAATTTTGAAGTCCTTTCAAGCTTTTATCTCGAAATATAGTTCGTTCGGCCGGCAAGATTATTATCGAATTATTTGGCAAGAAAGTCAGTAAGTCAGAGACTTTAATTAAACGACCACCTATCTCTCGACGGATCAAGACATCATCACTAGACTCAACATCATTCTTTGTTACGGTAAACCCTTTGATGGTTATAATGACCATCTGAAGAAACCGTAACTAAAAGACTCTGCTCCAGACTCGCCGGGTAACTCCTCCTTCGGTACCCGCTGCAAGACAGCTGACCTCAGCTGATGCCCAGGTACCAAGGCAACCGCTGAAATCACGCAGAGTCATCCCGGATCCCAGCTGACTTTCTGCTGAGTCACCCAGGAACAACGCTGCACAAAGTAAGCTGAATCCACATCACTGCCACTACCCACCTCATGGTTAAGAGTTGGTGTCGTTTAATTAAACCCTCTACTCAAGTTATATTAGAGAAGTTATTCAAATTCTAACTGAAATTAATTCCCCGTCATAAACATTTCACCATCACCTATTTCAACTTCAATACTCATTTGAAATTCACCTTGGATCATTATTCACACATTCATTTACAATTGATGTACATTTTATTCCCTGTTTGCGGATAAATAAATAAATATATTTTTGATAGTAAGTTGTTGTCTGTGACTTCAATTTTAGCAGAGAATTAGATCACTGAATCGGAGCTAACACCTCAGATTTGAGATTGATAAAGCTGTTTCTGTGTTTCTTCCCGACACAATTACGTTAAGCTTAATGGGAAATGGTGCCCCTTTCTAAACGAGGATTTTATAATAATAAGTGATGTTCCTACACATGGGTTTTGTTCTTGTGGAATAATACTTACAATAATAGCTATACTTTCATAGAGACAATCATACAGAGATGCTAACTGTATGACATGACAACAATTTGTTTTCTTTGGTAGTGGTGACTTGTCCCACTCTGTAATGAAATATTGATACAGTGCATGATGTTGTTTTTTTTAGTTTGAACCCTATTGTTGTACTTGCAAGCTAAGTGCACCACATTATGCCTTTTTGTATCCAATTTTGCACCGGTTGAAGTGTGTTATGACTATTATTGAACTATGATTAGGACACATTTTCAATGAGTTGAACTTTTTAAACTGTATTATGAAGAGTTGTTTCGTGACTCTCATAAGCAAATGTAATATATTTTTAATTTTTTCTCAAGTTTTCTTTATTTCTCTCATATTATATTTTATACCAATGGTGCTGGTATTGGCAAAAGGCAGCAGAAGTTGTGTGGTGTGCTGCGGTTTTTAACTAACTTTGATTTGTCTTATCATTACTACTAATTTATTTTTTTAACTGATCTGCATATAACAGGAGCAACTCACCTTAGTCTGATGGGCTTTCCCCTTATTTTGATTATTTTATGCCACTTTTTGTGAGGACTTTGTGAATACCAGGAGCCTCTCTAGTATCGCCCTGAGTTCATCCTGCTTCTCGGCAACTCCCTCAGCAGCCCTTCAAACAGGGATCACCCAGCTGGATCCTGCTGTGGGGGACTGGAGCTGGGCATCCATGTCGGCAGGTGTGAGGAAAAGGGGAAGCGTGCACCAGTGGCTCAAGAGACAAGGCTACTGTCAAATACCCCTTCCCACAGTGATCCTTGCCAATGACTAGTTACTCCGCAAACAAAGTTGATGAGCTTAAGGCAAATGTCAAGTTTCTGATGGAGTATAACAGTGTTTGTCCTCTTGCTTTAACAGAAACATATCTTAAAAAACAAGCCTCACAGTCCGATTTGGGCTTTGGCATACCATTTAACCTTGACAGAGACTCCACAGAGACTGGTAAATCACTTGGTGGAGGCTTGTGTCCCTATGTTAACAAAAACTAGTGTACCCCTGACATTGAATTTTTGTCCATGTCCCTACATCCCTTTTATTTACAAAGAGAATTCCCACAGTTATTCATCACGTTTGTTTATATTCACCTGAATGTTACCTAATGTTAACATCTGCTTGGGCTATGGTTGACATGGCTGCTCAGGCTAAAACAGTGCAACGGTTTTGGGGGATAGTGCTGGATGCACTGAACTTTGTTATGTGTGATTTTAATCACTGCAAACCAGGAAAGTATTTGGGGAATTTTTACCAGTATGTTACTTGTACAACACAACTCATGAAATGCTTAGACCTCAGTTATGGATTTGTGAAGGGAGTTTACGGTAGTAATCCTGTTGTAGAGCTCCATGCAATAAGTTAGATCACAAGGTATTTAGTTAGTCCTACAAACTGCTCTTGAAGAGAAACAAGTCAAAATGGCATTTAGTTCTGGTCTGGTCTGAGGAATCTATCAATGCCTCCGCGACTGTTACAGCTATACCAACTTGGGACTTGTTTAAGAATGTTTATGTCAATTTGGATGAACTGACAGAGACTGTGTCTGCATATATTTCCTTTTGTAAGGACTTGGTCATTCCTCAGAAATCAATTTCCATTTATCAAACACAATTATCCAGTGGAATATTAAAAAAACGGAAACAGGCTGCATGGAATAGTCAAACTGTGCAGCAAAATTGCAGGCACAACTCTTGATGACTTGACTCTATTGTATCGAGTTAAGACCTTGAAGATGGTCCAGTCAGTCCTGGCTGAACCTAGCCATGCCCTGTCCAGTAAGTTCAAGTTGCTCCAGTCTGGCCGCAGATACAGTCTGCCTACATGCAGGACCAATAGGCTTAGGAATTCTTTTGTTCCGGCTGCCTATGGCATTTTAAATAACACATTGTACTGATCATGTTGTATATTATGTTGTATTTATTGCCTTTAATACTTAATGTTTTATGTTGTATTTATTGTTTGGTGTGATGGTTGTGTGGTACTGCTGGATGTACAACAAATTGCCCCTTGGGGATAACAAAGATTTCTTTGAAACTTGAACCTTGAATTATGTTTCTATGCACATTTATGAGCCTTGTAAGAAGCTGATGAATGATGTGTTAATATTTGATACATGTCAAAAACAAAGACGTGCACTTGTCCATATTTGAAAACATTTTGCTTCAGCCTGTAGACTATGATAACATTCATCATTTTATTGTTTAAGAAAGTAAAATCACTTTCAAACAATCAAATCAAATTCTTCTAAAACCTGTACATAAAAATAGTCACAAACTGAAGCTGCAGTAATAAATATAATGTTTACTGAACACAGAATGTGTGATCAGTACAAAGAAATACACATTGTTATTCATATTTCAATATATATATATATATATATATATATATACGTTGTTATAATTAAATTAAAAGCATATGTTAAATGAAAATTAGCTAACCTTTTAGGTCTTTAATAACTAAATTGGTTGTTTTTCATTGTGAAATCTCTGTGCCATGTTGAAATCAAATCACAACAAAGTGGAGTATTGCATTTCAGTCATCAGCAGAGAGCTGCACAGACCTGCCAACACTAAATACAAAACACTGGGGTCATTATGCTGAATTCACACCAAATCCAGTGGTGTGGCGAATCACCGCGGCTCAGTGCGGATTTGTGGGCCTGTGTCTACATGGGCCATTTATGTGACATCACGTTGTAAACTGTTAATCCTTCCAGTCCAGAAGGTGGCGGTAATATGCATGAAAGTAGTTTGCCAACCACCATCAAACAATGAAAGAGACAAAGAAATAGAAGAAGCACTCATATAAGGTTGTACAGCTCTGGGAAATTCCTCACAGTGGTGATGAGTCTCTCCTCCATCATCTCCGTAATAAAGTAATATCAATCAATCATCTTTGGTCCAAAGCAGAATGCTGAAATGCTACAATGCTACATGGTAAACAACGTTCCTCCTCTGGGGTCTCATTTAGGATCCATACTAAAAGTGTACGTGTGCACAAAGGCCAAAAATGGAGTGCGCCAAAAATAGATTTATAAAAGTATGTGTATGCGTATGCACAAATGCACGTATACTTCCCTTTATAAATCACAGTCCATCTGGAAATGTGCGCGCATGGATCAGCCTCATATCCCGCCTCTACACGCCCACATTCAACCATAACTGGTAGATGCAAAAGCATTCATGGATATAGATGTACGTGTGTTTCTTTCGCCGCACCAATTAGTCTCTCTGTCTTTAGATGCCTAGCCAATCAGTGTCGAGAGTCAGCGTATTGACCCTCTCGCTTGTCACTTGCACACAGGCAGGTGAATGAAAGTGACAGCATGGACGGACTTTTACAGTTTTATTTCCCCATTTTCAGACGTCTTGAAGTTATGTGTGTAACTCAAAACAACCATATACAATTCGAGTAAACATTCCTGTGGATTGTAAAGTGTAGCTAATGGTTTAATGTTTGCCACACCCTGCAGCGGGCCAGCTTCCAGTTAACCAGCATAAATAGTTTTTACACCACACACTCAATATATACAATACAATAAACACTGTATTTGTCTATATTTCCACCACAATCCAGCATACAAGTGTTTCTATAATTTGCACAGCAATTGCAGGAGGTGAAGATGTGGCTGTGAGGTGACTGCAGAAGGCAGTGTGTGTATGTGTGTGAGTGTGGCAGCCGTCGCAGTGACAACACAGTCGTGTTTACTGCAGCGATTTTACACATATAAACTAAATGGATACTTAACTCATACCTGGTGATATATGCACAGT
This sequence comes from Euthynnus affinis, assembly GCA_029490765.1. Taxonomy (NCBI): domain Eukaryota; kingdom Metazoa; phylum Chordata; class Actinopteri; order Scombriformes; family Scombridae; genus Euthynnus; species Euthynnus affinis. The sequence continues at coordinate 749,961 of CM055851.1, forward strand.
ATAACAAAATATTTAAAAATCTTTAAACGCTCTGTCCTCC